>JAMKCF010000010.1:17649815-18249815 GCA_023634235.1 Pisaster brevispinus | reverse complement strand
ACTGATTTGTGGTGGCACCACCCCTATTGAGGGATGATGGAATTGTCTGAGTTGATGTGGTCGCAATATTACTGTTTGTTGTGGTGGGTGACGGCATGTCAAACAGGGGTGTGTCCTCTCTTGCGGATTGCCCCACACTGCCATCGTGGCTTGCTGGTCTGCCATGAATCTGACTTGGAACACTGTTGGAAAATGCACTTTCCGTTGTGGAATCTGAGCCGAGCCTTTGAGATACCACATCACTAGGCCTGTGATCTCTATCTGATACTGGGAGCCAACTCTCTTGTAGAGCTGGCGAGGAAAGTTGCGCTTCTTGTTCCCGTTTCACTGGTACGGGTGCTGTAAAGTCATTCTGCGAGATTGCTACAGGCACAGGGGCTGCATCCATCAAGGATGCTTGGTTCGTGGAGAATGTGTAAGCTACGCTGCTCGAACTTGTGATGTTGTCCTGATGAGAGCTTTCTTCTAGCGACTGCAAGTTCTCCTCACAGGTCTCAATATGATCTAAGATAGCAGTGTCAGGGTGATTGGCCACCATGTGATTCATAAAACTGTCCTCACTTGTGAATGTCAAAAGACATTGGTTACACATGAAGATGTGACCGTCAGCTTGCTCTAGCTGGGGACAGTTCTGCTTTCCTTCGTCGGTCAAGCTCACGACTTCGTCTTCATTTTCAATCTCAATTACCTCAGAAGAATCGTCTTGAGGTTTGATTATGGAGGTACCTGCCAAAAGACCGTGTTCTGAGAAGTCATTCTCGCTTGCTCGTCTAATCGCTTTCTTCCCTTGCCGTAAGTAGGGTCTTCTGGCATTCATATTTGACGTCCAAATGGAAGGTGTTGCTGCTGCAGAACTTGCTACTCCTTGTGACGCAAGAGACTGTGAGGGTCTCTGCATCATCAGGGTGGCAGTAGGGACGGTGTTTAGGGTAAACTCATCGTGTTTGGGTTTCATCGGTTTATATTGAATAGCTGGTTGCGATGGAACTGGTGCATTCATTGTGGTTTGGCAGGGCAAGTGTTGAACAGGTTGTGGCTGTTGTTGCAATTTGCCGAGACTGTACGCCATGTTGTCAACTTGACCCGTTTGGTACTCACTGCAGACAGGTGCACTACCTACTGAGAACATACCGCCTGGAACGTAGTTTGGATTCAGGTATAGAGCAATGTCTGTCACCTCAGATAGCTGGTGGATTTTCAGGAGGTGAAAGGTGAGTTGCCCCTCTCGCTGGCAGTGGAAGTTATGGCACTTGAAACAACGGTACTGGCAGCGTTCTTTGTGCTTTATCTTCAAATACAAAACAAACAGGAGACAGTTTTACATTCTTCATCTCTATAAACCAGACTGACTCTTAACAAGTTGAGTACTTCATGTGAATTGCAATGGGGATTTTGGGGGATTCATGGGTGATTGATATATACGTAATTGAGGTGAGATAGTAAACCCCTAAAACAGATGCAATCAATTCATAAATTACCTTCAGACACAGAGTCTTTATCGGGACTCTGTTATACAAATACAAAATGGTTTGAGAGTGAACAGCTCCTCGAGATTTCGGAAGTTGACAAACTAGTTTGTCAACTTCTAATACAGAGGGGAGCTTATATCGACTGTTCACCTGAAATAAACCATGCTATATTTGTTTTACTATAGATTGACAATAAATGTGTGCCACCATCTTTTCATGTGTTGGATGCCGCTAGGGCGAACTTCGCGCAACAGTATAACACCCGGGGAACAGTTCCACGATCGTAAAGCGTGTCCCGGGTGTCAGTCTACTGGTCATGAGTATTTGCCATGTGCGAGAATACTCGCGCTTGGTAAACAGCAAATATTGCATCTGGCACGAGATGTTGAATGGACAACAGGCCAGTGAGAATTCCACACTCGGTCATGAATATGTATGAGGTGTAGAAATAAAGTTTAATTTTAAGTCTTAAATTGACCCCTTGCACAACTTACGTCACACCCGGCTACTGTCTTCTCATACTCTGCCATTTTGGGAGTCAAAGTGCACGTAAAGATATGAGGTGCATGCAGGACTGGAATTACATGGAGGTCACAGAGGCCATGGTCTCTGCTTCCCTGGTCTTGGTCTTGGTGCCCCTTCAAAGTTTCCCATAGACTTTAAGAATTTCCAATGGAAGTGCGGAAGTGCCATTTGCGAAATGAAAATGGCCTAGCCCAGTGAAATTTGACATACCAGACCTGACCATCCAACCTGCACAGCAACGCACACGGACTCCCAAAATGGCGCAACCAAAATTCATGTGGTGATGAGGTCAGGTGAATTGGGTAGCTTGATGTTTGCCTAAGTTGCTAGACTTTAATTGGCATAGTATTGAGTAGTGACACCAACCTAGGCCAGGCATTTATTTGAGCCTCCTGGCTTGTGCAATGGTTAGGCAGTATCCGAATTGGCGGCTTCAGCTACGACTTTGCTAAGGGCATTGCTAAGGATGTCCTATACTTCAACTCATGATGCCGCGATTCAGCCGTAGCCGTAGCCACCAATTCTGACACAGCCCAAGTCTTGATTAAGACGTTATCTTTGCTTCTATTAAGCTTTTTTTTCCCTTCATTTTTTCTAGAACTAGACTGCTGGGTAACAGACCTTGCACACATTGGTCATTTGAATAGGCACCCTCGCCTGGTGGTCAAAAGGAGGTTGTTCATTGGCCAATCCTGTGCGCACAAATTTGTGCGTTTTCCATTGTTTCATCATCAATTTAAATCTTCGATGGTGGCTTGATGATGTCAATGCATAACATCAATTTGGTATTTTAAAAAAATTGGAGTGCAGTACAGAAACAAAAAGAACTCTAGATTCAAGTCTAGGTGTTGCATCACCATGCTTTAAAGTTTTGATGATACAGGAAATATTCCAGTAAAAGTGAAACTTCCTTATGAGGTGAGAATGATGAACGAATTGAAATAATTAAACTTTCAATATCCAGATTTTTTACAATCAATTTGCCCACCGTAGTGTGCAGAGCAATGTTTTTAAGCCTGTGTGACCATGCATTATGTGAACGCTTTGCCCGATATACCATGCAAACACGGCTCTTATAAAATACTTTTTTTTCTTCTTTTATTTTTTACATCCGAGGGCGTTTCGAAGGTCTCATTATTTTTCTACAAGGTATTTAGAGCTATGTTCGAAATAAAAGACCCATTTATTTGCATAGCACTATGTTTAGGTTTACAAGGTGCTGTGGTGCAATCTGTTGCCAACCATACCAGATAACACAGGGCGAACTCTTTTCTTAAACGGTAAGTGTACTGGGTTCTTTTACGTGCATTACACAAAACACAGGACCAACGGCTTTATGTCCCATCCGAAGGACAAAGCAATAATGGTCAATTTTTCACACTGCTGGTGCCCAGGCCCCAACGGCTGAACCCATCTAAAATAATTCCATTGTGTCCCCTAATGCACGTCAATACGTTTTAGACCGGGAAAGTATTTCAATTCTTGACCCACAGAGGGCAGCACAACGTTGTACTGCCAGCTAGAGTAATCTTGGGCATAGCATCTACTATGGGGTAAAGTCTATCACAAGAATTCTCAGGATTAATAGTCAAAGTGTTAAGGACACAAGTGTTAACACCGGGATTCGAACGCACACTCTGCTGATCTGAAACACCAGAGCTCGAGTCCAGTGCGCTTGATCGATCGGCCACAACACGCCAAAAATCCCACTCTACAAATTATTCAGACCTTGAAGGACGTTGTTGTACTATTTCTTATGACAGACAACGTACTTCATGCTAATTGCATGAAAATAGAACCTCACCTGAACATGCTGTCGAAGTGTACTACTCTGAACACAGCAATAAGCACAGTACTGGCACTTGTGAGGCCTCTGAAATGTATGCATACGCCTGTCAACAAAACACATGATGGTAGAGACAAAATGAGATTCAAATTACCCAAGAAGATGACCAGAGTATACTGGTCAAAAGGTCAAGTTGACATTGGCTCTTCTCAAAACCACCCTACTCAACCAAAATTTATTACATGGTATTACCGCAAACCTCTATCCACCATGCATAGCTTCAAGTTTTACTTACTCAAATACAGTTGCAAACTTTCCCACGAACCTTGTATCGCCAACATAAACGGCACACCTAGCAGTGTTTTGATTGTAAACTTATCGTGGCCGAATGTAAGTTACACAGAAGTACACATACAATGATCCTATGTTAAAAAATGTCAACAATTTCACAAAAAAATCACATTTAAATCAAGACATTGACAACTTGCGCTGACGCCACACACGGAGAACTGTCTGCACATCGTCTGCCATTTGGGGTGTCATAATTCACATAAAGATATGGTAAGCATCCAACTGCATGCGCGTCGCCTACAAGGTACACTGCACTGTAACGAGACTCTCGACTCCAAAAATGGCTCAAGCAAGACTTATCAGGTGATGACGCCGGGTGAAATTGACCCAATTCACCCGACGTTCTCATCACAATAATCCCGGCTGTAGTGCCTATTTTAAGGCAACGCAGCATATACATGCTTACCGTACCTTTTACGCGCAATTTGACTCCCACAATGTCAGACAATGTGCAGACAGTTCACTGTGCGTGACGTCTGTGCAAGGGGTCAATACAATGTAATTGTTGAAGTATAATAAAAGATACATACTGCTCGTGCACTTTACAGTTACTGCGTGACTGTGAACTGTAGCTGCAGTAGCGACATTTAAACGGTTTGTCCTCGCTGTGGTTTCTGATGTGATTTTTCAGCAGCGCTAAGCGCCTGGCTGTAAACGAGCAGTTTGGAAAGCTGCACTTGAACCTGGGAAAGGTCGACATTGTGAGATGTGACGTCGAGTACTCTGAAAGAGCAGTCATTTACACTCATCTGAAAACAGAAATCATAATCGATGACAAGTATTTGGCAAAATGTTTGCATTTTGCTGTACAGTTTATGATGTGATGAGTTTAAAAGGTAGGGTCATAGAATTAAAAAGAAAGGTACAACAAAACTCACATGTTTCAGCTAAATACAGTGTCTACTTGTTGAGAAAACAGCAAAAAACTCAAGGAATTTGCCCAAGAACGTTGTACCCATACCCGTTTAGCAGGGTGACAGCGGGTACCAACCTCATCTCTGGCCGCAGCATTCACAAAAGGACATCAATTTTCAGAAACAAGAGAAATGATCCATGCACGAATCGATTCTCAGATTCAGATGTTTTGGGGTGAAAAATGATCCAAACCATTTTACTTCTATGGGAATCCTTTCTCAAAATAGTTTACACTAGTATCAACAGCTGCAGTGCTTCTCACAATCTCACAATCTATGACCCAACCTTTAAACAAAAGGAATTGAATGTAGCATTTATCTAAAGTTAGGAAGTCTCGTAGAATTCTGAGGTTGAGTTTATGGAATTTGAGAAGAGGCTCTGCTCGAGGCTCTGCCATTTTGAGAAAACTTCTGGTGAAGATAAACAAAATCAATGTAAAGAAAAATTAATCTTGATGCTTTTACCACTCTCCTTTCTTTTTCAATCAATAAATACATGTAACTATTTCCGAAAGATAATAATTATTATATTTATAAAGCATTAAGTTTGTTCATTTATATCAATATCTATGTTAAATTAATGTATTTAATAATGTTAGGCCTAACTTCACATGACAATTTAGGAAATACCTTTCAAATATACACCCTGCTGCTCTGGCAACAACATTTTGTTTGCCTTTGTATTGTAAGAAACACTTCACTTTGACTTCTTAGTCACTTGATCAAAATGGAGCACGTTTCTGACAAAAACATTGGTGAAACAAAATGGAGCATCTATCTTCCTTCCCGTCCCAGCTTGAATTTTCCAAATCCATCGAGCGTGCATGGCCACCGCACTCGGGGTTTTGTTGCTTTCGTTTACTACTTAAGCCCAACAACAAGTTCAAACATTGTACACAAAAATAATAAGCTTACATTCGCCGATGTAGGCCAATGCTCGCCCAAAATAAAATGACCTCTACTTGTGACCTCGTCCTACATTTTGTTTAACTACACTAACCTACTGGTACCCGTCACGTACGTCATCACTCCTCTATTACACGTTTACCATTACGGTCGGGTACCCGTGTAAATAATCTGAATGGCCACCTCCTCGAACCATGCAATCATGCCTATGCCTTATCAAGCTTTCAACCCATCACTTCCGGCCTGTTTTCCTTCACTTTCAACATGACTGTGGGTCAAATTTCCTTCTGATAATCGAGCACCGGGTTATCCAGAAATAGCAGCCCAGTGGAGCTTCGTTTTCCGGGAAGAGCAGAAGGTTGGTTGTGAGAGTGTCGGTGAATCACAGTTTCTTATGATCGTTTCGAGAATTGTCACCATATCCACACATACACGTTGGCTTCTTTTCTTATGCCTTTTTGAGTCATGTTGAAATCCACCGTGAGTTACGGAATCTGTTCATTACTGGATTTTGTTGAAGGATAGTTCAACTGCCTTTACAACTGACTAATTTTAGCCTTCTCCAAATGGCATACCGTGTGGTCATGTTGTGGGCTGTTCAGGAAAATGGCTGCTGCCAGACAGGCTGTATGTAGTCAACTTCTGCTTGGTGAAGACACGCAACAAAATTTGAACAGGATACAGGAAGACGGTATCGAACAGATTGAGAAAAAAGCTTTGTGGTAAGAATGATTTAACAGTAATAACTAATAGTAGGTTAACACTAAAACAAATAATGAAATCATTTGATCAAACAGGGTTTTACTGTTACTAGTGTTAGTGTTACAGTGTTACTGTTGTGTTACTGTAGCAGCAGAGATCTGTTTTACTTTAGTTTTAGTGTTTATAAGCTTTTTGGGGAAACGTGAATTGCAATGCATTGTGTGGGAAGTAAGTTTTGGAAAAGATTGTTAAAAAACGAACAAGTAACGTTTGTGTGCAAAGTCAATGGGAATCAAAAAATTGTAAGTTTTGCACTAAAGTTTAACCTTATTTTAGAAGTATTTTGTTTATCATGAAAGTGTTTTATTTATCATCAAACCAATTTCTTTCAATAATTAATTCCGTGCAATACATGTACTTACAATGTCTCTCCCTATAGATTTTGTAAACACTACGTTCACAAATCGTTGCCAAAACTCTCTTCCCACAATTCACAGCGAGAGTGATTCAATAAGGCTTATAAATGATAATTTGTCAAAGTTTGCTAAAATGTAGATAAAACAGAGTTTTTGAAAATAATATTTGGAATTCTGTTCAGGGTGTCAAGAAAGATGCCTGTTGACTGGGGCAAACAAGCTCCACTTGAACGTCGTTAGCGTAGCGTTGTTTTTGACAATCTGGCTGGAAGTGGAAGTACCTTAGCCATAGTGTTGCGTTGCCGTAACAGTGTGTCACACAAAAGTACAGTATGCCTTTCGGAAGGAATTGTGTTTCGAAAATTTCTGTGAGGGCACGTTGATTGGAAACTTTACAAACAGAAATAACAGTAAATACAGGACACGAGGTAACATCTACTGTTGCCATGGAGATAATAAAATGTACATAATAAGATATTATGTAAGTTCAGATTCCAGAGAATGATCAAAAACCACTGAATAAAATGTCATGGAAATTACTTTATTTGTGTTTTGATTTTCAAGGTAAAACTTATTTTTTTACATTCGGACGAAACTGCGGAAATTGATTCACCCATTTTTGGGTGAAACCAAGCCTTTCAGGTTCTAAATGTAAACAATGTTTGGCAGACATTTCATGGAAATGTTTAGGATGGAACCTGGAACATGTTGCCAAGGAAATTTATGTTTATGTTTATCTTTTCTAAAATGTGTGGATTTTCTGAACTTAAATACATGTACAACGTAGTGCGCTATACTTTTAGTCACCACAAAGCATCAATGCAAAAGCTTTGAAATTTATTGTGGGTTAAAGACGTTTGACAAGATACATTTTGTAACAAGGTGAAGTAATTTATATGATTTCCATTTTTCACCCCAAATGAACAACTCACAAAAAGGTGTCTGAGGTAAAAACTTTAACGGGGGATTGGCCTAATTAATCATCACAATATTATTGAAGTCTTGCACAATGTCCATCCCAAGTTCAAACAGCGCCCTCACTAAAACCCCTCACTGAGGTCAAAAGAAGACTCCTCCGTCAGCAGTTGACCAAGGTTTTAGCCGCCCAGGATTTGGTATTAACCCCTCTGTCTAACACTAGGCAGTTGACAGAACTTGTGCTTTAATCATATCTATGCATGTTTCCATTGTTTGACCTTTGCTGCTGTTAAGTGGAACATACATTACACAGAATGAATAGTATGGAAGGGATCTACATGGTTTACTTACAACTGTTTCCAGTGATTAGCCAACAGGCCACTTAGCCTGCTGTTTCACCAGTCCGTCACCTTGTTTTATTAGTCCATACTTCACAGGGATGCTTTGCTGAGTTTCAAAATTCCCAGCAGTAAGTGGTTAAGACCGGAACAGCTTCTTCTGGAAGAGTGATAGTTGTCAGTAAAGCTTTCCAATTGGAAATCACCTACGTTTGTCTGATTATCACCAGAACTTCTCTTTACACTGTACGTGCTTGTTCTTGCAGGAATGTGCTTTGCTCCAGAGCAGGGGGTTACCCCTAAACAGTTCAGATTGTAGCATCCCCTGAGCGTGTTTGTGTAGTGTCGGTAGATTATGTGATGCCTTCATGTATAATTTAGGGATACGAATTTTCAGACTTTTATCTGAATTTAGACTTTTTTAAAAGTCTGCATGGTGAAAACAGGTTGCTGTTATTTTCTTCAGATAAAAAAAGAAGTTTACGCTCTTTGATCTACTTCTCTAGCACTAAGGACACTGTTCTCAGAAGCTTCTTGAAATCTGTACTCCAGGGGTAACTAAAAAAAAGCCGGAAATGCTTAAAGCTATCATTTCAACAGAACTCCTACAGTTTGGATCCTTGTTTCAGAAGGTCTTTTTGTCAGCAACTCAGGCCCGATGCTTCATGAATGCATAAATTGCCTCCTTTACCCCAGGTCATTGCCTTGGTGTCCCTTGAAATGTTCCCATAAAAATTTACGATTTCCTTCCTCATAGAGGTGCCCTTTACAAAGGAGAAAATGCCTCGGTGCCCTTGCTCTTTCAAGAACGAAGCATAAGGCCTTGCAATCGCTTTTTTTCCTTAATATGTACATGTAGTTGTTTCAAAGTGTGTTCAAAACAGAGTATGACAATATATTGGGCAATATTACGTAAAGAGCTGGAGATGCTGGGTTGGGTATTTCCAACCCCCCGTCAGCCCCAGAACGTTTTTTTCTCTTTATTCACATGTCATCCGTCCTGTTGTTTTTTGTGGGGGTTTTTCAGGTGTTTGTTTGTTTGTTTTGTTTGTTTGTTTTTTTTAGTGGGGGAGGAGGGGGCATTGAACCCCAATCTGTCACTGCAATGTGGAACAGCTTTTTTTTCAGGGCTGTTCTGTAGTGAAACTGGGACGCACATATGTACAAATCTGATCGGTGCTAACAGAAAGGAAACCAACACTTCCAGTTCAATACCCAAAACACATGAAACACAATGATAGCTTTCCGGTGACAGGGGAAAACAAAAGCTGTCTGATCCACTGTTTGCTCGGTAGTTTTAGTGATGACACGAATTGTACGTTTGTTACACAACTGCATGACGTCTGTTTGAAGTGTACAGAGTTTCCTGTTTTTCACCCAATTCTCAGCCAGGTCTTGTGATCTGGACGGAGCGTGGTGTCTGTAAAAGGGGGTGTGCCGGGCGGCTTTTACGCACTCGACTTTAAAAACAAATAATGAACATTTTAAATGGCGAACTGGGATCCCTGTTTCTAAAATGTCGCAAAAACTAAAAAGTGAACTACATTTTTAGCTTAAATTTGTAACTGGATCTGTTCTGTGAGCATTCTGCGCACATATTCACTTACACAGTTCAGGCAGAAGCAGCAGTGCACATAGTGTATTAACCCCTTGTACATTGTACCAACGCCACGCACGGCAACTGTCTGCCATGTCAAACTGCACATTACAATGGTAAGAGGGTCAACGCAGCCTAAGTGCTTAAAATGTGTGGTACATTTTACATCGCACGGGTCCAAACTCCCAAAGTTGCGCAACCCAGATAATTGTGATGATGATGTCGGGTGAATTGGGTCAAATATTGTTTTGCTGCATTTTGGCACTAGATTGTAGATTTGCTCTCTGAGCATTATCCATGTACAGGGGATAGTGTAAGCACATGTTTACTTGTTGTGGCAGTAGCAACAGTGTACGCAGTGTAAACTTGGATGTGTATGGCATACATACTCCTAATGTTATTTTATTGTTATCAATGTATTTAAACAAATACAAATACAATTTTTAGAGATTCAGAATAGTCCGGTAAAATTGGTTTTAAAGTGAACTCAGAAAGATGTACAGGTAGACCTGTACTGTACCCGCAGTTTAAGTGTAATTTATGCATGTGGAATGTGCATATTTAGTGCATTCTCTACACATCCACAGTGTATTAATTATTCAATACCTGGTTTTGATTCTAAGAAAACCAAGGAATCCTCATAAGAATCAAGCCCCCTGGCCCCCAAGGATAAATGGGTATAGAAATGATGCATAAATGTTCAGTTCAATTACATGCAGACATTGTAGGCCAATCCCCAAATGGAAATTTAACCCATCACATGTACATGTTCTGTAAGCAGGTTCACTGTACAAATGTAGGGCAGTTACATGTACATGTATGTATCAAAATATAGGGCTTTGGTCCAGGTAGGGTTCAAACCAGTATCCCCAAAGGTGAGGCAGCCGAGGGCAATTGCCTCCACTGCCCCTGGTCATTGCCTTGGTGCCCCTTGAAATGTTCCACTAAAAATGTGCAATATCCTCATAGAGCACGTGCGAAATTAATGGTTGCTCGGTTGCCAAGGGCAACCAAAAAATCTTCCGGGCAACCAAAAAATCTTCCTGGCAACCTGTGATCGAACCGTTGTTGCCCTTTGGGCAAACTCTTAAAAAATTAGAATTTAGGCCTACCCTGCTTATTATTGTGCCAGCCCCACATAAAGCTTTCTGAATGTTTAGTTGGGACAGAAGGCTCACACCACGGATCAGTATTGTTGTACAGGTGCGAGACGACTGCACGCACGCGCACTTTCCAGCAAACGCTGGTGCTACGCAGTCATTATGCTGCACTGTGTAACGAGCACGGGACCAGCTTGCAAATGATGTAAGCACAATGAATGGAGGCTGTGTACGCATGCGCTTTCCAGGAATTGAGCTTTCCAGGATTCATTGGTGCCACTCACATAACGAGCATGGGGGACAGGTAGCGATCATGGTGTAAGTGCAATGAATATAACTCGCTACTATTCCTCTTAGTACCACGACAGTATACATGTAGGTAAGACTTACTTTTTGCTTCAGAAAGCTTCAAAGACCATTTATAAATCTCTACCCTATAAAGAGCATTGCGCAAAAAACATTATTATATTCGGGCAACCAAACTCACTTGCGGGCAACCTGATTGATAGTTGTTGGTTGCCCTGGGGCAACCAGCAAATTTTCTTAATCTTGCACCCTGTAGAGGTCCCTTTTACCAAGAAGGAAACACCTTGGTGCAAGTGCCTCCGTTACTGGCCCGGTCATTGCCTTGGTGTCCCAATGTTACCAATAGTTCCAAGGAGAAAGCGCTGTGGGTGTACGTGTAGTGAAATTCAAGTTAAAACTGTTTTGCTTTACTGTAAAAAAAATAATAAATAAATAAATAAGCCATTCAAGATCAATTGCATCCCTCACGTGCTAATTAGCACTAAAGGGAAAGTTCAGGACATCACGTGAAACACACTAACTTTATCAACTTCCTGCTAGTTTTGTGAACATTTTGAGGGGGATTTTCTGTTTTGTTTTGAAAAAAGGAAGTAGAGATTTGTGTGACCAGCAAACTCTAAGCCTATTGTTTTAACTGCACACCCAAAGATTAACAATAAGCTTGTTCACACTTGTATTTGAAATCTATACATAAAATCTACACGTACATGTACATTTTGGAACGAAAGCAGTTTCGGTTTGATTTGCATTACGTAATTTCATAAGTGAAATTAAGAGCAAAACCATCAATTTGTTCATGTGGTCAATGAAGTGAGGAAGAGAATGTAAGATACTTGGTTCATTCCATTTTTCGATGTTTTTTTAATACCTCATCATGACTGTTAGAACAATGGACTTCATGCAAGTTTTGCGTGGATCGAAAACAAGAAAAGAACTTGAACAAAGACTATGTATATTTTTTTCTATTTATACAGAATAAAAATACCCATACTGTAGCAGTGTGTTTTATACAGTTTCAGTTTGTAATATACATTTATGTAGTACAGAAAAAAAATTCATTGAAATTAATACTTGGGACAAAGGATGCATATTTTTGCCAATCACACCTGAAATTGTGCAACCATTACATAGCTTTAAACATGTACGTTAGTTAGGCAAATTTGGTAACTGTTTGCTAGAAACCGGAAATGGAGGTCAACTGTTATTCTGAGGTTTGTTTTTGTTTTGTTTTTAAAATTTGTTCTACTTTCTTTTATTTCATGGCAAGTTTTTACTTTTCCAACAATGACATTTTTATTGCCATAAAAAAGGTTAAACTGTTTTAAGTATTTGAAGAAATGGAATCGTGCACTCGTAAAACTCAATCCGGTTGGGACCAACTTGATCCCATAAGTTTGAATACGCGTGAGACTTTCGCGGTAGTAACCTTTCCTCAAGCTTGAACTTCACAGGTAAATGTTAAGAGTCCAATATTGACCATTAGTGGGTACTGTGTAATACATTTTTGGGGTAGATTTGAGATATCAAACGTAAGGAGTCAGACACTTTCAATAAATACATACACTGTACACTGTACTGTACTATATAGATTTCTTTTAAGTAAAGAATAAGCAGGTGACCGTAGTCACTTTTAAGCTGGTGTAACGGACCTGATGAAAATTGTACACATTGGGAGGTGACTTCTAGGGGTACAAACACAATAACACCCCCAGCCAATTGTGGCT
Organism: Pisaster brevispinus; assembly: GCA_023634235.1. Classification (NCBI taxonomy): domain Eukaryota; kingdom Metazoa; phylum Echinodermata; class Asteroidea; order Forcipulatida; family Asteriidae; genus Pisaster; species Pisaster brevispinus. The sequence goes on along the minus strand of JAMKCF010000010.1, from coordinate 18,236,763 downwards.
GTTTGCTTGCTCGACTGCAAAACAAGTATAGGCCAGCGCTGACTGTTCACTGGCATTATTCCCTCCTGGCCGACATGTGCATCATTGGCAGGTCTGTTTCTCAGAACTCTGCTGGGCTCTATTTCACCCATTGACGTACTGTTGTGAGAAGCATAGCAGAGTTGATCTGACCATACTAATGCGTAGCCTACAGCGGTTTGGTTCAGTATGAAATAGGGCACTCAAAACGACTGCAACTCTTTTTGGTTTAAACTTCTGAGTAGGCCGGGCTGGCTGTGCACCCAGTGAAGTATCAGAGTTGATGTTATGAAGTGGAATGTATAATTTGGTGTACTGGGATTCTGTCATTATTGCTCTCAAGGTAAGTATACAAGTGTGTGTTTGTATGAGCTTTTGAGCTTGTTGTGTTTTTGGCTGTGGGTCGATGTCGTAGAGTGGAATGTATTTTGAATACTTTGGGGGCTTCTGTCTCTGTGTTGTTGCACTAAAGGTAGCTACATTTGCTATGAATATTTGTATGGTGCTATTTTTGGTTTGTTAAGTCTGTGGGTGGAAATGGAATGTGTCTTTAGAAGTGTTATTCTATTTTATTTTTCAAAGACTGTACAACAAACATGTTGTAAATATGTGTCAGGCATTAATGCAGTGTACAAACGCAAAATGCATGTTGCATTGGACAGTTTTTCCAGATGATGTGCATATGTGCACCACCTACAATGTACATGTGCCGATTTATTAGTTCACTTTAGGATATACATGTACATGTACACACATGTACATGTTCATTGTACAATATAAACCATTTAACTATGACATCACATGTTTATAAAAGAGCCACAGAGCCTGGACTCCCCGAAGGTGTGATTTGTACACAGCCGAATGGAAGAATTTAAAAATCTTACATTTTATATATAGAGATTGCACTGCTTGGTTTTGATTTACTTTTGTTATGAAGAAAGGGGGCACATCTCAAAACAAATTTAATACGTGTTATTTTTATAGTACTTGAATTTATGTGGAAAATACATGTATGACACCAAATATAAAATTTTCCATGTGACCATTGCGGTATCTTGCCTGCCAGAAAGGCCCTGGAATGTACAAGTTCACTCTCTTTTTGTAAACAAAGGTAACACACATATATGTAGTCCATAGTGTAGGAATTATTGATTTAAACATTAGTGTTCAGTAAGTTTGAATGGATCTCAAAACACAAATTTACAAGTTGTTCATGGATTATTTTCTAATGAGGCCAAACAAAATAAATGTTCTGTTTCCGGTTACCCGAACAACCCTAAATTTATACCACGACCCTAAATTTATACCGCGACTCTAAACTTTTTATTTGGCTTGAAAATAATGTTTTTATTTCTATTTTTAAAAAAATGTGTTCCATTGACAAAATGTCTGGTATTGACCAACTTAACATGTTTGAAACAAAATTGGAAAAAACCCCAGAACACATCGATATAGCCATGATTTGCGTCTCTTTTTTCCAGATCCACGGCCATTCGTCCCACTTTCACCCCGCGAAAAATACCCACAATTCAATGTACCATGCACACGTGTTCACGATGGTGTGTGTTGAGCGCATTCTACAGATTTGCCCAATTTCGGCGTATCAGCAGCTTCAGCTGACTCACTATAGCGCAATCTGGAGATTTTGCACACTTTTGCTCGATCGGCAGATTGAGCTGCCAATTCAGCAGAGCGCAACAGGCAAGTTGCGCGCAAGTTTTCTCTATTCGTTGTGTAAATCCGTTGAATGCGCTCGACAGATGAACGAGCGTGGACTCAACGGAAGTCGTGAGGATTTTGGACGTCATTTTAGCCGAAATTTATCTTTTTTAGAAATATAACCGACACAATTGTACCTCCATATTAACCAGCAACATCTCCTGGGTTACCTCATGTGAGTTTAAAGCATATTGAGGAAGTCTTTGTTGGATTTCGGAGCAGGTTTTTGTGTCTCACTGGTTTTTTGTTTTTGGGGGGTTGAATTAACTCGGTCTAGTAACTTAAAAAAAGGGCATTTTTACACACTCGCCAGCCAAAGGTATCAGAATTTTTAACAATCGTAAAAAAACAAAAACTTTCCGACCCTATTTTGAAATAGCATGTAATCAGAAACAGAAGGTTTTTTTTGTTCCGCCTGACCGCATTGGTCTTTATCTGCTCAGAATAGGGTCATAGGAATTTGCCCACTTTCTCTAAAATTCTATGGGGTGTCATGGCCAAACGGTCTAGTGCACCAATGGTCTAGTGCACCAATGGTCTAGTGCACCAGACTGATTTACATACTATACAACAGGCGATTTTCTGGGTCGGTCATTGCTGTGATTATCAGAGTGGTGAATTATCACAGTGCTTTTATTATCGGCTATTGTTGATAGTTAGACTTTGACTCAGAGTCTTTTTTTTTCGGTTGCAGTGAAAAAGTAATAACGTGCAAGTTACAATCTTTGAACTAAATCTGCAACTGAAATTTTTGGTAACGGAGATGTACTCAAAGTCATTGCCCATTGGCCTTTAATTAAAGAGATGTATACAACAATCAGTCATTCTGTAAAAATGATTCTGTTGGAAGAATTGTGAATTGTTTTGATTCATTGCAAGTATTAAACAAATGTGGCACTTTGCAAAACACCAAACTGCTGATAAAAGTCAGTTACTTTTAAACCGTATTCAACACTTGTACATTGTACTCTGTACATTAGAATTTATGTCCACAACGGAAGACATAATGTTATTTTAAAAAGAGCCTCCATAGTAAAATTTAGTTTTGAGGTATATTCATTTTCCAAGAGATAGAGTCCTCATGAAAGTGGAAGGGAAATTACAAGTCTCCAACCTCACGTTAAAATAGTTTAAATGCCATTGTAATTGAGTGAAATTTGAAACATGGAAGTCGTCGGACATTGAAAACAAGTGGGCCTGTACATGTACATTCTAAAGAGGGATTTGGCGGCCAGTCAAAGGGTCAAATTCAATGCAGTTTTGATTTGATAGGAATAAATCCAAACATTTCTGTACAAAAATGTACAGACCATAGGCTATTTGAAATACATCGTTCCCATCGAATTATTAGGGGGATTTTGACAAAAACTACACTTGAAAGGTATCAAATACAGTGTCAATCTTACACTTGAAGGGTATCAAATACAGTGTCAATCTTACACTTGAAGGGTATCAAATACAGTGTCAATCTTAAAGTGAGGTAAGAGATTTGCAATTTTTTTCCAAATTTTCATAAGGACGTTGGCTACTGGAAAATGAGCGGATCCTAGAACTGAAAGTTACCTTCGAGACCCCCTTTAACAGTTTTGTTAGTCAGAAGTACAGTATTTTACAAGTTAGGTTTCATACCTGTACTGTACTTTCTGCATCATTTTTCGAAACAGCTGCGAGTATACAGTGTTTAAATCCCACATCTGTGTGTGGTAAATCCAAAATAGTACTCCTTTATTCCCGATGCAATTACTGCATCTATTAATAAGGAGCACGTTGATCTGACCTGAGCGATAAGTAAAAACAAACCCTGACAAGAAGAGCATGGCAGACACTGGGGCTTACAAATACAATGTACATGTACTGTACATGTACACCACTTCCCATGTACAGTCTGACAACAATATTGTCAAGGCACAGTGCAGGCCAGTGTATACAAGTGCATGGATTCTGAGAATCCGACCCTGAGTGGTCTATGTAAATGTTGCGTGCGTCCATGCTACCTACAGGAAGTGCTTTTGAGTGTTGGAAGGAAAGTCGTCAACCTGATCCTGTTTATTATGGTGGCTTTTGTGTCCTTTTATCTGGGTGTCGTTTTGTAGTGGAGGGGGGGGGGGATTGCTTTCCATTGGTTTTTCCCCAGTTTATAACTTGAATGAAATCAACCTGATTTAGAATTATTTTTTTTTGTAGAATGAAAAGAGTTGTGTCCCAATTCGCACACAAGTGTCAGATGAGTCTGCCAAATGCAGTGTCTGCCAAATGCAGTGCTTGTTTTACATCAGAGTGAGACACATGTTAAGACCATGTTGGGACAAACCTTGGACATTTGCAGCAGCTGGGAGTTTACTCTCCGACTGCTCTTGTAAACAGCTCTTGCTCTCTCTTAGATAGAATGCACTTAACATACCCAGGGAGAATTGCCAGGAAAAACATTAAGAAGTGTTGGAAGTGAAGGGCCACCTCTATTAAAGGTAGGGTCATCGTTTGGTTTTTGTCAACGTAATGCTTATATTTGTAAAGAGAGATACAATAAAGTCACCTGTGAAAGTTGCAGCTGAATACAGTGTCTAGGCCTACTTGCTGAGAAAACAGCAAATAACTGTCATGGTTTTTTCACACAAACGTCGAATCCATCCACCTTTATTAGCAAGGTGACAGTGGGTACCAAACGCATCTCTGGTGGCAGCATTCGTAAACGGACACCAACTCTCAGATATCTGTGAAACGATTCTTGCATGGAATGGTTTCTCAGATTCAAATGTTTTTATTGATTTCTAATCGACAGGCATTTTAGATAAAATGATTACACAGGATGCTTACTACCATTACCATTTTTATAACAAGTAAGCTTTCGGATAGAAATTATACACATTTTTTGACCCTACCTCTTAAGTGAGGGAGGTAAGTAATAGTGAACAGTCTACTTTCAGGAAAGCTTGATGGGAGTTCAGCAATGTTTTTTTAGGAAATGGAAACATCTTGTTCTTCATACTGAAGGTTTGTACAGGTTCATAACGGATAATGCACACATACATTTTGTTATTATATCTTTCGGTATAAATTTGGGGTTGAACAAAGAAAAATTGACCAAAGTGGGACTTGAAGTTGAACCAACGACCCCCGTTTTAATGTGCTTGGCGCTCTACCAACCGAGCTATCTAGCGGTCTCTCTACTTTGTCAATATCTTTGTTTTGGGCTGCTCACACCCTAGTTAACAATACAACCTGGAAGCGACAGCAGAGGGTGTCCTTTTTTATTTCAAATATCAAGTAATAAACAACAAGGGAAACTGACTGGAATACAATTTTTTTAATGATTTGGGTTTGAACAAAGAAAAATTGACTAGAGCAGGACTTGGAACATTTCTGATATCAATTAAACTATTGCGGAACTGTTAAAAGTGACCGGCACTGCAACCCGCAGGCCTGAAGATACCTGTGAAGATAAGATGATGATAAAATGTACATACGACAAGCCTCTTGTAGCTAAAAGTATTTTGGTTTGTCTTTCTTGCTTTGCTTTTTGTAACTTTTTGTAACCTGTAAAGTGTTCAGTTTTTGTTTTGAGGCATCAAGTCTCTGTCTCACAAATTTCATTTTGGTCTTTATCTTGAGCCTTAAGTATTTTTGTACTATTAATATATATAAATTGTTTTCATTCTTATTTTCAGTATTAGTTTTGGTCTCTGTCTATGTTTCAGTTTTGGATTTATATACAGGTTTTGACTACAGGTTTAGGTGTGTAAAGTAAGTTCATTCTATCCCCGCCGTGGGATACTTGCGTAACTTGATGACAAATGTTTCAACAGGTAGAAATGCACGCATGCATTATTTTGATCTACCAAATGCAGATTTAGAATGTACACAGGATATTACCATCAAGCAACATTAAGACAACATTAGGACAAGACAAAATGTGAAACTACTTCATGTTCTAATGCATTGTCTGAATACCGTAAAGGTATGTAGTGTGCATTGTTTGGCATCAAGCACTGTCGCATGTGATGGGTTATTGAAGGTGTGTCTGAAGGCCAAGTATAAAAATACAGCAGTTGATCGATTTTTTATTTTTTATTTTTTTTCTCAAACAAATGAGGATAAGGGCCTTTTTATTTTGTATTGGAAGAGGAAAGAGATTTTAAAAATGCTAGTTTAGCGGAATTTAGAAGTCTTATGGGTAAATTAATCAATTGTCAAAAGAACTGTGCCAAATGAAGTGAAAATACATATTTATACATGAAGCATTTTAGTCTTTTCTGGAGGGGAAAAAAGGGATTTAAAAAAAAAAAGGATGAGGGGCGGGGACGATCTACTGGTGTCTTCTTTTTTACTTGGTACCGGTAGATGATTACATAACAGCAAGTGAATTCAGTACATTGTACATGTTATGAAAAGTACAGTACTGTACTATGTGAGTGTTTCAAAGCTGTATACATGATGTATGGATGGAACATGTACATTGTACATGGTTGCAGCTTTGGCCACAACATGTTATACAACCTTAACATGTACACAATACAGTATCAACAACCTTGGCTTATTTTCTTTTTTGAGGGTACTGTCTGTTCACCCCTTCTCTCTTGTTTAAGCTGGGTGTCTTATCAGGCCATACAGCAGCAGATCACGCTTATCAAAGAAACTAAGTCATGTGACCAACTTCCATCGACTTCCTGGAACAAAGTGGTTATAGTGTTTACGAAACCATTCAACACCAGACAACTGATGGAGGAGCAAAATAGGGGTTATTGATGGCGAGCCCCCCCCCCTATTGTGTATGCCCCACTCTGTGTTGTGTTTGAAGAACTCTGCTGCTTGGAGTTAGTTTCACATGTTTATTTATAGTACATTAAGTAAGGTGTTGTGGATATGTTTTGTAGGTAGGCTTTTATTCTGTATGGCCTTTCCTGATGGACTGATTGTAATGTGGAGGAAGTTTGGACAGTTGCCATCCTTGGCTTACACTAAGGGAACTCAGTTCTTTTTGTACTGCTTCAAGTGATTGCAACGTGGGCGTAGACTGTATGTAAATATATGTGTTCATGTTGCAGGTAAGTAGAAAACTTTACAAATGTGTAATTTATGCGTAGACTTATTATGCGCCATTTTGTGTGTTCAATTTGAAATGTCAAGTTAAGAGGCCATTCCGAATCATTGTTTTAAAAAAGTTATCTGTTTTCAAAGATGTTGGTTGGTGGGTCACAAGAAATACCCAGGTGGTCTCGTCCAGATTATCTGTCATGTCTGTGCTGTCTTTTTATTGGTTAACCTTGTTTCGATTGCCGACCTCCGTAACTGATGCAAGATGGAAACAAACTACTATTGTTGCACGCTTGAAGCCAGGAAAAGCTATTGAAAACTCCTGAGCTGGCAAAATATGGACCTAAAATATCTGCTTCATTTGAAGCATTACTTTCTTACATGTATAAGGTATACACAACTGTCAATAGTTAAAAATCAAACCTTTAAAAAAAGAGTGAAATTTGTGAACATTGTTTATTCTGAATGGCCCCTAACAAGTGTCACAGATTTAAAAGGAAAGGTCGTTAGAGATTTTAGACATAATTAATGCTGTGTAATTACACTCTTCTTACATGTAGGCCTGGCTGGAAAAGTACATAGATTCTAGTAGCAAATCAACCCTCCCCTCCTTCTGAATTCAGAAACGGTATTACTTGAGTTAAAGGGCAAGGTATCTGCTTGGTAATCACTCTAAAAATTAATGGCAATAAAAACTTACTTGGTTGGAAGTACAGCAGCTTTCTATACTTTGGAGAATCATTTCACTTCTAAGTAATGTGGTTATAGAAACAGATACCGGTTTTTATCCCCCAAAACTTGAATCTGAGAAATTCTCAGATTGTGTATTCCAATTACAGATTATTCTTCCTGCGTGGACCTAACCGCTGCGTTTTTTGTTGTTGCTATATCTCAAAAATACTACCTCTTGAAATAAAATTTTCACAGGTTAGTTTCATTGTATATAACTACATTTATATAGGCTGAAAACAATTGAATGGTTCCAAAAACATTTATGTAGGATGAAAACAATTGAACAGCTCCAAATACAAAAGTATACATTCCCTTTAATACATAAAAGTTTCAAATTCTTCTTTCAAATAATATACATAGTGAAAAGGGAACCAGAATCATAATAATTGGGCAAACAAATGAGTTAAGATTCCTGCATGATGAATGCTTGGTTTTTTGTGTTGTGTAGCCACAATCTTAGTCTTGTTCCTTTCGGTTTACCGTGAAAAACCACAAGTCCTAAAACACACATTAATTTACAAATCTACACAGTAAACAGGGTGTTACCGCAAACCAAATATACATTGATACCTCACCATAGAACGCCTCAAATCCTATAAAAACTGAACTACACTTTATTGATTTTTTGGGGGTACATAAGACAGACTACTTCCCCTTCTAACCTCGCTTTGGTTTTCAGTTGAGTGTGAAGGAAAAAAAAAACACCCAATGAGATATATTTTGATCAAGCTCTTGATTCACTTCTTCCCTCTTCCCACGCGCCTTTCTTTACATCCACTACTTGCAACTGGAACTTGGGGTATTCTTATGTGAGTGGTTTGTTCTTGTGGTAACTTGGGAGGGTGAGTCACTCCCTCTTGATACCTAGGATGTTTTTTTGTGGTCTCAGTGAACGCACCTGTGGTTTTGCCTCCACCATTGAAGACTGACAAGGTACTAGTGTTGTTTCCTAATAATGAGATGTGCACAGTAGTTTGTCTAGACTCAACACCCACACACCACTGTACACTCAGTGTGGACTTGTAGAACCTGCTAGCCAAGATATAAATTATGATGGCAATTAATTAGAGTGAGCTTGGAAAGGGTAACGACGGCGACAAACTGACAGATTCATTGCCCTGTCATGAGGAATACAACCAAGGGGGTCGTTGGTACAATGGTCATCAATGCTAATAAGCATTGTCTGAATGAAAATAAAACTCATTTGGAATGGTTTAGAACGGACGAGGGCGTGGTGTGGCGTAGCTAGTGGTAAAGGGTGGAACAGTGCCACAAAATACAAATTGCAAAACAGAAATTTAGTTTTTGTGACGTCAGAAAATTAAGGTGTTCGGGAACGATAAGTGAAAACTTTGACATTTTTGTATGGGTGGATTGTAAAGGTGGTTTTTTTTTAATGCAAAATTGGATACAAAACAGAAGTTCACTGAACAAGCATTTTAAAATTATATTACGGGCGGGGGGGGGGGGGACTCCAAGGTCAAATTCAGTTTTTGATCATCTCATTTTCCAATAGATAGAGTCCTTATAAAAATGGAGAGATAATTGCAATTAAAAGCAATTTGACCTTGAAGCCCCTCTTTAATACAGAACAAATAAACACATGAATTGATTCTAACTGGACCTGCTCTGCACTTTGAATCTTCAAACATATTTGTCGAGTGCAGTAATTCGTCATGGATTGACTAGAAAAGGGTATTTCCAGAACTGTGCAGGTGTAATGTTTTGTTTGCTGATATGACGAAATACTTCTCACTTTAAAAGTTTCCACTTCCAAATGAAACCAAGTCTATTTTTAGAACAGGAATTTTTTATTTTTTTTTCTAACATTAGTCTCTGGTTAGTCTTCTTTTTAATAGTCTGTGCTGACATAGGTGGTCATATACACTGCACATTATTGGTTGCATTTTTAGTAGTGCAATGTACTCAATATTTGTATACTATTAGTAATTTTTTTATTGTAAAATAAATGGCTATGTTATCAGACAGGAATATTTGTAATGGGGGGGGGGCATTAATTTCAGGAACAAACAGGTAGCAGGGATGATACATTTCAGACTTTAATCAGATTTCAGGCTTTTTGGTGTCTGCCTGGTGAGAAAATGTAGCTGTTTTTTTTTTCTTCAGAGAAGAAATCATGATGTTTAAAGGCAAAGTATTCGGGGTTTTTTTTGTTTTTTTTTTACCATTCGATTGTTTTAATCCCATATAAATGTAGATATATACAATAAAACTAACCTGTTAAAAATTTAATTTAGAAAGGTAGTAGCATTTTTTTTTATAGATATTGCCGAAAATCTGGAGCAGTTATGTCCATAGAGGAAGAATAATCCGCAATTGGAATACACAATCTGAGAAACGTTTGATGCAGAAACACTTCTCAGATTGAAATGTTTTTGAATCCCTCTCTCTCTAAAACCACATTCCTTTGAAGGAAATTGTGTTATACATTATCAACAGCTGCAGTGCTTCTTACCAAGTAAGTTTTGATGGTCAATAATTTTTGGAGTAACTACCAAAAGTGAACCCTCTCCCTTAAATCTATTTCTCTAGTTCTTAAAGGAAGTTAGGATACTGTTCCCAGAAGCTCCTTGAAATCTATAACTCCAGGGGTTACAGGACTTTGCTGGAAATGGCATCATTCCAACTTACTTCCTAACATATGGGTCGTAGTTTCAGATCTTTTTTTCAGCAATGACCCTCACACCTGGACAAGAGATTAGGGACAATGAGCTGGGTGAACTTTTTCATGAACCCCCAAAAGTTTAGAATCGTACCTGATCTTGGAGAATTCATAAAATTGAAAAAGTACTCGCAGTAAATTATTATTATTATTATCATTATATATTTCTGGTAATGAGACCAAGGATGCCTCATAAGTGAACTTAATCACTGATAGCTCGCAAGCCTGAGGAAACCTGTAGACAAGGGTGCTTGCTATGTGAACCAGAAACACTGGGGTTAACCCCTGCTCTTCCACAATAAGTGTTCTGGGTTCTTTTACAGGCACTACCTTCGGCTTAACGTCCCATCCCAAGAACAAAAAAAAGGTATCTTGCTCGTGGACACAAGTGCCACAATCGGGACTCGAACTCACACTCGGCTGATCAGAAACACCACAGCTTGAGTCTACTGCCTTTTTAACCACTTGGCCACAATGCGCAACAAATCCCTTTTCACAACACGGAGCCAATTACAGGAAATGAAACCGAAGAAAATTTCCGGGGAATTCTAATAAGCCCTGGCCAACCCCACCATGGTGGTTTTTGTACGTGCTGGTGCAAAGTTTCCTTTAACAAAAATTGTCTTTACAGAAGGGGCTTGGCTCAAATCTTGGATGGCTCAAGTCATAGCTACCTGTTCCAGTGATGAAATAATAAATTTCACATAAAAATGAATTTATAAATCGGTTATAAATCCACCAAAGGCGTTGGCAAAGGAGATACATTGTAAAACTTGGCTAAGATGTTGGCAAAGTTGTTCTTAGACTATGTAGATTTTTTACTAATGGTGTTTGTCTGGGTTTTGCCTTTCACTTTTATGCACATGCTCCATGCCTTTGGGACTGTCCCCCAACATCAAATTCAGTCCACAGAGTCACTTGAAGTTTTCAAGAAACATCTAATAAAAAAAAATCCTGTTCAATGGTTGATTGCCAAGGACCAACTGTCTTTCCCATTGTTAGTGCCTTTATTTATCAGCTTCGCTTATTGTACTGTTTCCTTGTAGAGTGCTGTGGTACCCAGTGTAAGAGTGCTCCATAAAATTTAATGCTAGTATTATTAGTAGTAGTATTCACTTTTTAGTGATCAGCCAGATTCAATTAGCTTGTTGTTTCACTTTTACCGCCAGCTTTTTCACTAAAAAAGTCCATATTTCATATTTGAACACTGAACTAGTCAGTCGGACCACTTGGAGAGAATTCTGACTGGTCCTCAGGTGTTTTAACCGGCGTTTGGCCAGCGGACCACTGTTGAGAGAGAACGCTGTGATACGTACTGTACAGCCCCTTTAAAACTCTGTTCTTGAGTTCACCTGACCTAAGACTCTCCTTTCCCATGGAGGGAGCCTATTACGATCCCTAAACCAACCACAACAAGTGCCTTCCAAGTCTGTACTGTCCTTATACCAGGAAATGAAGGCAGCTGGAATGCTGCCAGGGATGCATGCATTCACAGCTGAAGGCTGAATGGTTGGGGGGGGGGGGTGTCCTGACAGTTGGTGTTACATGCACTTGTACGGGGAAACTCGCCCCTACTGGAATGTTTATGTTTCAGCCCCCTCAACCAGGAATTCTAAATGTCCGCTACAAATTTTGTGCGTGGTTGTGAAATGTAACATTGGCTTTTGGACAAGAGGATGTCTTTTTAAAGACAAATAATCGGATTGGTGATTATCCAGTAAAATAACATTATTTAGTGTGTGTGTGTGTGTGAAAGCTCACCAATTATATAAAGTTCATACCAGTATCGATCCTTTGGAGAAATAGTTCCGTCTGAGGTACTGTCAAAATCGAGAAAATAGCATTTGAGGACCCCCTAAAATTACCGATGCTTATTTTGATTGTCACAATCGAAATAAGCCTGATGTGAACAGGCACAAAATGTTTGACAAAACATTTTAGTTGACTTTCATTGTTTTCGCTTTGTATTTGTTTATAGTGTGTAAATTAGTTAAATTGAAGAATTTTGGTCGGGATTTTCTTTTTTACTCAGGAGGGGAAAAAAAAAAGATACTTGTGTCCAGTAATTTCCCTTTAACCAAACCCTCTTTACACAGGTAGATACAGCAAGTACAAAGGTAGATATTGTTATCTGTGATCATTGTTGTCCACCAGAACATCAGACTTTAACTTCCATGGAAGTGGTGCACCCCTTTGAGTTCACCTTAATTTAGGATTCTTATTTAAAGGCTGGGTCATAGGTCGGTAAATACTCCAAAAATTAGTGGCCATAAAAACTTACTTTGTGAAAGGGCACTGCAGCTGTTGATAGTATTAACTGCTTTGAGAAAGGAATCCCTTCGAAGTAATATGGTCGAGATAATTTTTCACCCGTAAACATTTTAATCTGAGAGACGATTCATGCATGAATCGTTTCTCAGATTTCTGAGGGTTGGTGCTTGAAGGTGCTGCCAGAGCTGGGTTGGTACCCGCTGTCACCTCGCTAATTGTGGCTGGATTCGATGTTCATGTGAAAAAAACAGTGACAGTTTTGTTGCTGTTTGCTCAGCAAGTAGACACTGAAATCAGCTAAATTTAAGATATTGTATCTGTCTTTATAATTTTGCCTACAAATCAGCATTACAAAAAACGACCTATGATCCTACCTTTAAAGAGTTAAGTTAATACATGCAGAGCTTTCTCACCTCAGACGCCGTAACAATCAAATTATAACAGTCACAGAAAATGGTGGATCACTAACTACCTACATGTACCATTGCAAGAACATGCAATGTACTTTGAAACAATCATACAAACAGTAAAATATTGGTAGCTTTTATGAATTTTAAATTTAAAGGCTGGAGCTTTCTCAGGAAAAAAGTTGGTACCGGAATCTGCTGTCAGTACAAATTAACATGTTTGCCTTCTTGTCTTGAGAATTGAACGGCAGGAGCTGCAAACTCTCCCTGGTTCTGCGGAAAGTTCCCTGAAAATGAAACCAATCTTTCCATGCTCTGATGAACAAACTTGAAAAATCTCCCTGATTGTGGAAACTGTTCGCGTGTTAAGTTGAATGTAATTCTAAATATCTCCCTCGATTGTTGGTACAAGATTTCCCTGATTGCAAGAGGCAAATGTTGGCAACTTTGGCTGTTCCTTTAATGTTGGCTGCAAATACCAACTGCAACGAACGCAATTTTATAAATCCTGTTGTAAATCAAGGCAACCGTAATCAGTTTCAGTGGAAGTATCCTCTTCGGACCGAGTGGTAAAATCCTTCCTGCTGTTTGATGATACGATCTTTTTTTCTCTCTTTTCTTACCAGGAAATACAATTGTTTTTCGTAATTGCGCACATGTGCGCACGTCCTGTTGTTTCCAGTTCAATGCCAAGTGCCTCCACTCTGCTCTTTCATAACCCCACCAGTTAACCTTTGAACTGTAACTGACCTTCAGACAACCTGGTAGCTTTCTGTGTGATGTGCCCAATATATCTGGAAAGTGCCCAGTACAGTTTCTTCTTAGGCCACACGTAGCCACTGTCTGGTTGGCTATTTGGGTTTCCGTACTTAGTCTTGAAACTTGTTCCGTGCTGCACACAGTGTGCATGTACTACTAGCTACATTGTGTCAATTTCTTCCTCATTGGTACCAGAAATTATCTACACTCCTTCTCAGTGTAAGCTCGTTCATTTTATATTTGACCCTTTTGATTAACTATGCACAATTTTATTGACACCATTTTACAATTGCATTTCCCAATTTTTCGCCAAAAGAAACTTTTTTAAAGAGATTTTTTTTTCTCTGGATGAATTTTGACAGAAGATGCGGTTTCAAAACGAACAACATAAAAAAACTGTTGCATACATGTAGGCCTATGCCAAGGACAGTGCATGTCCACAGGCAAAATTGTTAGTAATGGAAGTGAGATAATGTCGAGATCCCAGCAATTATTCAATTGATATTTTTAATTAACTCATTGTACCACTCATCATTGGCTGTTATTTTTTTTTTGTGCAACACCTTAAAATGAAAGCTTATAAACTTCTTGAAGCTATAAAAATACCTTTTCAAATTGTTATCAAAACTTTCGGGTAAAATCATCCCAAAAATCAGACCATGCATTTTTAAGACTCAGTGAAAACTTGGCTGAAATAATTATTTTTAATATATATTTTTTTGTAAGGGGAGGGGGCATTTATTATTGTATGAACTTAGACTCTTTGCTCTTGTTTTATTGTAGTTTTGTATTTAAATATTTTTGTAATGTGAATAAACTAGATTAATTAATCAGTTGATGAAAAGTAATTGATCTTGTACGTGTACACTACCCGAAGATCTGAAAACACTCTGAGAAAGTTTACATGTTGTGGCGGCCTGACCATGGAACGAGAAGAAACTGTCTTTTTTAAACAAGGCAATGAATACATACATGTACGTAGGTACTTGAGAAAGGTATATTTATTTGACGAAAAACATTCCAACTGGGAAAAACAAATTAGAGAAATTTCAGTCTTACATCCCATTTATAGACGAAACCGCAGAAGTTCCTTGACCCAAGTTGACATTTGTTTTTCCCTCATTAATTTGCCCAGCTAGTGAGAAAGCTGTCTGATATAATGTGGCCGGTTATATCTCATTCGCTGACGCAGTAAATCTGTGATGCTGTCCACATACACTGAGTTCTTTGGCGACCTGGTTTGTTATTCTCAAAGTGATTACTAGCGTAGGCAGATCATCTCGTTTCATTACGCTTTCACATCAACAACTTGTCCCTTTGAGAGTTCCAAACAAAAACATCGAGCAAATTAAGAATTCGCATCAGCCAACGTCTCTCCTCTACCCCCCCCCCCCCACAGCACTAGCCGTTCTTGCACAGAGAGAACACGTACATACATATATTTTAACTTGATCCATCGTCTAAAATGATGTTTGTCTGTGGCTCGTGTCTAAACCTGGACTAGGTTTCCAAGAAGTAGACGCAGGAGTTGTGAAGAGGGTGGCATTGTTGACTGTACATGAGCCGACTGACCTGGGGAATCCACAGTAAGTTTGGCATTTGTCTGTGGTTTGTGTCGTACATGGACTTCAAATTTTGAGACAGGGTAGACCATGGAGGTAGAATTAAGCCAGATGTTTTGATCTTCCTTTGGGTTATTGGCTAAACATGTTTTGTACAAGTTCTGCTTTTATTCTGACTGACCGAAGCCTACATAAATGTCCTACTTACTGGTGCACGCTGCAGACCACAATTTGTGTTGTCTACAAAACTTCCAAACTTTTATGACAAGAACTTTATTAAACATTGGTGTAATTTCATGTAAATGTAACATTAAAGCTTACATGAAATATGTATTAATTGCATCGGGATAAAGAATATATTTTTTAGTTTAAATACACCTACCTGTGAAAGCACTGTAATTTACCCGAGACCTGTACAAAAACAGCATTCACTGGCATGAATTGCTTGGGATTCGAACCCACAACCAACGCATTCTTCGCTTTTAATGCCATTTTCATTTCATGATTTCCGTTTGGTGTGCCTAAGTTTGGCATGGGGCCTCAACAATATTGGCTTTATCATGCATGGTATTATTCCTTACTTTAATCTGATCTGATTTTATTTGCCCTTAGAAAAAATCAAGAAAGCCTGAAAGAATATCGATACCATGTGCATGTACATGTAGGTCAGCCCTTGTACACAAATAGGTTTTCCTGCTTTTTTTTTCAAGTGCCAAATATCTTGACTGCTTTATTTGTAACATTTGAGTGGGTGACAACTCTTTGTATAGTTAAATTGCATCCGATAAAAAAAATATTAGATTCTGTTAGATGTAACTTTGACAATGTTAACTTCACTTTTTTTTCATGTTTTTAAATCAAACTTTTATAGAGTTGTCACTGACCCTTTGAATTGTGAATTCAAGGCTATAGTTGTAAGAGTGTCGTGATGACGTGGTTACCTAACTCAGATCCAACAAGATTTCACATTGAAGCCAAACATAAGATTGCCCCCAAAACAGGGAAAAACTTTAACTGCGTTTCTTTGTTGCTTTCAGGAAATCAATCAGTGTCACGCAAAAATACCTAAACATATTCTGTTCCAAATGAGTATCTCATTGGCGCGTGCATCAGAGTACGTGTACGTGTAGTCTGGCAGGGAAGCCCTAGACAGTCTAAAGGTACAGCTTGTTTTTCTTTCGCCATTTGCTCAAGCGTTTGTCCCGATCTTGGCAGCTTTATATTTCCTAGAAATGAATGGAATTTTGATGAGATGTTTCTCTCCAGGGGAACAGGACTGTGTGACCTTGATGAAAATAGACGTATAAATAACCGATGGTAATGACAAAATCACACGTTGCTACTGTGCTTCCCATGTGAATGGCCTTTCCTTTTTAATTTTGTTGGCTTCGTGTACTCCAAGCGCTGACAGGTTGTACTCCAACCCATTCTTTTTCACAAACAATTTATGGTTTCGCAGTTGTGCATTTATTAAGTAATGAACCACAAGGGAAACTGACTGGGTAATTCTAAATTATTTTTTTGGGGGGTGAACACAGTACACAGAAAACAGTTGACTAGAGTAAGAGTTGAACCTGTGGTTTATGTGCTCAGTCTCCATTTTTTTGTCAAGATCTTTGCTATGGGCAATACGGTTGGATGACTTCTGACAGGCACCCCCGAATAAAGATTAAGACAAAATAAGATCCATGTGGGTCAGTTGGTAAAAGCACTGGCACGTAAACCCAGAGGTCTCAGGTTCAAATCCAGCTCTAGTCAATTTGTCTTTGTTCGTCTCCCCCCCCCCCCCCCCATCAAATACTATTTACACAGTCAAAAGTGTTGTTCATGTAATTTAACAGGCATGATATTCGTCCTACTTAAGTCTGATTTCAGTTTTTGCCCTTGGGAAAAATCTGATATTAGTTGTGATCAAATAGTCCGAAAGGTCTATAAATAAAGCCTACACCATGTGATGTACATGTGGGTCAGCCCTTGTAGTTGATAAATTGTATTTTTTTTTTTTTTTTTCCCAAGAATCAATAACATCATGCCTGTTTACACATTTTCCAGGTTCCACTGTAGGGCACCATGCTGTTTCTCAATCAGCCAAAGTTTTTGCTCAACATCTTCAAGCAAAAATGTCTTCTAAGCCCGAATCTGATACATGTATACATTGCGTGTATAATATGTGTGCCTTATCCTATTTATAATTTATTTATTTATTCATTTATTTATTCATGGACTTTATGATACGATTTGTTATCATCTCTCAGCAAAAATGTGGCTCATTACCTGTTCGGTATGGTGCATACATATATTTACAATGACCACAGAAATTCCCCAAAGAAAACCTTGACGTTGTCAACAGATTGTTAACGTGTAGTGTAAACTGAAGCCTGCCCAAGCAATTGTCCCATGCTTTGTGCGTGTACGTCACTGCTGCTGGTTGATGTATGATTGATCACTGATGCCCCTGTGTGGTAGTGTCGGTGGTAATTGAAATTCAGCGATCATCCACTGTGTGTAAACCACAATTATCTGCGCAAGTTTTCAAATTAATGGAGCATTGAACGTTCATTCCTATATGTACGCATCATGTACATGAATCTTTAACCTTTACAGTTGCAAATTCTTCATTATCCTAATACCAAAGTGAAGAATTTGGAAGGACTCGAGCCATTAGGCCCAAACAACAAGTGTTTGTCACAGGGTCAGGCAGTCCAATCTTTTCCAAGTCAAAATAATTTGTTGTGGACTGTGGAGTGACATCAGAGAAGAGGAAATTGGAAGAATTCACTCTCTTAGCCTAACTGCCTAGTCTGTAGGCCACATAAGTACATTTAGCTCAATCAGTGCACATTTCATGACTGTCATCTTTGCTCTCAGGCATACTTAGACCTAGTCTTACTTAGCCCAAGACGGTAGTGACTGATAGTGGATAATAGTGCACCCTCTTATGGCACGATTTAACCATCTTGATCAACTCTCACTAATGTCTTGGGAATTCTGTCGGCTTGGTTAACTTTTTCTCTCTTTTGTTTTCTCCCCAACCTTTCCGAGGGATCCAATCAGCGTCTGATCACAGAAATAAATTTGCATAAATTATACTTATTAACAAGCACAACCCTGGGTTACATCATAATTTATGTAAATTTATTTCTGTGATTGTCCGCTGATTGGTTCCCTTTGAAAGGCCAGGGAGAAAGCAAAGAAAAAGTTAACCCAATACTGTAGGATTTCCAAGAAGTTAGTGGGAGCAGGGGTGGATTTCACAAAGAGACAAGACTAGTCTTATCTGAAGTTAGGACCAGTAACTGGTCTTAACTTAGGACTAGTCCTATCTCCTAGCATTGCCTAGGACTAGTCCTAAGTTAGGATGGGTTTTGTGAAATCGACCCCTGGTCAAGTAGGTTATGCCGTAACAGGGTGCACTATTTACATATTTCTTAGAGCATATACTGTACTCAATCTTGGGTCAAGACTAACTTCGACCATTCCTTAAACTTTGTCAACTCCCCTGGGAGCATACATGAGATCCAGATTCTATCAGAGAATTTATCAACAACAAAAACTTCAACAAAAATAACAACAACAACAGTAAAAACACAATTAGAAATGGTTTTAATCTGTGAAACGTTTCATCTGTAGCCGCGGAAAAGAACTGACTGCAGTTAATGCTGACTGGGGTTAAACAATAAAAATGTGTTTATGGAATGTCAATGTATTGGGTTTTGTTTCTATTGTTCATGTACAATTTCTGCTAAAAATGCTGCATTATATTGTTCATTGTTTTGTTTAATCAATGATTCATCAAGTGTGAATGCAGTTTTCACGCTGGCATAATTCTGGTAATCCGTCATCGGTAGTGCATTTGAGCACATTCAATTGTATCCATGTGGATTGGAAACTTTGCCTTGACCATTAGTCTCGTTCAAACTCAACCAAGTGTGTAAAGACATGCAGTCAGAGACCTTTTATTGGCCCTCGTTTGTTTGTACTTTAAATTTTGTACTAATAAATTCAGGAGAGATCCAAGTCAAATCAGGAAAGATCCTCTAGTAGCTCAAGGGGGGGTTAATGTTAAAACAACTCCTTAGAAGTTACCATAAATGGTCCATCCATTTTGAGGACCTTCGAGACAGCTTTCTTAAAAACAATGTATTAATTTGTATTCATCTGCAGGCTCAAGACAAAACTCCGAGAAGGTCCTGTTAATGGTCCATCCAGTTTGAAAACCTACCGCGAGGACATCCGCCAGATACTCTTCAGGGAGTTCAACAGCCCCGTGACAGACCAGGAGATTAGTGTGGTGGTACGCAAGGCGTTCCCTGGTCACTCGCGCAAAGGCAAATACTACCTCGGGCTGGGGACTGACAACTCACAGCATGGTGAAGAGGTTGGAGGCCGCACCATTAAAACAGACAACCTAAAGGTGTGTTAAAGCTCTAAGTCGGCTGTCCATAAAGCTTGGCGCCGGAAACCCAATGTAAATTTCAGGCAATCGCCCGCCGGTCGTCTTCCAATCGCCCTGCCCATAGAAGCCCCCCCCCCCCCCCCCCTGCTGTAGAAGTGATGCCATGAAACAGAATGATCAAAAGTGTTAACGATAGATTTTAGACAAATTGGGGCACCAGAACTTTTGACAAAGTTTGGTGGTCCATATGAATGGTTTTTGCAACCTAATATTTGGGTCGCGTACCGTAATTTGGAATACATTGCTCTTAAAAGTTGGTTAGGTACTACTGGGCCTTTTCTCGTTGAATCTTTCTTTTTTCTATATGCAAAGTAGACTGTTCCATCTAAGGTCACAATAATCTTCGTCTGTCATTCCAATCTGGAGGTACAGAAGTTCAAAGATATGGTGAAAAAGCGCAAGGTTAACAACAGTTCAACGACCGGCAATAACTCCCAGACCACGTGACCCAAAACACCACAAATTTGGGGCTTTGGGGTTTTCTCATACATAACTAACATAACTAACATAACTAAACATGTTTAGCAAATAATAAAGAAAAATCCACGCTATTGACCCTTCAATGTGAGTGGATTTGACCAGGAATGACCCTCCTATCAACTACAATATCCTTCGTTAAGAGACCAATGTTCCGTTATCACAGAGAAGAACTGTCTGTGTCATCCTAACAGTTACTAGTTCAAATTCTGTTTGCCCTGAATGTTATCAGTGACTAGCCAGCAGGACCAGTTAGCTTGCAGTTTCACTAGTCCATATTTCATATTAAATTAAGGATGCTTTTCAACACTAAACTAGCCAGCCGGTAGCCTGACCACTTTTACCTGGTCATCAAGCAAGCCTGGAATTACACGGAGGACACGGAGGCCATGTCTTCCGTTGCCCTGGGTCTTGGCTTTGGTTCCCTCCTTAAAGGTTTCCCATAGACTTTAAGATTTGAAACTGGCCTTGCATTCTCAAAGATGAAATACCAGTCCTGAATCAAGTGTTTTCACTAGCATTGAGCCAGCAGAGCACTTTTAAGGCACGGCGCTGAAGCAGCTTTTGACCAAAGTAAAAAAGAAAAAGATAGAAGGAAAAAAAAGGAAGTACACTTGCTGAGACATTTTTCTGCTTAGAGAATATTTGGTTCTAACTGTATACTCTTTAGGCCACTTTCCAAGTTTCTTGTGTTTGTGTGGAAGTACATGAACTGGTTCAGTAGCAGTGGCAGTTCTGAGCAAGGCATAAGTAAACGGTAGGGTCATAGGCTGGTGTTTGTCAACATAATGCTGATTTATAGGCAAAATTATCAAGACAAATACACTAAAAGACACATGTGAAAGTTTCAGCTGAACACGATGTCTGCTTGCTGAAAATACTGCTTGCTGAGAAAACAGAAGAAAAAAAACCTGTCACGGTATTTCACAAGAGCGTCAAATCCATCCTTGTTCAGCGAGGTGATAGCGGGCAAACCGAAAAAATATAAATGTGTAACTGGATGATAGGGTTCTGTTAACCATTTAAACGCTGAACTGTGTAACCGGCACAGGCTTAAATATGGTGCTAACTGACAATTTTATTACTATTTAAAAAGTCAGTCATTGCACACCATGTAGGAAGATCTAGCAGCGCACTGAGCCCAAACTCCTTAAAGTCATTGAAACTTTCCTACAACTTCCTGTAGTTGGTAAAAAAAAAATAAACAAGGTTGCAATAGTCAAAACTCCTGGGTTTTCCCCCAGGATGGTTTAACAGGATTTGAAGGAAAAAATGGAACTGATCCGGGATACGAAGCAAGGTCAGAGTATAAAGAGAACAGCATCTCAAATTGCTGGTGCTGGGAACACCGGTGTCCATTGTGCATTCAAATTTTACGTTATATAAAACAAGGAATAAACCACAAGGGTAACTGACTGGGTAAATTATAAATATGAACAAAGACAATTTGACTAGAGCGGGACTTGAACCTGCAAACCAAGTTATCTAGCCCTTGTGTTGGTGATCTCCCTATTTTGTCGATATCTTCTGACTGGCACCCTTGAACAAAAATATCAATGAAATAGGGAGACTGCCAACATAAGGAAGGGCTAGAAAGCTCAGTTGATAGGGTGCTGGTATGTAAACCCAGAGGTCGCAGGTCCTGCTCTACTCAACTTTTCTTTGTTCAACCTAAAATTATATTAAGAAGGTAAAGTTTTAAAAATTCAATTTGTTTGATTTTCTCTTTTAGTGAGTGGTTTCCCTTGTTATAGCATACCAAGATGATACACAAAAATGTAGTGAACACAAAATATGTTCTGTCCAAATATTTTGCTCAGCAAAAATGCTGGGTCAAAAAGTTCCCTGTGTTTGAACTAGCCATAGGATACTTCAGCATGCAGCTGTGTGTGTATTATACATAAAGTAAATTTACAGAATGCCTTTTATTAGCATTTAAGTTAAAGGCCCCACCTGAAAAATATGTAGCTTAAATTTTCACAATGCTATGTACAGGTAGAGGACAGATATTGAAAGGCAAAATTTATAACAGCGTCCAAGCAAACATTAATATAGTTGATGTTGAACCATTACCAGATCTGGAAGAAATCTTTGCAATTTTTTTTTCCTGGCACATTTGTCACCAAGATTGTTCTAGGCCAAAGGATACTGGCAAACTCTCCTCCATGGGACTGTTAAAGAGAAAACTGCATTCATCACACCTAATGGCTACTGTGTCAATTTTGGATATTGCCATTTGGGCTAATTAACTCCATGCATTTGTATTTGTTTAGACACGGTAAGCCGGTACTTAGCAAAGAAAAAAGGGTTGAATCAGGACTCGAACCCGTAACCTCTCTAATACCACACTTGGTGCTCTTGACAACTGATTCCGTTGGTGGGTGCTCCACTTACCGCCACTCATCTTATTGCTCTGTGGAGGAGCCAGGGCCCAATTTCATAGAGCTGCTTTAAAAGCACAAAATGTAGCCAAGCACAACAAAATGATGCTTACCAAAAGAAGGTTACCAGCCAAACTACCATGTCACATGTACAATTTGTGACTGGTATCCTGCTCATTTCTGCTTAAGCAGCTCTATGAAATTGGACCCAGGTCAGAAACCTCATTGTACAGAGATGTAGCTGTCTGTGCTTTACTGCGTTTAATCCGTGTGACATTGGCTTGAGGTTTTTTGATTCTCCGAGCTTACATGGACATGCTATGTGCGAGGCATTCACTTTCAATTGCTCATCGGTTTAGTGTGGGAGTGACCCTGAACCTCGGTGATCAAGTCCCCGAGTTTCAGGTGTGTGGGTGTTATCCTCATGTGACACATGGTCATTCTAAAAGAGTGCAGTTTGTGTCGGGGGGGGGGGGGGAAATGTTACAGGATTTTTCTACCATTGACTTTTGATTTCCGATTTTTTTCTTTTTTTGGAATGATCAGAAAAATTGTGATTCAATAGCCTGAAAGTGTATTAAACACTACACCATGTGAACAGGAAGGGCAGCCCTTGTGCTAAAAAAGATTGTCCTACTTTTTCCCAAGCAACAAATATCATGCCTGGTGTACATGTACATGTAGTTAACTTGTTCATGTAGTGTACTCTGCACATCAAGAAGTCAGTAGATCGGTTTAGACGTTTTTCAGGGGTTCGTGGAATCGACCAATTTACACTTTGAACGCAGTACTAGTTGTGAGCTATGAGAATGTTACAACAGTCACCAGAAGTTCTTTTGAGTAATAGTACAGTGTGCATTGTACAGTATGTGGAGGGTTGACTTAGAACCAAATGATTACATCATAGAAATTTCAGACTAAAATTTGTAAGTCTAGCTCCTTTTTTTGTTTAAGCATAGACAAAAAATACTTCAGATAAATAAATGTATTTATTTGTTTATTTATTTATTTTATTTTATTTTGTTATTATTAATTTTTGTTTATTACACATCAAACGGCCCAATTAGCACCATTAACAGGATGAAAAGGAAACAAGAAGAAATATTCAGTTTTAGATGTGGGAGGAAAACCCCAAATGGGGGGAAAACCCCACAATCAGGCAGGGACTAAAAACCCAATCCACCATGTAAGGCTCCAGTCTGAAGGGGGTTTGAACTTGGGTCCACAGAAGTGAAAGGCAGGGAAAGTAACCACAGAGCCAACCTGATGCCCTAAATTGTTCATCAGTGCAAGATCTTAGTTTATACCATGATGTTTTTACAATTCGTAAATACCTGGGAGACTGTATTTATTCTGATTGGTCAAGAGGAGATCACATGGCCATGTTTAAACGTGCAATATAAGTGGAGAAGTGTTAAACATACATGTAAGCATGGAGCGCTAGTTTAGGCAGGCACTAATTAGCGCAAAATGCAATCAATACATACATGTACTTGACCAGAATATTTTACAGGGCTAGACAATTTCTTACAAGATGAGAATCAAAATGAGAAAGAAAAACCTATCTACTGTATGCCATTTAGTATAAAACTGTTATTATTTAAACAAGCACAAAAGACAAGTTTTATCTCATTTGTCTTATGTATAATGGGTAATACTTCAATACTCAACAGAATTGAGAGATATTTCTGTCAGACTAAAAATAAACATATTAACATAATTGTTTAGGATAGATTGTAGGGTTGACCTTGTGTCAAATGATGACGTCTAATGAACACTTCACATTCTGTAAGTTTAGCTCTTTGTTTAGCAATGACGTAGAAAAGGTCCTTGTGATAAATTGTACATCAGTACAACTGTACAAGATCTTAACAAGAGTTTTATACTATGAAAGAGTTCATACCTTGATGAATTTACAAGTAGTACAGTCAATGGCACAGTATCAGGGCTAGATAACTCAGTTGGTAGAGCGCCGGCCCGTTAAACCGGAGATCGTTGGTTCAAATCCCGATCTAGTGAATTTGTCTCCGTTCAACCTCAAATTGTTTAGAATAAAGATACATAGTGATGTATTATTATTCAAAAACACAAGACCTGTCCAGTCATAAGTCTACTGGCCCGATGCTAAAATCACTGGCCTCAGGCCTGGTCGGTCTAGTGTAAATTTCGAGTGGTGAGTATGTGTAGCACATGTAGCACACTTCATTGTAGTGACTTTGTTGCACAAGATATACAACTAGAGAGGGCCCTTCCTCGTTGGCATTGAGCACACAAGAATGCGTCACACAACGCTTGGACCCAGAACCCATTTAAAGTATATCTGGGAAACTCATCAACTGTATACATGATCTTGAACTGACACAGATTTTCTTGTGAACCGCCGACCTGCTCAGGTGCCTGGCCACCCCCCCCCCCTTACTGTTAGCTGAGATTTTTTTCTTTTCTCGTTAGCCTTGTTTTCATGAAAATTACACTCTCAAACTTGTCCTACATATCCTGCACTTGCCAGCGGTACAAAGTATTACTTTGTTTAAACACTACCATCAGATAAAATGTGTTCGAGTACAGGGTGCATGTAAATAAATCCGTATAGAATCTAGAGAATTTAAAATAATCATTTTGGAGAATTTGTATTTAGTTTTTCGGGGTTTGGTTTTGCTGTTTTTTTCTGTGGTCTTAACTTGGAACACTTCCAAGAATATTTTAGTTTATGATTCCTGGAGAAAACAGGCAAACTACTAATGTATTTGTTACTAGGGGGAAAAAACCCCAAACAAACAAACAATCTAAGATAACATGTTGACCGCAAAGGAGCACACATAAATAAATTATGTTCACAAATTACATGACAATAATAAGACTACTGCTCAGCTTTTATAAATGTATTTTTATAATGCTTTATCTACGGATATCTCAAAGCGCTTAACATTTTAACGACAGATATGCTAAGTTTGAATTATGAGACCAAGTTTGAATTTATGTAGCACTTGAAAATGTTACAAAGTTTACAAAGTGACGTAGTGCAATAAGCAGCTAACCAAGCCAGAAACACAGTGGCAAACCCCCTTGTACATGTACATCAAGGCATTTAGTGTTAAATAACGCTGGAAAATATTTGTGGAATTTTTTCCCGAAATTCCCTTGTTATAAAGTTGATAATGGTTGTAAGCATCCTGCGAAAATATTTGGTCTGAAGTGCCCCCATTGATCAGAAATAGATGAAAGTATGTCAGAAAATTTGAATCTCCAAGTTTGGAGATTCAAATTTCTGTGGTGTTCGTGAATACTGCAGCTGGAGGTGTGGTTGGTACCGCTGTCAGCTCGCTATTATTTCTGTGGTGTCCGTTAGTGAATACTGCAGCCAGAGGTGCAGTTGGTACCCGCTGTCAGCTCGCTATTATTGGATGGATTTGTCGTTCTTGATGAAAATACCTTGACAGTTTTTAGCTGTTTTCTCAACAAGTTGACACTGTACTCAACTAAAACGTTCTCAAGTGTTTTTTTTATTGTATCTTTCTTGAAAATTGTGCCTGTAAATCAGCATTACGTTGACAAATTTCTAATGGGGACCCTACTTGTATGTATGAGGCAATAAATGCAATGGTTGATAGGGTCAACGATAGGGTCAACTATATGAAGAAATGAAATCAAACAATGTTTTGCATAAGGTTTTATCAACTTTTCTTTCTTTCGTTTTTTTGTTTCTTTCTTCCTACTCCTTGCAGTCATTAATGACAGTACAGTCAGAATCTGAGAGTAGAGACTCATCCCCCGTGATGTTGAAACCGGTCAAGAAGCGAGCCATCCAGGCGTGGAAGGAAACTGAGAATGGGCAAGCATTCGCGGCTGACCAGGTACGATTGTTGGGGCATACCCAGGTTGTTCCCTTTATCAATGCAACAGGGAAGACAGAGCTGAAGGGACAAGAATTTGCTGCTGGCCAGGTATGATTATCGGGGCATTTTAACCCAGGTTGTTTCGTGTAGCAAATCAAAAGATAAATCAGAGCAGAACGGGCAAGCTTTCGCCGCTGACCAGGTACGATTGTCGGGGCATACCAAGGCTGTTCCCTCTATCAACGCATTAGGGAAATCAGAGCAAGAATGGGCAAGCATTCACTTCTGACCAGGTACGATTGTCGGGGCATACCCAGGCTGTTTCGTGTAGCAAATCAAAAGATAAATCAGAGCAGAATGGGCAAGCTTTCGCTGCTGACCAGGTACGATTGTCGGGGCATACCCAGGTTGTTCCCTCTATTAATGCAACGGGGAAATCAGAGCCAGAATGGGCAAGCATTCACTTCTGACCAGGTACGATTGTCGGGGCATACCCAGGCTGTTTCGTGTAGCAAATCAAAAGATAAATCAGAGCAGAATGGGCAAGCTTTCGCTGCTGACCAGGTACGATTGTCGGGGCATACCCAGGCTGTTCCCTCTATCAACGCATTAGGGAAATCAGAGCAAGAATGGGCAAGCATTCACTTCTGACCAGGTACGATTGCCGGGGCATACCCAGGCTGTTCCCTCTATCAATGCAACGGGGAAATCAGAGCTAGAATGGGCAAGCATTCACTTCTGACCAGGTACGATTGTCGGGGCATACCCAGGTTGTTCCCTCTATCAATGCAAAAGGGAAGTCAGAGCAGAAGGAAGCTCTGACCAGCTTGTTTTGAAAGTAGGAAGTTGCATGTCCACACATAGGATACAAACAGGAAGGGGAAATATATTGTATGTAAATTCATTTCATATCAAGAATACAAACATTATAGTCGAGTTGGAAACCCCAACTCATTTTTTGTTTTTCCCTGTGGTTTTCCTCGAAGTAAAAGCGATTTTTATTTTTTTTAAATGTATCCAAAATATTTTATCAATGGTGAATGTTAATGTTATCTGCCACGCTGCATTAAAGCATGCATACAATATTGGTAAATTTTCAAAGAAGAGTGGATGCACTGCATGTGACCCAATAATATACATGAAATAACACAACATTGGTCAGATTGAAAACAGATATTCCCAGATTTACACGGTTATTAAGCTGGTCACGGTGGAAAACTTCCCTTGACAAATTTTTGCTTGAAATGCTGTATAGTTTTTGAGAAATAAGTTTTGATCTTTGGAAACATTGATGTTTTTTTAAAACTATTTTGTCATGACCCCCCAATGATGCATTGAGCTACGACGTTCACAGGTTTCTCATTTCATGTTGGGCCACACAAAGAGCGGGTGCCGGTCTTCGATAAGTACCGATTATGATGTCGTCTGCATGCTCTGAGCAGTAGGTCCAGTACAGAGCTGTTTCAAGCCCAAGCACAGAAAAAAATCTTGCTGTAGCAACAAGTTTACGTACACCATGCACAAAGCTGCCGACTCTCCCCGATTCTGCAGAAGGTTCCCTGAAAATGAAGCATTCTTACCACCGTGTTCTCATGAACCAATTTGAAAGTCTCCCTGATTACGGAAACTTTTTCCCCCGTTATGTTGAATATAATTCTAAATATCTCCCTGTTTGTTGTACAAAATCTCGTGCAAACCACGATACAAATGCTAGCAGCTCCTCGTGTACATGTTCAAACGGATACGGAGTGCAGAATTTGCACTTGACAAGTTCATGTACATGTACATGTACATATCGTTTAAGGTGTAGGTAACATCAATTTTTGTGTACTTATTTTAAAAGCAAAGAGAATGTCAAATTGTTCCACTGTCAAATATTCCCCTATTTGACCTCGGTGCATCATCTGTGTGCACAGTGAGTCCAAGAGTCAAAACATTTTGTCAATAGTCGTTTGGACCTACATTTTGTACATGTACAGGTTCATTTACAACCATGTTTGCTCTGTACAGAGCTCGACTGGGGATCCATCGGGTTCACTGTAGCATCTTCGCTGTGTGTGCACTTTGAATTTCCTATATGAAATCCGAGAACGCCGTGAGTGGGCGTTAGCAATTATATGCTCCTCTGGAAGAAAAAAAAAAACCCAAACAGAACGCGATTGAAGATTGAACTGACTTAATGTATTGACTCGGGATTGAGACTTGAGCTGCAGTTTTTCAGAGAACTCATTATGGATGGACTGATCAAGTTGACAAGAATGCACCAGGTTTGTGTTGGCTGTTCGGTGAATACTGTCATACAAGCGTGCCTTAAGATGTGTTTGCACTGTTGCAGAGAGCTCGGACTGTGTGTACATATTTTGTATTTATTTTATTTTAACTTTTTTTGCCCTGGTTCAAAATGGTCTGATCACCTTTTTGTGTGTGTGTTTGTGTGTTTGTGGGTAGGTATACACATTCAAACCGGGGACCTATAACAAAAGGGACAATAGGTCCACGGTTGCTATCACAAAGGAAAACATTGTGGTCCACGGTTGCTATCACAAAGGGTTGAATAAAGGAGGGTCCACGATTGCCGGTGTTTACACACGTGGGTGTGTGTGGGCTTACGGGAGCGCCCTTGTGGGGTCTTTTCAACAATGGAACAATGGACCCCACAAGAGAATTCTTTGTTCAACCTGGACTCCACAATACAATTCTTTAGAAAAGGGAATAATAGAACAACAATAGCAGGACCTTACAAACCGGATCCGTAAGGTTGTTTGAAGTCTTTTCAGAATATTGACTTGTCATTTGTCAGTTTGTAATTAGGGACCTTTTCCAAGTCTTGACTTCGCGCTCCATTTTGATGTTGGAAACACTTTCCAAAATGCACACTGCTCCAAAAGTGATGGCAGAACCCAAGCTGGAGCCCAAGCCCCAAGAAACCAACACCCCCTGTTTTATCTTCAATACTTTTGCCCAACATTGAGTTTTGATAAGTCACTGTTTACTTTTGAGTCCTGTGGAAATAATGACATTATTTGAAACTCTCAAATGTTGAGCATTTTCAACCATAAAAATCAAAATTGTTACGTGTTACGTAGAATGTAAATTTAACAGAATGTATCTTACGGACATACATGTAGCACATCCAAAACTACATGCGTACAACGTGCACACTGTAACTAGATTATCTGCCCAGAGAAAATGATCAGCTGTTGCCTAAACGATGGATTTGATAATGTTTTTGCAATTTGTGCAAACAGTCTCTGGAGCATTGTACTCTAAAAAATTTATTGAAAAGGGCAAAGGATGCGTACATCGCTGTCTGTTTGTGATCATTTACATGCACAAGCTCGACCAGCTACTGTATATGTATGTGTACGTTTTATTTAAACAGACCTTATACTTTGTTCTTGTAAAGGCACGAAGCTTTTTTTTTTTTTTTTTCCCCTTAGTAAAGGGCACCTCAATGAAAGAACTTTACATTTCTACTGAAACATTTCAAAGGGCATCAAGGCAATGACCAGGGGCATGGGGGCGGGGGGCAGTTTCCTCCATTGCCTTGGTGAAGTGTCAGGCCTGATTTATAGGAGTATGCAATGGGAGGATGGTTTTAAAGCAAGTTTGCGACCAAAATGTCAACAAATTCTAGCGTTCATTTTCAGCGTTATCTTTTCTTTTCACCTTTCATAAAGCTACTTACATGTAAGCACAAACGATAGCCATGTGCAACAAAATTATGCTTAAACAGAATTAGCCAAATAATTATGCATATGTACCATTCGTGACTGGTATCCTGCTCGTTTCTGCTTAGCAGAAAGTTGTCAAGCATTTAATAACTGCTTAAGCAGCTGTACATGTATGAAATTGGGTTTAGAATTTACATAAGTCATGAAAAGACATTCCGCGTGCATGAAATTACGTTTACAGGTGTGTTGGTATTAAGAAACAACCAACACAATCATTGTTAACGGCCTCACGTTTCGATCCGATATAAGCAGGGTCTTCCTCAAGGGCTAAAACACAACCGAGAAAGACAAAACCTTCAGAAGGTTACTCAGCAGATTGTGAGGTGTCAAGCCGTATTAGAACATTCATCACTTCCAACGTTTTTATTTCGGTTCATTCATGAGTCGCTTGCGTCGATTTGGGCAGATCAGTGTTGAAAGCATTCCAACTGAAGGTTGTTTACACACACAAACACAAAACTGCGCCTGAATTGTACTTGTAGCTCCCCTCAAGCCCTTTAATTAGTTCAGCTGGCGCAATTGCGTTGGGCCCATATGACAAGTAAGCAAAATGCATACGATTGTGAAGTGGAAACGCACTAATCTACTAGCTCTCCACACTGCAACTAATTGTAATCAAATTTAGTGGTCTAAGTTGACAGGAAATGGGAGGAAATGCATTCTTAGTGTATTATGAATAATCGCTTAGATATAGCACGCTTCCAGTCACAGATTGCTTCATTTTTTTTGCGTATATATTTTTTCCCGACAAACCTGTCCAATGTTTAAATAATCAATCAGAGAGTTTATTTACGGAATCCTGAATGAGTCAATGCCCGGCCATCTTGGATTTGTTTTCCTTCTTCTTCCCTCTGCCTTAACACACACAGTCAAAGTGAGGCTGGATGTAAAGGATTAGTCTGGTCCCTTTTTGTGTACGACAGAGTAATCCTCATTAATGTCTCAGGGAACTTGACTAAAGATGGCCCTGGATGATAACAGTCTCAAAAATACGTTGGGCCTTTTCCAAACCATGGCTTGGCTCCAACTTTGGCTTCAGTTTCGGCTTTGGCTCTGTCATCAATATTGGAGCAGTATACATTTTGCAAGGCCTTAAGCCAGAACCTGAAGCTGAGGTTTTAGAAAACGCCCATTGTTAGGCTGTGTCCGAATTAGTGGCTACGGCTACGGCAAATTCTCCCCATCATCATGCGTTAGTATAGGACGTCCCTAGCAATACCCTTAACAACAGACGTAGCCGTAGCTGTAGCCGCCAGTTCATGATACGGCCTAAGCGTTGCTCCAAGTAGTAGCGGAAGGCCACACTGGGTGTAACTGTTGACGTACTTGTCAGTGCCGTTGTCAAATAGGTTTTATTTTGTGGTTGAAGTGTCATCCCTGTTTACAGGTATTCCCAGCTTGAAATCTACGCACAACTGGCCAGCCAGAATGTCACCATTGTCCTAATTAGGTCTGGTATGATGCATAAACCGCACGCAACATGACAGAGATTACCAATGAGCTGGATTACGTGTAATGAACACATGACTAGCACTCTCCCACGGAAGAAAAAAACATCAGTCAGTTGCAGGAAATGAATTTAATCTTGGGTAGGCAGTGTTGAGCAGGATTTCATACCAGTGATATACATCAAGCTGAAATGATAAACATATACAAAGAGGTTAATTTGGGCTAAGTTGATATACATGTAAATGTATCCTTACATTCTAGTTTTTTTAATGAAAAAAAGGAACAAAAAAGAGAAAAGAAGAAGCACAGAAAAAAGGAACATTCCGGAAAGTATCCATGCTTTCTTTCAGCAATAATTCTTGACTTTGTTTATACTCTTGTTGTATACAAAAAAGTTTTGTTTTTTTCTTTAAGAATTTAGTGGTTTGTGAGGCTTTGATTCTGATGTGTCCGTCACTATCTGTTTCTGTTGACTACACACAGGTCCAGCGAACTTCCACTAAGTACCATACCCTCTAGGCTAGCATTGGGTACATGGGTTCTTTGTTTTTGTACAGTTGGTATGATGTGGAAACCCCACGGCTTGTGTACTCTGGACTTGGTCTCCAAAGTCTCCTGTTAAAGTTGATGGAAAGAGCCGGTTGGGCAGGAGAGTGCACTGATAGAAATAAGGATTGTGACCTAATGGCCTGTTGTGGCCGAGCAGTTAAGAGCACCGGACTCAAGCTCTGGTGTTTCTGATCAGCAGAGTGTGGGTTCGAGTCCTGGTCTTGACACTCAAACAGTACACTGAACCATTATTGCTACGTCCTTCCGATGGGACGTAACGCTGTAGGTCCCGTGTGTTGTGTAAATGAACCCAGTTACACTTATCGCTAAGAGAGGGGGTTTGTGCCGGTGTTTCTGGCAATGGCTGCTGAATGTGCTGCAGCACCTCGTTAAACCTTTACAAGCAGGTGCTACGTAAATTTCTCCCTGTCTTAAAATGTTTGTTCAAGCGCCTTGAGTACCTTATTGGTGGATACTTGGCTATATAAGACTGTTTAATTTATGCTATTATTATAAATACTTAATAAATCTTTTCTTTCCTTTTTTTATTTGCTAGATGATGCGAGACGCAAACAACCAACTGTCTTCCCCAGTGGTTTCAGTTGCTCCTAACAATGGGGATATACGGCCTCAATGGTCGCCGATGTTCGTCAGGCTTCCTCATCCACTCCATATGCCACCTAGGGGTATGCTATTCCAGCCCGGTACCCTGCCTGGAACCATCCCACTTCCCCACGGCGCCATGGTAACCGCCGAACCTAACAACAACATCAACCGAGGCATTCCTTCGCTAAGAGGCGGACGGAAACGACCCGGCGCCAACCCTGCATTTCCGAAGTTGTCATACGGGGCGGAGCGAGTCGGAAAGAAACCACGGAAAGAGAACGCTATGATTGAACTCTCCTCGACCCGAAATGGATTGATCGCTGAGCGGCCTAATCTAGCTGCCATGCACATAAAGCCCATTATTTTGGACTTTGAGGTGACGATGCCCAAACTACCTCTACCCAAACCCATCAGCGAGAGTGGTTTTGAAGATATAGGGTCTCATGATGATAGCAGTACAACGAGAAAGCAGCTGGAGTCCAAAGAACCGTCATCTAGTAGTTTCAGATGCGGTTTTGACTCGATACCAGCGAGCCCACGTGCTGCAGAAAGTGCAAATGGCTCATCATCGGCAGATCCAGTCAATAAGTCTTTAAATGTAAGTTGACAGTTTCGGTAGATTCTTTTTCTTTCGTGAAAAACAGAGAACACACGTCTCACAACATTTTAAGAATTTCTTTAATAGGCTTAACATTTTCAATTTACACTCAAAGGTGATGTAGTAAACTTGGTGCAACCTTATATCGAACTCTTTTTGGAGAAGTGTATGCTCTGAGAAGATCCGGTGTGGTCTCAACATTTCGGACAGTATGAGTACACTCTTCTTGTCTTAGGTAGAAATGGAGACGAGCAGAGTAAACTGCTGGAAACTTTGAGACCCCACCAATTTTTCTCAGAACCAACACTTCTCCCACAAGAGTTCTATACATGGTTGTACCCACAAGTTCACTACTAAAGTTGTTCTTGCAGTCAACACTTCTCCCACAAGAGTTCTATACATGGTTGTACCCAAAAGTTCACTACTAAAGTTGTTCTTACAGTCAAAGGAACAAAATTGTGTCTTTTGTCCTTTTTCTTTGGCAACACTGCAAGGTGATACAATCAACACAATTCCTAAGCAAAGCAAAAGTAGAAATCCTTTTCTTGCTGACCAGCTTGTATTGACGGCATGTATATAGTTGTAGACAGCTCTGCTAAACCTAAGTGTTCCCTTCTTTCAGATAAAACCCAGATAGTGTCCAGACACGGAAATGCTTGATTGAAAATCAGGCTAAGCAAACTGACAGTTTTGAATCTAAAATCTTGATATCTTTGGCTTTTAGGGTTAGAGAAATAATAATGTACTTGTACAAATAAAAAAAAAGCCCAGACGTTCCTGTTTTCTCAACAACAAAAACAAACAAAACCCACACATTGAAAGTACCTCATTAGATATGTAGAGGTTATCTACAATAAAGGTTAATGTATGTCTTGTAAACTAGGCAGTTGATGCACTCTGCCACCCAAGCAGAGCTGCCAACTCCCTGATTTTGCAGAAAGTGTCCTTCTCTTCTTGCATATGCCTGTCTAACTAAATGTCTAAGTCCAGTGAATGCAGCCACTGCACTGCGTCCTGTTTGCATTCAGACAGAGCGCCATAACCTCCAGGATGACACCTCTATGTGCGAGGCAGTGATGATGTGCTCAGACATGTTTGGCACTGCAGTCGAGTTTTAGGGACTGTTTCAGTCCCCAATGGAACAAATTGTTTCCGGTGCGCCCATGTCCGGTTAACCATCTGTTTATCAGAAAGTTCCCTAAATCATGTTTGAAGATTTGCATGGAATGGATGATAAGAGTTAACTATAAATATTGTAGTAAACTTGCGGTACAACCATGTGTAAAATCTCTTTTGGGAGGAGTGGTCTCAACGTTTCGAACAGTAGCAGAGTATACTGTTCGAAACGTTGAGACCACACCGGCTCTTTTCAGAGCCAACACTCCTGCCAAAAGAGATTTTACTCATGGTTGTACTTGCAAATCTACTATTTATAGTTACTTCTTAAACAGTTTCCTAAAAAATAAACCAATCTTTCCATGTTATGGTGAGAAATTTGAAAATCTCCCTGATCATGGAAACTTTGTCCCTATTATATTGAAAAATAGTATTAGCTTTTGCAAACTGCTTACCAACCAAAAGGACCTATGGTATAAATGCAAAAAAATAGTTAGTGGCCTGACGTTTTGACCCTAGCAGAGTCTTTCTCGAAGGCTAAATGACAAGACTACAAACATAAACAGGTACATGTTTACTGATGTAACAAAAGCAGTCAAGTATTATTATATTGAATGTAATTCCAAATATCTTCCTGATTGGTGTACACAATCTCCCTGATTGCAAACTTTGGCAGCTCTGCCCTGGATTTATGGTCACCTTCCTTTTTTATCGACAGGTTTCAGGGGATAAGGACTCTGCAGGGAGGACCACAAACCACAGTTCTGATCCATTCAAGAAACCAGATATAGATAATTATCGGACTAACGTGTCTGCTGGACGCTGTCTGTTGTGTCAGAATCCAATACCACCAAACGGATCTGGGACTGCAAGTGCAATAACAATTTGTGTGAAATGTACAAAGGTTGCTCTCTCCGGCCCCAAATCACTGAAGCCAGTTCCCAAGTTCCCCTACGCTTGTAACCCCAAACTGGCACCAAAAACTGTTTATGTGCCTGGTCCACGCCGGCCTTTCAAACCTAGACCACCTCCACCAACTGGACCTCAAAAGGCTGTTGGAATCAGGCTATATCCACCAAGGACGCTCTCTAAAACCAAATCCTCCAGTACTCCAGTACCCTCACCTTCAGGACCTCCTAGATCACCAAGTCAGTTATCAGTTCCAGGCTCGCCAGCTCCCAGCTTACCTCTTGGGAGTCCTCAACCCCAATCACCAGCTCTGATGATGCACAGTGCTCCCCCGAGCCCCCGGCAAGCATCAGAGGCTGGACATAAACTGTTAAGTCACTCTCTACCACCAAGCCCGTCCATGATCTCTCCACAGCGGCTAGCATCCCCAGCTCCTAGTGACACCAGAGAGGCTGACCCTGTGCCGAGGAGGCCCTCTATCTCTTTACAAGTTCCAAGTCCAGCTTACAGTTCCAATCCTTCAACTCCTAGTGGAAGGGATTCCTGTTCATCTGAAAGACTCGCACTACCACCAGGGAGAGAACAGGATGATGCGACTATAAAGGCGCTTCTTCAACTGGGACGGGGTGTTGACCGCGTAAGTGTAGATCAAGGAGCCACAGAAAACATGTCAATACCGTCACCAAAGAACAGAACAAAGGACAGAGACTCTGCACCTCAATCCTATCCCAACAGTAGTATTCCCATACCCCATTCACCTGTATCATTGCCTCCTGTGGCCTTATCAGGCAACCTACCTGTTCTAGCTGGACAGATTCCTATGATGCCATCAAATACAGGGGTAGTGATGGGCCCAGGAGGACAGCTTCTTCCCATAGTACCAAGTTGGCCGTTCGGTGTCCCTACAAGTGAAGCTTTAAACATGCTATCTCAAGGAGTGTACCCACCAGTGTCTTTATTCGTCCAACCATCTCTGTCCAGAGAGTCATCAAGCCCCACATCAGCCACATCAGACCTCGTCAGTTCAGACATAAGATCTAGAAACCCGTTGACAGATTCACCCAAACCATCCAGTGCTGGATCTAGCCCAGAAAGCCCTTTCGACATTTCCCAGATGAAGCACCGCAAGGGTTACAAGAGGTCAAGGTTAGCTGACAGAGCGTCGGACTCTCCTACGGGAGGAATCAGTTACGTAGCAGAGCACACGCAAGAGGATAAGTCCAAGCCCAAGAAACCGATAGTTATTGTTGGGACAAACTGTGCTGGATCCTCATCGATCAAAGTCGGAACCGATAGTAAGGGTGGCTCCTATCACCAGGAGGAAGCCTTAAGAGATGGACCAGAAATGTACGGGAAGCAGTTCAACTCATTCTCCTGTCATTGTTCCGGACGGGAAATCATTCTCCTCCAGTGCACCGACTGTGACTTTGTCTGTAATAACAAGTTCGGCTTGGAGCTCCACATCGCTGCCCAGCGTCATGCAGAGAGTCGCAATAAGACCACAGCGCCGGATGTCCTGACCCGGCATGCAAATGAGGCTGATGACCGGGATGAGATAATGTCTCAGTCGTCGGTGGAGACCCAGTCAGCTGATACAGACACGGACGCAGCTTCACCACCTCCAACAAGAATTCCCAGAGAGGTAATGTTTAGTCAGTCTATCTTTCTATAACCCACTGCAGACTCTACAAGTTTATGTGTTTGACCGGTTGCACGGCACGGAACACACCTCTGCACTCTGTGCCTCTACAATTTCCACCATTGTGGTAGTCAATTCCGTTGCACACATTTTGATGACTCCCAATATGGCGGACAGGGTAGAAATGTGCAAGTGCATCGCACGTCGTGAACTTGGTCACTAGACCCCCTGCACTAGCAACATGCGGCCACAGTCTGCCCGTGGTCTTCCAATTTGTGAGTCACAGTGCGTGTAAAGACATGGTGAGATTCTCGCCACGCGTGTGTTGGCTGCAACGCACATTGCACCCAACACAGCGGGAACAAAATAACTCCCTAATTTACTATTTATTCTTGTTAGCTGCTCCGATATATTTGGAACAGCTATTGTTCACGACAAGATTTGTATTTGTTTTTCTTCTTCTTCTTATTTTTTTCCCCCCTCTTTTTAAAAGTTATTGTTTCCTTCCGTCAAAATGCCCATGGTGTTTGTACACATTTTGTTCGCTCCTAAAATCATACTTAGTTTAATATGAAAGGGTCAGATCCTGTATCGTATGAAAGCTTAGGTCTTGAAGTTACCAAAAAACATAATTAGCTTAACATCATTAATTAACTGACTTAGTTATAATTTGTTTTGTATTTGTATTTTAAAATTTTACATTTTTTGTTTTCAACTTGTAGGCACCATGGTCAAGAGTACCAGATGCAAACAATCAACTACCTCTGACATCCTGGCAGGAGAAGGTGCTTCAATTCATGCCTCCTGGTCGTAACTTTCCCCAGGGCTCGTTAAGGACACCTTGCATGACCAGCCGGGCCAGCTTTATCACCGCCCCAACTTATGGCAGCTTCGGAACAGTAACTGAAAACACAGTACCTCTGGATCTGAGTGGTAGGAACTTCCAAGCTCCGCCATTCTTACCTGGCATCTCTCCTCCGTTGTATCCCATGGAGGAGCTGAGTAAGCAGCGACCGACCGAGGAGTCTAGTCCACTAGATCTCTCTGGTTATGGCCGACCACCGCTTATGTCCACTCTCGGAGAATGTAGCATGCCGCAGCAGTTTGGATCAAATCGTAGGTCTAGTACTCAGGGAAGCATGACATCTAAGAAGACCCCAGTAGATTTGATATCCGGCCAACAACCTGTCTCAGTACCAAGCCTCGTGTTGACATCGTCATCCGGTAAGACGCACCCACCTCCACAGACTTTTTTCGATCTGTTGCGACAGCACGGTATACCCGTCTCGACAATGGCTGTCACGTCCACCTCAAGTTCTTCCAAAAGTGTACATTCACCAAACCTCCATACCAAGCTCTCAACTGTTCATTCTCCCGCTGGTCCTTCCTCCCCTACAGTCCGAAGGACCCTTCTTGATAACCCGTCTAGTCCTAAATCTTACCCTGTGATTCCAAGTATTGTTCTATCAAGTGGTGGATCAGCATCATCCTCTGCCCCTAAATATATCCCGTTTCCAACAACTGAGCTGACTCGTCCACCTCCAGGGGCTGTTACTAACCCTTTACTCACACAGCCACAGTTTCTGAACTATCAAGGAGGGACAATATCTGTTAGACCTACTAATCCATTAACACATACTCTTGTGTCATCCAAAACTGTGCCGGTACTTTCGCCTTTCCCTCTGCCAGTCTCTGGCCATTCGTCGGCCTCTGAAATGAGGCTATCTCCTGGCCAGGAATCCACCCATTTAAGAGGTTCTGAATACCTTCCAATGGAATCAATGAACATGCACGTTCCCTCCCCGACAATCACTTTGGGATCACCAAGTATGGGCTCGTTGAGTTTCCACGAACCCCCAAACGCAAGGCAACGTCTCAGTGCTCCAGAGTCGCCCAGGGAGTACTCCAGTCGGAGAGATTCCTCCCCCATTCGATCCCCTCAGCCGTTGCACATCAAAATTGAGCCACCAGACTCGAATCACGATGAAGAGTCCGGTGAGAGGGAAGAACAGGTATGGCATGAGGAGGCAGAGAAGCAGGCCAGACTTCTAGAAGCTAGCCTGAATACATCAGTCCATGGTTCCCCTCCGCACCGTGGCATGAGCGGGATTGGCCGGACGACATGGAGCATCACATCAAAGAGCTTACAAATCAGAGACAATTCGTATGGGAACACAACATCCCAGATGGCACAACTTAGTCCGAGAACTGAGCAAGCATCTTCCAGGAATAACCCATTTAATGCCTCACATTTCGGTGCTAAGGATTTTTATCCAGGAGCGAATGACTCTCTAGAGAGGCTTTCATCGGCTTCCATGAGTGTCAGTCCAACAAGAAATAACCACCGAGAACTCACCAGGGATGAACTCTCTGCCAGGGAAGTTATGCTTTTGGGTCATCCTGTATCCAGGAGTGAGAGGACCAGGGACAGCCTTTCACCGAATGCATGCCGAGGTAAAGAGTCAGACTGTAGCGAAGGTAGAAGTGAGGTCCTGAGTTCGGCTTCATCACCCGCCAGTCCAAGTGCATGGCAGGTCAAGGTAGAGAAATAAAGACCGGAAGTGGTCACGGTACTCGTTAAAAAAAGTAAGTGGAATACTCTCAAATGTGAGATCTTGCTTGTGTTTTCAGATGAGAGATTGTTATTTCTAACATCAAGTTTTACTATAAGATCAGAATGCTCACTAAATCTTTCAGTGCCCGTTTTTTCTTTCTTTGTGTGTGTTTTGATGCTTAAGTGCCTAGCTTTTTGAGGTTTTTCGAAATTCTTTATCAAAAAAATAATAAATATGTCTTTCTCACCAAACGAAATGTATCTTGCTGATTAGTGTTGCCTTGATACATCCCAATAGTCAATAGTATTTCTTGAGTGATAATGCCCTCTGGTGATGACATGTTTACTGTGGGTCGTACATGTAGGATGGATGACACTTTTTGAGTACATAAAATAGATTGTGCATGTACGATAATGGCACTTTCGGAATACATAAAATAGATCGTACATGTACGACCTTGGCACTGAAAGAGTTAAGAGCGGAAACCACTTAGTGTTAAAATAGTCATTTGCCAAACACTCAAAGCTACAGTTTTGGTTCATGGTGACAACAACATGTATGGATAGGTTGCAATTTGAAGTAAATCTGCTGTCTTTACAGGCACTTTGGATCACACAATCATGCGTTTTGCGTGAGAACAGCGTGCAGCACGCGCACATTTCACAAAACTCATTGCAGGATTGGTTAGTGAGCAATGCTGCTGCGTAAATTTTTTGAGCACTTGATGCGACTGCAAGCCAGAATGCAGTTTGCTCGTAAAGATGGCGTCTATTGGTAACTATTTACATTAATTTCTGTACTCTATTTTAGACAGCAACCATACATACCTGTAAGTTGTTGTGACTCAAGTTACACTGACTGACCTGATTCCATTGGACATAACTGAAGCCAAATATGTCTAGAAAGTGATTAGATTATGTCTGGTGTAAGCTACTGATGATTCAAAAGACAAAATCCTTTTAGCTAGATGTTGACATATGACCAAATCGTTTGTTATAGGAAAACACAAGAACCCTGGGGTTGTACCTGATTATTAGACTCTTTTGATTTCATTTTTCTGACAATTCTGTTGCAGTGATGTTACTCATGGTGAGTTGGAGAAAGATGCTGTCCAAGAAGAGAAAGAGGTCGAGTTCGATCAAGATGATGATAAGGAGGAGGAGGTAGACCAAACGACGATTAGGATTCAGACCAAGACGGTGGAGAAGAGGTAGACAAAAACGAGAATGGTGAAGAACGGGTAGGCCAAGACAACAATGAGGAGGTACACATGTAGACCAAGACGACGATGAGGAGAAAGACCAAG
The DNA here is from genome assembly GCA_023634235.1 of Pisaster brevispinus. Taxonomy (NCBI): domain Eukaryota; kingdom Metazoa; phylum Echinodermata; class Asteroidea; order Forcipulatida; family Asteriidae; genus Pisaster; species Pisaster brevispinus. Next base: position 18,195,970 of record JAMKCF010000010.1, on the reverse strand, counting down.
TTAAGAAGGAGAAAAATGTCAAGAAGGCTTTGAAACAGGTACAGAACTTGGTGGCTGCCCTTCATCAATCGATCATTTGTTTGACATCTCTTGTGCCTCAGGCTCAAACAGCGCCCTCTTTGAGATAAAAAAAATAACTCTCATCATTGCCAACAGTCGCCTTGGTGCATGCACGTATGCAGTTCCAGCGTTTGGCCTGTGGCCATGATAGCGCTTGCAAAGGCTCTATGGTTAATTGTACATGTACATAGATATTGACTGTGTGTGCTGTTTACATTAAGACAGTCTCATCTATATCATGCCCAGCATTGCTTTCTGCAAAGAAACATAGTTTCTAATGTGTACATTAAGTGTGTGTGTATATTACAGATGGTGTGACTCGCGAGGTCATTAGGGACCCACAGGTTCAAGGGTTGGCAGGCAGAAAGTGTACACTGCTCAAGTAAAGAAAGCTTGTATTTTCAGTCACTGTATTGTGATAAATTGTTATGAAAGTCAAAAGAGACGGGAGCATATCTTGGATATTCCACAGCTGTTATTTTTGCAATTGAAACTGTAAATCATGTACAAGTTTCCATGTCTACTCAATATTTGACCTGCCAGGAAATGCAATGATGGATAGTATTTATCTTCATGAGACAGCGTAACAGTCGTCAATTTAATTTATGCATTGAACGTCATCATGAACCACTGGGAGACTTTGGAACGCTAGGTGGCAGCAGACTTAACCAGGCAAATTTCCATTGAACAATTGATTTACCTGGTAAGTCTGCTGCCACCTAGAGTCCCAAAAGTCCCCCATTGAAAATGCATATCTATGTGCAACCAGCTTTTGACCTCCAACCGGGCGCCCTACTCAAATGACAACATGTGCATAAGGTTTGACTGTTCTACTATTGCTGTCTGGGCTTGTACTTAATTTGTAAACCATTGTTAAAAGTTGCACAATTTCATTGTGAACAAAAACACTTAAATGGCAATTAAAGCGAAATTAAAGCGAAATTAAAGCATAAAGCGAAATTATCGACTGTGAAACAAAAGTCGGGCAAAATTATTTCAAAAACCGCCCATCAATCTACAAGTTCTTGAGATCAACAATAGCCATCCAAATTGAAGTTGCTTTGATAAGCTCATGTACTTGTACAAAAACTCAACTCAAAAGGTAAGATACAAACTGCGTGTAGCTACCGGCAAGCTCAGTCTAGTGGTTGGACATCTGCTCTGGAATTGCAATGTTGTGGGTTCAAAACCCACCCGAGTAACATTCTCGTGGATTTGTTTGTTTTGTTTACATTTTTTGTTCGCAGGACACATGCGTCGTTGTATGGGAAAAACACAAATAATATTCTTGGTTTATTTAGTTACCATAGAAAATTTTATGGGAACACTTTGGAAGGTTGGAAAAAAACCAAGATCGTAAAAGCGGTAAATGTCAATATATATATGGCCCTATATGAACCACAATCAGCGTATGACTGTATAAATTTAAGCTGCATCTTCTGTTTGTATACATGTACAATAACAACAAAACTTAAACTATTTTTTTTTCAGGTACAGAATGCTATTGTTTAACGATATTCTGAAATATGTGTTTGCCAATTAATTATCTAGAGCACCTGTTGGTAGAGAGACAAACTAGCTTGGTTCAGAGATAAGTTTGATGATTTGGCAAGTAGTTTTCTTTGAATTGTTTACCTCATCCTCCGTGGAAAGATACAGCAGTCCTGCATTACTTTGTTTAGTTTAGTTTATTGTTTAGTAATGCTGAAAGGATTGTTCACAGTTTGCAATGACCCAATTTTTGTTTTGTTTATTAATCGTCATTCGAAATCATATTTTGCTTGGAGACTGTTTTACTTCAAAATGTCTTTGGTTTACAAGTAGGGTGATAGATTGGTTTTTGTCAACGAAATGCTTAATCATAGGCAAAATTATACAGAAAGATACAATGTGAGTCACATGCGAAAGTTTCAGCTGAACAAAGTGTTAACTTGCTGAGAAAATGGCAAAAAAATGCATGGTATTTCAACTAGAACGTCAAATCCATCCACGTTTAGCGAGGTGACAGCTGGTACCAACCGTATCTATGTCTGGAGCATTTGTGAACGGAACCATTCATGCATGAATCGTTTCTCAAATTCAAATGTTTTGGGGTAAAAAAAATGTCAAATCCATGTTACTTCGAGGGGAATCCTTTCTCAAAATAGTTGATACTATCAATAGCTGCCGTGCTTCTCACCAAGTCAGTTTTTATGGTCAATAAATTTTGGATTATTTACCAATCTATGACCCTACCTTTGATTAAGGTTTATAGTGGACTAAATTCTGCTTTGAGTATTACAACTGTTGCAGCCTTTGCGAATGAGTGCTCGGGTTAAAACATAAGACCGTAGAAGAAAAAAAATATCAACAAATCTTTACAGCCATGATTTTACAAATACTGTACTTTTTTTTGACTTTCCATTAAATGAGATAATTTTATTTTATTTTTAAAGAAAAATTAACCCCCTTTTAAAGGGTTTAGTTTTTTCAATTCTAACATTTTAAAAATATTTCTATCGACTCGTTTTTCTGAACTATAAATATATTTTTTTGTCCTTTTTGCAATTTTTCTCGTGACAAATGTCCGCCATGGTTGGTGTGCTGAGTGTACAGGTCCAGATAGTGATGATGTCTAATTCAGTCTTCTGAAAATGCTGCAGTTTGGTTCATGTTGATGACTGAAAGAACACTATCAGTTCAGGGAAAAAAGGTTCCATCAAAGAGAAATTTGTGAAAAAGCTCCTTGCAAAGCGAATGTTTACTAATAATAATTGTAAAAATACGTAGTTCTTATATAGCGCTTTGCCACACTCGAGGGCATCTCAAGGCACTCATTATTTTGCGTCCAATGGTCCGATTCGCTTGAGCTCTCTGCTACAAATTGCCAAAATCATCAATAGAAAAACATGATAGGGATTTAGGTTCATCAGAGAATGGGCAATGTAGCGTATCAGTCAAGGTCATCCTTTGAATACATGTTAGTGTATTCTTATCAATTATTAGTCAGGTAACTGCTCAGCTAATCAGCCGCTTTCCTTATTTTTAGTCTCTCAGCTGTGCCATTGAAAATTGAAAAACACAGTACAAAGTCTCGCTGTGCCGGGCACTTTGCTCGTTCGTTAGTTGGCAAGCTGCAGTTGCATGCCCGTACTTACAGCTGCAGTGTTTACCTCCACAAAGTGAGGTGGTGCGTATTGCTGCCAGACCATGCCAGAACCACCAGGGGTAAACCCCTCCTCTTATCGATAAGAGTACTCAGTTCTTTTTTACGCATTACACAACACAAAGAACCTTTGGCTTTAGGTCGTTTCCTAAGGACAAAGCCGTAACGGCTACAGTGGCGTAATGAAAGGGGGGGTGGCCCCCCCGTTCAAAAAATGAAGAAAAAAAATTAAAATAAAAAAATGCACAAATGAATGGTTTTATACATTTAGTCCCACCGTGTCCTCCCCCCAAAAAACCAAAAACAAACAAACACCCCAACACCCCAACAAACAAATAAACAAACAAACAAACAAACAAACAAACAAACAAACAAACACCCCAACAAACAAACAAAACAAAAACAAAAAGAAAGTTTATAGACTTGAACCCACACTCTGCTGAATCAGAACTTTAAAAAATAAAAAGAATAACAGCCCTGGGATATTTTTCGACACATTTGTCACTTTCCATATCAAGATAGAGAACTATGCAAAGAATGTTGTCTTCACTGAAAGCTTAATTTTTATTTTTAAATAAATAATAACCTAGGCCTTATATTTATGTGCTAATCCATAATAAATTCAATAACTCTCTAGATTTTAAACCATGGAATATTTCATAAATTTTAATGTATCCCATATGACATTTATAAAATAAAATAATGCAAAGCCGTTTTAAGATGTTTCAGAAAGCTGTTTTTTTTTTTTTCAAAATTGATGTAAAGATAACTTATTAGCTTGCTTTTTTTTCTTTCTTTTTTTTGCGCTGAATTACATTAAATGTGCTTTTTCCGACATCCCTGGGTTTAAATTCACAAAGAGCTAAGATTGATCCTAAGTGCAAATCCATCTCAACTGCTAAGCAAAGTGTGAGGTCCTGATACAAATCACTTCGGAGATATTGCCAACTCACCTTAATACGAGTCTTAGAGCTGTGTGAAATCGAAGCCTTTTGAGATTGTATTTTTAAACTTTGCTAGAGTATAATGTCAGACGGGCAATTAAAAATGCTTCTTCAATTGTATAGAAAGATTTTGATCCCGAATGGAAGCAATTAAAGCTCAATTCTCTATAATCAGGAACTAATCCTAGTCTATGTAGCTGATGTAAATAAACCTACTGTACAAGGGAATGTACATTCATATTGTGAATAGATATACATCTATACTTGTAATATTTTATGTTAATGTTGATTTTTAATCGATAGCGGGCATTACATCTCCCTCAGCTGCTTTTTCTATAAAACTATTACTACAAAAAAATAAAAATAAATAAAAACCAGAAACTATTTTTATGATTAAGTTGACCTATTTTCATATATTGCGTGTACAGTCTAAGCCATGGCATAAAATGAACTGTTCAACAAAAGTCAAAAAAAGATTGTGTATATATTTAAATCAAATTGAGGAAATAAATGCAGGCATTAATTATCACTATTATTATTATTACTATTATTTTTTGTCCACAAGCAGATGCTGCAGAGTTGAATTTTATTGTTTCAAGTTTTTTTAAATGGAATGGGAAGAGAGACAGTCCTAAGGTGAGCTCATGGAAACCAGAACGGTAGCCATTTTGGTTTGTTTTGTCTGAAACCAAAACGTTGGTTGAATTACTTTATCTATCAATAAGTCAGTATTGAAGCCACAAAAGGCTAATTTTAATAATCTTCTAAGCTGACACATTTGCTAAGAGGACAGGAAAATTCTTCCTGAAGCGGGTTACCAACCGGAACTCCATGTAATGAACATTGGGGGTGACTGGGTTACCTTTGAAATGTTGCTGTGCTAATAAAAGTAAAAGTCCAATCAATGTTTTGTTACTTAATGATATTTGGCCATGTACAGCCAATGCTCAAAGCCAAGTCTCTGTTCACACATGGGTGTACTTAATCTCTGTTGTACAATCTTGGGGTCTTTTCTGATCCTACTCCTTAGGCTCCTGCTTCTGCTTGTGCTCCGTCATCAATTTATGGAGCAGTGTGCATTTTGTACGGTGTTTCCAAACATCAAACAGAGCCTGGAGCCAAGGTTTGGATAAAGCACCAGTTGTCAAAACATGCAACCCTACAAGGGTTTTCGATAGACTGATACCCTTGGTGTCATATCACAGGCGTCACCATAATCTTCACCTGGAACTAGACAAGCAGCGTCCATTTTCCTGGCCATTCATGTTAATTTCACGGTAGGCATCACATACTTATCAAGGTACTCTGCGTTTACAATATTCTGTACAGTTCATGGCAACTAGCGCCATAAAAATTGTTCCCTGATGACAACACAAATGTGCTTCAATATATTTAACTCGGGTTTTTCGCGTGGTTTTTCTTTTCTTTCCCCCCCCCCCCAAGCCAAACCAAATGTTACTGTCTCCGTCGTCTCTTTCCATGAACTCACTGGTGATATTTACAGAAATAGCTCCCAGTATCTTGTACTGTAACGGATAAATTAGCGAGGAATTAACATCTGTATGCATTGTAAAATAACTGAGGCAGCTGGAAACTTGTCGATATCATGCTGCTGTACCACAATGTGTATATATATATATATGGAGCATCATGATGACATCTGGCGCTACTTTCCTACGACTTTAACATGTCATGTTAATGTTGTGCAAGAGGTGTGTTATAAATCTTTCCCACTGCTGAGTAAGTCTTACCTAGAGAACATCTTTCATAGAATCAGGGTTTGACCCCCAATCTTGAAGGTCCTCCAGTTTCTTTACCAATGAACTGAGAGTTAAACTGAATTTTGACAAAATGATTTTGGGTTGAACGAAGAAAAAGTCGCATCCCCCTTAAGGTGATCGCTCTCCTGCCACTTGCCAAGTTGTATCGTACACTTGGGTGTGATCCCTGGCTTCAGGTTGTATGGCTTTTGACTGGCACTCCCTAACAAAGATAGGCCGTGTCCGAAACGGCGACTTCGGCTACAGCTACGGCTAGATCGCGTGCGTCTGCCTATTCTTCAACACTGGCAGACGCGCTGATCTAGCTCTAGCTGTAGCCGAAGTCGCCGTTTCGGACACGGCCATATTGACAAAATAGGGAGACTTCCAACATGGTAGAGCACTGGTAGGTTAATCAAGAGCTCGCAGTTTCAAGTCCTGCTCCAGTCAATTTGTCCGTGTTCAACCCAAAATTAAACAAAGAATTACCGTGTCAGTTTCCCTTGTGGTTTATTACTGAATTAAAAAGAACTTAACGTAGTGTATTTGCAGTGTTTAATGTAGCCGCGTTATGATAGAGGTTATTTTGTATCAATATCTGGCAGTAGCGTGCGCATATTTTGTCTGGACACTAAAGGGTTGGTAGTGTGGGTCAATGACTGCAGAAATGTGCCTTTGTTGTATGAATAAATATGCAACACCAAAATGTGGACAAACCATTTAAATGTGTTTCCTTGTTTCCTTTTATGATATGTGAATGTTTTTTACTAGATTGTGTCTCCACCGTGCAAAGTTTCAAATCCTACTCATGTACATGGTGTTACCGCAAACCTTACTAGATTGCATCTCCACCATGCAAAGTTTCAAACCCTACTCATGTACATGGTGGTACTGCAAACCTTACTAGATTGTATCTCCACCATGCAAAGATTCAAACCCTACTCATGTACATGGTGGTACTGCAAACCTTACTAGATTGTATCTCCACCATGCAAAGTTTCAAATCCTACTCATGTACATGGTGGTACTGCAAACCTTACTAGATTGTATCTCAACCATGCAAAGTTTCAAACCCTACTCATGTACATGGTGTTACCGCAAACCTTACTAGATTGTATCTCTGCCAGTAACCTTTGTGATTACCCTTAGGCTTAGGCTTACCCTCTTACCCCTTGTGATTTTATCCATTTTCAGCCCATTTTCAACAAAACTGCAAGGTTTACCCCTTGTGATTTTATCTGTTTTCAGCCCATTTTCAACAAAACTGCAATGCTTACCTCTTGCGATTTTATCCGTTTTCAGCTCTTTTTCAACAAAACTGCAAGGCTTACCCCTTGTGATTTTATCCATTTTCAGCCCATTTTCAACAAAACTGCAAGGCTTACCCCTTGCAATTTTATCCGATTTCAGCCCATTTTCAACGAAACTGCAAGGCGTACCCCTTGCGATTTTATCCATTTTCAGCCCATTTTCAACAAAACTGCAAGCGTACCCCTTGCGATTTTATCCATTTTCAGCCCATTTTCAACAAAACTGCAAGGCTTACCCCTTGTGATTTTTGCCGTTTTCAGCTCATTTTCAACAAAAATGCAAGGCTTACCCCTTGCGATTTTATCCGTTTTCAGCCAGTTTTCAACAAAACTGCAAGGCTTACCCCTTGCGATTTTATCCGTTTTCAGCCCATTTTCAACAAAACTGCAAGACTTACCCCTTGTGATTTTATCCGTTTTCAGCTCTTTTTCAACAAAACTGCAAGGCAATACCCCTTGTGATTTTATCCATTTTCAGCCCATTTTCAACAAAACTGCAAGGCTTACCCCTTGTGAATTTATCCGTTTTCAGCCCATTTTCAACAAAACTGCAAGACTTGCCCCTTGTGAATTTATCCATTTTCAGCCCATTTGCAACAAAACTGCAAGACTTACCCCTTGTGAATTTATCCGTTTTCAGCCCATTTTCAACAAAACTGCTTACCCCTTGTGATTTTTGCCGTTTTCAGCTCATTTTCAACAAAAATGCAAGGCTTACCCCTTGCGATTTTATCCGTTTTCAGCCAGTTTTCAACAAAACTGCAAGGCTTACCCCTTGCGATTTTATCCGTTTTCAGCCCATTTTCAACAAAACTGCAAGACTTACCCCTTGTGATTTTATCCGTTTTCAGCTCTTTTTCAACAAAACTGCAAGGCAATACCCCTTGTGATTTTATCCATTTTCAGCCCATTTTCAACAAAACTGCAAGGCTTACCCCTTGTGAATTTATCCGTTTTCAGCCCATTTTCAACAAAACTGCAAGACTTGCCCCTTGTGATTTTATCCATTTTCAGCCCATTTGCAACAAAACTGCAAGGCTTACCCCTTGTGATTTTATCCATTTTCAGCCCATTTTCAACAAAACTGCAAGGCTTACCCCTTGTGAATTTATCCGTTTTCAGCCCATTTTCAACAAAACTGCAAGACTTACCCCTTGTGATTTTATCCGTTTTCAGCCCATTTTCAACAAAACTGCAAGACTTACCCCTTGTGAGTTTATCCGTTTTCAGCCCATTTTCAACAAAACTGCAAGGCGTACCCCTTGCGATTTTATCTGTTTTCAGCCCATTTTCAACAAAACTGCAAGGCTTACCCCTTGCAATTTATCCGATTTCAGCCCATTTTCAACAAAACTGCAAGGCTTACCCCTTGCGATTTTATCCGTTTTCAGCCAGTTTTCAACAAAACTGCAAGGCTTACCCCTTGCGATTTTATCCATTTTCAGCCCATTTTCAACAAAACTGCAAGGCTTACCCCTTGCAATTTATCCGATTTCAGCCCATTTTCAACAAAACTGCAAGGCTTACCCCTTGTGAATTTATCCGTTTTCAGCCCATTTTCAACAAAACTGCAAAGCTTACCCCTTGCGATTTTATCCATTTTCAGCCCATTTTCAACAAAAATGCAAGGCCTACCCCTTGCAATTTTATCCGTTTTCAGCCCATTTTCAACAAAACTGCAATTGCGATTTTATCCGTTTTCAGCGCATTTTCAACAAAAATGCAAGGCTTACCCCTTGTGATTTTATCCGTTTTCAGCCCATTTTCAACAAAACTGCAAGACTTACCCCTTGTGATTTTATCCATTTTCAGCCCATTTTCAACAAAACTGCAAGGGTTACCCCTTGTGATTTTATCCGTTTTCAGCCCATTTTCAACAAAACTGCAAGACTTACCCCTTGTGAATTTATCCATTTTCAGCCCATTTGCAACAAAACTGCAAGGCTTACCCCTTGTGAATTTATCCGTTTTCAGCCCATTTGCAACAAAACTGCAAGGCTTACCCCTTGTGATTTTATCCATTTTCAGCCCATTTGCAACAAAACTGCAAGGCTTACCCCTTGTGATTTTATCCGTTTTCAGCCCATTTTCAACAAAACTGCAAGGCGTACCCCTTGCGATTTTATCTGTTTTCAGCCCATTTTCAACAAAACTGCAAGGCTTACCCCTTGCAATTTATCCGATTTCAGCCCATTTTCAACAAAACTGCAAGGCTTACCCCTTGCGATTTTATCCGTTTTCAGCCAGTTTTCAACAAAACTGCAAGGCTTACCCCTTGCGATTTTATCCATTTTCAGCCCATTTTCAACAAAACTGCAAGGCTTACCCCTTGCAATTTATCCGATTTCAGCCCATTTTCAACAAAACTGCAAGGCTTACCCCTTGTGAATTTATCCGTTTTCAGCCCATTTTCAACAAAACTGCAAAGCTTACCCCTTGCGATTTTATCCATTTTCAGCCCATTTTCAACAAAAATGCAAGGCCTACCCCTTGCAATTTTATCCGTTTTCAGCCCATTTTCAACAAAACTGCAATTGCGATTTTATCCGTTTTCAGCGCATTTTCAACAAAAATGCAAGGCTTACCCCTTGTGATTTTATCCGTTTTCAGCCCATTTTCAACAAAACTGCAAGACTTACCCCTTGTGATTTTATCCATTTTCAGCCCATTTTCAACAAAACTGCAAGGGTTACCCCTTGTGATTTTATCCGTTTTCAGCCCATTTTCAACAAAACTGCAAGACTTACCCCTTGTGAATTTATCCATTTTCAGCCCATTTGCAACAAAACTGCAAGGCTTACCCCTTGTGAATTTATCCGTTTTCAGCCCATTTGCAACAAAACTGCAAGGCTTACCCCTTGTGATTTTATCCATTTTCAGCCCATTTGCAACAAAACTGCAAGGCTTACCCCTTGTGATTTTATCCATTTTCAGCCCATTTTCAACAAAACTGCAAGGCTTACCCCTTGTGAATTTATCCGTTTTCAGCCCATTTTCAACAAAACTGCAAGACTTGCCCCTTGTGAATTTATCCATTTTCAGCCCATTTGCAACAAAACTGCAAGGCTTACCCCTTGTGAATTTATCCGTTTTCAGCCCATTTGCAACAAAACTGCAAGGCTTACCCCTTGTGATTTTATCCATTTTCAGCCCATTTGCAACAAAACTGCAAGGCTTACCCCTTGTGATTTTATCCATTTTCAGCCCATTTTCAACAAAACTGCAAGACTTACCCCTTGTGAATTTATCCGTTTTCAGCCCATTTTCAACAAAACTGCAAGACTTACCCCTTGTGATTTTATCCGTTTTCAGCCCATTTTCAACAAAACTGCAAGACTTACCCCTTGTGAGTTTATCCGTTTTCAGCCCATTTTCAACAAAACTGCAAGGCGTACCCCTTGCGATTTTATCCGTTTTCAGCCCATTTTCAACAAAACTGCAAGGCTTACCCCTTGCAATTTATCCGATTTCAGCCCATTTTCAACAAAACTGCAAGGCTTACCCCTTGCGATTTTATCCGTTTTCAGCCAGTTTTCAACAAAACTGCAAGGCTTACCCCTTGCGATTTTATCCGTTTTCAGCCCATTTTCAACAAAACTGCAAGGCTTACCCCTTGCAATTTATCCGATTTCAGCCCATTTTCAACAAAACTGCAAGGCTTACCCCTTGTGAATTTATCCGTTTTCAGCCCATTTTCAACAAAACTGCAAAGCTTACCCCTTGCGATTTTATCCATTTTCAGCCCATTTTCAACAAAAATGCAAGGCCTACCCCTTGCAATTTTATCCGTTTTCAGCCCATTTTCAACAAAACTGCAAGACTTACCCCTTGTGAGTTTATCCGTTTTCAGCCCATTTTCAACAAAACTGCAAGGCGTACCCCTTGCGATTTTATCCGTTTTCAGCCCATTTTCAACAAAACTGCAAGGCTTACCCCTTGCAATTTATCCGATTTCAGCCCATTTTCAACAAAACTGCAAGGCTTACCCCTTGCGATTTTATCCGTTTTCAGCCAGTTTTCAACAAAACTGCAAGGCTTACCCCTTGCGATTTTATCCGTTTTCAGCCCATTTTCAACAAAACTGCAAGGCTTACCCCTTGTGAATTTATCTGTTTTCAGCCCATTTTCAACAAAACTGCAAGGCTTACCCCTTGCGATTTTATCCATTTTCAGCCCATTTTCAACAAAAATGCAAGACTTACCCCTTGTGATTTTATCCAATTTCAGCCCATTTTCAACAAAACTGCAAGGCTTACCCCTTGTGAATTTATCCATTTTCAGCCCATTTTCAACAAAACTGCAAGGCTTACCCCTTGCAATTTTATCCGTTTTCAGCCCATTTTCAACAAAACTGCAATTGCGATTTTATCCGTTTTCAGCGCATTTTCAACAAAAATGCAAGGCTTACCCCTTGTGATTTTATCCGTTTTCAGCCCATTTACAACAAAACTGCAAGACTTACCCCTTGTGATTTTATCCAATTTCAGCCCATTTTCAACAAAACTGCAAGGCTTACCCCTTGTGAATTTATCCATTTTCAGCCCATTTTCAACAAAACTGCAATTGTGATTTTATCCGTTTTCAGCCCATTTTCAACAAAAATGCAAGGCTTGCCCCTTGCGATTTTATCCGTTTTCAGCGCATTTTCAACAAAAATGCAAGGCCTACCCCTTGCAATTTTATCCGTTTTCAGCCTTGCGATTTTATCTCACATGCAGTGTATGTATCAAGCAAACAACATTCAAAATAATTGGACCTAAAGTTGTTTATATAACAAGTACTTTTTATTTGTTAGAAGTAGAAATTCGACCAAAGCTTTGTCATTTTGATTACACAAAATATACAACACAATAATATGAAACAAATTAAGACAGCTCGATTAACTTTAAACACATAGGTTTGAATATGGTCAAATAAAGCTATTAGAATATGGCTAAGGTTAAATACAACTCATTAATGGCAGTGTGTTATGCATAAAGCTTACCATGTACAGGCATCATGTCTGCCTACAATTCTCAACACTACACGATGAGATAGCAATATTGAGATAGTTTGCAGTTATCTAAAGCAGTTTAAAATTGATGTCTGTACTTTGAGATGTAAAGTAAAATTGAAAGTTTGTTTCTTTCCAAGTGAGACTTGGAGTGTTATCGGATTAAGATCAAATAATGAAGATGTGTAGCTGTTGAGTGTAGAGTGCATCAAGCTAAACAAGACTTGCTCAAGGACACAAGTGTCATGACCGGGGATTCGAACCCACACCCTGATGACTTCACCACCAGAGCATGAGTGTAGTACACGAGACCGCTAGGCCCCAAGACAAACATCAATGTTTACCCGTCATTATTTGTGCAGAAACAAAATCATGACAAAGGCGTACTCTAATTCAACTTGCCTTCTTGAACGACTCTAGAAACAGCTCAACAATCCTAGATGACCTCCAGAAACAATTAAATCAAACCAATCTGGTTGCTTGTGTGTTTCAAGAATGCTGCAAATATTTGAATGACACCCTCGGACTAAAATAGTTTACAGTTTAAAAAAAACAATAAAATTAGGTTTCATTGCATGGACAAACACCTCCTCCAACATGTATGAAGCAATCCTCCAATACAAAATGGCGTCAGTACATCGTACTCTTGTCATCAATTCATCTAAATTAATACTGCTTACATTACAAAGATCGTTTGAAGTAAACATTGTCATAAAAAATGAGTGGTGTTTTTTTTTTTTTTACAATTACAGAATTAGAGACGAAAACTTACACTTAAATTACACAAGAAAAAAATATACAACAAATAACCCAAAATATATAAAGCTTGCCTCCAAATTGTCTTTCCTTTTTTGTTTTTTTCTTCAAATCTCTCCTTAATTTGAGACCTTATTTTTAAAACCCAGATGGAAAAAAACCCAGTCATGTGCACGCAATTCACTTTTAAGAATTAATGACACTTTGATTTGTTTTCAAAACAAATAAATTTGAATATTTTGGTTAGTTTGGGGAGGTTTTTTTTAGTTTATTAATTTTAAAATAATACAAAATAAAAACTCCAATTTCCTGAGGGCCAAATTATTTCCAAATCACGGTTGAACCGTGGGAGAGTTCCATCCAAAAAAAATCATAAAACTTTGTTTGAATCTGTGCGCACAACAAGTTGTTACCACTTCATCGGCTAGTCTATTGACAGCACCCTTAAAAAAAAAACTTAACACACAGTATGGATTTTTTTGTACCAGTCCAAACCTTACGCTGGGAGATTTTGGTCCTAGATCAGCAAATAGTTTTTGAAACAAAGAAACACAAAAATTACATTACCACAAATGAAAAATAATGAAGAATTTTAGCAATAATAAACATGTTAAAAAACCATTAGACTAAAATCACTACATTTTAAGTAAAAGCACATTGCAAGTGGGATTTGCCATTGACTTATTTATACGTGTTCCTATTACGTTATTGACTCTTTTTTTTTCTTTCTTTTTTTTCTTTTTTAACTTCATTAGCCATAACACTTTCCTTATAAATAAAAGTGAATATATAATGCAGCGAAATTTCAAGGAAGTTATTTTTCATGATTATTCAGTTAAGATTTCTCTGTGAGAAAAATATCAATCTATATATATACTGAAAATAATTTTCTTCATTGGCAATTATTCGCTAGAGGTTTTTTAAAGTTTAGTTATTTTGTTTAAACCAGCCTTCTACTTCTGTACATGCGTAGAGCCTCTGTAACCAGGTACTACCTCGCCGATTTGTTGGGGGGCAACGGCCAGTCCTGCCCACAAGCTAAAATACACCAAAACTTACCCCCAAAAAGCACTTTATATACATGGGAACTGTTTCCTGAATCTAGTGCGCACTTTCGGTAAAACAACTGCTGGGGGGGGGGGCAGATAGGGGAAATATTTAGAGGGATGGTGCCTTTGATGACACAAGAAAAAATTTGGCTTACAGTCAGAGTATGTCATGAGAAGGATATTTGGCTATAGGGCCACCACAGATTTGTCTTTTGAAAAAAATATAGGTATATGTAGAATAACAAAATTCGAATCTGCGATGGTCCTATCGCCAAATCCTCCGACAGTGTGCCAACTTCCATGCTGGTAACATCACAGGTGCAATCCCATCACTTTATCTACCAGACTAATACTTCATTAGAGCATCAAGACATATGTACAAATGAGAGTTGTCATTGTCACCAACAACACCCGATTGGAACCCATAATGATATTATATCACTCGATCAGGAAACATTCAAGTGCAGCAATACCAGCGATAAGTGTTCAAATGGCTATTATCACTCAATATGGATACTACCCCGACTGAGACCCTTCTCTGACAACGTGTGTTGGAAATGAAGGTCTCACCCTTCATTCAAAATGTTAAAAGGAGAAAAATGGGACGTTCTGCATTTACTAAAAACTCATATTGCAACTTTTCTTGATTGAAAACAATTTGAACAAAAGCCCTCACTTTAAACTTATTACGGGTCTACGGACTATATTGTCTAAAAATCAATGTTTAACTACTTGCATAGCATACAGCTCTTATTACCTGAAGACATGGTACTGAATAACTCCTTACAAAGAAAGTATAAAATTAAATTGTTAACAGAAGCACAAAGATTGTGGATGAAGTATTCAGGAATAAAGAAAAGAATAAAATCAAAACAGCCAAACTTACAGCACCCACATTCAATTTAGTAAAACCGTTCTACATAGACCACCTCCTGCTTAAAGTTAAAAGTTACTTCTTTTTACAGTCAAATGTTACAACTTGGTCTTCATCAGAGAAAATAACCGAAAAATCAGCGCCTCGTACAATTTTCTACAACACCGCACACGAGATTGTGTTGAACAGCAGAAAAACCTCAACTATAAGCAATGGTCACTGGTAAACGGCATATTATATTTGCACTTAATATAAACATCATATAAAAGGTTAAAGCATGTACATAAGTACCAGGCATAACCGCCCTCATATATCCCTGGACAAAATTATGTTTTTAAAAAATATACACTTGGATCAAATTGCATCGACAGAAACTTAAAACGACTTCCGATAGACCCCTGTACTGATGAGGTCACAGTTTGTCTACCGCATTGCTTAAAGTGCTGTAACTGGGTACAGCATTTCACGACAGTAGTGCAGAGACACAATGGTTTCCAATTCTTCTGCAACGTGGTAAACAAACTGTGATGTCATCAGTAATAAGGTCTATTGTTTCGTGACAATTCGGAAAATAATGTTTCCATAAATAGTCAGATTTAGAATCACTTCATAGTACTGGGCCAATTAAAAGAATTGATTAAACAAAAACAATTAAAAACTTTTTTCCTTCTTCTTCTTCTTCTTACTATAAAAAGTGGTAAAATGTTGGCAGTAACAATTTTTACTGCAGTTTTAAAAATATTTAATAAAATGGAGGAATTAAAACAAAATTGAGTTGATTCAGTTTTCATGGTTTTGGTTTTGGATAATTCCAGAAAGAGAACATGAAGCAGGGCTGGAAGATATCAAATCAAACAACAGTTTAAAAAAAACAACAACAACGTGACAAAAAAATTATATAAATAACAATAATACAAATAATAGCTGAGCAACTCCAACTAATTCAGACTTTCAATATCTGCTTTTCTTTTTCTAAGTTTGTGAGAAACTGTATATTTATATAATATATATTTGCCTAAAAGCATCTGGTACTTAGGAATTACATGTAAACTGGATGGACCTTGAAAACAGCAACAATTTCGATGTAAGAGCAACATTGAATAAAAAAAGTTAGCTATAGAGAAAGTTTTTGAAGTGACACCAGGCTCGGAATAACCTGCCGGTTATCCACTTCAGATTCCCGGGTATCCAAACCTCTCTCGGTGTCACTGACTGTATATGTTTCCATAGACGTTCCATGTATCTTATAAAAAATATGATTATTTTTCAAACGATAAATGGATGCACTTTTACAGTCTGAACAGCCGGTCTCCAAGGATAAAAACTGGTGACAAATCTAGTAGTTATATTGGTCCAGTTTACACAGCATTCACACATGCTAAGACTTCTCTGCTTGTCCACCTGGGAAAAACGAGGCCTTCTCTTTGTTTCCCCCATTGGCTATCCCCATTGGTCTTGGAAAGTGAAGCGAGGACATCCTCTTTCTCTCAAAACACCCGGATCCCTTTTGTTAAAGTCCTCAGTTTCAACAGATAGACACCCCCCCCATGGATATTCATCACTTTTATAACAAAGTGTTTGTACCCTGAAAACAAGAGTTGCATGCGACACCAACCAAGGGTCAAAGGTCAAACCCCGGTGAATTGCATCCTTGTAAAAGACAAATAGGCCCACGGTGTGACCCTCACTAGAGTGGGTATCTAAGGCCGAGACTTGCTGTAAATACTTCCCTCTAGCTATCCACTCTGTAGGCTGACAGGGTTTAAGCCTGCCATCTCAAGCCCTCCATATGACGCATTGTACAGTAGTAACGCAGTACTCTAAACACATCAGCGTCATTCTTTTTCCCCTCTCAGGCACTGAGTTGTCAAGTTGTCAAGTCTTTGTCATGAATTAGGCACTGTACCCACCAGGATTCTCTCCACTCCAAAATTCACTCTCCATTTTGTAAAAACTGCATCATAAAATTGTGTCTTTACAAAGACAGGAAAAAAGGCAGCACCACTTTGCATATCTCAAAAAAACAACAAACAAACAAACAAACAAACAAACAAGAAGATGAGAAGGCCTAATTGCATGACTCTTCTGTCAGACGCTTTATGCAAGTCTTTAAATGCTTGTCTCTCCACTGTAGCCCAGGACATCGTTGTTCACATAATCGTGGTCAAGATCGTTATCGCTAGCAGCTCCAGACAGTCTTACGCCGACGCTACTGCTGCCGTTACTTCGTAATGAGCTCCCAGGTCGACTGCTTGAGTGACTCGGTGAGCAGAGTGGTCTGGGTTCCTCATCGGCCATCAAGGGCAGTTTCTGCCCCATCTGTTCTTCATTCATATATCGTGGTTCTTCTTTGGCCGCCTGTGGCATCCAGGGGTCCGGCGAGGCAGCTGGTGGTGATGCTGCCGTTCCCAGAAGGGCGTGGTATTCCAAGTTGTCCACGCCCAGGCCGTTGCTTGGAGGGGGACCAGAGGTGCTGTCTTTCAGGGGAAGATAGCTATCATCAAGAACTGGTGTCTTCATGGGGTCGTTCTGATACTCGGGTTCTTCAAAGACAGCTGGTATCCAGTAAAGAAAAGACAGAATATCAGACATTTTGTAATGAAGGAGTATTGTTTTACTCTACTATACTTTGCTTTAAAAAAAATTGGTTCAACGATTTTTTTTAAACAACAAATTTGGGGGCCCTGTTACTTGAAAAGAGAATATCTGGCTCAATTGATTAATCCTTAAAGAATGGGGGGCCATACTGCCTTGACCATGTAACAAACCACAAGGGGGACTGGCTAGGTAAATTTGAAATAAATTGGATTATGACTTGATATTTGAAATAACAATTTGCATCCACGTAAGGTGATCCCTCTGCTGCCGCTTCCCAGGTTGTATCGTAAACTTGGGTGTGATCTCTGGCTATACAGCAGTTTCAGGTTGAATGGCTTCTGACTGGCACCCCTGATCAAAGATATTGACAAAATAGGGAGATCGCCAACATAGGGCTAGATAGCTCAGCTGGTAGAGTGGCGACACTTTAAAGTGGAGGTCACAGGTGCAAGTCCCTCTGTCAATTTGTCTTTGTTCAACTCCAAATTAAAGAAATCTACAAATATATACATATGTGAATTATTTACAAGTTGTTTTGAAAGGCTTACGTCTTTCTTTGGTGAGGTCATGGTAATCCGACTTGATGCTTGGAGTAAGGTAGTCCTGATCCATCTGGATGGAAGTTGCTTCTGGCCCACCTGCGAAAACAGTATTATCAATATTAGAACCAACCTGGCGAAAGATGAGAAGGCCTAATTGCATGACTCTTCTGTCAGACGCTTTATGCAAGTCTTTAAATACTTGTCGCTCCACTGTAGCCCAGGACATCGTTGTTCACATACTCGTGGCCAAGATCATTATTGCTAGCAGCTCCAGACAGTCTTACGCCGACGCTACTGCTGACATTACTTCGTAATGAGCTCCCAGGCTGAATGCTTGAGTGGCTCGGCTTGGGTTCTTTGTCCTTATGGAAACTCATGGAGGGAACTTGGTGTACATTGAACCTTTATAATGAACCATGTCACGTGATGATACCTCAAGAAACCTCAAGAGCCATTGAGGTACTCGATGGCAACTCTATGGGTGCCTCAACAACAACAAAACATGAGACCCCCCTAGAACCACATGGGCTTTAGACCCGATAGGTTGTCATTTGACCTCATGGTTTGTCATTGGACCCCATGCTTTGTCATTTGACCTCACAGGTTGTCATTTGACCTCACAGGTTGTCATTTGACCTCATGGGATGCCATTGGACCCCATGCTTTGTCATTTGACCTCACAGGTTGTCAAGAGACCTCACGGGTTGTCATTGGACCTTTTCGGTTGTCATTGGACCCCATAAAGTAAAGATAATAACTGTTAATCATTGAAACAAACGGGTTTAATTGTCTCCTTATTGTTACCATTACTTTGCTGTCTCTCTTGCTGCTTAGTGAAGAGAGGATCCGGTGCATAACGCAAGCTGCTGTCCTTCCGTGCTGGTGTCTGTTTGTTAGGGGGCGCGTTCAGGCTGTATGGATAAGTGGGGGACATCGGAGATGGCAGTGCACCACCGCCCGCAACAAAATCAGCTCCACTTCCCTGATTGACGGAGTGACAAAACAAGGAAATCAAGACTTCAACATGGCACTCAATGCTGGTACAAAACTGGCCAGGTCAATGATAAAAGTGACAGAGTAGCTCAAATTGAGACCTTTGTAAGTGTTTCTAAATCAAGCCCATAACAAACTTCCCGGTACTACATCCAATAGCTACAGAGATTTTATTACGTAATACTTGCCCATGCGAGCAAGATGAGACAGCTACGATCTCTAGAGGGATAGTCAGTTTGGATTTGAAGAAGGAAAAACAAAGATCCTCATACTTCACTTTGTTCCTTTTCCTTTTTCAGACTGAGTATATAGACAGTTCCCAAAACGCAGTTCCCAAAACCCACCATCTTTACGAGCAATTTAGATAACGGCTCTGGGCTGCATCAAACAGAAAAGATTTTTCTATGCAGCCAATTTGTTCATCAACCATTCGTGCAAGGAATTTGATACAAACTCCAGCATGCATTCTGCAGAATTTACGCATAACGCTAAGGAGAGCATTCAGAAAAATCGCTGCCCGTAAAGATGGCCGACCGTACACTGTGTGTCGTCAAGTGGGAGCTTTGTTTACTGTCGCGCGAACTTACCCGTGGAAAGAATTCATTGTTATGCTCCGGGTTATTCAGACTCATAGGCTGGAGATACTCATCGGCATCCATGAAGATCTGAGAGGATGTAGTTCCATCGATCTCTTCGTTGATCATTGACTTGTAGAAGTCACTGGGAACGGGGCTCGGCAGGGCAGCCAGGGAGCTGTCTCCATCATTCTGCAGAATTAAACGAGGTCAGTTCAGTTCAAATATCATCTTCGATACATTTCTTCTGCTGGTGAAGACCAGCAGAAGATGTGGGAAAAATGCATCATCTACAAGAGTTGTGTGAGCGGCACGGGCGTTTCGTAATACAGTGCGCCCTCAACAGTTTGCCAAGGAAGAGGCCAGCTTTTGCAGTGTATCACGGGAAAAAGATCAACAAGTCTTTGGTTGTCGTGCCACAGTTTGTGGTTTGAATGCAGATGAAGCAGCAAGGTCCTCATTCTCTGCTGTGATTACGGCATAAGAAAGTTTTTTTTTGGTGATACCTGTGAATGTTTGTGAGTATTATCTTTTTAGTCGACTGCTTTTAGGAAAGTGCCCTCTCATGGGTAGACTGTTGAGGGCGCACTGTATTGCTGAACGCCCGCATTGTTCATGGTCTTCTCCTCGTTTGAACATCTCTTGGTTCCATTACTAGAAATAAATAATGGCAAAATTGCTACAAAAATACCATGTCACACATACCATCTGTGACTGGTATCCTGCTCATTTCTGCTCAGCGGGAAATTGTTCAGCATTTTTTTGGGGGGGCTTTAAGCAGCTCTATGAAATTGGGGCCCCTGGGTTGACAACTCTTGTAAGACAGCAGGAGTAGAGGACAAACAAAGACTGTGTTTACTGACCTGCATCACCAAGTAGCGTGTTGGGTCCTTAGCCATCCGCCCCAGCTCATCAGAAAGCTGCTTGAAGGCCGGTCTGCTGTCCTCGTCCAACATCCAACCTGTTCATCAAAAATTTAAAAAACATCAAGCTCAAACCAAGTCTGCTGTTCCAAAAGGAAGTTTCGACAAAGTGTCAAAGTGGTTTTTGAAACTGAGATTATTTATGATGTTAAAATCCAGCCTTTACAAAACATTTAGGGCATGAATAGACTTGAAAGTTTTGGTTCTCACATATCAATGTATCACTGGTATAGCCCCTGTTTATCTTCATAGTATAACTCAGGAGTACAAACAATGTTGGCTCTCATTGTGCGGTCTGCACTCCAGCTTGGGTTAGCAACATTAAGCGGGGGAACGGGGGAGGGTATGTTTGTTGTCACATGGCCCGAACATTTTGGCCGAGATTGTTGCTAGAAGTGTGGGTTCTACCAATAAATCTCTTTTGACTTCCCCCTGTTTACAATTTACCCGAAGTTTCAAACAGGCTGAAGCATCAGAACAATTCAAAACCCCAGGTCAAAATATATTGATTCAATTGTATAATTGTTGAATTTATAACAGAATATAGGGACCTCACAGTGAGATGTGCATAGTTTTCAGTTTGCTGGACCTCATTTATGGAATAATCTTCCTCTTCACATCAAACAAGCTACCACCGTTACACATTACAAGACTCTTCTAAAAAACATTCCTGCTCAATTCATCGCACATGTAGTTTTGTTTTTGTTTTTGTTTTTTTAGCACTTAAAGAATTTCTCCTAAAGGTGTTGGGCGCTATAATTATTTTTATAAGAATGATTATTATTCTTACATTTGACCATGAGCATGTACACATCAATGGTACAGATAGGAGGTTGGGGCAGTCTTTCTCCCTTCTCCAGAAGGTCCGGTACATCCCTGGCTCGAACACCGTCGTAAGGTTTGCTACCAAACGTCATCAACTCCCACATTGTCACTCCTTGAAATATATAAGCAAGTAAAGTGGTCAAACCACTGCTGTGTTGATTTTCTGCTTCAATAGCAGAGCTAACTATAACATGGTTTTTGTCCCTATTAACAAATGGATAGTTCAGATTAATTTTGTTGTATCAAGTAATAAACCACAAGGAAAACTGACTGGGTAAATCTGAAAGAATTTTGGGTTGAACTAAGCTTGGGTGATACTGCTTTTTTTCATCCACGATATATCGTCAAAAATATATCGCGATATCATCGAATATGGCGATTAATTCATGACGTCAACAAAAAACAATTAATTCCGTCGTCAACGGCCACAGAATGCTCTCACAAAGTGCAGCGCATGCGCCTTGTAAACAAGAAACATAATGGTTACAACGTGGGGAGAATCCCCTCGTTGTTCAACCGTTGAACAAAGTTGAACAAAGACAAAATTGACTGGAGCGGGACTTGAACCTGTGACCTCCAGATTAACGTGCTGGCGCTCTGCCAACGGAGTTACCTAGTCCCTATTTTGTCAATATCTTTGTTTGGGGGATGCTAGAATTTTTGTTGGATGGAGGACTGCACTGATGAATGGCTTACCCTGTAGAGGCCATACATACCCCTATAATCTTAAGTTTAGTAGTTTGGCTTTTCTAGTCTGGGTCTTGGACCTTGCTAGCTTGATTAAATAATCATATGAAGTGTGGATTAATACCAAGAAATCATACATTAAAAAGAATGATAAACCTACAAAGGACCTATGGTACTAAACCTTCCACAATGCGGACTCTGCTAGGGTCGAAACGTCCAGCCATTAACTTCTTCATTTTTTTGACATTTAAAAAGAACTCTTGAGACAACTTTGTTTCTAATGCTGTACCCTGGTCTACAGATTTGTACTAAATCTTACCAAAACTCCAGACGTCACTCTTATGTGAAAACCTACGGTACTGAATGCACTCCAGGGCTAACCACTTGATGGGCATCTGCAGGAAAATGGAAATATGACAACAATCGTATTAATACATTTTGAGGCGTGTCGTGGCCGAGTGTCATGGCCGAGCGGTCTAGTTCACCAGACCCAAGCTCTGGTGTTGTCAGCAGCACAGTGTAGGTTCGAATCCTGGTCAAGACACTCGTGCCCTTGAGCAAGGTACTTAACCATAATTGCTTTGTAAAAAGTTGGTTAGGTAGTGCATTCTGCTCTACTAGCCAGGATCCCAGGGGATGACACCCATGCCTATATCCTTACAGACTGTGAAGGGGGTGACCCTGTTTCAGCCCCAGGAGTAGGTGGCAACATGCCCCTGGTGGCAGTTGACTTGGGTCGAGTGTAGTTAAGTGTAGCCCTCACCTTGGAGTGGCCGTCGATGGCCTTGTGATGTTAGGCGATGTGATGTTAGACGATTTTTTTTAAACACATATGGACAACATCATTAATTGCCAAAGACTAGTATGTGCACTTTGTATGACCTAGTGAAGTACCAAACCTGTGACCTGTGACCTGTGACCTCAATCGGTCATTGGAGTCACGAGGAAATAGTGAAGAAACAGAAAAGGGAGAACACCAGTAGGTTCCAGACGAGAGGGCCAAGTTCTAGCTCACCTTTCCACCCTGTGCCTGGAATTCATTCTCGTCAACATCAAGGAACTTAGCGAGACCAAAGTCGGTGATCTTGACCTGCTGGGCTGTCTGGACAAGAACATTGCGTGCTGCCAGGTCGCGATGGATTAGATGCTTTTCTTCCAGGTACACCATACCCTGAAACAAGAAATACACAGATATAGTTATTTATTTATTTATTTATTTATTTATTTATTCATTTCACTATACATCCAACAGTGCAGGCGCCAATGACAGGATGGTGAATTAGAAAATGAGAAGAAATTTTCATTTTTAGATGTGGGAGGAGAACCCCAAATGGGAGAAAACCCACGCAATCAGGCAGGGACTGAAAACCCAATCCACATGCAAGGCTCCGGTCTGAGGTGGGATTTGAACCGGGGTCCACAGAGCTAAAATATCAGCATGGATATCCCAGCCTTACCTGTGCAATTTGGTAGGACCAGTTGAGGAGATGATGAGAACCAATCTTTTCTTTGTGTTCTCTGACGTAGTCGAGGAGTGCCCCGAGAGGCATGAGTTGAGTGATAAGCGTCATCTCCTGAGCTATACAGACGCAGGCCAACCTCAGTAGGTACGGATGGTCCACCGATGCCATCACTTTGGCTTCCTGATACATCAACAAAGAGAAGGAGAAACAATCAAATACAGTCCGATTACTTTTAAGGGTGGGAACAATACTGGAGCATCATTTTATGATAATAACAATAATAACATATTTATAGAGTGCACATATCTTTCCAAGGTGCACAAACAGGGATGTGATAGGCTGTTGAAAAAAAACCTGAACTGTGAGCGCAAAGCGCGAAAGGTTCCAAACGCGAAAGCTTGCGAGCCCAAAGCCTACTTATATACATTTATCTTTGGTTTTGAAAAGCCCTACTCTGCAATCTGGCGTGTTATATTTGGTTTTATCTTCATGTGTTTATGAATTTTATCTTACTTTAAAAATCTTAATAATAATTATTTTAAAAAAAAATTAAAAAATTATTTATTTTATTATATCAAATATTTTTTTTATTTTTATTTTTTTTTGGGGGGGGGGGTTGTAAAAAAACCAAAAGAAATCACATCCCTGACAAAATACAAATTTTAAAATGCAGAAGAGCCATGAGATGCAGTCAACAGATGTATAGTGCCACTAGTTTATCAGGAAAGACTTGTTGAACAGAAAGGTCTTTAGATTGGATCTGAGGCACTGTAGAAATTGAGATGCTTGGAGATCTCTTGAGAGAGTGTTTCAAACTCTTGATGCAGCCACCACGAGTGACCAGTCTCCCCACGACTGTCTCGGTCTGATCTAAGACAGCCTGTGAGTATTGGAAGAGTGAAGACCAGAACGGTTGGGACCATTTGTTTGAAGAAGCTCCAATTCCTCTCAGCACCAACACTTCTCCCGTAAGAGTTTTGTGCACGGTTGTACCCACAAGTTTACTACTGTAGTTTTCCTGAAGCTGGGATACGTACGTCGGAGCTTGATCACTAAAGCTTTAAGACCAGAATGGCTGGGACCATTGGTTTGAAGAAGCCCCGATGTACGTCGAAGCTTCATTACTAAAGCTTTAAGACCAGAACGGCTGGGACCATTGGTTTGAAGAAGCCCCGATGTACGTCGGAGCTTGATCACTAAAGCTTTAAGACCAAAATGGCTGGGACCTTTAGTTTGAAGAAGCTCTGATGTACATCAGAGCTTGATCACTAAAGCTTTAAGACCAAAATGGCTGGGACCATTGGTTTGAAGAAGCCCCGATGTACATCGAAGCTTCATTACTAAAGCTTTAAGACCAGAACGGCTGGGACCATTGGTTTGAAGAAGCTCTGATATGTACGTCAGAGCTCGATCACTAAAAGGAAGACCAGAAAGGCTGGAAAATTGGTTTGAAGAAGCTCCAGTATTTATATCAGAGCTTGCTCCCGACCCAGGGATACGCCCTCTCTTTACGACGTACCTCTAGGAGCTCCTCAGCAGCTGATGGAGAGAAATCTCTCAGCACCTTGATGGCTACCGGAATCTTGATTTTGGCTTCCCCCTCAGGAATCCAGAGGCCGCGGAACACGGTGCCGAATGCTCCCGACCCAAGGATACTCCCTCTCTTGAGCTCCGTCTCCTTGATGATCTTCAGCTGAGCCTGGTTGGGAGCTGCTCCGCTTGGAGTGAGAGGCTAATGTGATGAAAATCCAAGATATGATCAGTTTGAATAATAAGGGAATCAATGTGTGGTGAAGAGGTTTTAAACTAGTTGTTAACAACACTAAGTCAAGGTAAAATTATCAAGAACCAGGCCTCACCTTGTTTTAAACAGTTAGTTTAAAACCAATTCAACACACTTTGAATCCCATTCATCAATACCTTTTTTGAAAAACCATTCATAAATATTCTTCTGGGTTCTTTTACATAATTCACTACCAAACCTAGTACCTTGGACCTACAGCTTAACGTTCCATCCGAAGGACAATTCAATTATAGTTAAGTATCTTGCCCAAGGACAAAGGTTCCACCAACGGGACTCGAACCAACACTCCGCTGATAAGAAACAATAGAGGTTGCGTCTGGTGCTCTTAACCGCTCGGCCATGACACACAACAATGGATGTCGTGCATTCATGACTGACATTACTACTGAATTAAACCCATACCTAACCCTGACCCTAACCCTGAACCTGACCCTAACCCTAACCCTAACCCTTACCCTTACCCTTACCTTAACCCATACCCAACCCTTCACCCAACCCATCACCCAACCCAGACTCTCTACCACGACCCACAACAGGATAGATATAAAAAGTGATGCAATACTTACCCCATTGCCATAATCCGCCCCTTTCAGATCCTTCATAGCCTTCAAAGGAAACAAGAACAGGAAGAACAAATTAGTCTACAGAAGTCCTTGACAGTAAGGAATTATACTCCAATACGATAGTAAATCAAACTGGTAAAACTATACACTTTGGTTGTTGTTTTTTTTATTATGCAAGTTCACCCCAAACAAGGCTAAAAGCCACTCTTGGCAAGGAGCTACAAGAAGAAAACATTTCAGATGAGATGCTGTTCCAAAAAACTTAAAACTGAACCCATTTTTATAAAGAGATTATTCTTCATGTATTTTTCCATCTTTAAATGACAAGTTATTTTTTTTTCGAAGACTGAGTGAGATTTTGATGGTTTTTAAATGGAAAGATGCTCAACTTCAAAGCTTTCAAAATAATTTAACTTATATCAAGTAATAAACCACATGGGAAACTGACTGGGTAAATTTTTTTTTTTTTGGGGGGGGGGTTTGAACAAAGAAAAGTTGACTGGAGAGGGACTTGACGTTAATCCGGAGGTTGTTGGTTCAAGTCCCGCTCCAGTCAACTTTTGCTTGTTCAAACCCAAATTAATAATTTAACTTGAGAGTTTTTCTTAGCGATGATACTGACCAAGGCTGGGAGGCTGAACTGATTGCTGGAAACTTTACGGTACATGACGCATACCACCACCACTATAAAGATCAGAGCGGCTACGACAGCGGCACAAATTCCAACGAGAAGACCGGTTGAAATAGCACTGCTGTGCAAATCAGATAAATCAATAAATTATTAGAATTGTATGACAGATATAACATATTTTCAAGAAAGAGAAATTGACAAGAGTGGAATTTTTAACCTTTCAATCTATTTCTTCTGGATGGTTTAGGATATAATTTCCACAGAAGTTAAACAAAAACCAAAAAAAAAAACGCATCCATGATAAAGAATTCATTTATTGATATATTTACAACACACCTCTTGCTGGGTCTGTATTCTGGTTGACTGAAACACAGTCACATGGGGTTCGATAATAAAGGCTAGTGCATGCGATTTGTGCCACTGTGAACTTGACGCGTGTCAAGACAACACGCGTGCAAAATTTGGAGGCAATTGTTTCCTAACTGGGCAATATACTCAAGAATGTTGACTGGTAACAGCACCCTCTCTAATAGTTAACAGCAACTGAACCTCGGGGAATTTAAAGCATTCCTTTAATTGCTGAATTGCTTATTGTTGACTTGCTCACGAGTTAATTGTTGAATTAAAACGGATCTGCTAACAGAAAACCTGATACTTGGTTTCTTATTTTCCCTCTGTATTTTGGACTGAGGTGTGTTATAGTACACATTATTGACTGGTTAAACCCTCCGATGCCTCACCCCTGTTCCATACTACAGGACTGCCTTTGGTTACTGCAGTGTGTAGCCCGTTGGGAAAATGTGTGTACCCCCTTTGTAATGGTGATTTCATTTTTTTTTTTCAAAGCCAATAACCTTTCCAGACGTTGTGGAGGTAGTTTGGCCCCCCACAAAATTAACAAATAATAATTAATAGAAATTGCAAGATGAAATATGACCTCCATGATTCCCTAGGTATGTTTCAAATTAGAAGAGAACAAAAAGCGTACCCGTTTGGTTGGTTGGTTGAGCCGGAGTTGGGGTCAGCCATACACACTCCGCTGCTGTTCGTGTAGCCATTCGGACACGACTGTAAGCACTCCGTGTCGTACTTGACATTCTTGCATTCGAAGCAAGAGCTACGCCTGTCATCAAAGCATCCGCCCAAGCATTCCCGATGACAAGGTGCACATCGGTTATCGTCCTTGTTGACAAATTGGTTCTCGGAGCAATTAGCAACGCAGTAGATGGACCGGTCTGTGTAGGGGTACTCCTTAGGGCATTCCTTGGCACAGAATGTCTGTGGATTGTAGGAAGACAAGCAAGAAAAAATATCAATATTCTTCACAGCCTTCTTACTCTTACTGAACCAACAACTAAACATACTTTGGTTGAGAGTAGACCAAACGATACGTGCAAGTGATGCATGCAGCGCCGCCATTGCTGGGATGTAGCAGCACAAGATTTTGTACACAAAGAAGTTGGAAAACCGTTATCTTTTTGAAAAACTTTTTATGACAATTAAGTCTCTTCCTCAACAATTTACACAATTTCCCATACAGGAAAGCATAACATAACTTTGCATTAATATCCCCTCGTGGGTGCTCTGCCGAGTTCCCTTGCTGGGAAGAATATCTGAACAAACAAACAAACAAACAACAAACAAACAAACAAACAACAAACAAACAAACATTGGGCCAGAAGATCAGGCGATGCATGTTGAAGTAGACTAAAGATGAGAATCAACATCGGTAACTTTGTCAAATGGTTGATTGAATGATTGCATGTTTGAACAGATGCAGAGGAAGGACTTACCACATTTTCATTGACCAACACTTCAAAGTTCTGACAGCTATCACAGTCGTACGAGGAGTTTCCCTCACTGCAGCCGCGGCACTGTGTATGACAGTTCATGCAAACGTTGTTCTCGTTGTGGAATTGGTTCGTTCCACAATTATCGACGCAATGTTCACCCCATTTGTACTTCATACATTGCTTACATTTGGACGGCCCCGCACCGTTACAACCCAGGCAGTTTTTGTCGCAAAGTTGACACACCTGAAAATGAAAGGAGGAGGGACATTAGTTATATATGGAAAGCTCTGAAACTACCGCACAAAATGACAAGACCTGAAATCATCTCTAGAACCTCTTTCTCACAAAGCATCTCCAAGCCTCTTCTACAGGTACCTTCATGGTAAGTTGGCGAAGGTGTGTCACTCGCACATGCCCTCTGCAATATTATACAGAGGGAAGGCGTGTGCGTGCAGTAACTCTATACACAGCCACAGAACCTACTTTGATGATGACAAAAGGGCCCCCACTAACAATAAGTGTACTGGGTTCTTTTACGTGCATTAAACAACACGCGGGACCTACAGCTTTACAACCCATCCAAAGGACCCAGCAATAATGGTCAAGCGCCTTGCATAAGGACACAAGTGTCACGACCGAGACCTGGAACCCACACTCTGCTGATTAGAAACACCAGTGTCCAGTGCTCTAGACCACTCAGCAATGACACACATATTATACTCACGGAGTAGCCTCGGAGTTGATGAATGCTGGACAGCGCAATGTGATAAGAAAACGAATCGTTACTGCAAGGCGCCCCATCCGGCATGCACTCCAACTGTCAAAATAAACAAGGACAACAAATCCATTATAACAAAATTCTTTGCAAGCCTCGTGGAGATCGTCGCTTTGTTTTAGAGGTCAGCGACCCGGAAGATTTGCTGGCTCTTGTCAAGGCCCAATGTCACGGCTAGGCTGACTATAAACGAAAAATTAACACTTACAGGAAAAGAAGAAAAATACATGCTTGATGTAAGAGTACTTCACAGATTAGCAAGAAATTTTTGCCTGTGTATGTGCTGCATCTTTCATACTTCAAGTGAACGCAAATGTGGCGCAAACTACATGACGTTAAATATCTTGCACGCAGAGTTTTCCCATTGAGACGCAGGGAAATTCACTTCGCTTTCATAATTCGCGTGGAGTATGAGCCGGGCTTTACACAGCTAGCGCAGAAGATGTGCATTAACCCTGTAAGCAGAAACTTGTGACCATAAGCGCAGAATTATGCGGTAAGCAGAGCCATAAAATTGGACCCTGATGTATACAAATGTATGTCAAGCACAGCATTAAATTTGTCAAGAGTGTTACCCTACTGTCCATAATGCTATATTTATAACACAAACTGAACTGAGAAAATATACTTAACTGTTGCAAACTGCTTACCAAACGTAAGGATTTATGCAAACAAACAGATAATGTCCGACGTTTCGACCCTAGCAGAGTCTTTCTTGAAGGCTAAATTACAACACAACATAAATATACCTATTTATGAGTGTGTTATGTTGTGTTGTGTTGTCATTTAGCCTCGAAAAAGACTCTGCAATAGAGTTGGAACATCAGGCCATGAACTATTTTTTACAAACTGTACCGGTTAGAGTTTGGGAGAGGGTGAGGCATTGCAAATCTTCCTGGAGTTCTTTTGGGGTTATCCGAGGAGATTAATAATAACAGTTAATAACTCACAGTGAGATGTAATTCTGAACGACAAATCCAAATTGATCCCTCCTTGTTTTGAATGTTAGCAACGGATTGATCATATTTTATTTTATTTTTTTTAAGTGCTTTATAAACTGGGGGGGGGGGGTATTATCACAATAGTTATTGTTGTTATCATCACACTATGGCATTAGTAGAGGTTTACACATTCCTACACATTGCAAAGCCATGCTTCCTATATTCATGATTTCATGCTGTGTGTATGTTACGGTAAAAAAAATGTTGTATTGTATAAGTCTACCAGATATATACACTGCATGCTGTATCATCAGGCATGATTAGTACCTAGGTAAGCTCCTTACCTTAACATTTCAATGTGTCAGTAACAGGGTGTCAATAAAGTTAACAAAACATTGGAGCATGGCAAAAAAAAACATCACTGTTTTTGTTTTTGAGGAGTAAATTCATTCCCCTCCTCTAGTTTTCAATGAATACACCCTAAAACCATCCTGTGAAAATTTCACCAAATTTCAAGTGAAAACAACGCAACAATGGTTGATGTTTTGTCAAGGATGTTGTTTAGGGTTCATATCTGGCATATTCTGTTTCTGACATTCCAAGTAAGCAATGTTGAACTTTCGGTGGTCTTCTAATCAAACTTTCTGGACCATGCCAGTACCTCAAGATGGATAATGGTACTGGCATGAGCTCTACAACTGGTGAGCTTTCAGATTGCAACCTTTTTGTTTTCAACCCTTGTGAAAATCTAATAAGTACAGGTCCGAGTATTGGACTTTAGTTCCCTTTAAAATATCCCCTCATCTTTTCTGAAATTTTCTACTGGAAGTGCAATCACTCCCTACAACTGTTAAAAATACCGCCCAAATCAAGCTTGCAGGCAATGAGTATATTTAATTTGATGAGGGATTAAACAAAAGACATGGGGTGGGGGGGGATTTATTGAAATTGATCTAGGTAGAACAGACACGGTTCGAAACAACTGCAGGCATCTCAAGATGCTGGTACTGAGCATTCTGGGCATCTTGAACTCATCTTGGCAAACATTGTCTTGGCTCTGATGCATCTTGCTTGTTTGATGATTTTGTGTCTACACTGGGGTGTCAGCAGGGGTGTTTTGTTTGTTTTCTGTTTTTGTTTGTGTTATTTATTTACCAAAGTATCCCTATTTAAGCTTGGGTTTTTTTTTCTGTCCCAGTAATTTAAACAGTATTTTCTTCATACTCATGTTTATTCCAACCAAGAGTGACTGGCACACTCTTTTTTACAGAATCAATTAATGATATTCTAACTACAAATAATTACTTATGCCGCGTTTCTCATGGAGTCAAATTAATATTGTGACTATTGTATTGTACTCAGTCTTTAACAATATCTTGTTCAAAGGAAAAGTAGTTTATCACTTTAAGATTTGAAGTACTCCAATAATGCGAGGTGTTGGAGACAATACACCAGGCACTGACTTAGGGGGCAGGTCCAGGAGGTCAGAACCCCTCCCTGCTCCAGAAAACTTGGGTTTTGTGTGTGTGTTTTATTGTTGTTGCTGTTTTGGTATTTTTTAACCATCATTTTCCTTCCGTACGATTTGAAACTTTGCATGGTGGAAGTATAACTAAGTGAGGCTTGCGGTAACACCATGTGGAAATCTCTTTTTTGAATAGTGTAGGTTCTGAAAAGAACTGGTGGTTAACCGTTAGTTTTCCTTCCGCAAAATTTAAACTCACTATAATGGTCTTAATCTCTCTACAGAACTAAATTCCTATTGCCTTTGCATTGTACCCGCAATCATCGCTACCTTCCAGTTACTTTTACGTGTAGACATTTTTTTTTTGTAACCCCACCCTGGTAAAATTCCTTGATCCACGTCTGTACTCAAAAGACATTCCTTAGAGGCTCCAAGCAAGCACAGCCAAGACAATGTTCAAGAGGAGTTCAAAGGTACCCTTAAGTTTTGTGATGAACTCATTTTTCAATAGATATAGTCCTTATAAATCTGGAAAGAAAATTACACGTTAAAATAGTGTAGAATGTCATTGTATTTGATACTCGCTCAGAGCAAGATTTGAAAATACGTCACTGGATGTCAACAATAAATGGGTCTGTACAGTTCAAGGAAGAATTGTTCGCCAGTCAACGGGTCAAATTCCACGGCGTTTTGTTTCAATATCATAGAATGGCAGGAATGAACCCCAAAATTCCCTGTACAAACATGTACAGATCCATATATTTGAAATGTGACGACATTAGGTGTTTTTGGATGTTGACAAATTTCGCGCTGAAACGGTGTCACGTACAATGGCAAATTACGCCACTTTAGCGTGAGGTTAGTGACTTGTAATTTTCTTTCCTCTTTCAAAATGACTCTATCTATTGGGAAATGACTGCATCACAAAAAACTGGATTTGAGCTTCGAGCCCCTCTTAAATCTTTACCCTACAGTCAGATAAAAAAAAAATAATGTTCATCAGTTTATGAATGCATTCTCTACAGTAAGTACCTACCGAGAGAGGCGATTTCTGGTATGGACGGCATAGCGGAGGGGGAAATGAGCACGATACCACAAAAAAGGTCAGTTCATTATTCAGGAGTTAAGCCCCGTTCATACTTCCTGCCAATGCGAAGCGAGCTCTGTTTTTTTTTTTTCGCAGCAAATGTTTCGCAGGAGTTGAGCGCATCTCAACTCTTCCGAATTGTTCGTTGCGAATTTGTGATGTCAAAATTCGTATCGCATTCGCATTCGCAGGAAGTATGAAGCAGGCTTTAGAAAGCTCACTAGCATGAATTTATTGTTACATGGTGCTTAGTGTAATATTGCATGTAAGGCAGGCTGAATTCGGAGGAAAGAAACATTATTCAACAGAATCTCAGTGTGTGAAAAATGGCGGGAAAACATTTCTGCACGGTGTCAGGTTTAAGTTGAGGGTTCAAAATTGAGGGTTCAAAATTGAGGGTTCAGCATTTTCTGTACAGCGGAGAACAGGGCCCAGTTTTATAGAGCTGGAAAATACTGCTCACCAATTTTCTGCTAAGCAAAAATGAGCAGAATCATACCAGTCCCAAATGGTGCATATGACATGGAAATATTATCAAATTAAACAGAGTTATTCTGATGCTCTCTCCAACGGTATCCAGTTTGTTGGGATATGTTAATCTGCAAGGCAGTAAGTAATGAATATTTATAGTAACGTAGCAACGACTGCTACATGGGCTTATAGGCAGGAACAGTGTCCATGTACTGTGACCAGTCAGGCGGCTATGGGTTAACACAGCCAGAACAGTGACAGGTTACCAGTGTGCAATGACATTAACAAATACTGATTATGTATAACATTAAATTACATAGCATCGGTATCCACCAATTTTAACGCCAGTGATATTGAGCACTAGTACCTCGGTCACTTGGCCATTTTTTTTGTTCTTTCATTCCTTGAAACAATCGCAGCTGAGGGTTGATCCGTAGGATTCATACATTGAAAATACAGACAAATCTGATTACGCAAGAGCTTCCTTCCACTTATTTGTGATTGGGTTGTAAAGATCTCAGACTGATTTGAATAAAAGTATTAGTTTCTCCATAGGATATTTTGACAGTACTAATTGGCATTCATCGTTTCTTTTCATCGATCTCATCTGGAGGGGCTGCTGTTGGGGGAGGGGCAAGGGTTCTGAGCAGGGGGGGATGCTCAAGAAGTCTTGGCTCTGGAAAGAGACTGTTGGTTTGTTCTCAACAGCTCCACTAGTTTGCTCGAGTTTGTATCCATCATTTAAAATATCCACATGGAATTAACAAATGGCATAAAAACATTATTTCCAAAAATTTTTGAAGAGGGGCCATCAGGTGTGTTCCGCTATTGTATCTTAAAAATAAATAGATCAATAAAATAAATATCTTTAAAAAAACCTTCGATTTGAAAGAAGGAAAGAACGTCTTCCTTGTTTCTTGTTAGTATTCAACTTGTGGATGCTACTTACGACAGTGTCGTCCTCAACCATAACTTGGTAGCACACGTTGCAACCTCCTTCCCCAACTGTATTGTCTGGTCCAGTACACCTGGAAATCAGGAAGGAAAAAAAAACACCTAAAAATATGATGTGCGATTGACAAGGGTCAAAATGAAATAACTAAATAACTTTTTAAAAAATCAGAGCTTTGTGTCACGCGGGCCTGATTTGCAAAGCGGAACAATTAAGTTCTGGGCCCAAGTTTGTCACCCAATCGGGACGAGTTATGGAAACAACAACAAAACATTATCAATATACTCTGATATCTGTTATTTAATTTTTAAAAACAAGAAAATCGGTTAATATTTACAACACTTGAATTTTGGGTATGTTTAGAGAGTGATACAAGGTCTGGTTGACTTCTCTATATTTGGTCAAAGTAAAACTCTAATTCAATTGCAAAAAGTAATATAAACAAGTAAAGCTGCTTTTTGTATATAAACAAACCAGATCCACTTCAAGTTCAGCAACTTCATTAAAGTATTTCCATGTTGTTGTTGTTGGGTTTTTTTTATATAAAATATTTAACAACTAGAAATCTGTCTTTCAAAATAAAGAGGGGCTCTATAGCCAACTAGTGTTGTGGCGCACTCATTTGCCAATTTATGAAAGTAGGGAAATGTACAAGTGTCTTACTTCACATTAAAACCGGTGTAAAATGTCATTTTATTTTATTTTATTTTATACGCTTTCAGAACAAAATTTGAAACATTATGCCATTGGATGTCAACGGATAAGCAGGACTGTTCGATCAACACAGAAATTTGTTACATATGCCTAAAGTTTAAACTCATTGTCGTTTTGATTGAAAATCAGGAATTATTATTTTATTTTATTTTTATGTGCTGTACAAAACTCTGACCACAATAACTCTGACCTCAACATTAGCGAACAGACTTCGACCCTAGGAAATCTGAGAAACGATTTATGCATGAATCGTTTCTCAGATTCAAATGTTTTGGGGTAAAAAAATTATCCAAACCATACTTCGAAGGAAATCCTTTCTCAAAACAGTTTATACTATCAACAGCTGCAGTACTTCTCACCAAGTAAATTTTTACGATCCTTAATGTTTGGAGTACTTACCACTTTATGGCCCTATCTTCAAAGCCCTCTTGAATGACAACAAATTGGTAATTTTTTTATTTTATTTTTTTTTAGATTGGTATGTTTTTCTCACCCTTCGTCCAACTTGCAGTTACTATGGCAAGGCTGGCAGATCTTGTTCTCGTCTGGGTACTTCAAGATGGGACATTCAGATCGGCAAAATGGACCATCTTTTACGTTCTTACAAGCTGTACAATTTTGCGGACCCTTGAGGAATCAAAGAGAAGACAGTTTTACAGTTTAACGAGGTTATTCCCAGGAAGTAGTAGTGTTAAAGAACAGGGGGGGGGGGGGGAAACATGAACATGGACATTTTGGTTTGCAACCATTTTCCAGTAAGCAAAATTGTCTTGTGCTTAGCAAACTTTGGTGCTTAAACAGCTCTATGAAATTGGGACCTGCAGATGGGCCCAATTTCATAGAGTTGCTTCAGCAGACAAATAGTGCACTAGTAACAATTGTCTGCTTAGCCAAAATAAGCAGCAGACCAGTCCAAGCATTACATTATGACATGGTGTTTTGGCTGGTAACCTCATTCTGGTAAACAGAATGTGCTTTGCTAATTTTGGTACTTACAACAGCTCTATGAATTTGGGACCAGCTGGAATACCCAACCCCGACACTTGATAGATTTGCAGATAAGGGTAGGTTAAAAAAGAGTTACTTCTGAGCCACGCGAATTTGCAAAAACACTGAGATTTGTCAACACCACCGTAGAGATTTCTATTGTGACATCACACTTTGTTTAGCAATTAAGATTGATACAAATCTTAGGATCAATCTTAGCTCTTTGTGGAGTGGAGCCCTGTAGAGTTCTTACCTCTCCACTGCAACTGCCATGGCACTGTTCGTCACAATAGGCACATACGGTTGGCTTGTTTGCATTACCCTGCGACAGAACATACCTACAAAGAAACAACAAGAAGTTTTTACCTCACCTGAACTTTACAACATTTAAAATCTGAACTTCCTTTCTTCGAAGGCAATTCCAAGAATGCTTGTTCTTCAAAACTGAATTGCTATGTCATCCCAGCCGTCTCCTGAAGACATTTTGGGCCCAATTTCATGGAGCCACTTAAGCAGAAAAAAAAGTGCTCACAAATTCCCTGCTAAGCAAAATAAAGCTGAATATCAGTCACAGATTGTACATGAGACATGCTATTTTGGCTGGTAACCTTTAATTCCGGTAAGCATAGTTTTGTTCTGCTGAGCTACTTTTTGTGCTTGAGCAGCTCTATGAAAATGGTCCCAGAGCATTTTGATCGGAAAGTCCAGTTTTTTTGACACCACCAGTTCTTTTTAGAACCACCGCACCTCATAAGAGAGATTTCATGTACATGGTGTTCACACAAACCTCACTAGACTGTATTTTCCACCAGTTTTCACATCCTACATTTTATCTCTTTTTTTTCTTTCTTTTTTCCCCTCACCTTGGGAGCAGGGAATGACATAATCTGATAAAAGATGACAGCATTTTAGATTCCTAACAAAGTCTGGAAGTAACATATCATAATGCCGTGTCGTGACCAACTGGATAAGAGTACCGAACTCAAGCTCTGGTGTTTCTGATCAGCAGAGTGTGGGTTCGAGTCCCGGTCGGGACACTCGTGTCCTTAAGCGAGACACTTAATTATTGTTTCGTTCTTCGGATGGGACATAAAGCCGTAGGTCCCGTGTGTTGGGTGATGCATGCAAATAAACCCAGCGCACTTATCGTAAAGAGAAGGGGTTCGCCCCGGTGTTCCTGGTTTGATTGGCTGCATATTGCGCCACGGCACCTGGTAAACCATTACATGGTGCTACGTAAAGGAATAGGTCTCATACTTCAACACGAAGCTCCACATACCTTGTAGGAAAAATACTAAGCGCTTTGAGACACCCATCGAGAGTATATAAAGCGCTAATATAAGAAATGCATAATATTATTATATCACTTATAAAAATAATGACACACAATTGTTACTTTGTAAACCATTCAACTGTAACATTACTTTATGGAGTTACAATCCATAAATAAATGCACAAAAAATCGCCTTGAAAATTAAGAGAAGTTTGAGGCACATCTCTAGCTGATTGGCACATCTCAAGTTGCTGAGGGCAGCCTATGCTTCAACGCATGTAAGCTTGGTGACCAGCCACAACCCTTAATTCTGAAACAGCAAAGTTCCAAAAAGTTTGACTGCAATTCTCTTTTCTTTTCTTTTTTTCTTTTTTCCCCCTTTTTTTTTCTCCAGTTTATATTCCTTTAATTAGCATGGTTGTTGGCATCTACTTACTGGGTTAACTTGTCACAAGACTGCACACAAGTGTCATCAATCTGTGCATTCCTGCATTGTGCACACTGTTCCGGACCTGGTCCCCAGCAGCCAATGGGGGCGCACTGATCGTCACATACACGACCCAATTCAGCTATTTGGGAGAAAACGTACAAACGGATTATTTTAAAAACACAAATCTATGAGAACAAGTTCTATGACTAGCCTTTCAGTGGTTATGAGTTCAGATTTCTGTAAGGGTTTTGCGAAGCATTGTTTTGGTGTTTATCAACTTGATGTAGCCCAATTATTTTAATTACAGACAATGTAACCTTTGTTTACGAAAAGAGTGACCTTGTACAATTCCAGGGGATTTCCTGGCAGGCAAGATGCTACACTGGTCATATGGGAAAACTTGACACTTGGTAACATAACTTCCACATCACTTTTAAGAGTAAATATTTAACAGCTGAACAAACTTTGGGACGTGACACCTTTCATCATATCAATAGTTGATCAAAATCAGACAATGCAATCTACACAAAAACTTAGGATTTTATGTTTTCGTCCATTGCACTGTGTACAAATCGTGCCTGCAGGAAGTTCTGGCTCTTTTGTGGCTCTTTTGTAAACATGTGATGTCACAGGTCACATGGTCTATTTTTTTTTTGGGGGGGGGGGAACAAATGGGTGTAATGAATATATAGTATAAACAAAATCTATAATAAAATTGTAAAAATAAGAGTATGTTTCAACTGTGAAGAGTTTGGCTTTCCGAAAGAGTTTAACAAACTTAAATGTTGCCCCAAATGTTTTGGTGTAAATGGCGGCCAAGAATAACAAAGAATGTTACAGTGTGGGTGAACCGACATTATGTTCAAATACTTGGACCATGACTTCAGTTATAAATAGTTCAGTCGATTGAAAGAAAAACAATTGTAATGAATATGCGCCAAAGATGAACAAAATATCTTACTTTGAATAGTCAAATTCACTAAATAGTCTGCAGGGTGTTCTGAATTACATGTATAATGAAACAATTTAGACAAAGGACAGAGATTTCTCTATGATTACAGCCTGTACTCTTGGTAAAAGCTTAGATCTTTAACAAAGTATAACAGGGAACAATTTTGTCCAGCAGTTTTGCATAAAATATGTAGACTCAATATGTTCTGTGCACACTTAATGCTAATTGAGTAGCAAGTGACTATTTTTCTTAGCAGTAGTAACTGACGCAGATTGTGTAGCATTCTGCTATGCAATATTAAAGGAAATCGTTCACTGTATAATATCAAAAAGATTGCATTTAAACTGTCATTGAAGTATAAACGATAGACACCAAACAGCCATCCTTAGTTATCAGATAGATGTTCAACACAACTAGAAAGTTTTTTCCCCCTCGGCATTATGCACTTGCATCCACTTTGCACAAAGCCGGTTTTTGGCATGAAGCAAAGAGTCGCGTTCAAAGTCAGTGCAACCCTGCAATATCGCTTCACACCATGTGCAAAAACAGAATGTAAGCACACACCATCAGGCAGGACGTCCTTCTTCATCAGGAAAGATGCCCTGTTTTTATGTTAAAGCCTGACAGTGATTATCATTCAATGCACATCATCTACAGAGTGGATTCACTTGCAAAAGGTGTGATTACAGCATGGCCGTTGATTAAAATCACTTGAGGAAAAACACTGACAAATATTATCAAAGATGACCTTTACTTCACATGATATCAAATAGACCTTTCAATTATTGCATTAATTATGTGCTAAAAAATATTTATAATTTCGATACTTTTACAAAAGGCATGCAACTGCAGTTTGTCAAAAATAGAGGACAGTTCCTGGCACAGCAAGACTGTATACTGTGTTTCACAATTTTCAATGGAACAGCCGAGAGACCAAAAATGAGAAAATCAGCTGGTTAGCTGAACAGTTGCATGCCTGTTTTAACCAGCTCATATCGTCATGTGATGACATCGGATTTGACCGGCACCCTGATTAGTCGTTATAAAGATTGTTAAGCAAACATTTTCTGCTTAATGAAATTGGACTTGGTCTTTCTTTTAAAGAGATGGTGCACCATTGGTTTGGGGGTTGTTGGTTTTGGGTTTTGTTTGGGTTTTTTTTTTTTTTTTAAGTATCATCAAACTTGCTTGAAAATTTTGAATAAAGCCAATTTCATAAAGCAGTGTTGGCACAAGACTATTGCTTTACACAGTTACCTGCTTAGCAAGAAATACAGGATACCAGTGACATGAAATGTACACTCTATGAAATTCTGGTTGGCGACCTGCATCTGCTAAGCAAGATTTTCCATGCTAAGCAAATTTGTATTCCCATCATTTTGTTGTTGTTGTAATTCTGCAATTTTGTATGGTTTGTTACTGTATTATAATTAAAAGAAATGCTTACAAAATTGACATATTCTGACTGCACTTTCAGAAAAAATAATTTGTGATATGTCAACTTTGCGTCAAGTCAAGTTTTGAGAAGTTGCTTTTTAATCTCTTATCCACGATGCACCATGTCTTTAATGTATGAGTTAATGATTAATTACCACTTTACAGTGAGAGCTTTAATGACTTGGAACAAAAACAGAAATAACCTAGATTAAAAACAGACAAAAAGACAACAAAAATACATGGGAAAAGAATTAAGTTCAAGAGGAAAGAGTAATGTAAATTAAAGCAAGATGTGTGATGGAAAGAAGAGCTGATTTGACACCGACAAAAGCAAGGAAATAAAACAAGGACAAACAGATCTAATGTTAAAACAACATAAAGGAAAAAATACGTGTAAGTACAGAGCAAAACAAAAAGTATACCAAGAGTTGATATAGTTATCTATCCACACTGAATTTAAAAGTTTATGTTGGCATTATGGTACACATCAGTAACAAGTAAAAAAACAAAAGCATTGAGTAAATAAACAAAAACAAGAAGTAAACAAACGCAAACAAGGTACAAACGAAACCAGCAGAATGGACATAGCGTTGTAACATTTGATTTGAATACACTCACAAGCCACACCAGTGCAAATGTTTTAGGTCTTGATGGATTTTTACATTTTTTAATCATCCATCAAAATTGCAAAACAAACCACAGCTAAATCATTTGCAAAATTGAATTCCAAAGTTTGAGGTGGTGTGAGTCTTCACACGAGACTCAAGCGTTTGTCTCCAAGGAAGAAACAGCTGATGATGTAACACAAGTTGTCAATTTTTAATTGAAATATGTAAAGTAAGAACGTCGGCAAAAGATGATAGCAATAATACAGAAAATGGTACTTATTAATAATACTAGCTTGCAATCCCAGTTTAACCCAGCTTCGTAAGTCTATGATTGCACAGGGAAGATGTTGCTAAGTGGAAGTGGGAAGGCCGTTAATGTGGCGACTGAGGGCGTCAGCAGGAGATGAGGCGAAGGCGGAGGCTGAGTCTGATGAAGAAGCCTTGCGTACCTGTAGGAGAGAGGACGGGTCTACCACAGCGTTCAAAATGTTTCCTTCTTCTCAAGGGGGGAGTGAAACAAAACTTTGCAGGAATGTGCAGCACTATTTCTATCGCTCAAAATCTATTTGTTATCAAATTTTAAAATAAATCTTTGCGTTGAGCGACAAAACAAAAAACATCGCAAAGAAAAGTCAGGATTTTAAAATTTGTTATATATAAATTGGGGTTTTTTTGTG
Source organism: Pisaster brevispinus (assembly GCA_023634235.1). Classification (NCBI taxonomy): domain Eukaryota; kingdom Metazoa; phylum Echinodermata; class Asteroidea; order Forcipulatida; family Asteriidae; genus Pisaster; species Pisaster brevispinus. Next base: position 18,154,913 of record JAMKCF010000010.1, on the reverse strand, counting down.
GTTTTTTTTTATACCAACACTACAAGGGAGCAATGGAACATCAAAATCATGATTCTGGGTGTTCTATTTCCAGGGAGTTATAAAATAAGAACACTGTGGCAAACCCCTTTGGAATTGGAATGGAGGGAGAAACCCAGCCAGCTCTGTTGGTTATGTTCAGTTGAGTTAAAGCAGAGGAAGTAGTAGTCAGGCTCCGTGCAGGGTTTTTTAATTCTTGTACAACATGCAGCAGGCAAATCTTTTACTGTCAGTCACTTCAGACGATGTTAGTTATCACACACCCACGAGTGGGATACGGAAAAAATAGGCGCGCTATACTTTTCCGTACATCACGTGCGAGAATGGGATAACGAGTTTATCTTCAAGCAAACTTGACACACAACTTAAAATAGCGCAACACACAGAGTTACAGCAGCCCGCTAGAACAGGGTGTGATAGGGGCAGTCCTATAGGTTAATATCACACTCTTGTTGCTATGGATCGACCAATCAGAATCGTGGATTCAAGTTTGCTTGAAGATGGGGGTCGGTATTAAAGTTGAGACGAAATAAAAGGCGAGGGTTAAAAAAAAAACTTCATACTACAGGTTTTCTTTTATCGTTACAAATGCTGTTACTCACATCGGTAAAAGTTACTTTTGTCAGATCCGCAAGATGTCAAAGACAATCATTGACCCTGTGGAACAATTCCTCGTCCAAAAAATGATTCAGTGGGTGATTAAAATCTACGACAAACCTGCTCACAATTTAGCGATTACTTCTATGCACAACACGAACCAAATAAAAAGTTGATTTACGAAACTCGTAAAAATGAGAAATTCGCCTCCTGAATGTCTGAGACTCTCTCATGCAAGATATGTCTTTCATCTGTGAATTTTGCCCTTTTTTGGTTTTGTTTATCTTTTTCTTTTTGGGGGGAGGTGATGAGTTGGGAGCCTGATTTTCTTTTCTACTTCTTCTTTTTTCATTTTTTTTTCCTTTCTTAATTCCTTTCACATCCGCAATGACAGGTAAACCTGTTTGCCTTCAGCAAACAAAAGTAACTTTTATGGAAGCTAAACCCTGCCTTTTACTTCCTGACTCTATATGCCATCATGTCTTGTCACGACCACCAAGCCAAATAAATTCCGCTCCCAAATTAATGAAAGAGTTTTACTGCGCCAGTTAATTTGATCCTGCCCTTTTAGACTTTGCCCTCATATGGACGTCATTTACTGCTTAAAATGTCAAGTGGTCAACATCATGGACACAGAGTGTGCTGTTAATTAGGCATGTACAGGTCCTTATCTTTTTTAGTTTAATGCGTACATGTACATGAACTACTGTCGGCAAACAAAATGGCTGTCTGTTTTTCCAAAGTATCCCAAACCTCTCTTTTGCTTGGTTTTTGAGGTTTTTGGTTGTTTGGTTTTGTTTTTTTTGTTTTTGGTTTTTTTGGGGGGTTGGCTTTCTTATCTACTGTTACAGATATTTTCTCTGCTTTCCTTTCATGTACAGATATCAAAATACAAACCATATATGACCATCTCAAACACAAAGGATCTTTGTTTTTCTGAAGTAGTTCACGTCCAATAAAACCATTCAGCCAGCCAGAAGTTCAATAAGGTGGTTTCTAGTTTTGTTTCAGAATTTTGACTTGCATGTACATGTACTATGTCATATTTATTTTACTTACATGCACCAAGCCTATGTTACTCACCACCATCCATTTCATTGTTGGTTAAAAAAAGTTCTATTTTAATCAGTAACTCTCAATATCTGTTTTATTTCACTTTGAATCTATTCAAGTTGAAAAGTTTTGACAGAAAAAAAGGATAAAAAAACCACAGGTCTGAAAATGAATGGTGAAAATCATAACCGACAACATTAAATGATAATTATGTGTTCCTCAAGGAACTGTAGTGTTACCTAAACCATGAGGAAAAGGATACCAAATCAGAGAGATGGTGGTAAGTGCATGGGCTGGCATAGTCTGGTGCTCATTCTTTATAATTAATACCCGGTTAATGTCCCCAATTCCAAGGAGCTGATTGGTGGTAAAATAATCACCTGACAAGTTAACTTGTTGAGTGAACACTCATTGACACATGTGCAAATCAAAACAATGATAACGTGGAAATAAAAAGTTATTTGAATTTCATTGGATTAAATTGCATCAAAAGGTGTACTCCATGTTCTTAAACAGCGCTTACTTGCCATGCGTTTTGAAACTGCTTGTGCGCATCCATGATTGTGTACAAAACCTGCATAAAAGCTTAAAATTTTGTTTGTCTTCTGTACGGCGTTTACTGCTTTTATTCTTTTCTGCACGTTATGGAATCTATCAAATGAACGCATTCTTCAGTTTGGCACACCTTTGTGCATAATGCAATTTTACGCGTGTCGGTTTCAAATTCTGTGAGAAATGAATTTGTTCTTAAAGGCCCCATTCATACTTCCTGCAAATCCGAATGCGAAGCAAATTTTGGTGATGCAATAATCGGTACGTGCTGTTTTTCCGATTGTGACGTAAGAAATTTTGCTCTGCACGAAGCATTCGCAAGAAGTATGAACTGGGCTTTAGTCCCTAGCAAGCCTGAAACATGTCAGTGTCCAGCGGGCTTTAAACAATGTGGTCATGTGGGGTCACAAGGATCAGCGTTTTAGTCAGTATACAACTCTGTAGTGGGTTTTTTTTCTTTCTTTTTTTGTGAGAACACTTTCATCGTTATTAAACACGATTTCCTCACAGCTCCATGTAATTGGGTCCTACTGATGCACTTACATATCTCATGTAACATTCAGATAGCTACAGAATCAAAAATGCAAACTAAGGGAAACCGTCTAAAGATCCACATGAGACAATGTAAACTACTTCAGTCAAATCAAATAAATCTACTCAAATTATCGGTTATGATTGAAGATGCATACATTGCATGGTTTTAAAAAAAGAAATTGTTATACATGAATTAACATACATGAATATTAATTAGCATACATTCCCATGCAATCTACTCATTCATATTAATAGCTAATACAATCTTATTTGGACACAACTTCGATCAATAAGTCATACAAGGTTTGACAATCGTTACAAATGTAAGTCTCTACACTGATTATACATAATGCTTGTGAACCAGTAGCCTTTCGATAAAGACACTGCTACCCTGTTGGTATGTGTGACGTAATTCCGCTTTAAGGCACCACCACTTCACGCAAACTGACTCAATCGATTCCCAGAAGCCCATTGAGCAAAATGTTTGGACTTGCCTTTCAAAAGTCTTGCAGAGTCTCAAGTTCTTTTTGAAAATAAAGGTTCATGTCATAAGAAATGTCTTTGAATGATTAATTGAGTGCCTTTTTGGTAAAAAAAAAAAAACAGAGAAAAGTACGACAACTTTGGAGCCGGGAGTAGCAAAAACCCTGCGCATGTAGCAGATGTGTGCGCATTTGACGTAAACAATTACCAACAGGATAGCACCAAAACCTCATGCCTTCATTACTTCTTGCAACATTTCATTCAAAACACAGATGTGGTTGATTTATGTTCCAAAGACTGAATTATTATTTGGCCAAAATTACTTTAGGTACCCCAGGAATGTTTCTGCGACAGCTAAACAAAGAGAGTTGTGTAACTGTGCATGTTGTTTGTATTTACTTGTAAACAATGTGTTAGTTTCTGTCTGTCCGATGTTCTTGTACAAATTTGTTGCTTAAAGAGAAGTCAATTTTCACGAGGACATTTTCTTTGATATTGCTGTTTCTATGAAACAAGCGAAAAAGATGAGTATGTACTTGAGGAAATGAACGAAATTACTTTCATGTGAACAGGAAAAACATGAGAGAGACATCTTATATAGGAGGTGGACAACTGACAGGTGATTAATTGATTAAAACAAAGTTTTATTAAAAGGGGGGAATTCAATCAGTGTACAAGTTGATGAGTGATCCCAATAACTAGAAAATATGTACAACTCAAGTTGTGAATAGTTTAGCTTGATTTCAAAACCAAAAACCATTTTAAAAGATATGGATAAAAATAAAAAATAAAACTTTTTCAAATTTTTTTAACTTAGGATTTGTGTCCAAATCTGAACATTGTCTTTAAATATTTAGTCAGTTATCAAAATGCAAACAAAAATACATGCATAAAAAAAACATGCAAGTTAAAAAGATGACTGGTTAAGATTTCCATTCAACATCTCATCACGTTTGCCCCCAGACCCTCAGTGTCTTGAGCTATTTTTAAAACGTTGAAGAAGTTTTGTTTTTCTTCTCCATTCTGTTCCTTTCTGTATGATCATAACCAGACATCTTTTCTTACCATGCACACCAGCATGGGGTGAATTTTTTAAGAGCTTCTGTTTCAGATGAGAATTTTGATCGGTCATTCCAACAATTATATCAGTTATTATTTCAAGTCCAAACTTCTGCCTTGTTTCTTCAAACAAGGAAAAAACAAACGATCAGAAGGAAAAGTAGAAAAGGCTGTAGCAGTTGAAATTTATCTACTTGGTTATTTGTGATTGGAATAGGTTAATCGCGGACTGTCGTCATGTTCACAGCAGGCCTGTGGCTGTGCATGGAATGATGAACTTCTACGAGTGTACACGCGTTTGCAGTCACATCACAAAGCGATGTGATGGCGAGCGAGTAAGCGTGCAGTAGCTGCGTTAGAATTCATAGTTCCATGTACATCCAGTAACAGGCCTGCTATGATCATGACGACAGTCCCCCTTTAAATGACGATCACTTCTTGTGTGTTACATTTGACAACAATTCTGATCATGTGTAGTAGGCTAATAATGCGAACGGAAGGATTTCTTAGTCCTTAGCAGAACAACATTATCAATTTGACTTTGTTGCACATGTTGTGACCACAATTAGGCAGCATATGGTGTGTTTTGTTTTTGTTTTTGTTTTTAATTAAGCTGAACCAGGTTTCTATTTCGAGAATTAAGCTCTGTTACCCACCTGACAGCTTGGCGGAATTAAACGGAACAAACATGATGCATTAGTGCAAACAAGTCCAAAGTTAGTATATTAGTAATCCGATGACAAAAAAGGTCTTAACCAACCAGAAAATATTTCAAAAAACTAAACTATTTAAGGTTGGAAGAGTTTTGTCCTTTTTGAGAGAGAGACAGTGAGTTTGAAAATGGCCAGTGAAAATGGAAATTGTTAAATAAAAATCAATTAAAAAACCTGATGAATCCACTTGGAAACAGCCACTTTGCCAGACAGCGTGGAAGTTTCTGATAATAACCCAAATCACATGACGTCATTACCACAACAAATCTTTGGGTTTTTTTTTGCCACTTTGGGAGTCGTCGTTAAAACTGTGTAGTGTGCATTTTAGTCAGAACATGCACAGGTTTCAAACGTTCACCATCACACAAAGCTTGACTCCCACAATGACAGATCCTGGGCAGGCAGTAGCCGCCCGTGACATCGGGGCAGGAGGCCAATACCGCACCAGAGCTGCAGAGCCTTTTACTTCTGGCATTATGAAACCGAACGGTATCTTAAGTTTTGAGTTGCGTGCAAAATCTTGCATGGCTGATTCATTGTTTGAAAGTAATAGCTTCAGGCTTTTGATACATCCCTGGTTGGTTAAAATCATAATGACGTGAGAGCTAGGCTGGGTGATTTCAAAACAGCATTGAGAGAGGGGGTAATGGGGGGACTTGGGGAGCTGGTTTGTTGATACTTACCACACTCTTCCCCCGACATGTTTTCCCTGAGGGTGACTTTCCTCTCATCATCCATGACACGGTGGAACATTTCCTCCTCCACATAGCACAACTCTTGGTTCCACTGTAAATTCACTGTGCCAGACACTATCCTTTCTAGACTGGTCAAGCTCAGGGATTTCAGCGAGGTGGCCATAACTTGCAGTGAGTGTTTACTATTGTCATTCATTATAGGTACATGTACGTTGATAAAAAAACAGAGACATTCGGGGTGTTAGTAACCATTCATCATGCAAATTACAATATCCGGGGGGTGTGAAGTCTTTGGAGAAACCGGCCCCCTATCCAAACCATCACAAACCTCTCCGCCAAAATTAAAAACTATTGGATTTGTTGACTCAACACAAGCTACACATTCATGTCTAAGCGTGCATGATGGAAAGTACGAATGGTTTTACATCAAAACTAAGCGCAAATTTCAAGGCAAGGCTGCAAAATGTTTTAATTTGTTTTGCTTGTTTTGGGATGTTTTTTATTTGTTTTTTTGTTTTGGGGTTTGTTTTTTGGGTTTTTTTCTGGGGGGGGGGGGTTAGTTCTTCAAGCAGCGAGAGGTTTGAAATGCCAGGAATTGCACCACAAGGGTAGGGTACCAGATGCTCCCTCCATACTACACCACAACCTGGTAGCATGCTGTACTTACTGCACTCCTCCGCATCCATATTTTCGTACAGCTCCACCGTCTGGTCTGTGCGTGGCTTCAAAATTTTGTTCCACATATCGTCGGCAACATAGCAGAGGTTCTCACTATGGTAGAGGAGAACGTTCCCACTGGCTATGCGCTGGAGCGAGGTCATACCCAATGATTCTAGGGTATTACTGTTTATGAACACGGAATATTGCTTGGGAGCAGCAATGCTGGATAGTGGCAGGGTTGGTTGGATGGGTACAAAAGGATCAAACATAGCGCTGTAATGAACAAGGATAGTGGCTGATGATCCCATTCAAAATTCTTCCTCACTTTCCCCTGTCTTTCTCTTCACCAACCCCATTTGTTCTCTTTTCTCTGCTTCTCTTTTCTGTTTTGCTTTCTTAACAGCCCCATATCTTTGCGAAATATAACAACAGTGATTCCCGCCCGTATCTTAACCAGTCCCCTTTACACTGGCTTCCTGGCGATCAGCAAATTCAATTCATAAACACTCCTACCCACATTCCAGACACTAAATGGTTCAGCCCCACCCTACACACAAGACCTGCTCACCACCTTCCCAACAATTACAGTGCCCACTTTCATAGATCTGCTTAAGTAAATAAAGTAGCAAATCGCCAGAAAAACTATGCTTACTAGAATAAGGTTACCAGCCAAAATACCATCTCAAATGCGCCATTTGTGACTGGTATCCTGCAAGATTTTGCTTAGCAAGAAATTGTTAAGCCAAATTGAGAAATTGAGCCCTGGTCTGAGATCTATTTGCAAACGTAACATGTTTCCCCTGTTCTTGATTGGCCAGTTACAGGGACTGGGCCTTTTTGCAGCATAGCACCAAGACATCACCAACTCAAACTATAACGACACTCTCTTCCAGCAGATACTGAAAACAAACTCGCTCACACTTAAATTTCCAACTATTTAAAATTACTTCTTCTCCATAACCGGCAATGTCGGATGTTTACACAGGAAAGAGTTCCCAACTAATGCTTTTTCACTCTTACTAGCCGAGCTTGTTTCCGCAGCCCCAAACCTGCCCTCAAAAAAACTCTCCTACATGTTTCTAACAGACAGATTCATGTATCCATCTCCTTCCATCCTCCCCCTCTCCCCAACTCTCGATCTTTCTCTATAATTTCCTGTGTCCTCAATCACCTCTCCGTCACTCAAACCAAATGCCTCCTTACCCATACAGCTGTCTCCCGTAGATCTTCTTGAGATTACGGAAGCAGGATAGATCGGTGAAGTGTTCATGGTGACCCTGTACAGTCAGATAGCCCTGGATTTCATGAATGGTGGAGAACCTCTCCAGTAAATCCAAGGTAACTCCTTCGTAACCATAGAAGGCATCCCTAGCAGAGAGAAAAAAAAGTCAAGAACACACCATCAAAAACATCAGCGATCATACTATTTACTACCTTGGCTATCACTTGAGACGCTCCATGCCAAAAGCTGCCTCTTCCTACCAAAATTCAAAACTGAGTTTACCGTAACTTCCTACGTACAAGGCGCTCGTCGTGTAAGGCGCAGTACCTTAATTACCAAACTAAGATTCGAGTGTTAACTTATAAGGTGCACCATCGTATAAGGCGCAACATAACTGTTCAGGAGACACACAGGCTCGCCAGGTCCGATTCACGGTTGGTACATCAACACATACAGGGATCATTGTGATGGCGTAAGGACACTTACCATACTGTAAAGGGATCATTTATTTATCTATTTATTATTTTTTATTTTTTTATTTTTTTTCAACAAAATTGACCTGGATGAAAGAAATTTATTATTTTACAGTATAAATGTAAAATTACACACAGTGATTATCACAATGATCTCAAGTGATTACAGTTAAGGCACTCCGTTAGCTAAGTCGCAGTGATTTGTTTGGACTTTTGAAAGTGACTCGTCTTGTACACAGGAAATTACAGTATTTGCTCTTGACGAGCATGAGAGCTTTCAAATAACATCTCATTAGGGCCTATTGTGTAAGTAATTCCTAACATACAAAAGCCATGAACACTGAAGGTTGTCTTCTCTTTCAGCGCCATTTCATGTTTTCCGAAAAGAGCACAATTTTAGCATGGAGCGTCTCATATTTATCGTGTTCTCTTTAGGCAGCAATAATACTTAAAGGTGTTTTTTTTTAGTTGAAAGCTTACTGATTATGAAATTCATACTAGAACTATTTTTTCTGCGAAATATTTCATCTGAAATTAAGTCATATTCCAGAAAACTGCAAACCTCAAAAAAACGACAACAACAGCAGCTGATTTCGGTTGTTAAAACCAAAATTAAGAACAAAGTGTTTACACGCTGAAAATTGTGCATGGTTTTTACACAATTCATCTCCTGACTCACACAACAGGTTAAGCCCAAATGTCAGATACAGCCTAAAACATACCCTTCAAATGAAGCAGTTCCGATGAAGATGTTGTTTCGTATGATAGTACAATTGTCCAGTTTTCCATCCTCAAAATGGTCTTTGTAAAGCATTTCTCGATCACCAAGCCCCTCACATGCTGTTTTTTTTTTTTATGTAAAAACAAAAGGTACAAGAAGCCATAAACTTGGCAAAACATTTCATGGGGGAAGGGGGGCCTGAAGTGTTAAAAAATGGAATCGCACAACACTGGTAAGATTGAAATATAAATGTTTACAGATTTGCACATAACTTATACATGGTACAAAGGTATGGGTCATGGTGGGGAAAATTCCATTGAAATAATTTTGCTGCAAATGCTACATTTTTTTATTATTGTTTTTTTTTTAAATGTGTTAAGCGATTGGCTTTGTTTTTGGGAGTCCACAACCTGATGTTTGAAGTTAGTGAAATTAATGTAAGCACAATTTTTTGGTGACTCCGATAGCTGGCCGAGCTTCAATATTCACAGGTCATGTTGGGTCGCATACAGTGCAGATACTATATCGTATTTTGCCATATTTGTACTTAAACCCCCCTTCGCTGATTGCAAAGTGCCCTCATTTATTCTCAATTCAGTCATTTACACCCGGTTCAGACAAGCGCTCTCGAGTCATGCTGAATCAAATTTTTAAATTAAGTATATGAAAAGTTTGACGTCTGAAACCGTTAGGAACGACTGGACGCGCTGGAAGTTGAAAGATCGACTGTTGCAGTCGTTCGGAACAACTCTGGAGCATCTTGGTTTCAGACGTTGATCTTGTCAATGTAAATGTTAAGTTAAGTTTGCCCGTCTGAAACCAAAATTTATTTGGGTCGACCTAAAGTCGCTCCTAATCTATTTGGTTCGGCCCTACTCTGGAGCGCCTGTCTGAACCAGGTGTTAGACTCTAAACAAACAAAAAAATGATTCCAGATGTACGAGACTTACTCTTTGGGCAAGGTCCCTCACATTCAACACATTTATTCTCTCCGGGGACTTTACTTTCCACCTTTCCACTGGGACACTGATTTATGCAATTATCTCCATCCTCAAGAACATTATCTGAATTGTTTGGAGGAAAAAACAAACAAAAAGAAATTCACTTCTGCAATAATCATGCTTCAATACAGGCAATTTGCAATACACTGCACCCTTTGCAAGGGAGAGGCCGTTTTGCAGTGCATAATGGGGAAAATTGGCAATAGAGAAAATGATCTTACCTGGACATGAGGTCAAGCACCTTGGTCCATAGGAATATCTGAAATCTGGATTCAGCTCATTCTGAAAAGTGGTCGGGTTGTAAATTGTCCTGGCTGGGCAACTCTCAACGCATTGGTCGTCCATGGTAAATTTAAGGCAGGCCTACAGGGAGGGGAGGAAAAAATAATGTTTGAATTTGAAATCCAACGTTTACTCACAATGAAAGATCATCAGTTTCACTTTTCAAATCAGGGCCCAGTTTCATACGGCCAGTAAGCAAACATTGCTCAGCACCGAATAGTCTTGCTTAGCTAATACAGGTTACCAGCCAAAATTTCATCAAGTTCACATTTTTGCCACTGGTTCCCAACACTTTTTTTTTTTTTTTTTTTTTTTTTTTTTTTTTTGCTTAAAGAAATTTGCTAAGCAGTTTTTTTCTGCTCAATAGCTTTATGATATTGGGCCCTACCTGATACCGATGATGTATGTTTGTCATAAATCACTGTTTTCTAGTACAAGGTGGTATAATCAAGTTCCAAGTTGCAAAAAAAAATCAGCATGCCCTGATTCTATCTCCTGGCAAAATTGTCAAACTATCTGGGGTTTTTTCAATTCAATGGACCAATTCAAGAGCTTTAATCTACTTTTGAGCAACAACTACTATTTTCTCACAGTACAGACAGTTATGGGTGATTACCGACCATCCAGTGCTCAAAGAGGTTAGGCAATCCAAGATGGCGTCTGTAATGCTTACTCACCCAGCATTCCCTATTGCTCGGTCCAGTACAGCCAGCTGCACAGCTACGATGACAGCAGCCAGCCTGGGTGGGGCCATTACACCTATAGTCACATGTTCCACTGCAATTCTTTCGCGTCACTGAGTTCAGAGCAAAGCACAAAAAAATAACAGTAATAACCAAGATGTCTTAATCAAACATTTACCTTAAACAAAGCATACAGAATAACAATAATAATAACATTGATAACACTTGGTTGGTTTAATAGATTTTTTTTGCATCGGGAAAAGGATTTATACTGCCTCTAGCCGCCGGGCTAGCTTGGTGGTCTAGTGGTAAGACATCTGCTCTAGCAATGCAAAGGTCGTGGGTTCGAATCCCACTCGAGTGTTTTGCCTGTGGACTTTTTTTACACAGAACTCAGGAACGTACTGAGTATACAGTGCTTAATACACATCGGTGTAAGGGTAAAACCAAATTATATCCTTGGTTGGTTTTTATATGGTGCACATCCTAGCAGCTAGATCGAGGCGCTTTACAATATTATAACCCCTGTTCATCAGGCACCCTTTGACCATTCCCTCAAACTTTCTCAACTTCCTTGAAAGTATATCACCTCAAGCATACTAATGTCTCAGTTTCAGAGCCAACACTCCTCTCAAAGAAATTTTTACACATGGTTGTACCCACAAGTTTACTAGTTATACTTACTTCTTAAAGAGACCCACAAGTTTACTAGTTGAAATTACTTCTTTAAGAAAGTACCCACAAGTTTACTAGTTATACTTACTTCTTAAAGAGACCCACAAGTTTACTAGTTGAAATTACTTCTTAAAGAAAGTACCCACAAGTTTACTAGTTATACTTACTTCTTAAAGAGACCCACAAGTTTACTAGTTGAAATTACTTCTTAAAGAAAGTACCCACAAGTTTACTAGTTATAGTTACTTCTTAAGGAGAAAAATGGAATTAAAAATTGTTTTACTTACACACTTGACACATGTCCGCACCTGGACCCCAACATCCACCCGGGCACTCTGGTGAACAAACATGCTCTGTAGACAGAGTTTAAATACAAATTATTTGTCTCTTCTGGGAAAATGGTGACGATGTGTGTAAAAATTTTGTTTCAACTGTGGTGGACTTCAGGGCTTGTGTTTGACTTGTTCTCTCAAAGAATATAATTTTAGATCAATTATAAACAAATAAAACCAACTAATATTACCTTTTGTACAAGATTCTCCGTGGCCGATAAACTCAGGCATTAGACCTTCCCTCATATCACCCCAGTCGATGGATTGTACATAGCACAAGTCACGGTTTTTCTGAAACTTTACATTCCCCTTAACGATCTCTGCAAAGAAAACCAATTTGAAAGGAGAATACAAATTAGTCCATCAGAAAAATTTTGTACTCACAACAAATGGATTTGTCTCTGATTCGCAACAAATAACTTTGAGTAGATGTTAATTATGAAGCTATTGTAACATGCTTCATCGCGGTGATTTTGTGCATTTTAAGTATGTTTAGGTTCTTTTTGTCAATACGGGTGATTATTCACAACACAGTGCGCCCTCTACAGTTTTCCGCAGAGAAGCACTTTTCCCCGAAAAGTGGTCAACTAAAAATCTAACATACTTGCAACTTAGCAACATGCTCAGACAGTTTGGGAGCTTTAAATGACAGGAATGAAAGTAAAAAAACAATTAAAAGCCTCACCAAAAGTTACCATCTTCAGGCATGCAACTGCCCGATGAAAAAAAAGAGGAAATTTTCAAAGGCACAACGCAAGCGCGGAGCGAGGCAGCCAAAACGCCCGGGGGACATGAGATCCACAATGGTACCCTAGAAAATTGTGAGGTTTATTATGCTCTTAGGTGCATTCTTAGCATGTACTAGGCTTATTTCACATTATTGTGGTTGTACATTGTTGTTGCCAAGCATATATAAGGCTTTTTTAAAAATCGCCAAAAAAAATTTTTTTTTTTTCCTTCTTTTTTTCGATTTTTTTTTTTTTAGCGCTGATCATTTTAAAAAAACGCGGAAATCCGCGGAAACGCGGAAGAGTTGCATGCCTGCATCTTATGCCGCAAACAACACAACCTTGCTGCTTTGAAAACAATGAACAAACTTAAAGAATCAGGGTTTTGGGGCGGGACGCTACGAGACTAATAAAAGCTTGCCGACCCCTTCCCAGGATGCACTGCAAAAAACTTCTGTTCTTGGGCAAACTGTGGAGGGCACACGATGATGCCCATATTGCCCATAATGGGTCTCCACTGTTGTTCCTTTTTTTTGATGAAAATCACAAGGGAGCATCTCAAATGTCCAAAAGAGTAGGAACGTTCAAATTGGATCGCCGGAGGGCTCCATTGGATTGTTAAAAAAGCTGGATTGTGTATATTCACTTTTGTAGGAGCGTTCCTGCAGTACGACACACTGTCGTTGCTCAGCAGAATGCTCTGGCGGTCCACTGGAAAGCAGGCGTATACCTACAGGAACATTCCCTCGCGCCTGGAACGTGCCCGACCTTTGACATGCTTTCTTAATACCATTATCACTAGTATTATCATCTGGTTCTGGCTATCTGGTTAGTCACACGTTACCAACTTGTGCGTAGGAAGAAGCGGAGATATTTGGAAAGAACACAGATCGCCTGACCCTAATCGCTTACCGTGCAATTGTGGGAACTGTAACTCTCTCATACCAGTCTGGTTGTCTACATCATGATGGTTGATGGCAACGTACAAGGCATTCCCCTCGTACAGCTCATTACCGCGAATAACGCGAAGACTTGGAAAAGTGACAATTTCCGGGTACAGGAGAAGAACAATGACGTAACCCGTAACCTCACGAACGTCTTTCAAAAAGCTCATGTCGTAGTTCTTTTGTCGTAGAAATTTGATTTCCAAGTTTCCATCAACGTAGGTACAACCTATGCAATTGAGAAATTAAGAAGTCTTTCAGAAATCGGAGTGCTCCATTTTTTTAGGGTCTTAAATCTAAAAATAAATAAATAAATAAAATTGTGACGAATCCAGAACTGAATCAATATGGTTAGCAGGCATACTATCTGGACTCTTCTCCAGCTATTTTAAAAAGAAAAATGACAATGCTATACAGTATAACACACCTTCAAATCGTTCCTTTAGTGTCTGGTACATCAATACATCATCATCCAAAGAGCCAGGCGCTGAAACACCATTTCCATACCCCACACATACTGTAAAGCAAACAACAAACAAAAAAACAATGTAATTAAATTTAAATGATGTACATGTACACTTAATTATAGTATCCCCTGCCACTGCCACATGTCGCTTTTCCCAAATTCGCAGTGTGTCGTAGCCGACCAGTCCAGGGCATTGAACTCAAGTTCTGATGGCTTAAGCCTGGTTCACAGTTCTTGCGAATGCGAACTAGAAACGAATTTTGACGTCACATCTCTGTTTTCGCTGCCAATGGTTCGCAGGAGTTGAGCACATCTCAACTCTTCCGAAATTGTTTGTTGCAAATTTGTGACGTCAAAATTCATATCACATTTGCATTCCCAGGCTTTAGTCATCAGAGTGTGGGTTCAAATCCCGGTCATGACACTTGTATTCTTGAATTTGTAATTGTTTTTCATCACCCAGGAATAAATAGCAACCTGTGCGCCCATTTGGTTGCCGGTGCTGCATACTCTACAGGAGTTTAGATGGTCTCGGGCATGTTTAAGGCCCAATGAACAGGTAGCAATAGTGAACAGGACTTTCATACAAAGTTTTTAAAAGAGCAAAATTACACGTCGTTGAAATGATCAAAAAACTTTCCCTAAAATAGTTTGAAAATATGTCACATGATGTAAGTATATGCCTGGCAGTTTCTGTTAGACAATGTGAACGCAAGGACAACTTCTGAAGGGGCATCACAGTAATAACAGGGCAAGACAAACAACCAAGTTACCAAACAATCCCTGACTTCAGATTTCTGTGGTCAAAAGGGTCTACAGTGGTCTCTTCGAGTACAAGTACCAAGAAAGTGCATAACTTTATTTGTAAACGTATGATTAAATTAATCATTTCAAACTTTAGCCCATTGCCTAAAATGAAAAGGGAATTTTTGAAAAAACTTGTTCCCACACTTGACAAAGGAAGAGTGTCAACACAGTTGGTTCACTGAACAGTAAATTTCCAATACAGTCGTATACATTTATATATGAAAAGAGATACTCTGCTCAGACATACATGATTTGGTACATCAATCGACCACAGCAGGCTCATGACATTGAAAACCAGACATGATATCGGGTCCCAGACAATGTCAACACCGAAACCTCCATAGAGAATAGCCATGCCCCAGACCTAAATATTTTAACATCTTCCATGACATTCTCATTGGCCAGAAGAAGAGCTATTCATCACAGTGCTGTATCATGACTAATACACTTACATGACACACTGGTAACCCTGCAAAGGAATGCAGTACATGCGGGGGGGGGGGGGGGGGGGGGGGGTGTGGAGGGCAGAGGGAGGGGGGTCCAAGTTCAGGGAACCAGTGATGTGGCATACCATAAGATGAGACACAGTCACGAGTTTCTAGAAAGTTAAATCCGAACGCGGCATGGATGATGAGACAGGGATTTGGGACAGACGTGAGAGGACATTGCCTGGCCGGTAGATGACCCCGGTCTTAGCGTAGGAGATTCACTCCAACGAACAACCAATTTGCTTCATTACACCTGCTTGCATTTGTTATATCAATTATCCTTCACAGTCCAAATCTACACATCTACGCATCACCTGCAAACACATGGTTCAGTTTCGGCTTTACCAAAAAAATTCCTCACAGTTTGCTTCCAAGAAAAAACCTTTGTATCATCCAACAATGAATCTCTTGACTTTATTGAAAGTAAATAATACAAACCTCTGACCTTTTGTTTTTCAATACTATTACTAATACTGGGTTGCAAAACATAAGTGTCAGAAATATTGTGAATTATATGCCACACATAGATCCTTGTTAATTTGATTGGTGGGAAAACTCACATCATGTGTCCTCCATTAGTTTGCCATGTATACTGCCCCGACACTCCTTAATTAATATTGGAGTCCAATATTAAGTAATACTGGTCGCTTGGGACGCTTAGCAGCTATGCTTCGTGGGTACCAATAGATTTTACATTGCTACTGTTGTTACATGTGCAGTATTAGCATCCGTGTAAGCTTGCGCGCCAACATGCGTATGGCTATAAACGCTGAACGCATTATAGCCAACCAGTCTTTAACAGCTCCAGCTATGTCTTTGAAAGCAGTTTAATAAACCAAAGGTTTACTTTACCTTTGATCGTTGGCCTAACATTTCAAGTCAAACTCAGAGGCTGAAGTGTCAAAAAGTAAGTGATGAAGACACGCAAAAGTAATTTTTGAAGATTTGCAAATGGAATCTGGTTTTTATGTAAATTGTAATTCAAGAATGCTAGGCATGTGCTTTAATCACCGGCCAATCAACCTCATTCCAATTGGTGTATCGATCCCGCCAAGCAATTCATGCTCAGTCATAACCCCTGGAATCGAGTCCTTTGAATACCTATGTGCAAATATACGGCACAGCTTAGCTAGGCTTATTGTCATTCCACTCAACTCATGCACTCAAGCGTGGTAGCCAGCAAAAGAGGCATCAATTCATAGAGCAACTGGTTCCCACTCATTTACCATTGATCTTACTACATGTTTATCTGTATGCAGTTTAGGGTGATCACGTAAATTAAGCGCAATCATGTTAAGATACGTGCATTTTGATGTGCGCATGCCGAAGACCCATGAGGGTCCTACAAGCACTTGTAAATTTCAAATAAGCCTGCACGCAAAGCTGTCACTTTCGGGAACAAATCAGCATTGTTTTCTCCCTTCCTTTCCAGGGGTTAGTGTCGAGAGGGATCGACATGGCACGTTGCCAATTGGGAACAAGGCTGCCAGCCAATTATTCCAGCAGGCAAATTCTTTTTATTTACAAAACCGCCTGGCTCCACATAAGCGTGAAGCACTGTGCAAGGACTTGGGGGAATAATTGTCCAAGTGTGCTTGATTAAACGTAATTAAAGTCACATTTCAGAGTCAATTCCGTCTCCAACATGTTAAGATTGGGTATTCTAGAAACCTACACAGCTTAACCAGAGTCTGAGAGTGGATTAATGTCCCATGCATTAGTGACTGTTAACACAATGTTTTCAATTAAAACAAATGAGTTGACAGATAAGAGGCAATAAGGGGGGGGGGGGGAAACACTTTGTTAAAGGGGCTTTTTTCAAACCTCAGTTTAGGCTCCCGATCTGGCCCCAGCTCTGGCTCTGGGCTCTGTTTGATGTTAGGAACACTGTACAAAATGCACACTGCTCCAAAATTGATGCCGGAGCCGGAGCCAAAACCAAGGCGTTCAAAAAGCTCCCAGATGGATAAATCGATACCAATTGACATTATTAAATATGGAGATTAACTAATTTATAACTTGTTTTCTGCATACAAATGATTTCATAAATTTAATTAGGTTCATTACCTTCCCCCCCCCCCGGAAAAAATCTCATAAATAAAGACATACACATGTATCAAAACCTAAAAGCATTTTTAAGGGGGAAAACCAAGTAACTGATAGGAGTAATTTGTAACAAATATAACAGAGGAAACAAAATTATCAACCAAAGAATACATAATGAAATGATAACCTGGGTAATACTTCTCTTTAATTTTTTATTAACATGTATCTTGTACCCCCAAAAAAGTACACAATATTTGAAATGAAATGACTGTTTCACAGTACATCAGCTCCAATCAACTCTTTCCTTTGACTGCAAGAAAAGGAAAAAAATCAACCCATTGCTGACGATCCCATTTCCAAAGCACAAATCTTTTTTTTTTTTTCCTTTTTTTCCCCCACAGGAAAACTTAACTCTTGCCCCAGATTCCCCAGTTACTTTTTAAAGAAAGCACACCATGCGCCGACCACAAAAAATTACATCACAGATGAATTACAGCATTATGTGCGCACATCACAGCAAGTCAAGATCTGATCCATTGACTACACATTCTGACAACCCAGCAGGTCTCTGATCAATTCCGTGTAGTACTAAAAAAAAAACAATCACTTGTTCCCACACATGTTCAAAGTACAATTGAATTAGCACTAGACAATGCGATCCTTCCGTTTAGACGGCGCTTTGATGGGTCCTTGCTCTCTAAGGTCCAGTAAACGATAAAAAATTGGCCTCTGTACTCACTTGTTTATTATTCTATATTTATACTGGGCGCACTTTCCCGGCGAGTAGAAAGAGCGGAGAGCAGGATCTTCAATTACTGAAGGGGTGAACGGAAAGAACCTGCTGGGCGAATTGACTTTGCTGACTTATAAGGGTTCGGAAACTCTGCTTGAATTGAGAGAAATCTTTTGTGCCGGTGCTGGTCCTGTTGCAATTTGAGTACACATATTACTTGAACCAGGGCTTGCCCTGAACTTTTCCCGATACAAGAAGATTGTGTGTATAGGCCACACTTGTTGTTAAAGGAGGGGCTCCAAAGTCGAACTAAGTTTAGTGATGAACTCTTTTTCCAATAGATAGAGTCCTTATGAAAGTGGATAAAAAAAATTCAAGTTTCTAAGGCCGTGTCCGAAACGGCGACTTCGGCTACAGCTACGGCTAGATCGTGCGCGGCTGCCTATTCTTCAACACTGGCAGACGCGCTGATCTAGCTGTAGCTGTAGCCGAAATCGCCGTTTCGGACACGGCCTTACCTCACGCTAAAACCCTTTTTAACCTACATATCATGTAACAACACTTGCCAATTACAACCCTAACCACCAATAACCCATCAAAATCCAACAGCATGTATTTCTTTTTAAATATTCTGTTGGACTGGGGAATGCACTAGTAAACTGATAACGCTTTACATGGGATCAGGCATACACATGTACAACCATAGCCCAATAGTTTGGGTGTTGAGTCACCATCTGGTGTTGGATTTGGTTAATGAAAGTGAAGGAGGATCCTAGCAAATCACACTAGGTAGGTAAGTAAGGGATTCATTGTCTAGTTTCACAAAGTGACAGCACAAATGAATACTGGTTCTCCTTAGAGGATAAAAGGAACAGACTATTCCTCCCCTCCCAGCCTCGCTATGGTTACACTGGATTGAATGGGAGAAAAATAGGATGGCAGCATCATGACAACTGGTCTGCATCATTACACTTTCGCTCGGCAACACCAGTTTCATCCAAGACGGCTGGGATGGGCTGATGAGCTTGTTCAAATTCTTGTTCAGGGTGTAGTGATGCATGATGGGAATGATTGTACTGCAGTCGGCACACTGCGCACAATCACAACATGTACTAACGTGAGGTAAGAAGAATGTTGCAATCGAGCCCTGTTTTTGGTACGAGGGAAGTTCCGACAATTATTTGCAACGGGTTTACATACTACAGCAGAGCTATATTATTATTGATAATCAAATCTTTCGTAAACAGGAAGAGGTGACTGGGGTTAATAGGTCAGGGGAAATGGTCCATCCAGCATGCCTATACGCCAGCCCATCCCAGCACCTTTTGATGAGGCGCTGGGACCGAGCGAACATTACACTGCGTAACACTAACACGCTTTTCCCCCCCCCCAAAAAAAAATATATATTGCTTGTCAATCAACGCATAATGAAATGTCAAAATGTGCTGGCATCAGTCATTTGCGTATCTCCATCAAGGACTGGACCATTTAGAACAATAAGTAACGCAGAATTCCTCGGGCTATATATTATGCAATAATGGCGGTGTCAATGATGTATGTCCTGGTGACTTTTTAATTGATAACAGGACTGCTTGCACTTTATAGGCTCAGTGTGTGGGGGGAAGTATAAGGATTACTAGAAGAACATCACAGAACAGAGATCCAAAGATAATTAAGGTCGTTAATCAACGAGACATCTTGGAAACTAAGTGTGAACCCTGTGGTCTAACGGGGTTTGCACTTAAAGGGGGACTGTCGTCATGATCACAGCGGCCTGTGGCCGTAAATGGAATTACGGAATCTAACCCGGTTACTGCAGCTGGGCGCTAGCGGTCACATCACAAAGGATGCCGTCATTATTATATTGTGATGTTGCGACCAGCGCGCCAACGGGCGCAGTAACTGGGTTAGAGTTCATAATTCCATGTACAGCCACAGGCCTGCTATGATCATGAGAAAGTCACCCTTTAACTTTTTTTATAGGAGCAGTCCACTTGCTATTTCACCAGTCCACCAACTTTTTCACCAGTCCACCAACTTTTTCACAGTTTTTTTCACATGTTCAATGATTTAGAAGGATTTGGGCCAGCAGGGTCCACATAACCATTGCTTATCACTAGGCTAGGCATCCCAATCTTATCCAAGTCCAGATAACTTGGTGTGGAGTGACATAGGAGAAGAGGAAATGGAAGGATTTGGGCCGCACCTTAGCCAAACTGTCTAGACTAAGGGTCATAAAGTATAGCATGTCATTTCTGAGTACTCTAGTACATCGGACTCAATTTCTGATGGCCTAGTCATATCAGGAGTATGGGTTTCGAATCCGGTCATGACGCTAACCGTATGTCCTTAAACAAGTCACTTACTTAACCATAAATTGCTTCCTTTAACCCAGGTATATAAACGGGAATCTGTGAGGGCTGATCAACCGCTTGGCGCTTATTTAAGCAGCTTGAGGTCGAACGCTTCCCAGGGAGTTGAGAAAGTTTGTGGAATGGTTAGGTATGCCTAGTAAACAGTGATAGTAATGTTGCACATGTGCAAAGCGCTTTGATCTAGCTACGAGGATATGTTTGCCATATAAGAACCCAGTATTGTAATTAAAGTGGCAGTACAACATTGGTTTTACAATCAGAGTAGTAAGACAGTCCTTTCTGTACCATCAACAAATTACGGTAATAAAAAAAAGTGATAAATTTTTGAGTTGGCAGCAAAGGGTTTTTTTTTTTTGTGTGTTCTTTAAACGCATAATTACATGGAATTGTCTTGCAAGAAAGAACAAAGATTATTGAACACGACAGCATCTTAAGATGACTGATGGCAAGTTTACACTGTCTCTTGGACTTGAGCTTTTGAAATAAATTAAAAAACTGTCAATTTATTATTCCGTAATCACAAGACCGATAGCATGACCGCATCAACGTCTATCCGATTTCATATGGGACAAGGAAAGTAAACCAGGCCCATTGATTGATACTCAACAACTCCCCTGTCATTACTTGGAATGAATTATTCAAATCACTTATCATGTCTCAAATCCACAGGGAACTAGGAGAAGTCTAGGTTTAGTTTTCCTCTTGGAGTGCACTATCGCTTGCATCATCCTGCTGAAGGTTGGGTATCGGCATTATATTTAAACGTTTCTTACTCTTAGGGGATGAATAAATTAAAGGTATTTCACTTTTTTTATTATTCTGAGACTTGTCTGTAAGATTTAAAGGTAGGGAACAGTATCCTCAGTGCTAGAGAAGTAGATCAAAGAGCCTGATGTATTTAATTTGGAGAAAAATGAAGCCTCCTTTGTTTGTTTAACAGGCAGACTTTACACAAAAAAACATTTGAATTCAGATAAAAGTCTGAAACTGTTCACCCCTGGTATTTATTGTAAGTTTGAGTGAGGTCAAGCACCAGATTTCTATTCACGTCAGATTCATCTGAGATGCCTGAACAGTTCTGCTCAGAACGATCAGCACAAGTCCCCACAAGTCACCTTCAGCTCCAGACAGGGACATGTAAGACAAGACGTGGAGCCCTCTTAGAAAAATCACTACGGCCGAGATCAATTTGAACAGAACACCAATTAAATGTCACCAGTGCTATATATTCACAGTTTAGCGGTACAAGTACATATGTAATTTTTTTTTTAAAACTTGCTTGTGATCATTTTTGATAACTCACGATCCTTCTCACACTCTGGCCCATCACTATGGGATGAACTCCCTCCCCATCTCCAAACATCACGCTATAGACAAGCTTCAATTGACTCATTCGAAAACTTATCTGTGTGTTTTGATCGTTATCTTTGAAATGCATTGCAGGCCCACATGTTTTATCTGCGTCTATCCTGTGCCCAGAGTGTCTTTTTAAACAGACATGACACTTTACAAATGGCCACGTATCATTATTATTATTTGGCGAAATGAAGAAATAAACCACAAGAGAAACTTACTGAATCAATTTTAAATAATTTTGAGTTGAAGAAAACAAAAACAAAAACAATTTGACTAGAGCAGGATTTGAACCTGTGACCACCTGACTAACATGCCGGGGCTCCACCAACTAAGCTATCTAGCCCTAATGTTGGCAGTCTCCCTATTTTGTCAATACATTTGTTCAGGGGCGCCAGTCATACATCCTACCACATATAAAGCAAAGTATAATACATATATGTACTTCATCGCATAGTACACTCCCTCCGACCTTCCTAAAGTGATTTCATATTTTCACGGCACGTACATTGTACCGCGATGAATCAACCCCCATCAACCCATACCCCTACTCTCCCTTAATTAAGATTCTCAACCGCGTCTTTATTTATCCTTTAACAATCTATTTTGTGGTGAATCAAGTTACTGAAGCTTGTAACACTGCCCCGGCCACGTTGGCTTGAAACCCAAGGAGGTCAGGTCTCCAGGCCACAAACACTCCAAGATCTGTTATAAGATGGGAATCGCGCCCGTACACACACACACACACAAATAACAATTTGCCCTGATTACTCAAAAATGAGATGCTTATCACAGGGCAATTAACCTTGTAAAAATAAATCTGGTGATTGGCAAAATATTTCTTTATCTGTGGTTTCTGGAACATGATATGTTAAAGGTGTTTTCATTTTTTTATTTGTATTTTTCTTTCTTCTACTTCTTAGATGGTCCGGATGACTAATGTCATTTTCAAATAGCAAACACATTGTCTGTCTGTTTGTTTTTTACAAGGGGCCCTGTAACAACTGTGTTGCTTTCTTTACACAATCAACAAGAGTATCTTTATAAGAAGGTATAATAATAATAAAATATACTTATTAAGTGCCTTATGCGGAGCCTCAAAGTGCTTTACAGAAAAACAAAACAAAGCAAAATAGCCAAAGAAACAGTAGGGAGAAAAACATGAAAAAAAAGTATGTTGAAGTTAAGTCATGTCCACTTTTTTGAAAAGGCAGTAGCCCCTCAAGTTATAGATTTCAAGTAGCTTCTTGGAATAGTATCCTCAGCCCTAGAGAAGTAGATCAAAAGAGTAAGATGTCTATAATAATAGTATGAAGAAAATAGCATTTGTTTCACCAAGCAGGCAAAACAAGGTCTGAATTCAGGTAAAAATAGTTAGTGGCTTGACATTACAACACTAACCGAGTCTTTTTCCAAGGCTAAAAAAGTCTGAAATTTCTCATCTCCGTTTGTTTGGCTGTGTTCTATTCTGTAGATTCAATAACGATAAGTATTGATTTTCATATTTTAAATAATCATGACATTTATAAGTTGTATTTCCTTTTTTTTTAAATTTTTTTGTATTATGATAATTAATTAAAAAACAATGAGAACTTTCAAGTTTTTCTTTATCCTGAGCTAATCTTGGTCTTGTTACAGTTTACCAGACAAGTTTTTTGAAAGGAGATAACGGTTTGTGGCGACACCATGTAAATAAATGCAGAGATATCTCTTGGTACGTTTTCCGCCTCCGCTCATATTTAACACTGACAACGTGGCACTATTAAACCACAACCTCTACCAATACAGCTTGTCCGGTCTCAATAACAAACCCCTGGGATTAGCTATAAAAGCAGCAGATCCAAATTTGTTATTGTAAAAAAGGGCCCTCATGGACTTACAAATTAGAAAACCCGTCAGGAGAAAGGTGGGGCTTTGTTCGCTGGAAATGCCGAACAGTTCAGCGAAGATGGTTTGGCGTAGGAGGTTGGGGTGGTGGTTTTTTTTCGCTTGTTTTTAACTCAACTGTCTGGCAGCCCTCGGGGGAAATGAGACGACTCCAGCAGACTCGAGACCTGATGTACGATACTCACTGCCTGATTAAAGTTCAAACATCTAACAAATTTGCTCTTCTTAATAGAAAGATGCAATAATCCAAAAGACGTTTGGCAAGTAGGTCATACTCCCAGCTCATAGACAAGAGGAATGTGATCTGGGAGAAAAATGACTGGTTTTCTATCAGGCAGAATTAAAATTGTAAAGTGAAAAGCAAAAAGGGTATTATTTATTTATTTATTTATTTATTTCCATGTATATTTTCTCAATTTAAGGGTTGTAATTTATTGGAAAATGAACAACAACAAATCGATTGCCTCTTTGCCCCTGGCCATTGCCTTGGTGCCTCTCACTTCCCTCATTGAGGTACTCTTTATTTAGTCAAAACTGCCTTGCACTCACCAGAACAAAGTACATTTGTGTACATTTGACATGTACCTTTAACAAAAATCGAATCAACTACATGAACTATGAAACTAAATGCACCCCCCCCCCCAAAAAAAAAAAAAAAAAAAAAGAAGAAGAAAAGATGAAACATAAAACATCTTTAGAATGTTTTTGTTCGGGATTAAAAAAAGGGTGACATTTGAATATAGTAGGGACTGAACAATTTGTTTCATCAATATTGAACTCTGGCTGACTATTAATCACCATTAAATGAGAGAGGTTGGCAGATGGGTAGAATGTTAACTTGATCTCCGTTTGTTGTAATAGTCATGAACACCAGTAATACATGAGTAGTACAGACATGGTCATTAGTCATTGTGCTGTGTTAATGAATGGGTGTCATGCCATGCTTACAATGTTGTTATAATGTCAATGAACTTGTTAACACCCCCCCCCCCCCCCCCGCGAATATTTGTATGCTGAGACGACTTTGTTTCAAAATTAAGAAAGCCCAGTATGACAAAAGTCTGTGAAACTTTTTTTGTAAAGGACCCCAGGTGCAAATGAAGACATCAATTGGGGCTTACCAATTTTTTTTTAACTTCAATATTTTATTGAGGAAGCCCTGGTGCTTTATGGGAACCAATGTTTTGGGGGAATTTGGTCTCTCTCTTTTTTTACCAGAGCCCAATTTTATACAGCTGCTTAAAAACTCAGAAATTGTTAGCACGAAACAGTTTTGAAAACTAGAAAATTTTTACCAACTAAAATAGCACACCTTATGCACAGGTTGTGACTGTTTCCCTGCTTTATTTTTCGTAAGCAGAAATTAGGCAGAAATATGTTAAGCAAACACAAAATTGCTTAGCACATAAAAGTTTTGCTACCTGGAAAGTAGTTACCAACAAAAGTACCACATTATGAGCACAGGCTGTAACTGGTTCCCCTGCTTTATTCTTCCCAAGCAGAACTTTGTTAAAGCAGTATTTTATTGTTTAAACAGCCCTATGAAAGTGGGGCCTGGATTGAAATGGGAAATCTACATGTTCAACTTGAGTAGCCTCAGGGTATGGGGAAACATCACCAGGGACTGTCATTATATTACTTAGAATGCCAGAACAAAAATCCCTGTTTAGGACAAGCCCCTTCCACATCACCATTTAGAGAGCCAAGCTGAGGCAAGGTGGAAAATTAGTCTGGTGCCCTTAAAGTGAAAAGAAAACTGGAAAGTTTCAGTGACATTTTGTAAACAGAGAACCGGATGAAGGTGGCACTACCCTTGAACTGGAAGCCATGGAACCTGGATCACGTTCCCTTGTACAGTTTGATTTTTTTTTTTGTGTGAAGGTTGTGCCCAATGGCGCGAGACTTTGCAATGATACTCCGGCATCTAATTGCAATAAAGCACGGCATCCCAGCCTGTCCAGATGAGGTCACATAAGGAGTTCATTTCTTGTGGTTTTAATAAGTGTTTCTTCTTGGAATGACTTGACTGAGAGTCTGTGACCAGTACAGTGCATGTGCACTCAGCTTGAAATGATTTTAACAAAAAACCCTACCATTATATGCAGTTGTGCGAGTGTTTTAATATAAGTCGCAGGTCCTATCATGGAGGCATTCCATGACTTATCATGGTGGCAACAAGGACCCCGCTTAGGCTCTGGCTTAGGCTCTGGCTTAGACTCTAGCTTAGGCTCTGGCTTAGACTCTGGCTGAGGCTCTGACTTACACTCTGGCTGAGGCTCTGACTTACACTCTGGCTGAGGCTCTGGCTTAGGCTCTGGCTTAGGCTCTGGCTTAGGCTCTGGCTTAGACTCTGGCTGAGGCTCTGGCTTAAGCTCTGGCTTAGGCTCTGGATTAGGCACTTACAATATGTTAATGGGCATAGGTTAAAGAACATTGTTTTACTTTTTGTTTTGGAGTTTTTCAGGGGGGGGGGGGTTTGGGGGGATTTTGGTTTGATTTTTGTTTTTTTTTGGTGGGGGAGGGGGGTGGGGGCTCAGTGTTAAATAATTACCATCCATTATATTAGTTTTCATTACACATTGCACACACAAAACATCCAACATGTGAAGTTTTGTTAAACCCGACCTGATCATTTTACTGTGAACCTCCGTTTACCCTTTTTTTTTTACTAATCCTAAACAAGCATCCCTCCAATTTAAAAAATCAAAATTCCTCCACTAGCTTTGGTAGATTTTGGTGAATTCATTGCTTCGCAGCTAAACAAAACCAAGAGTTAGGTTTGCAAAGCTTATCAAGAGTCTGTAGGTTTTGGTATTGAGTTATCATATCGAAGGATTCGGTTGGATTTCGGAAGGTCCAAAAGAACTTCAAAAGAGTGGTTTGTTTACGGTGTCACTCTTCGAAAATGTGGACTTTGCATCAAGCTAAAATATTCTACTCCGATCAGGAGATATATAATATATATTAAAAAAGGCCCTGCCTCCGGAGAATGACAGATTCACCTCAGGCCCAGAAACATCCATTTATGTTCCAATCGAAGATTATGTTTTTTTGCAAACAAAATGATCAATTTAATGCCCCCATCCTTCCCTCCGACCCTCAGGCGGGAATCAATGAATCACTAAAGATCTCGGTCTTCCCGCCAACGTTCTATTTCGACAGAATAATTACTTACCTCCCCACCCCCCCCCCCCCCCCCCCTTCAATCTACAAAAACAAACTCATTCCCGTACACTAGCAAGTCCAAATCATTGCTTGGGATTTATACATACATCCCCTCAAGTCGCGACCAGTTTTTCTAGCGTAATTTATCTGTTGACGAGGGTCCTCTGTTGAAGTAATTTTTTCGTCCACTGCAAACAAGATGTGGGTGCTGTTTGGATCGATCTATCACTGAGGTAGAGAGTGTTGTTGCAGGCATACCTAGAAGGAGGAGGTTTTTCATGTGGTGCTTCTGATGTGAAGACTTGAGTATTCCGCCAGAAAGGCAGCAACAGGGTTTCAAATACTGTCTTGCAATCGTTAGTTTGCATTACTTTACATTTCATGAGGAAAGACGGGGGGGGGGGGGGGGGGGGGGGGGGGCTGTTTAAACAAATCACTTGAGACAGTGTCAATGTTAATTCAGAGTGACTTAGGGGTTAGTTTGAAGGGAATCACACGCATTTAGTTGCCATTCACACAGTCTCAAATGATTCAGGCATTCAGTGAGGCTCCATTTCATATGCTACTTGAGCACACACACAAAATTAGCAAAGCACAAAACGATTGTCCTTTAACAGAAATAGGATACCAGCCAAAATGCCCATGCCATGCGCACAATTTGTGATTGGTTTCCTGCTTTTGCTCAGCAGAAAGTTGTAAAGCAATAATGTCTGCGTTCAGCGACGCGATGACATTTTGCCCAGGCGGGATGGTGCAAGCGGCAGAGCACAATGATATATTGTTACAAAAGTTTGTTGACAACAAATTAAAGAAGCAAAGTTGTCAGTTTTTGTTACAGTAAAAGCAGAGTTGTGATTGTACACAATTCAAAAAATTCTGATGGGCAGCAGTCTCTTTCTTTGTCGAGACATATAAAAAAAAAACTTGTTAACTTCCAGGGAGATACAGTAATGGTTTCACAGACTTTTTACTGGAGGTGTCTGACACAAGTTGACATCATCGTCAAAGTTTTTGAAGTCAAAAGAATGTCTCAAGAGGTAAAAAGATTCTGACAATTCCCAGGCCTGGCAATGAACTTAATCCATCGCTTTAAGGCCTACATATCCCCCCTTCATCACAATCCCATCCCCCCACCCACATGTATCAATCTTCCAAACTCCAATCTCTAATAAAACAAAATGTACACTGTGACATAACAAATTAACAACTCAAAGCTAACATTTGGGGGAAACCAGTCACTCAAAAACAATGTAAATCAGACTGTATTTTTCTCCTACCACGATTTAAAACAAAAGTCCAAGTGATCCACATTTTTTTTCTCTGTTATACACAATTATAACCTCATCAAAGAATCCTCATTGCTTGTCACAGTATGCAAGAATGTTTGCTGTCACCATCTTGGTCAAGTTCCCTGTACCCAGTAACAGTACTGAACACTAAAATTCATTGCACAAGAAAGGAACCAGACTATTCTTTCTTTGGGCCTTGGTTTGGATACAATGGTTTGGATTGGAGGGAAAAATTCAAGATGGCCGCAACATGGTAAAGATCTATTGGGTAGAGACGATCATGAGCCATGAGGTAAACATTTACTTTGGGTAAGAATTAGCCTGGTGGGCCTCAGTACATGTGAGCATATAACATCAAGATGTCATTTGAAAACATCCTAACACTGCTGTGTTTTCTGTAGCTTTGACGAGACTCAATGCTTGTTAGGTCTACTACATGACATACATTCACATTTAAACGCACAGTAAATGGATGTTATACACGGTGAGTGAAGGATCAGATGTCATTCCTTTGATCTCATCTGTGACTAATTGCAAATTAAGCTCATAGCATACATTTGTAAAAACCCTTGCACCGTCAACTGCAATGCAAGCCCCATTGCAGCGTTTTATAACGCTCAATATTGTCAAGTCAGCACGGCAAACTTTTTGATACATAACAAGACATGACCTTCTAGAAGAAAAAAAACCCACTTATCCTCTATACGCAACAAGGTCACCATCCTCATCTTCTTCCTGGGCTGTGCAGAAAAACCTCCTCTGGAGTTTAGTCGCACATTGGTTGAAGTGCAAACAAACTTGACACAGCCACCTGTGTCAGAAACACCGAGGCAAACCCCATCTCTTAACGATCAGTGTACAGGGTTCTTTAACGTGCATTACACAACAAACAGGACCTAGGGCATTTCTTTCTTGAAGATTTCTGCATCAAGAAACCACTGCCAAACCTTGGCCCAATTTCGTGAAGCCGTTATTTTGTCACCGTTTTCACAAACAGCCACTTCTTTAAAAAAAACAAAAAACATTGGTGTATTTCAAGTTTCAAGTCATCAAGTTTTATAATTACACTAATTAGCACAAGGATATTTTAGTTTCAAGTGTTAACGGACAGCCACTTTTCGATTTACCACTTTTTATATTGAAGTACATAGAGCTGGCACAGTGCCAAAAATGACTCGTCTGCATTTTGAGTTTTCATGAAGAGGCAATTTAACGATTTGAACGCATCATACTGTACACAGACCTTGTTCACACAGTTACTATGAAGAGGCAATTGTATTCAACATTTAATTACTCATTAATTGACATTTCTATGATAAAAATAACAACAGATTTGCATGATTTAGGATCTCCACATTCATGGCTGGTAAAAATGTCAACGTTTAATTGGCAAACAGTCTCCGTAACAACAATTTCAGTTTAGCTTCAAATGCAGCTTTCTCCAAACATTCAAGTTTGGCTGCAGGGGCTAAATTGCCTCTGCGTGACATTGGTGACAATTTGTCACAAGAATTTGCTAAGCACATAAAAATAACATCTTAACAGAACAAGATTCCCAGCCAAACTTGCATATTATTTACAATGTTGTGTCTGGCGACCCGCTATCATTTTCCTTAGCTAACTATTCTGCTTAACATGTGATCAAAATATCACCCTCTTGAATTAATTGAGTTAAGGCTTTTGTTCATTGATCAAAATTAAAAAATTACTCTCATTTAACCCACAAAAGCTTTGTACAAAACATCATTTCTGACATTTTCCAAAAAAGAGTCACAGTCCCTCTCACACACAACTCAATTGATACAGACTTGATAATTGAAACAACAAAAGGCCTTAAAAAAACAGATAAATTGGGATAAATACCACCTGGCAATTTCATACATCTAAAGTAGACAGAAAGTCACCATGGGGGGGGAGGGGGGAATGGTCTGACAACTTAACGAAGGACCTATCACTAATTGACTCATTCTAAAAAAACTCAACCTTGGTCGTGTTGGCAATACTCTCCAAACAAACAACAAGGAGCTACCTACAATAAAGCCATGTCCATTAGCCTGTCAGGAAACCATTATCGACCGTCCGTAGAAATATTAGAGTCAATTTATAAATTTACATTGGCTGGAAAATATTCTCCTGCACAGGGGGTGGGTGGTTTATAAAAAAAAATAATAATAAAAAAAGGAATTTGCACAATATGTGGGCTTTTCCTGGAAGTAGGACCGGAGATAAATCTGCATTTTTTTTCTTCGTCTCTTAATCTTAAGGGGGGGGGGGGGGGGGGGCTTTTTTCGGCTTGTTTGGTTTTTTGTTTGTTGGGGTGTTTGTTTGTTTGTTGGGGTGTTGAGGTGTTTGTTTGTTTGTTGGGGTGTTTGTTTGTTTGTTTGGGTGTTTGTTTGTTTGTTTGTTTGTTTGTTTGTTTGTTTTTTGTTTGTTTGTTTGTTTGTTTGTTTGTTTGTTTGTTTCAAGGGGTATCAAGGCAATGGCCATCACAACTGCCTCCAGTGGCTCTGTGGAGTGTCAGGCCTGAAAATATGTCAAGAATGAAAGTACTTTGGTGTAAGAATCATCTTGAAAGAAACCAATGTCTGTTGAATTATCAAAATGTGGGATACTGTTGTAGAGTCATCAAAATATAATGTCAATAAAACATAAATAAAAGTAATTTTATTAATAATAAGAATACTTAAAGTTGCATGACCTTTCGCGGAAAATGTTTTTGTCTCTAAATTAATTTTTACAAACATTTGCATATGCCATGGACTATGCACAAAGTCACATGCAAACTGTTCTGTACATTATGGACATGAGATGAATGTCTGGATCCCAACAATAATTTATTTTTAGTTTGTAATTAACTACCAATTATCACTGGCCAATTATCTTTACAGAACCGCCACAACTCACACACGAAAGAGAGATTTATGTCCTTGGTGTTTACTGTTACTGCAAGCCTCACAACAGTGACAGTTCTTCGCGTCAAATTAACAAATAGTTACTCTGTCTGAATATATTATTGCAAAAAATACAATCCAAATGACCCAAAACAAACAGAACTTTACGAGGATCCATCAGACATACATTTCTTTGAGAAGAGAATTCCTGCCCTCTCGGACATCACTCGTCAATTTCTAACAGTCCTGCCAGCGCAATTCCAGAACACCCGTGTTTAAACGTCGTCGCTGTAGAGACAACTGCACTGACTTACGGTTGATTAAATAAACATTTTGCTGTACAACTTCCATTTAGCGCGCATGTGATTTTGACAGGTTTATATAGATTTCTAGATTCCACCGTGCTGGGGATCAATACTGCAGCCGCGCGAACGGACGTGATCAAAGCGTTGAAATCAAGCGGAGGAGAAAGAGTGGCCATGCTCGTATACCGAACGAAAGTCCTCTGTGATCCGGCAGGCCCAAAAAAGTCATGCAAAGCAATCAATACATTTATTAAGAATCTTGATGAATGCGTTTAGATCTATGCTGTAACAGTGCATTTGTCACTGTTTTACTTAAAACTCAAAAGACAAAGTACCGTGTTCTACATCGCAGGATACGCAGTGTCAATGTACAAGGTTCACTTTGCAAAGATACCGTTGTGTGCCCAGCAGAAAGGCGTACGGCTCTACACCCTCCTTCCAGACTCACAACGTACTTTTCCTCATCCAAAAAAAATAAAAGGCCGTGAGCAATAAAATGGCTCCTGACAAAAAAAATGCTTACTTTTACATTTATTGTCGCTAAAAAATTTCCCCCAAACTCACGTTTCCCCATTCCCAAGCACAGTCTAACCTTCCTTTAATGACTTATGAATGGCAGGAAGCTGATCAAAGTTTCACAGTTTTTTTAAACACAATTTTGTAGCTTAATTGTTTACGCCCTTTCTTCCAGGCAGACAACACTTGTGGGAGATTTAATTTCACACACAAACACATGTTTGTGAATCCTGTAAATCGAGGACTTCTCTTTGTTCTCCCATTGTTTGGTTGTGGGCAGTTCCACGGAAATGTAAACCTCAATGCCAAAATTTCAAAATGGCATAAATGTGACAAATGATACATCATTTTAAAGCTTATTTTATGAATTTTATTGAAATATAATTTTTTACTAAAAATATTCAGCAGCTTAACTGTTATTTTCAACTGAAAAAATACTTTTAAAATAGCGAAATTGGGTCAAAAATAATGTTTCGGAAAATTTATCAAAGTTTTTATCCTGAATG
Organism: Pisaster brevispinus; assembly: GCA_023634235.1. NCBI lineage: Eukaryota > Metazoa > Echinodermata > Asteroidea > Forcipulatida > Asteriidae > Pisaster > Pisaster brevispinus. The sequence continues at coordinate 18,122,661 of JAMKCF010000010.1, read as the reverse complement.
AATAGAGTTTATTTTGGTTTTGTCACTGTTTGAAGTGTGCTATAGTTACTACACAATGATGGAAAAAAATTGTAATTTTTCTTTCAAAAAATTATGATATTCACTATATTAGGAAACTTACTTTTTCAATGTACGTCCGACACCAAAATGGTGGATTTTTTAATCTCCCTATTTCAACCTTGGGCAGAAAATGGTCAAATTTATTTTGCAAAGTACAATTGATACCCTCTATCCATACATGGAATTATGTCTTTAAAAATTCTTCTTAGCTGCACAAAATCTTGGTGTCGGACGTACATTTTTTTCGTACGTCCGACACCTGAACGTCCGACACCTCCAAAACATATATGGAAAGTATTGCTAATCGCTTCACTGTATTCAAACAACACTCAAAGAGACAGCCACACTTGATAGTCAAACCTAGCTCACCTTGTGCTGTTATGGCTCTCTTCTAACATTGGTCTCTCTATATAGTATATGTCTAAAACGCTAAGTTTTCAAAGTACAAGCAAGTCGTACCACTTTGATTGCAAATATTGCCCTCTTATCACATAGGCCTATTTCTCCTACATGTACATTTTTCACCTTATTCCTTACATTTGGGGAATTACTACACTGTATGATGGGGCTTACCAAGCGATTAATTCCTTTATATAACAGTGTGACGTACATGTATGTACCCTAGTAAAAATTGTATGCTCAAATACGTGGCGACTGGGCAATGCCACCTTTGTATCGTGAATATCTTGCCGCTTGGATGACAGAAAAATCACAAATACGCATTGTGCTGACGTCGCCCACTTTCTTGTTGTGTGCGCATGAACGCAGCATGCATGCCCTGCGTATGCACCTTGTGCAAAATAGTCATCCTGTGCATATGATTTGCGCAGTTCTGATTTTACTTAAAGTCTGGTGCCCAGACTTCTCAAGATCAACAGGCATTGTGACTTAACCAAGATGGCAGCACCCAGTTGCCACTTATTTGAATGCATATTTTACAAGAGTTTTTTATTCGTCCTTTTCAAAAAACATATCCGGACAAACTAAGAGCTATAGAGCTCAGGTGGGTGCGGCCCTTCTTTACAACTTCCCATGGCAGCATGGAAAGGGTGTTGTGGACAGATTTGGGGGAACTGTCAAACACTTTGTTTGGCGTTACAATGTATGTGCAAAGTGGGAAGGCTCAGGCTGTGACACCAATGTCATTCTTCCAAGTAGCTGTAGACAGAAACCCAAATGTTTGCATCCACTTCATACCAAAAACTGTAATTGAACAGCATAAAACAATGCTGGGAAACCCACTGCTAACAAAACTTTTCCAGTACCCAACACTCATAAACTACTAGTGTGAAAACTAAGGGAAAGCTCTTCTTCTAGTAAGTCACTTTAAGTGATAGGCCTGCATCAGATTCAACACAGTATTCAGAGGTGAGAGTTCTAGAGGAAGAGGAAGATGCTGACTTCAATGACTCTCTGACTCAGTCAGACAGAACTTGTCACATAAACTTTAGGGACAAAAATGGAGTTGCATATTGGTGGCTGGGTAGCAGTACGATATTTTGGTCACACACTTAGTGTGGATGTTAAAGTGAATGTCATTGTCATGCGCAAGTCCGAGTCACTGGAAATAGCCAAAATGTGAAGATCACATATTTTGTGCCAGAAAAGATGTTCTTCAAAAGCTTGAGCCTCCAATTCTTGCTGGAAATAGGGGACAATTCACTGTGAAACACAAGTATTGTAAAAGTTTACGGCTTTTTACGTCCAAGATTCTTGCGTTAATTTTAATACATTTTCTTTAATTGCTACATGTACTGTAGCATACAAAGTATGTAGTTTGAATTTGATCATTTCCAACTTATTAAGTATTCTTGACCTGTTTATATGAATGCTAGGCCACCAACCCCCTAAAAGTACAATTTTGAACTGATTGTTACCTACTTTTTAATGCAATTTCGTACAGGTACGTCCGACACTGTGAAATGTACGTCCGACACCCATATATTAAAGGCCGTTTCTTAAATTTGAAATTTAAATAACAAATGTCTTATGATTAAGTGTATTAACAGAGGTCTAATGAATCCAAAAATAAGAAAAAGTTGCATCAAAGTTCAAACACATCACAGAGTTTGAAATACAAATAACGGTTTACAAAAAAAGGCGTTTCTCTGAGTACGTCCGACACCATGGTGTTTTGGGCGAGTGGCTTCTACATTAAAAGATGTGGCTGGATAATTTCTTAATTAAATAACTTTAGTGACTACCTTATACCTCTATCCAGAATAACAAATCCTTTTATCTATAGCACTGTAATAATACACTCAGTTAAAGTGTCTGAAATGTACGTCCGACACCGTGGAACTGCCCTTTTAGTTTTTTATCGACATCCCCGTTGGTTTTGTACATGAAAACAAAGCGAGGACATCCTCGCTCTGTCAAACACCCGGATCCCTTTTGTTCAAGTCCTCGGTTTCAACGGGTAGACACGCTCACACAAACACGCACACACAAATTAACTCAGAAAAATCACTCAGACTAAGTAAAATAACTACTTCCTTTGATTCTTTCATATCCCCTGTATTACCCCCAATGCCCTCATATACCCCCCCCCCACAAAAAAAAAAAAAAAAACACAGTCAAAATAATCTCATGGCCCTTTGATGAAGTTTTTTTTTCATACGATACATTATTGACTAAAATGCTTGATTTAATTTGTAAGATGATAAATTTGTCCTCCACTGTTTACTCATCCCAGCATATGGCTCCAGCATTGTACTCAGCCACTCACGCTCTAAAATACATCAATAAACACGGCTGATGATATGGAGTCACGTACGCCCATGCACTGTATTACGCGCAAAAGGTCAAGTCAAAAAACAAAAAAAATTGATTTTGGCCTTTTCTCCTCAAGCATCAAAGTCAGGAAGGAGGTTCTCCGGTTTATTTCTAAGTCGATTTTGAACCAATAGCTTTCATGATTTGACAGCAGAAGAAGTTATGTCGGAGCTTTTATTTCACAAAAGGCCTTTTTAAGCTACCCAAAAAAATCGCTGTGTTGGACACCGGTCATTCCCATGTAAGGTCGACCTATCCACACTACAATATTACAATCTGGCATTGACCCATGTAGAGCGCTCGACCCATGTCGTAACCCAACCCTGCTCGGGAGGCAGGTTGAGGGTTTTTGACCCCTGTATTATAGAGACCCCTGATTTATAGAGAATTACGCAGGAAATAAAAAAAAAATATGATTTCATGTCGGGCAGTGTGAAAGCAGACCGGATTTGAACCGAGTTGAAATTTTATAAAGTCAACAACGATTTGAACCTTGAAGCCTTTCGGCACGCATCGGAGCTCGATGGTGTGAAAAGACCTTAAAGTGACTTGAATCAGCTCGCAGAAGAAGAGTCCATTCTCTTTGGGATTTAGTCAGATATTAAATTTAGGATTTCACCATATATTAACAACATTTGGACACATTATTCCAATCTTTTTTTTTAGTAACACAAATCAATCAAATTTTATAACACTGCCTAGCTTGCCGGTGTCAGTAAAAATGCGCATTCCCCTGAATCAACTTGTTCTCTGTACACTTGAACAAACCATGGAGGAAGGAAACAGCTCAAAATTCACCGAAACACAAACCACTTTGTAGTTTTTAAGCCCTGGTAAGTACCAATTGATTAGATGACAAAGGTTGTGATACCGTTGAATCAAGTAAACCATGGCCAAACAAAGTACCAAGATCTTTGTGATACGCACGTGGGAGTTCACAAACCAATTGCGACTGAAACGTAACTCGATAGCAGACAAACAAACAAAATAAAACTACAGACCGAAAGAGGAAAAATATAAATAAGTTTTAAAAGATCCTATATATGATGACAGGACAAAAAAAGCTTACCATATGGAAAATCACATGGCATTGAAAAACTCTTATCACGAAAACAACAAATGGCCACGGAGGTGGCCCCAATAAGTGTACAGTGCGTATCTTTAATATCCCTAGAGTAAATTTGCTCTAGGGGTTTCCCCCCATACCCTTCAAATATTTTGACGAGGTGATCGTTATGACAACAAAAATAGGCTTCTTGCACCTGCCACATCATTGTTTAATTAAGTGTGCATTGAAAAAGGCTTTCAGAGTCGTCATGATGATTTCACGTTGAAGTGTTTACAAGAATGACTGATAAAAAATGGGGTAAATTGTATTGGGAAATAAATACTAAGCCATTATATGAGAGATGATCCGATGCAATGAAAAAGTGCAGGCTCTAACATCTAATATCGATAATATCAGACAAATCGAAAATCCCTGCAGAAGAGACACTACTGTTCTGTGTTTCCCCCAACTCAATATTGTCGTACCCTAAAAAACAACAGCGAAGATTCCTCAGATTCAGGTAGGGAGTGAGAACCCACTCCACCTGCAAGGCTCTGGTCTGAAGTGAGATTCGAACCGGGGTCCACAGAGGTGAAAGCCAGAGAAGAAACCTGAAGGCCCAACATGAAAGTCTGCCGCCGATCCTGAATTGTATTCATTTATTTCCTGTTTATTGGGGAGAGAGGAGGAAATCTCTCCCGATACCTGCCAACCAAAATTCAACAATGGTTACACTTATTGGCTCAGAATTTTATCAGGAAAGTTAATAATGGTTGAAAGGCAATTACCTGGCAAGGATCAGCGGCATAATTCCTCTGGCCAAATATCCCATCACTGTTGGCACTCATTAATCAAAAAACACAATTCATCTTTATAGAAAGGAGAGTACAGATGGTCAATTATATACACGGAAGCCTGTTAATATCTAGCGTATTTATGGAAGTATATGTTTTGCAATCCTTCTTTCTTTCTTTTCACAAATTAATATGTTTTGCAAACCTCGTTTTTTGCGAGTATCTACGCTTTGCAAACCTTGTGTTTGGCAAGTGTTTGTTTTGCAATCTTCATTTACACAAAAGTGTATGTTTTGCAAATTTTTTTTTTTCAATTATTTGCTCACAATCCTTGTTTTTTCACAAATATTTGTTATGCAAACCTTGTTTTTTCGCAAAACAAGCTTTGCCAGGCAGAATTCTAAAAAATATGGTTTGCCAATTGTTACTTCTGAAAAAGAAAAAAAACAACAAGCTTTTCAAAACAATTAATTGAGAAAAACAAGGTTTGGTGAACGTACATGTATCCCTACGAACGTGCCTGAATGGTTGCTTCTTTCAGTGTCACTAACAGGCTTTCGTAATTGTACACGTCATCATCAAGAAACGCTGTTCAAGTCAAAATGTTCCATCCACAAAGTAAAGAGTCAGTCTGACAAACGACTCACTAATAAAATTGTCACAATGTACGTCCAAACCAGCTGTCACCCTAAAACAAGATGAAAACCAACATTTATTTATTTATTTTTTTTAAACCAAGAGTGAGAAAACGGCTCATTTAAAAACAATCAACCTGCTTTTTTTTTAAAGCAATTTCTTGGTCACACTTACAGGCGTGGCCGAATTACCACTCTTGATTGCCACAGCATAGACGTTCGACTATCGGAAATGTGATGTAATCCTTTTAGGGCTCGTGGGAAATCAGATTTCCCACTCTCCATCGGATGATTGTAATCGTATTTGAAGGTGGGTGGATTCACAGGCTTAGCTCGGACATGTTTCCTAGTGTACCAAAATTCAATTTATTCGCAAATAAAGCTCACAAAAGCCTCCGGGGCCTTGGTGTATACAAACTCCCGCAGAAACACCTGGCCGAGAAATATTTGGCTTATTTCGGCAGCCTGTGCGCTTGTCCGCCGAATCGAGGGACTGGTATAAAGATCCCGGATGAACAGTGCAGTGCCAATGTCAGACCTAAATCCATCCTACTTTAAAACTCCCTCTTAAATCTTCCCAAAATAACTCCTTTAAGATCCAACATACTTCTTTGACCAATCACGGCATCCAGGCCAAACTCTAATCTGCTCATCTTCAAGTCCGAGTAGTGCAAACTTCAAACTATTGATCTACCACAGGATTATTGGAACATCCGGTTGCCCAAACAAAAAAAACAGTCAGTTGGTTTACACAGAAAACACTAAGCACAAGTCATGTTGTAAACCGGCACTGGGCGAGGATCTGTGGTTTTGGGGGATGGGCGCTGTCACTTTCTTTTTATTATATATATATATGAAAAGGAAAAGTGACACCCTAATAGGACCCAAGTGTTTATCAGAGACCTCAGAGAGGATTAAGTGTTTTGGGGTTGCCCAACCTTTTAACCACAGAGGAACAGCTTTGATTGTTTGGGTTTTCTACTGCTTGGTCCATCACAGTCATAATAAGGCTTTTTGTTCCACGCATCATGTATCTTGTTTTCTAGGGGTGCCCTACTTGTACACTAAATAGAGAGAAAAACATGCGCCACGCCTCATAAATCCACAACTTTTTCTGTAAATCAAAGATTTGAAGATCGTGGCTTTTATAGACTGTTGAAAAATTATCCAATATTGTGCCCCTGGGGTTGTTGACTTTCAAATTGGAGAGTTTGAGTACACCAGCCCTCTAAAAATGGCCCTATTTTGCTGGAAAGAGTAGGGCTATTTTTCCAAGATGGAGTCTGGCCGGTTCAATCATTCAGGGATGCTTTTTTGGGGGGGGATGAGCATAACTAAAAAATTCTACAGCTAACCTACTGGTACTAACAACTGAAAGATACTATTTGATTTGATTTTAAGAGGCTGCGAGACTTTCAAATATTGTTTTGAGTACTACTGAATATTTAGCATTTCTAGCGGGGGGGGGGGGGGGGGTATTTGGTGTGGTGCACCCTGTAAAAGCTAAACCCCTAATGTATTGACGAAGCGTGCGTAATTCTCAAGGGCCAGATATCATATTCAGAGATTTTGTCTGTGTATTTTGTGTGAACCCACACCGGAGCATCAGAGACCATCAGGGAAGGAAACAGCGAGCCATTATGTGTTTACTGCAGGAAGCATTAGATTAGAATGGAGATGGGAACTCCTGACAAATTGAGATCAATGGACATGACAAGATAACAAAATCAAGGTCTTACTAGTTAAGAGGAAAAGTGCATTTCTTCTGATGGGAGTAAAAAAAAATATAACATTCTCATAAGGATTTATTGGCCTTGACGCGATAAAAAAAAAGAGAAACAATTAATTATCAGAAGTGTTGTTATAAAAGTGTACTAAGAGAACAATATTATTTTCTACATGAATGAACTGTGAGGCCAAGTAAAAAAAATAAACAGTTTCTCATCAGGGCTTTAAAAAGGTAGGAGGCAAAATCTGTTTTTATTTATTTAATTTTAATATTTGATTGCACTTGTGGCTCTAACGTAAACTACACTTTATCAACAGGGTATTTCAAATTGAAGAAGAAGAAAAACGGGGCATGTATTTTTGTAGCAAAGAGCATTTGACTCATTTTAGGGGGTAGCCATTGTGACATTTAAGCGTGAAAACATTTTCACTGTGAATGCGCTCTTCTAATTAATAAAAAAAAAACTTTAAAAAACAAACAATGAATTTCACAGAGAATGTTGACAACAACAAAACAAGTTGATGCTGAAATCTGTCAAATCCATTAAGGCTCCACACACCTCTATGTAGATGAACCTGTTATTGGACAAGCTACTATTAAATTTTATGAGTCTAATAAATTACTCCAAGCTTTTCCTTCTAGCCCAGGCAACACTGCCGGTAGTGAGCAATAAACATTTACAATTTGTCTGTGCATGGTTATTGAACATGAGCAGACTCGGTGATGAGGCTTTTGTGTGACCTTAGGGGAGACGAGGGGAAAAGAAAACTGTTTTCACACGTACTGCGGGTTATTAAAAAAACACATTTAAGGCGTCGTTTCAGGCAAACGCATCAGAAAGACAGCTCACACACTTTCAGCTTATCAGTCCTTTGATTCCAAAAGGGACTTCCAGCTACAAATGCAACGATCTTGACAAGGCAAAAGAGCATTTTTGTAAAACTGCTCGCCCTACAGACAAAACGCTGAGGAATACAAAGCACAACAAGCAGAACTGAAACAAAATTGAAAGAAAAGAGAGTGTTTGCAAGAAGGGTGTTTGTTACTACAAAGAATTAAATCAACTGGTCACCCCTGAAGACAAGGGACAATCCTGTTGTGATAATATATACAAAAATGCAGTTAAATCACAATGTTTGCTATAAAAAAGAACCTACATCTAACTTCTGTCCTCTTACAGGAAACACATGTATAATAGTGACCCCCAAGTGACCTTAAATTACCCTGCCGACCCCATACCAGGACAGGAGCAGTCAATGTTATTATTACCCAGTACAACAGCAACACCCTCTAGTTGCATTTAAAGTGTTTATTGCTAATTCACACATGTTCCTCAAAATGAACTGCTGACAAAAAAACCTGAAGGTGGGGGGGGGGGGGGGGTTGATCGCTTGATGGTTGGGTTTGATTGCAAGGTTGACAGTATTGCAATGTAAAGAGGCAATGCTGTTGATCCATTTGGACAAATATTTGAGTTACAAACTGTCATCAGTTGTGTCAGGGGAGTGCTTTTACCCTGGGTGGGCCGTGTGCAGTCCCTAAATCTGTCAACAAAACTACCATTTCTCTCTCTCCCCCCCCCCCACCCTTTCTCTCTCATGCTCTACTAAAAAAAAACAGTTTCATGGAGTTGTTAGGGGCCCACTACATAAAGTAGCGGGGGAAATCATATGGCAAGCCTGCCATATGTCCTGTAAATTGAAGATTGAAGATTTGATGGTCGTGGCTTTAAGAGATTGTTGGAAAATGATTCAATACTCTGCCCCCGAGGCTTGATGACTTTCAACCTGGGGACATTTCAGTACACTATGCCCCCTCACCCCACCCCCGCCCCCGCCCTGTTTTGCTGCCAAGCATAGCCATAGGGCACTTCTTCCAAGATGGAGTCTGGCCAGCTTACTTGTTCAGGGGTGTCTTTTAAACATTCACCATCTAATCTCCCAAACATTAAGAGGGAAACAAATGTTTAGTCTTCAGCAAATATAGGCCTATGTGATCTGATTTCAAGATAAAATATTTTGGAGTAATTTTGAATATTTAGCCTTTAGCATTGGTTGATATTACAAGAAACTTATTTAGTGTGGGACACCTTATAGACAGACCATGTGACCTGTGACATCACATGTTTACAAAAGAGCCACAGGGCCTGGACTTCCAGCAGGCACAATCACCCAATGGAAGAAAACAAAACTCACACATCTCGTGGAAAGTGCACGATTTTTACCAACTTTTGATTTAAAGAAAGGCAGCACATCTCAAAACTTGTACAGCTGTTATTTTGTATAACTCTTGAATTTATGCGGGAATTACGGTAAAAAATATCAATTTTTCCATACGTCCAGAGTAGTATCATCTCGCCTGCCAGGAAATGCCCGGGAATGTACAAGGTCCCTCTCTTTGTAAACAAAAGGTTTCATGGTCAGTATCCTAAATGGCTACTAAGAACACTCATTTATTTATACCCAGAACTTACACAGTTACATTCCTAACTACCAGCCAAACTGCCATGTGATTGATGCTAATCTTTGGCCAAAGGTACTGCCAAAGATACTGCCTGCTGGTCAAATGAATTTTCCTGTGCCATAGCTCTGCCCACTGGTTGGAGAGTGCAAGTTGTCACATGTTTTTAGCAAATGGGTAAGTCAGGCTCCACGCGCCAGACCTGACGGACTTCACAGGGATTTCTTTGCGCTGAACATGAATGGTTTTCACAAGTATCAAAATAGACAGAGCCATAACCAGCTCGTCAAGGGAGTGCATCCCATTTGCATCGAAATTACCGGCACGCAGTAAACGGCTACTATTGAACCCCCCCCCCACTCCCTCGCAGCTGATAATGTTCAGTGACGACCACAGCGATCTTTCCTAAATCCGTTCATATGTATGCAAATGTGTAAGAAACACCTTTACAAGATGAATCAGATTGATAGCCAATTTCCCGTTCTCGATGGCACGTTTTTTGACAAACAAGGTTTTTCGTTCACCAGTTAAGGCTATCGTGGTATCAGAGTACATTAAAAATGAATAAGTCCCTCTATGGCCCCTGGGGCTAGGGGGGAGCTTTGAATATAAAAAAGGTTTCCAGGAATGCGTTTACTCACTACTTCCACCCAATTCCAGTTATTGTCAATTATCAAAACAAAACAACATAGCTAAATCCAAACTGAAAAATGAGCCACTATTTTAAGTCTTACAAATTATGTTAACTTGGATTAACTGGGTTTAGAGAGAAATTCTTTATCAAAAAATAAATACACAGAGAGCTGAAAGTAAAAAACTTCCCTCAGAAATACATCCTCTTTAATGCATCGACTACTTCTAATGGTGTTATAGTGAACCGATAAGCATCATGCGTGTATACATTCTTGCATACCCCACAGACAACATCCCTGGACCTACACCCTGTCATCGCTACCCTCTGCAAGCAATTCCTCACTCTCCCAGCCATCCATCTCCCTCCCTGTAATTTGGTTACGATTCGCTAAATCCCCTGGAGGGGACCACTTGGTTCACGGACAGAAAAGTCCAAAAGAAAAGGGGGGGAAAAGGAGAGAGAAAGAGAGACGACTTAACAGGGGGGGTGGGGGTGGGGAAGAAAAAATACCGCCAGGAGTGTGTGACAAGGGACGAGCAGAACAGACGCATCGTTGCAGGCCAACCCCTTGATCAGGTCGGTGATGATGCGTTTAACTATCCAGCGCGATAACACTATGATTAAAAGAGGGATAACGGCACGCTGGGTGAGAGGAGACAAAACTCCCCTGCAGGCATTTGCGGTGACGACGCAGGGGAAACTAATACAGAGATGAACTTTTGAGCACACCCTCCGGCTTGATGGGATGTGTGGCAACCAGGGTGAGGAGGGAGGGGGGCCTTCTTTAATTCACCGAAGACACACTGCTACATTTAAATAAATTACAGAGGAATTTCAATGCCATTAACTAAGAGCATGAATTTTTTAAATGGGTTTTTGCTGTTGTTGAAAGGTCACTTTCAGTTTTATTGAAAACAAATATTATTCCTTGCATGTACTGGTAACCCCAGTTGAACATTTCAAATTCAAAAAATGGAGTATAACCAAGAATTCTACGTGACATATATTTCTTTATAATATGGTGCAGTAAATCTAGTAGATATTTCAGTCTACAATTGTTATTTATTTGATTTGAGAGGATCTCGGCCTCTGATACACAAATTTGTAAAACTTCTTCTGTCCTGTGAGTTCCCTGTAATGAGGAACAATTATTTGTACATATATCACGTATTCATTGAGTATTTAAGGATGGTTTTCAATACTCGCTCGAGCGACCTGTGATAACTTAACTGTGATCGGATTTGTCTGCTATTTCATTTTTTATTTATTATTTTCTTTTACAGTTGCATGGCCCACTTTTTGCAAAAATAAAAGTTTCTTTTCCCCTGTCTTTTTCTCTGAATGAATTTGACAGATGATGCTGTTTCAAAACCAAAAACAAACACAAACTTTCATATAATGCCCTGGACAATGCACAAAATACATGTAACATGCACAATTGTGTGTACAATGTTTTATGGACGTAATTTAACATCAGGTTCCTGATATGATAATATTGTATTTTTAGTCTTTGATTCACTACCACTTATCATTGGCAGATCTTATCGTGCAATGCATTAAATGAAAGCTTGTAACTTTCTGAATCTATACAATTAGCCACTTAAAATATCAATCTAACATTTGGGGTCAAATCGGCCAAAATTTGACCTAGCATATTCAAACCCTCCATATATTTGCATGTCCATAAGTACTCTATCTGATGTAAAGACAACCTTGTGCTTTTTTGTCTCTCTCTCTCTCTTTTGGTTGTTGGTTTTTTTTTGTGTTTTTTTTTGTGTTTTTTTTAATGGAAATTTTACTTGCAACTGTGATGCACCCTTATTCATTGGCTAGCTCTTTCTGAATGACAGGGGCATGAACTGAAAAGTGCAAAGTCTTGACAACAGTTACTTCTTAGCACAGATTTACAGCATCACATTGGTTTGAGGGAAAAAACCTCTTCCATTTTCAGGAAAGAGTGGCTATAGCGTTCCACTAATTGAGGTTTCACAGCTCTCTTTGTTGCAGACAGTACAGCACTTCAACAACAAAAAGATTTGCAACAGAAGTAAATCAATGAGTCTTGAGCGACATTGACGCTCCTTATTGACTCCTAGCACAGACATTAGTCTGACGCTCAATAAGAGAGGTCTCCACTCCATTCATCCGGGTACAAGATTTAGACTTTCTTCAGCTTTCAGCCCCCCCCCCTCTTTTTTTTGTTTTCATTTCCAGGTTTTTTTTCCAACATGTTAATTGAGGTGTGTGTGCGTGTGTTTGTGTGTGCATTTTGAACCATGCAAGTAAATTTGGTAACGCTGTCATTAAAAAAATAATAATAATTTGTTTTATGTATGTTGAATGCAAAACTCTTTCTGAACTACACAGAATCCTCGGAAAGTGAATTGGAGATGTATTCAGTGAACATATTTCGCAAGAACCTGAGCCGCTAGAATTAAGACAATTACACTATAGTGACATGTAATTCATCAGTTCTTTACCGGAACCTCATTCCTACCATTCCTGTCCGATGCTGGAATGCCAACCTAGAGGACCTGGGATGGAGTTTGCTTTTAAGTCACGTATACAGCTGTACACGCTGGCGTTGAGGCCTAATACACTGCACGTGGCCCCCTGCACCCCGGGACCACACTGTGTCAAATTACTTCACGGTCCCCATCCCCCGTTGAACCTCTTCGTATACAGCCAGCCGCCCAAGCCTCACCACTCTGGGTCTCACACTGAGATCACATTGAGAATTGGTTTTAAACCAGTGTCACAACCAATCAGATGTGTTATGCGGGCAACATGTGACTGCAGCGTACATCACGACCAGTCAGATTTGTTATGCAAGTGACATGTGACGATTACCGTTCGACGGAACAGCCTGACAGTCAATCAGTGCGGTTTTGACTCATCTGATGACAGTCATTTTACAAGAGACGAAGATGCCCGAAAATCAATATTAAAGAGGACGTGCTTTTCTACCATTGTATATTTTAATACATAGTATTTTAAGGATCTCTTTATTTCAAGTAATTTATGGATCAATATTTTTCTTCTCATTTCCTATTCACCATCCTGTTATTGACACTTGGATGTGTAAATAAATAAATAAATAAATAAATAAATAAATAATAAATTAATTAATTAATAAACAACATTGCTGTCCTGTAGCTGATGAGCTCAAAGCTAAAGATGGGATACAACTAAAAGGTATAATCCTGATTGGAACAAATGTTTCTTACTAAATACAAGTACAAGGGTGTTTATGCATAAACACTGTCTGAACTTATCTTCGAACTAAACCCACCAGAAACAAATTCCTTTGAGTATTAACCCTAATCGGAACAAGCGTTTCTTATTCAATACAAGTACAGGGATAAGGCGTAAACTCTGTGTGACCTTACATGTATATTAGAACTAACCCCTCCAGAAATGAATTCCTTTAACATTTTTCTCCTACTGAAAAAAAAATACAATATCCGGGGGGGAAAAAATTTATTGAAGCAACATCTACATGTACCACACAAATGCTTTATTACGTCAATGTCTTCAAATTTTAACTTAATATACCGTAATGTATTGTTGTACTGTCGGTTAGGCAAGATGTTCATAACCGGACAAACATGCCTGGCCTCACAGCTGAAGTCTGCTTCTCTAATCAATGATCAACACCTAATTACTCCCCAGGTTAATGATATTTTGATTACACTTTTGAACTTCACTCTGCCATCACGCTAGCAATAAATGACCTAATTGCTAATCATGCATCATCGATTGCGATACGCATATGTCTCTTCCATGGCGGTAGATCTTGAGATAAACAATACCCCCGCACAAGCAAGAGAAGACTTTTAAAAATTAACAGGCATTGACTTGGACAGGAAAAAAAAGAGACCTAATGTATTCATTTGGTTCCACCTTGTGAGTGAATATAATATGAGGGGTGGGTGGTTGGAGTGGGGGCGAGAGGTTGTGGTGGGGGCGGGTGTTTCGGGCGAGGGTGGGTGGATGAATGGGTTTCCAGTATTTCCCCACATCATTACTTCAAGGGATTCTCAACTGGTACCAATGAATTTTTTCAAAAGAGATGGTACAAGTAAATCATTGTTTTGGAGTTTTTGTTGTTGTTTTTTTCTTCTTTTTTTACCAGCATGTTTATTTTAGTTTGTTTTAACGAGTCATAAAAAAAAATTCATTCTACTAGGTGCTCGAAGTAGACAAAAAGCAGGACAAGTTCTTATCAGAACTAAGTAGTCTCCCGATGTTCTTAGTCTACTCCACTATAGTAGTAGATAAACAGAACGATAAGTTCTTATCGAAACTATAAAGTACTCCAAATCTACTCTACAGCAGCTTCAAATCATTTTAAATCAGTGTGCTTTGGCCAAACATCCAGACTGCCCCCCCCCCCCAGTCTTGGGGGAGAACCCTACTATTAAGAATCAACAACGACATGGATGTTTGTGATTACGATCTCCATACTCAAATGCTAATATACAACGTGTGTAAACAGGTGATTTTTTAATACCGTTGAGTGTTTTTCCTCCCCTCAATCTCACTGTATACACAATAAACCCACGTCCCCAAAGCATTCTTAGCAATTGCGTGGGTGAATTGTCTCAGCTATGTGGGTGACTCTTGGTGAATCCAGTCGACTCCCCCTTTGTTCCAGATACGCTGTTATGAAACACAATTCATGTACCGCGTATTATTTCAAAACACGTCAACAATCTCTAGAGAAATGATTGAACGCACGATGAGCAAGTATCAATCAAAATAAATGAGTTTCAGTAAACCAACTAGCAATCATTTCGTTGACCAAGATAATGGAAATTCATTGCCCTGTGGTATCAACAAGAAGCTCAGCGAAAAAACTACAAACTGGTCAGAATGCTGACGCTTGTGTATTATCAAAAACCCAACTGAATGGTTTTTCTTATCCTTCACCTTAATTACATCTCACTCAACTGGGTTTTGTAAGAGCAAGTAAAAAAGAGATTTATAGAGCAAGTAAATAATTGCAAATAAATAAAACGCTTGTTGAGACTAATCAACAATTATAAAATAACAAAACGTACTTTACAGGCCCCAGTTCCATAGAGCTGCTTATACACACACAAAAACACAAAAATAGCTAAGCACAAATCAACTGTGCTAACCAGAAGAAGGTTCCAGCTCACTATGCACACGTACAATATCCATGTTCATGTATGTACAGGTACCAGTCAAAATTGTTAAAATGTGATTATTTCAAGTTATCCTTTTGAGCTCACCAAGGTTTTTGGTGCCCCCCCCCCCCCTCTTAAAACCATCCTATGCCAATCACTGGTTGAATTGACAAACCAAAGATAAAAGCCCTGCATCTCCCCAAGTACATGTTGAGAGTGCCTGGGGGGAATTTAAGAGACAGCTTTGACGTCAAGACGCCTGTTAGCAAATGCACTTAAATCAAGTTCTCAGTATAAATTCATCCAGTTCCTTGATCTCTGGAGTGTTGTCCCAACAGTAAAATGTCTACACACCAGTGAAAACACAAAGTGGAAACACTTGATATTCTCAACCTTGATGCCGAATTTAAGACCGGGGTCGCCACGCTGAAAAACTTTTGTCACGATGTAAAAACTGTGTCAGGAAGTAAAGTCTCTCAGGGCTTGCTTTGAGTGTATGATGACCTACAAATTTTTAAAACATAACTCTCTCTTTTTTTTGGGGGGGGGGGGGGGGTGTTCGGAGCAAAGCTTGGAACACTCTTGTTTTGGCTTGTGTGTGTGTTTTGCATTTTTGGGGTGGAAAGCCTTCAGTGTCAGACACTTGAGTCTGCATGTTTTGACTGTGGATTTATCTACGTTCAGAAAAGCTGAGTTATCAAGAGAGAAAATGGGGGGGGGGGGAGAGTGAAAATGCGAGCACCTTGTGCCATGACAAAATAAAACTACGTATCTAGAAAGACTGTCATTTAGAGTCAGTGAAGGTATATATTGTCTTCACTGGAAATTATTTATCACAACACCAAATTAATTAAAATAATGGATTTTCTGCTGAGCAGAAATGAGCAGGATCCCAGTCAAAAATGGTACATGTGACATGGCAGTTTGGCTGGTAACCTTGTTCTAGTAAGCATAGTTTTGCTGCGCTTTAACAGCTCTATAAAAGTGGGGCCCAGTGTGGTCATCAATGCAGTGGAAACACAACTGTCTGAAGACTCAACTTGAATCTCCATCGAGCAGAGTTCATGTCCCACCTCGACATCTTCACCTTCCTGTCTGCCTATGATTCATACAGCAAAGAACCCCACAACCAAACCTCGTCATTATAAAAATGTTGCGATCAATACATGGTGTCAAATCTCACATTCTTGAATCTTTATTGATGGGAGTTTGTCTCCTTCAGTTTCTCAGACGTTGCGATATTAATCTCCGTGATGATATACTTTCCAGTGAAACATGCATGTTACCCAGAGCTGATTGTATCGTTCAGTTATTGGCAATATCCAGAGCATAGGGTCATTCCAAATGTCAAGGGCATAAACATCCAGAGGCGCAATGGTGCTGTTATGGTAGGGATGACATTGTTTGAAGTTCCTCTACGAAGATTCGAGGGAGACCCACTGATAACAAACCTTTTTTAATTTATACCTTTTTGATCTCATTTATGTGGTAGTCTTTTTAAAGGGTGATTTGGAATTGATGTCATAGAAACTTATCCCCCATAAACTTGGTTTTAAAAAAAACATTTGCTGAGCAAAGGAAAAGGTTTGCAAGCAACAGAAAAGGTCTACAAGCAAATGAAAAGGTTTGCAAGCAACGGAAAAGGTCTACAAGCAAATGAAAAGGTTTGCAAGCAAAGAACGCGCTGTCAATAAAATTCCAAAACCATTTTTACTGCAAAGGACTTGGAAGGCAATGAGTACAGCCTACAGTGCTTATCAAGTGGGGTGTCGTGATGCAGCAGCCAAGTGCACTGGACTCAAGCTCTGATGCTCCTGATCAGCAGAGTGTGGGTTCGAGTCCCGGTCTTGACACTTGTGTCCTTAAGCAAAACACGTAACTATTATTGTTGTCTTTTGAATGGGACATAAAGCCTTAGGTACTTTGTGTTGTGTAATGCAAGTTTAAAAAAACAGTTACACTTATCGCTAAGAGAAGGGGGTTTTACCACAGTGTTTCTGCCAGTGGCTGCTAAATGCTCTGCTGTAACAACCACTTATAAGGTGCCACTTAAACGGATCTCATAGTTCAACAACTTCAAAAAAAAACTGTCTAAAACTAAAATAATAATGGCTTTGTGACATTTTTGACATTCGTAGATAAGTGCTCTACAAAAAACTAGCTATCATTACAAATTGTTTATCTTTGGTGAAATCACTTCATCTATTGAACTATGAAGTGATCAAAATTGAAATTATGCAAATCAGGTATCTTTACAGCAATATTAATTAATTGATTTGAAATAACTTTGGAACTGGACCCAGATTAAAAAAAACAGTGTAAAATGAAGGCCTACACATATGCAGACAACAAATGTACCAACAAGTACGTACATAAACACATTTGACCCTGTGCAACACTGGTTGGTGGAAGCTTATAACTTCTTACTTCCAGATAAAACTCCTTAATATTGATTTACAGCATCTCAAACCTGTTTGAAATGGCCTGTTCGAAAATATAAAAAAGAAACTGCTAGATTGATTTGCTCTCTCTCTCTCTCTCTGGAAAACCTAGCTACGATCTGTGTAACATAAATTCATCACGCTCAATAAGAGTGGAACCTCAGCCTTTTAATCAACTGCAAATAAATCCCAGCGCAGCCAGTCAGTCAAAACAGATTGAGGACGGCTTACACAATACGGTTCAAGACAGCGTAAATGTACTTTACTTGTGATGTAACTCTTGGTGTTTACAGAAGAAACAAATTGACTATCTTAAAGAAGCAAAACCGGAGATCCGGAACAAAGAAAACAACCTTTATTTAAAAACAATATGTATTGTCTAAAATTGCAACCATATATTTTGTCTGTTTGTAGCCTAGAAATTTTACCATGGCACATGAGTACTTTTTTTATTTACATGACAAAATTACATCTGGCAGGAAAGAGGCTGAGAAGTCCGAAGTGTAGAACCAGTAGATATTTAAACGATTTTGTTTTTACCACACCTTATTCGTATGTTCAATGACAGTTTAGAAACTTCAGAGGGTACAGGCAGGGGGGGGGGGGGGGGGAGGGGCTGCATGGAACAGAGGTTTCTTGGTATCATGTATGATATATTCTTATTTTCTAATGTGTTTGGTCTTATGATGTCTGCTGTTTTTGGGTGGGTTAGTAAGGCAAGGTGGGTAGAGCTTTTTAGGGTCCAGGGTTTGCTGGGTAAACCTACCCATAATTAGGCATTTAGCCCGAACAACTCATTGTTTTTGTTCGTTTTTGTTTTTGGTTTTTTGGTTTTTTGTTTGTTTTTTCTTTTTTGAGAAGTAAATACTTTGTATGTGCTCTTGTGTAAATGTACTTTTTAGTTTTTATTGTGTGCAATAATGTGTAATTCTATCAGCATAATTTGTAATTTTGTTATTTTGTTTACATATTTTTAATATAATGAGCATGCTTGGCAAAGTGAATTTCCATTTTACGGACAATAAAAATGTAATTGAATTGAACTGAAATCGTACTTAAACAGGTATCTTTAATGAAAGATAAAGCTTGCATTCAAACCAATGTTGGACTATCTCTTGACGACTGGCTGTCCAAACGAGGTTAACAAGCAGGGGGTGGGGCGGAGCCTGGCAGATGGCTTCACAGCTAGATTCCAATTCTGATTTTCATTTACTCACATTGTGCGGTCTGAGAGAATAGGTTCTGGATACGGAGATTGAATACAATTAGGGCTCCGATAGAAAGAAATCAATTTGGAGAAGAACTTTATTGAACTAGGAGAATGCGGCAATTTTGAAATGTAATCAAATCTACTGTTACTGTCAACAAAACTCGGGATAAAAAGTGTTTGCCTAAGTGTTGCACATTCCCTTGTGGAGTTTGTTCTTCTTGAAATCCCTTTAAATACTAGACATATTTCCCAGCATTCCCAGAGAAATTTGTTTGACCTTTTCATACTTATACTGCTAACCAAGAACCCAGACAAACTCCTGAGGAAAAAAGGGTGTTCCCCCCCCCCCCAAGAAGTAGCTATCCCCTTATTGGGAGCAGGGCTAAGCAAGATAACTCCAGGGTTGGCATACTGAGTTTATTTTCCCCCGGAAAAGCCGTCCCCCCTGCTTGGAACTGCACGAAGGCAACGGATGCCACAGCCTCTGTTGTCCCTTGTCTTGGCCTTGGTGCCCCTTCAAAAGTTGCCCACAGACTTATATTAATATTACGCCGCCCTCAGCCAGGACATCCTACCATGATTTCAATCTTCTCTATTCCCTATGCAGGCAGACAGCTCTGCTGTGCCCTTTGCAAAATCAAAAATGGCCTTGCCCTCTCAAAGATGAAATTCCAGGCCTGGGAGTAGAATTAAAGCGTGATAACCCCTGGGTCAGCATGCTGAGAGTTTCATTTTTATGCAGGAAATTTGCATCCGAGTGTGAAATCAACAACGGATGGCAGTGTGGGATTAAAAAAATTCCCCGGCATTTCCTGGCGTTTTGTTTCCTGTGGGTTATTAGTTTGGTTAAATGCGGAAAGGGGCTTTAGCGCTCTACAAAAAAAATTATAAAATATTTTGTTCTTTCTTAAGTAGGACTGTAATTACTTACAAAATAAGTCTGATTGTCATACTACAAAGACAGCCTTTTGGGTTTCCCCAACCCCCTGAAAATATATGAAATGCCAAAAACGGGCCTGGAATTTCATCTCTGAGAGGGCAAGCCCATTTCCATTTTACAATGGGCACTTTCCATTGGAAAATCTTGAAGTAAATGGGAAACTTTTGAAGGGGCACCAAGGCCAAGACCAGGGGCAACAGAGGCCATTACCTTCGTGGCCTCTACGTAATTCCAGGCCAGAGAAAATGATGGGAAAAAAAGAAGACTTTTTTTCCAAACATGTAGTTATACAGCCTGCACCTGCATGATGCGAACTGTAAATTGTTTGTTTAGAAATTGGATGACATTATCGATATTCAGATCGCGAGGGAAAAACATTCCGCGTGGAAGAGAGAAACAGTTTACTTTTCATTTTCTTTGTAATTTGACAGCTGAAGTCATAATAAATGGCCTGCAATCAAGGCATTAACCTTGTCAGTATCTTAGGTTCACAGTCTTGAAGTATCTTGAGTACAATGTGTGATTATTTGCCGGTATCGCTAACAATATCTGCAGGCAACACAAACACTTCTCCAATTAGGTTATAGCTGTGCACAGCGGGACACTGCGGCACACTGCGGCCCCGGACAATATGACAGCAGAGGACCACGGTCAAGAACAAAGGTGTGCCAGACCCGCAAAGGGGGCAACAGGCAATCCAATTGTCCCGTAGAGTGGATAGGAAATCAAGTTTGTGAGGAGGTAATAGAGGAGGGTATGGAAATGATCAGAAGTTGTCACTGATTGGAAATTGAAGATGACAAGGAGGCAGGGTGAAAATGGACGTCTCGGAAAAGGATGAATGTGGCGTGGAATTAAATCAAGGACTGCCTCTTCAAGCGAAGGGGGACTATCAAATGTACTGTGTCCCAGTATGTTCACCACATAACGTGAATTTTAAAAAAGAGAAGAGTTTGCAAAACAAACTTTTACATGAAAGAACTGGGCTTGATTTACACAAAGAGCTAAGATTGATCTGAAGTGCCAATAAATGTTTACCGCTAAGCAAAGTGGGATGTCACATTGCAATTCACAATGGAGATATTGACAACTTATCTTTAAACAAGAATCTCAGTGCTGTGTTATATCTAGACCCGGTCACTCAATTCTTATATCATTTATAGGGTAAGGGCTGGTGTTAGAATTAGGGCTAGGGTTAGAGTAAGGATTTGGATTGGATTTAGGGTTTGGTGTCTGTCAAAATGTAGCAACTTAAATCTGGTCAATTTCCCATACTACATGTCAGTGCAGGTTCTTTCCATCTAATTTTGAAATAAAATACATGCAGTTGTGAGTAAAAAACAAAGCGATCCTTTGGAATGTCGTCGTGCAATATTTTTGCTTTGAAACTTAAAAGCAACTTGAACTCCCGAAGACAGAACAGTTATTTGTTATTTTCCCACACTCCAAGGCCTTGAAGTTTATCTTCAAAACTAAAACACGGCCATTCTACAAACTAAAACAGATTCATAATAAATGTTTTTTTCATCGCTTTACAACGAGTACCAAAAACCTATTTCCATCACTGGAAATAGCTACAAATGAGTGGCTTTATTTAAAGCACATGGTCAAAGAAATTTTTTCGATCTGTTCCTGGAGGCAAATTGCCACCTATTGTGTTGAGTGGCCTTGACTGTAACAGATATTATGGGGCAGGATTTGATTTTGTTTTTATATTTACTGGGAAGGAATCTTGTCTCACCGATGCATTGTTTCAAGAGGGAGAATTGGTTTATTTACAGACCAGGCAGTTTGGCTCAGAGTGAGGCACAAGTCGGCCATTTTCCTCTTCTCATATGTAACTCCACACCGAATTGTTTGGGCTTTAAAAAACAATACTGGAATGCCTGGCCCTGTGAGAAGCACTTGTTGTTTAGGCTTACTGGGCCTCAGTCCTTCTGAATCCTTCACTTTCATAACTGGACAATGAAGGATTTGGGACTGCAAGGGTTACACCATTTTGAAATGAACTAATGGATTTAGATGTGCAAGTAAACAAGGATAACTACCAGCCTATGAAATTAGCCAATCACGAGACAATTTAAAAAAAAAAAACATGGTATGAAAACTATTACTTGTGAATGTTTACATGTGTCAAGCAGCTGGAAAAAACTAATCCCTCAGAAGGAGTTTGGTGTCATCCATGTTTCTGACTGCAGAAATGGTTTGCCCGCAAGAAGGTCGGAAAGCTGTAAGACCTATTTCCAGGCACACAAGGTACAACATTTGTGCCCCAGCAGAAGGTAACAAGAAATAAAATGGCTCTTTTGAAAAGAAAAATATAAGGCATTCTTCTGGGCACACAACCATTTTGTATAAATGTATGAATTTAAAAAAAAAAGAGAGGAAACTTTCACACCTTTAAGAAGAAAAAAAAACAGAATCCCACCAAAAATCTCACTGATTATGAAAGTTCAAACCAGTACCAATCTTCAAGAGAAATATTTCTGTTTATCCAAACAAACTCAAAGTCATCATAGGCCTATTTACAAAGAGTCAACTGTCATAATTTTCAAGTCAATCAGTATCCCTCCCACTTTGACACACTGTGAGCCTGATTTTTTTAACTGATCAGTCACCCGGACTGGTTTGTTTGGGGGTTTTTTCTTTTTGGTGTTTTTTTTTTAAAGAGTATATTCAATCTTACAGTTTTTAAGTGAAATACATGCTCAGGTGCTGGAAAGAGGCAATTACGAGAGAGACTCGTTGAGAGTTATTGAACAGAGGCAGGACAAGGTGCGACGGGACGTATTTTAAGAGGCGACAGTTCACTGAAAGACGTCATCGAAGAAAGATTTGAAGAGAAGAGAGGTAGATGAAGAAGAAGGAAAGCTCTTCTTGATGGACTTGAAAGAGAGAGAGAGAGTTACCTAAAGGGTTTAGAGTCACTGCTGACAAAAAGATCTAAATCTAGTATCCAACTTCTAGGAGGTGTGTTGAAATGATGGCATGTCCACCTTCTTGGTTACAAGTATTTGCCCATAACTTTTTTTTTACTGACTGGCCAGCAGGACCAGTTAGCTTGTCATTTCACTAGTCCATCAGCTTTCTCACTAGTCAATATTTCAAATGAAATAGGGATGCCTTTCAACACTGAACTAGCCAGCCAGAACACTTGGAGTGAATTCTGACCGGTTCCTCAGGTTTTTTTAACTTGCATTTAGCCAGGGGAACCACTGTTAAGGAAGAACACTGGTAACCCCTGGAGTTACAGATTTCCAGAATCTTTTTCGGAACAGTATCCTCAGCACTAGAGAAGTAGATCAGAGAACATGATTTCTCTACATCTGAAGAAAATAACAACTACTTATAAAATTTTTAAAAGTCTGAATTCTGATCAGAGTATAAAAATTTAAGAGGAAGACGGTGGCCAAAGACCATGTAGCATGGAGACCTATGCAACATTATTCTCATCCAATGTGCAAGACCTGCCTTGAAAAAACGGAATACCGATGATGACAATGATGCCATGTATAAAACCTACTCAGGGGTTTGATTACAGTAAAAGGCACCTACTACCAAAATAAATGCTTTAAAACATCAGTTACAATCGGAAATTTATCTTCTGATCAATCCAAGCTTGTTGAAGATTGATTTACTTTCTCATGTTATAATTTATTCATGATGTGATCCCTGCTATAATTGTCTGGCTTTTTGATGTTCTATTTCTGGCTTGATCTGTTTGCGGAATTTGACTGAGCGGCGGTTAACCCTATTGATCGAAACGGGCCGCTAAGTCCCGTGATTTATTGATCAACCTAATAAATGCACACCTAACAACTATGTGTATTGACTATTGACTGATGATGTAAGATTGCATAATGTCTTCTATGTTGTCAGGATGTTCGTTCACTATCGAGACAGATGGGCGTCTCGTAAAAGCCAGGAGCAGGAAAAGTTTTTAATTATGGAGTGTGTTTTGTTTTTTCATTACGAAGACTCTGATGACACGGATTATGAAAAATTAGAGCAAAGCCCAAATTAATTGTTTCTCGGGCTCGTCAGAAAATCCATACAGTTGCAATACATCCTTTTGCTTCTGGTTGTGTAATTAATGCATGCATGCAAGGTATTACTTTATTAAGATGTTATGTAAATGGGAACTCTAACACTTATAAGATGAATTTATTATTTCCGGTTAACAGTTTGGGTTTTTTTTTCTCTGTGATAAAATTTACATTTTCTTTTGAGTGTGTACATGTACATGTAGTCTTCCATCATGAGTGAAGGTTTCACCTGCCTATTCTCCGATCATTTCCTTTCTATAGTTAAAACTGTCGACCGCTCATAACAGCTTAAGAACACAAGGCAACACAGGGTGAATTTCACCACACAATTAATATACATGGCGTACATACAACCTTGTGACAAGTCACATTAAAATTAAGCATCTTTAGTGGTCTTTATTTCACCAAGGACGTTAGATTTAGTGCTAATATGTAGCACTACAACAAGCTGTTAGTCAGTCGAGAGTGCTGACTGCATGCTGAGTGGGGAAGCTACAATGTCAGGCAAAGTAGTCACTCTCAATGACGCAGGCGATACTGTCCCTTATTGAACATATAGACCTTTCTTTTGCAACGTCACAGCCCAAGTTTTTGCCAACCCAGGTTGGAAAACTATGGAAAGCCATCAAATGCAAAACAAAAACAGATAGCTACAGTTTGTAACAATGTTACACAAATATTCAAAAATAGTGTTGAATTTATTGGAAACAAAGCAACCGATCATGGGAGGTATTTTATTTAATTAGAAGCTTGCCGAAAATGTTGAATTTGGTTAAAACATCTGTTAACATGATTGAATGTTTTACTAACATTCGGCGGTCCATGCCAACCAGCGCGGTTTGTTTATCAACAATGGAAAGGTCTATATCATGGTGCAGCCATCTTGATTTCCTCCCATACAAATCAAAGAAGCCAAACCGAGGCTGGAAGGGCAAATAGTCTGGTTCCTTTTTTTGTACAATGACTATTATCATGAACAAGAAAGATGGTGGCAGTACGAAAAAGGTTTATTGCCAACGTTGAGTCAGTACAGTGCGTGGTTGCATGGTTCTTGAATGCAGTACATGTATGGTGTACAGAAGAATGTTTTATCATTGAGTTGAGTTAAAAGCTTTGTCAGATGAAACCGACATTCACTAAATTGAAGAAAAATTACAACAAATACACGGCGAAATGAGCAGTACACTTTACGCGCAGTTCAGTCTGTTTACCGTTCTTGTAACTGTAACAGAGCTCCACATTTCAAGGGTAACTACTTGCCTGTACACTATCAATAGTTCAAGGAAATTGAGCGTCAAAAAACCACCGTTATCACTTATTTATTACTATCAACACAAATGTCAAGGTGATTGGAGATTACCTACTGTACAGCACTCCCTCCATCATACGGTAGTTCCCCGATAGCATAATACCGTTTAGTCTCATCGGCCATGAAGGGGATTTGGTCTTTCAGATATCAACAATACCGTGGAATCTGAAGGCAATTTATTAAATCCAAATCTCCCATCAACCCAGAAAAGGTCAGACAAAGTATCCCCATTTAACGTTTTATGTAGGATTTTAAAAAAAAACAAATTATCATGTCATAATTGTTTTAGTTATGTACCTTCGGCAAAGCTTTACATGTAGGACTCGGTGAAATTCCAAAGAGATTAAAAAATGGGCTATGGGGATCAGGTTTTCTCAATGGTAACTTACTTTCCCTGCCTTTCACCTCTGTGGGCCCTGGTTCGAATCCCAACCCGGACGGAGCCCAGCATGTGGACTAGGTTCGACATTTTGGATTTTACAAAAGTTGCAAAACCATTCATCTACCGTTTTTTCCAAAGTGACCTAAGAAGTGACATGCCTAAATATGGATTGTACACAGCGCTCTGCAGGCAGGTCTATCTTGGGGTTTCTTTACAAACGAAGTGACAAATGGGTTTAGGAATTAATTACTCATCAAAATAGTCCCAAAATTGCAAAAAATGCTGACAGTTCTGTAAGAAGTCAGCTTTATTTTGATAGTAGACTTTAAAAGAAAAAAATTAGTGTAGCATCCTAAACAATAGTTCTTAACACATAATTTTTGGCTGCGGAGCTTAATTGTAAAAATTGTTTAAATGGGGGCGATGCACTTCTGCATCTAGAAATATTGAGCTGACAAAAACCAATATTTGTAAGACACATTTACGTAAATCTCTCCAACATATTTCAATATTTTTTTACACATTGGTGTAAGGGTAAATAATAACAATGACGACATAATTAAACATGAAGTTTACAACTTTTGACAAATTTGTCAACTAAAAAAAAACCAATTGAAACTGTCACAAGACTCACCCCCGAATTCATCAGCACTGCCAGTCAATCCGAGATTAGACTCTGACATCCGGCAAAGTGTAGTAAGGATGACGAAGAAAAGCATTACACCCACAGAGAAATGCATTGGGACAAGTTGGGTACCAAACCTACTTCTGCTGAAACAATAATCCTTAAATAGACTTCTTGGTGTGGGGGTGTTTTTTTTTCTGTTTTAGGATTCTGCAACAACTTTCACTTCATACCAGTTGGCGTTTCACATGCCATATGAGCAGAAGGCAATTCCAAAGTCAGTTTATCTTGGCGAGCAAACTGTGGTTTAAGATCTCAGGAAAAACCACAGATAAACTGTTGGGCGCTCGCTGCCTTTGATGTTATGCACTGTCGTCTGAATCACACACAAGCAATGTCTTGTTGAACTGAGAAAGTACATTTATAATAAATCCACAGAGAAGCGTTCGAAGAAACTGTCCATCATTCCAAAATCAGCGTACGGGTACAGTTGAATCTCTCCATCGTACTTACGGGCAGGTTTTTTATAACACATTCCATTACAACTGATATTGTGCAATTAAACAAACATCAACGCTGACTAAACCTATAGAAGAATACCTCGGCTTATCTTCAAGTAAATTGTATGAGATGCCGTACAAGTATAGACTGTGCTTCTTATTCCGCTCAATTTGAAAGTGATGTTTATTATTTTGTGATTATGCTGTACCTCGGAAGCAAAATTACGTCCGGAGGAAGCACAATCAGATGATAGTTACTCCGAAGCTAAGATGCCCCCAGACTAATTAGAGAAGCATTGATACGCAGATGAGGTTTGGAGATATGTAGGACTGCAGACATTATAAATCCATCTGTTTATGGAGGAGCATTGCAAGATGATAACAGTTCAGGAGTCATCAGATGCATTTTCTTATATCCCGGCAGCAAGTCGATGGCATCTCTGGCTTGGAAGTTAACTCTGCAACAGCACGGCAGGAGCACGACAAGCCTCCTCGCTGTGATCTGTCCTCCAGTCGGGAGTTCAATTTCACCCGCTGTAAAGCTGGCCAATCTGTAGTTTGTTAAGTCAACATACTAGAAGAGACGCTGGATTCATGGACTATGAAGCCCCTTGCTGGCTACTTTCTTTCTTTCTTTTTGCTACTGAGCCGGTCTTCGGCTTGCATCACCTCCACGAAAGCAGCCAATGGAAAAAGACTTGAAGATGATGCAATTAATAACCGGTGAGCTCTGATTTCCAAACTCAAAGAGCACAGTGTTGCTTCCCAGTAAACAGATCGTCCAGTGTCCCGTCAAAAGAGCTCACGTTACGCTACCGTGTCTCCCAGCAGTCTTGAGGTGTTAGGGTTACCCCAGAGACTACTCAATCTAAAGAGCGCTCCAAACGATGAGGCATCCTTAAATATTACCTCTCTTCCTTTCAATCTAAACAATGCCAAAATAAAGTTCGGCAAACATTGCTACAAACAAGCAGAATTTGTAAACACGTCGGTTTTCTAAAAGTTCATTAAAGCTCTATACATCATTCATCCCTCTGTTGTGTTAAGACTAAAAAAAAAACCACTGGCCATCTCACTTAAGTACGGAAATGCAATCAGCTCTTGGCGGTAATGTCTTGGTAGCACCTTCATGAATCTAAACCGGGAACAAATCACCCGCTGCAGCCAGATGTGTCGCTAGTGATTAAGAAGGTGCACTTTAAATTTTCTTCCAATCTGGTGATTTTATCTAAAGATGGGTGATTTTTATCTAATGATGGATGCTAAAGCCTGTCACAGTGTGTGGAGGATGAAAGTCAACGCTGGCACAGTAGTAATCAATCACAAAGTGGAAAGCGTGTTTGCCCCCGTCTTTCAAACTAAACAAAAACAAAACTGCTGCCCGAGCATGGTTTTTATCACCCACGTGCATCTGACGGAGAGAGAGAGAGAGAGAGATGGAGATAGAGAGCGAGAACAGCAGTGTTTGCATATATACCCCAAGCGGTAGAGTGTGACCAATCTCATCCACTATGGCCTCGTGATATTTTTCACTGATGTCTGTTGTGGCGTAGGCATTGGTGATACGCTGGTGGTAACCCCTACAAAGTGGTATCTATATGCCTCTCTATCTCTCTCTCTCTGGCAGTCACTTCTTCCGCCGGCTGGACCAATCCCATCCGCCGCTAATTTGATCAAGTATTCATAATGCATTAAAACCATCGGCCTTATCCCCCTGTGTAGCTCTTAATGCAGGTGTAATTGTGTAGTGTGTGTTATGGGAAACATGTGGTTCTTCAGCTGGTGAGGGTAATTACTAAGTCCAACTGTACACAGTTATATGTACATATGGTATACTGTTTGCTAACACAGTCCGCTGCTTAACAATAGAACACGTACTACGATGTCGGTGCGCTCCACAGTGTATGCCAAATATCAGTAAATGGATCAGTGGTCATAATAGTATTGTACTTTGACAGATTTTACTGTAATAAAAAATTATGTATCAGCTAGTGAAATCACCACCCCCCCCCCTCCATCACCGCCACCCCACCATCAGACCTAAGTAGGTTGCAGCATGTATAACCAAAACATATGTAATATAAAGAGGTGACAGTTCTGACAGATGCCAGTGTGGGGGAGGTGGGGGGTGGCCTCTGGTGTACTGGTCTTAGCCTTGTTGCCCATTTAAAAAGTAATGCCCAATTGATGCTGCCATTTTGTAATGGAACAACACTTTTTTAAAGAATGAGGAGCCAGAAAGGAAGATGAAGCCAGAGAGACAATCCTCTCTGAAAAGCTAAAGGAAGAAAAAAGGACATCTAAAAAAAAAATTGATTTTTTAAAAACTCAGGGAGCTCCCTTTCAGCCAAATTTTGAGGAGGAAACACTCAACTGTTTAAAAAAATATTTTGGTGGAATTGTTCCTTTAAAGGTCAAGAGGTCAGGAAATATAGGATAACCATCAGTGAAATGATTGGAGTAATTTTGCTGTGTTTAATGTTTATACAGCCATATTTTTTATTTCGGACATCCTGCATCAAATATGCAGTAGATTAGAAGAGAGTTTGTTTTGTTTTGTTTTGTTTTGTTTTGTTTTGTTTTGTTTGGGGGTTTGTTTTGTTTTATTTTAGTTTTATTTTGTGTTGGTTTTTGGGGTGGGGGGGGGGGGAGGGTGTTAATGAAAGGCCAAAAATATTAACTTGTACCACTCTCAAAAACATCTTCAAGCAATCATTAATACATTGGGTTCTGGTTTGTTTGTTGTTGTTGTATTTTGGGTTTTTTTCAGGGGGAGGGTTTAATTGTTGGGCAAAACAAGTTAGAATATTCAGCACGACAAACAAGTTTTTTTTTATCTGGTAGGAGCCTACATGTATATTATTGACAATCGTACAAGATACTAAACTTTAATAAAGTGATAAAAAAAACTGATATGCTCAATAAAAATGGATCGACCTTTGACCAGTACGCTTTCAAAGTTAGTTTCCCTGGAATCCTCTCTGTGTATTATTGTGTTTGTTTGAAGGTGTACCTTTGTTTGGTTTGATGGTCTTGCCAAACTTTACTATAAATTTATTGAAGTCGCCGAGGTCATTCATTGCCTGGGGGCCTAAATAAAGTTTATCCGGTGTCCTAGAGTCAGGTACCTATTGAAAGATGATTTACATGTTGGTTTTGCAATGTGTTGTTCATGCAAGGATGTACTTGAAACGGGGTTTCATACCACAACAAAAAGAGTCCCCTCCTCCTGTTAGTTCAAAGGCCTTTTCACAGTATGGGGAAAAAACAAACATTGCTGGCGACATTTTCTCAAAGTTTGTGAAGTATTACAAAAATGAGCTTGGTGTGAATAGACAGAAATTGTTTACAATATCAACATTCCCTGCGAAATTTTACTCAAACATTGATAAATTGTGTACTTGGTACTACATAAGTTGTAGTCTTTGTCGATGTTTGAATGGACATAGTCACGGTCATGGGTACACATTTCATTGGTGTCCCTGTTTTGAACAACAGTTTGGATACAACTGATTTTAACATAAATCAACTGATTCAGCGCTGTGTCAATGAGGAATACTCAATGTTTATCTGTTGTTCATTTTCTGTCTTTGTAACCAAACAAAAAGTGTAACTAGGAAAGACCCTGCACGTATACACTGTCATAAACTATGTAATGAGAATGTGACAGACGACAAAACTGACGTCATAGCAACCACAATTTGCATACAGGTGATACTGCTAACACTCCTGACAACTGCGGATCAATTGTATTCTACCCGAACATAAAACCCATCATACACTCCTTCAAATTAAAAAAAAAAAAAAAAAAAAAAAAAAAAAACATCGGAGAGATTTTGACATTGTTGACTGCCATCCGATTCAAGTCTGGTAATCAATAAGCGAGACCATGGGAGAGAGCTGCAAGAGATACTCGCAGCAGAAAGACGAGAGAAAACACGATCAAGGAAATCTGTCATTTTATTAATATTTGCTACTGACGTTTTTAACAAGAATCATGGGGGGGGGGGGAGATGTTACGCGTATATGAGAAAATCTTGTCAAAAGGTTAAATACTCCTTTTATGTCATGAATTCATAATAAATCCTGCATGACTTTGGCAAAAGGGTCTGCACAGCGTTCGTAAGATTGAAATAATAAATTGTCACCGTTGTACACACATGGTATAAAAGATGGTCGGGGTGGGAAACTTGCTAAACACAGACAAATCTTGCTCAGCTATAATAAAACAGGTTACCACCCAAAATGTCATTAAGTTTAGATTGTTGCCGCTGGTGCCCAAGTTGTTATTGCTTAGCAAAGAAGTTTGCTAAGCAGTATTTTTTGCTTAAATTAAAAGCTTTATGAAATTGGGCCAGGGACATCTCTAAAATGGACATTGAACTCTTGACCTCCCTGGGGCAGAGGAGGGTGATAGAAACGTCCCTGTTTTTTTATATTTTTGTCTTTATGGACTTTATGTTTCTGAGATTCACTCCAAATCAAATTAATAGACAAAAGTTCAACCAATTCGAAATTGAATCAAGACAGTGATTCGATGACATCAACTCCTGCCCTCAAAATGAAAACAGACCCAGTGACCTACATGTAGTATTACACCTTAAACCTCAAAGGGACATGACCCTGAGTGACCTTTTTGAGGGCTCCACTCTGACCAAGTCAGGCCGTTTTTGGACCCTGGTAGAAATTTGTCAAGATAGACATGATAGATAATTAATCAGTGGTTACTGGAAGGACAGGGAATGATGTATGTCTTGCACACTGTTGTTGTGACTTGGAGTCTCTCAGGATCGAGCGCTGGCTTGCTGACAACTTTCCTGGCCGGGGAAACCGGTGAAGTGCAGTTGGAGCCTGGACTGTCCAATTTTATGGTAAGTTGTGTTGTGATGAAAGGCTGTAAGCACATGTATACACCTTTGACATTTAAGGGCACTTGCAAAGTGAAAAAAAAAAAAAAGGCTCCATTAATTTTGTTTTAAAAACTATGCAAACTCATTTGGCACTTGATATGTGGCATGGGGTAATCCCCCACCCCTCCCCCACCCCCTCTATTGTGTCTTGATTGTGAGCTTGGAATCTCAGGCATTCTTTAGAGGATTTTAGAGGATACTTCGGTACAAGAGTAAAAGAGTAATATGGTTTGTTTTGTTTTTTTCACCCCAAGTTGGGAAGGTAGTGCATTCAGCTCTACCAGCCAGGCTCCAAGTGGATGATACCCATGCCTACATCCTTACGGACTGTGAAGGGGGTAACCCTGTTTCAGCCCCAGGAGTATGTGGTAACGTGACTCTGGTGACAGTTGATCTGGGTTGACAGCCCAAATTAGTTAAGTGTAGCCCTCACCTTGAAGTGGCCGTCCGGCCTTTTGAGTTGGGCGATATCTCATTAAAAAAAATCATAAAAAAACAAAAAAACATTTGAATCTGAGAAACAATTCCTGCATGAATCATTCCTCGGGTTTCTGAGAGACGGTGTCCATTCCCTATTGACGCGGCCAGAGATGCAGTTGGTACCCGCTCTCGGTCTCACCTCGCTAAACGCGTATGGATTCAACGTTCTTGTGAAAACACTGTGACAGTCTTTAGCCTTTTTTCTCAGCAGGTAGACACTGAATTCAGCTGAAACTCTCACATGTGTCTTTTATTGTATCTTTCTTGATAATTTTGCCTATAAATCAGCATAACACTGACAAAAATCAAACTACGACCCTACCTAAGACACAATGAACCATCTTACCAAACTGGATAATTGGGGGAAGGGGGAGGGTAAGCACTTTTTTTTTCTCCCACTGTCTTTCTTTCCATCACAATGAGAACCTGTAAGCTTTTTACATCCAAAACAGAAACCTAGGGAACATCCAGGGATATCCCCCATAACCTTTGGACAATGCATTTTTTGAAAAAATATCACCCATTGGTATTGAACTTTTCTATACAGCAGAATTGGAGAGCTTCCTTGTAGCGTGTTTAATTACAATGAGGACAATGAGCCTGCCTTAGGTGTATTCTGGAAGATCAAATGTTTTTAAAATGGCAAATGCGCAGATAGGAAATGGACATGTACTACCAAGACACCAAAAACTAACACTGTGTCACTCTAGTTCATAATTCATTTAAGCCTGCACTGCACTGCATTCAATACTTTGAAAGTTAATTTTTAATTTTTTATTTAAAAAATTTTTTTTAAGAAGCTTGCCTACACTGTACTTCAGAAAGATAATATCAGCAAATAGTCCTCCATGCATATTTCAGCAGAACAACAAAGTTAATATTAACTCTCAAATTTTATCTAACAAAACATCTACTGGAAAGTTTCTGTTTCGGAAGCTCTCGTTAGACAAAAAAAAAAAAATGATGAAAGAAGTGAATGGATGTGATCACTTCAGCATTATTAAAACAAAAATTGACTGGAAGTCATCCTCTTAGCCATGGGCTCTGTCTGCCATTCATGCACAACAAGAGCTCGCCGCTCTTTAATCAATAAAAATTTCTTTCTTTTTTTTTACCCCCTCTTTCATGAGGTATTTTTATGGGCCTGTCTGCATGCACCTGTCATAACGGGAATGAAATCATGAATATGCCAACATAAGCTCTGCGTTTTAGTCTTCAGTCATAATTCTGTTTAAATGAAGCCCCCTGGTAAGTTCTGATTTAGGTCACCTAAAAGGTTACGTGATACCGACCGCCATTTGTGAATTATCCCCGGATAATAACAGGAAAATAGCATAATTTCCACCTCAACACCAAAGGGCAGAATGATGTGTGGTTTTAGAGATTCTCTAAATCGCCACCGAAACAAAAACCTAAAGATTTGAGCAAAATGTTGGCTCATGCCTTTAAAATTGCAAAGATTGCCTTAAGTTCCCTTGGATTTTCCTTTGGGTTTTGTTTTTCCTATCAGGTACCCTTGGATTTTCCTAAGGGTTTCCTAGATTTTTCCTAAGGGTTTCCTAGATTTTTCCTAAAGGTTTCCTAGATTTTTCCTAAGTAAGGGTTTCCTAGATTTTTCCTAAAGGTTTCCTAGATTTTTCCTAAAGGTTTCCTAGATTTTTCCTAAGTAAGGGTTTCCTAGATTTTTCCTAAGGGTTTCCTAGATTTTTCCTAAGGGTTTCCTAGATTTTTCCTATGGTTTCCTTGGTTTTAACCTATGGAAATTCCTTGATCTTTCCTATGGGTTCCCTTTGGGGTTTTTTTCTTTTGATTCTCTTGGGTTTTTGTCCTATGGTTCCTTGGTTTTTCCTATGGCTTACTTTTGATTTCCATTAGTTCCCTTGGTCTTTTTCTATGAGTTTCCTTAGTTTCTCCTCTGGTGCCCTTTGAAATGTCAAATTATGTAAGTGCACTTCATTGCAGAAGTGCCGGAGGAAAGTGCTGTGTCCCTTAAAGATCAGAGTTAGGGTCTTTTAGGCTACCTCTTTCTCCCTTTGCTGGCAACTTCCGTCAGTAACTCCCCTTTGCATTTTTGCTAACAATAGGCCCACTTTCTACATGTGTAGGGAATGATTTTAAAGAATTTGTGATGGTTCAGAAAATTTGGAAGGATAACTAAGGGAAACATTTGACTAAATTCACCAAATCAGGCAAAAAAGGCATGACCAAAGGCCAAGTATCATTAAAAAAAATTCCCTAAAAAAATAGTAACCTATGAACTGTAAACATTACCACTGCAATTTTTTTAAAGTAATTATTTAAGTAAACAAACAGGATTACACCAAAGTCCGAACAACTTTTTCTTCTTCTTCTTTAAATGAACATGCCAACAACCATTTTCCATGAGTGTCCTACTCTGCTGAAACACCTAAGTGGTCGGCGAGAGCGTGCGCAAGTAAAGTATAAGCTTATTATTGCATCAGTCCCCACTACCTGAACAAATGCCATCCTGCCGTGATTGGGGTGCAGGAAGGGAACGACCCTTTTAGCCGAATCACACTTGGCAAATTTAGTGAGATAGACGATGCCATTAAGCCTTTTGGACTCCTAAAGAGATCAACATTTGAATCACAAACATGTAGCTTCTCAAAAGAGCTGTTATGAAAAAAACACCTCTTTAGCTAATTAAAATTGAGTGGGCAGCCAGTAAAAAGCAATATATACAAGACTAATTATCCCTTCTTTAACAACTCAGGGGTGAAAGTTGTTTGCTGACAAACAGGTCTGAAACTCGGACCATAATTTCAGCTTCTTATTGATTTCCAACTTTACATAACCCCTTGACTTTTATATTTCAAGGAGCCTCTGTGATTGGTGACCTTAGCACAAGAGAAGTAGATCAAAGAGCAGGGTTTCTTCATATTTGGGCACAATTTCATAGCGATGCTTCAGCAGAAAATGTTGCTTAACAATTGTCTGCTAAGCAGAACTGAACAGGATACCAGTCACAAATTGTACATGTGACATAGTAGTTTGGCTGGTAACCTTATTCTGGTAAGCATAATTTTATGTGCTTAGCTACTTTTTGTGCTTAAGCAGCTCTATGAATTTGGGCCCTGGATAAAGTTACCAGCTACTTTTCCCAACAGACAGACATAAAAAAGTCTGAATTCTGAGATTTCTCCTTCCTGTAAACCCACAAATGGAACTCCCATTTGTTGATAAAATTGTGTAATAATACTTAGTGCATACAGACATGTACTTTCATGATGGCATGTCGGGGCCGAGCAGTTAAGAGCAACGTACTCAAGCTCTGGTGTTTCTGATCAGCAGAGTGTGGGTTCGAGTCTCGGTCTTGACACTTATGTCCTTAAGCAAGACACTTAACCATTATTACTTTGTCCTTCGGACGAGACGTAAAGTGACGTGTTGTGGCCAAGCGGTTGAGAGCAACGTACTCAAGCTCTGGTATTGATGATCAGCAGAGTGTGGGTTCGAGTCCCAGCTCGTGGCACTTTTGTCCTTGAGTAATTGCTTTGTCCTTAGGATGGGACATTAAGCTGTAGGGACTGTGTACTAGCATTGGTAGTGCATGTAAAAGAACCCAGAACACTTATTGTAGAAGAGTATTCTTAATCTTTTGTGATTCAAAAAGCAAGCACCCTTGTTTACAGGTTTCCTCAGGTCTCATAATTCCCCCCGAAAAAATGTCCAAAACCTGTCCTAGAAAACTTTCTCTTTGTTTAAGCGCCTTGAGTAACTTATTGGTAGATTCGTGTGCTATACACATGTAAGACTCCGGTATTTATGGTAGGGCCTACATGGTTTATTTCCTGATATCCATTAAAAAATCATCTGGGAAAATTAAGTGAACTACGATCCGCAGTCAGCTTGTAATATTGTCAGTGATACTATAACCATCGCAGATCGCACGCATCTGTAATTAGCAAGTGCTTAATGGACCCAGTAGAAACAAAAAGAGTAAAGTCAATTTCTGTTCTGCAAACAAATCACAATCCCGAATGAATGAGTCTAACCTTGCAGTTAAAGACAGCAAAGTGGGCTACTTTATTTGGTTTAGGGTTTTCTTTCTGGTTTTTTTTTTTTTTTAATGTCTCTTTTGTTTGGGTGGGGGGGGGGGGTGGGCATCTTTGTAAGCTCCGATCCTGTTACTGCTTCCGGAGGTAAGACCAGGACTACTTAGCTTGAGTTTGTACAGCAATTAAGAGGCCGTGGATGAGCTCCGTCCATGGTTCCAATACGTCTGTTCTAATTAACGAGCAAATTTGTTTGCAATCCATTTGCGGTTTCATTGTGTCACAGATCCTTTTTAACTGCCATTTTTGTAAATTGAGGCGCAGGCCAACATCGAAAGAACAACAAATAAGTCTTTAGTGAGTAGATCGTGATTGAAAGGTTTTCAATGTGTACACGGTGGTAGAGGATTTATATTACCTTTTTGTGGCAGGCCTAAATACCGTGTGGGGGGAATCTCATTATTGTGGGATGTGATTGATCTTGTCAATTCTACTCCCTTGCCACTTCTACGGACTTTCACATTTACAACTTACAGAAATGCAGAATGAGAAAATCGCAAAATTCGCTACGCAGGTGAACACAAATAATGCACTGGAGAGAACCTTTCCAATATTTACAACATGGTGAAAGTGAAATTTTACAATAACTGCAAAGTGGTGCAGGAAAAAATAAACGTGAAATATCAAATTCAATATGCAACTTAAAACAAATAATACATTGGAAAGAAACATTCCAATATTTACAAAGTGATGGAATTGTTTGTACTGCAAGAAATAACTATGTTTGTGTTTTTTTATAATTTGACAAACATCTTAACAATGAAACCGTTCTAAGAGACAGGAATCATCAACACTAAATGAACTTGGTATCTCCATTAAGGTATTCGAGAATCATTCAAACTACAAAATTGCCAAATGGAACGTAAAATAAGATTGGTGGCATGGCGTGACCGAGCGGTCTAGTTCCCCGAACCCAAGTTCTGGTGTTGTCAGCAGCAGAGTGTGGGTTCGAATCCCGGTCATGACACTTGTGCCCTTGAGTAAAGCACTTAACCTTAACTGCTTCATAAAAAGTTGGGAAGGTAGTGCATTCTGTTCTTGAACCAGGCTCCTAGTGGATGACACCCATGCCTACATCCTTACGATCTGTGAAGGGGGTAACCCTGTTTCAGCCCCAGGAGTAGGTGGCAATGTGCCCCTGGTGACAGTTGATTTGGGTCAACAGCCCCAATCAGTTAAGAGTAGCCCTCACCTTGAAGTGGCTGTCCAGCCTTAAGATGTTAGGCGAAATCTCTTTTAAAAATATATATATTATTATTTTATGAAAATGCAATTTTGCTGGGCAGAATTTTTTTTAATCTGTGGTGTTTTGGGGTTGTTGGTTTTGGGTTTTTTTTTTTTAAATATGCATACAATGAAACTGTTCTCGGAAACTGGAATCATAGACACTGAGTGAGCTTGGTATCTCCCATGGGTATAGACAATGAAGCAAGACCAAAGAAAAAAGAAAGTAATATGACAAGTGAGGTAACCATCAATGACTAATTTTAGAGCGTTATGCAAATCCCAGCTGTTACAACACTTTGAATTAAAGATGGCAAGGTCCCCTGGTGATGTGTTTAGACCTGCAGTCAAGCATGACCCGTTAAGGTAGAGAATAAACAGCGGTGGTGTGGCAAGCTCTGTGATAATGCAACCGACCTCCTCGTCCTCAGGGAGTTTAAGCCAGGCCTTATAATCACCCCTGGCTTGCTTGACGAGTTCAAAAAGTCATCTAGTTTATGGTTTAACTGCTTTCTGATTTTTAGACATAAAATACACGTGTCTCGACTACAAACCAAACTGGTGTATATCTTTGACGATCGGTGACACCGATTTAAGCACATGTTACCAATAAATAGAGATCTTTCGCTCGTTTTAAGGACTGTTTTTTGGCCAGTGACGAGGCAGCTTGGAGATTTCTGACTTTTTTAATATTTGTAAAAATTGTGATGATAGAAGTTCCTCGTCCAACAGATACAAGCCCATTAGGACACCAGACGACACCAAGGCCAAGATAGTGGGGGGGGATAATGGGCAGAAGAGACATGTGTGCACTGGAGGCCAGATAAGGCATGACCAGTGGCGTAACGGAACGAAATAGAAGAAAAAATAAAAACTATGATTTTGTTTGGTTTTGGTTTTTTGTTGGGTTTTTTATCGCAATTAAAACATCTTTTGTGTATAATTTGTAAACTAATTAACTAATATTGTTAGGAAAATGCATAAACATATGGTTTGGTATATCAGTTTAAAATAATTAACAGTATATAATGAAGGCATTTGTCTTAAATTTATTGCCAATGGTTTCTCTCGATAACAAGGTTTTAGCCAGGATTTGGTAAAAGGCTGTCCATATTTGCTGGAAATTTAAAACTGGGTGTCCAAATTGTTCACTTACAATACATTTACATGTAAATGACAGATAAAACAGGGTGTCCAAAAGACACCCACACACCCTTTGGCTCACACTATGCTGGATTTTTATAAAGTATAATGCCACCCCCAACCCCCCCCCCCCCAAAAAAAACGACACACACACAAACACACGTAAACAAACAAACACCCCAACACCCCAACAGACAAAAACTCTTTGGCCCAGCATCCCCCCCCCACTATTAATGAAAATGTCTCATGGGCAAGACAGTGTAAACAGGTCAAACGTGATTATGAGGGTGGTGCCTTGGCAATGGTCCCTGATACCATCATCAAACACTGAATCTAACTGTACTTATTAGCACCTCATTAATTCTGTTGATCTGTAGAATGTAACAGATATGAGGTGAGATTCCAGACTGTTCCAATAGCCTTATCTGCAATTAGAGTATTTTCTCATGTCTGTTGCTACTGCTTTATAATTTACTGATTAAAATTACTCAATTATTTCCATTCCAACTGGTAATCTAAGGTAGGGTAATAACTAATTCTAATAACTAACTAATTACTAATTATATAATTGGAGTAACATCCTACAACGCATACGAATATACAATGTTGGAATAAGAAATTGGTGTCACCCTTGCGTCACTGTGCAAAAATGTATTTGTGTAAGTCGAGCTCAGAAACTGTTTGTTGCAATTATAAATAATACAAATGTCAGAGACTATACAATATTTAACACTCAGTCATAATTGATGCATTTTATTGAATCATTCCATCTGTTGTGTCTTTGGTCTACATCAACACGCACCCCCCCCCCCAACTCCGATCAATTGCTAGGTCTAAATACAAGTCTTGTTTTGAAAACACTGATGAAGTGACAAATAAAACAAGCTAAAGTACAATGTTTACACAATCCTCTCTGACATTCAAACAGTACTGTATCGCCTTTGTTATCTAAGTCAACCAGCAAGAATCGATCAGCTTTTTTTATAAGGTTTTGTCTGCCTCTATTTTTATCTGTCTTCCAGAATTAGAAAACAAAAACTATAATTTGAGCTGTCGCTGCTTACCTTTGCTTGTTATGCCTGTACTATCATAATTGTTATTCCAAGAATTCCTTGACAAGTTTAGACAGTTTCTACAAACCAGAAAACCCACATGTATGATGTTTACATTTACCCACCCAGGCCTGATTTCACAAAGAGCTAAGATTGATCTTAACTGTGAATCCATTTTAACCGCTAAAGCCCTTTTCACACGAGAAAAAAAGAACCAACATTCCTTGCGACGAATTTAACGAGCGCTGAAGTCATCCCACGCCTGACCGCTTTCGCAAGCTTTCACACGACACCAAGTAAAAATGTGACCACGTTCCATGAGACGAGAGTACAGACTTAGCTGGTTACCACTGAACTATAGAGTTTTTGTTCTTAAACAGCGCTATACCAGTTAAATGATGACGTATGTCGCGTGTGCACAGTGTGTCGTGGTCGGTAAAAAATAAACCATGTAAACATTCTTCAAAATGGCTGACAATCACGAAGACGTTGGGGAGTCCATTAATAATACTATGCCCGTAATATCCTCCAAAAAACGACCGGCAAAGACATCAACCTAAGATAAGAGTAAGAAGGCCAATAAATCTTGGTGCTACGAGGAAACGATTGCCTTGATAAACATTATGGAGAAGGAAACCTCCCAATCTAAAATGGATGGTTTGACCCAAAACGGCCATGTTTGGCGGGAAATCGCGGACGAGGTGGCAAATGGTCGCAACGGTGACCAGTGCCCGGTAACGGTGTGTAAACACACAAAGGTCGGCTCCCGAAGGTTCTTCACGCATGCGTGTTAATACTGCTTTCGCGAGGATTGTCGGTCAATAAACAACGGATCGTTTCACACGAAGGTTTGACTAGATTCCTTGCGAAAAATTACGCTAGCGTAAGATTTTGTCGGAGGTCGGGACCTACTACCAAATTTTGCAAGGTTTGCGAAAATTTCGCAAGGAATGTAGGCGATGTAAAATATTACTGTTCTTTCACACGAAGCCCAAATTGTAATTTTTTACAAACAATTGTAAAATTTCGCAAAGAATGTTCGTTTTTTCCGTCGTGTGAAAAGGGCTTAAGCAAAAGTGTGATGTCACATTACAAATCAACTCACGGGCTCAATTTTATAGAGCTGCTTTTGAAAGCACAAAAAGTAGCTAAGCACAAAATAATTTTGCTGATAAGAATGAAGTTACCAGGCAAAACACCATATAACACACCCTCTATGATTGATTTCCTGCTTAGTTTTGCAAAGCAGAAATTATGTAAGCAATATTAAATACAGCTCCATGTAAATGGACACTGAAAAATTAATCCCAAAGCACCAGTGTGAAAATGCTATAGGCGACTTCAATTATTTTTACTGCAGTGGTGCCATTTCCAAAGTTTCCATAGAGATTAGGGGAGATGTTAGTGACCTTCATATGATCTTCCCTATTAACTATCTCCCAAAAATTTGTTTAAGTTGCTGGAAAATAATGCTGACAACACCAACTCAAACCAAGGATTCAATTCAATTAAATTCAACTATTTATTCATCATGCCAGCATGAAAATCGCTACCTCGGTTTGCACGTATAAAAATATTTATAAAAAAAACTTTAAAAAACAAACAAACAATATATTTAAACGAGACAACAAAAATAAAAACGCCAACAACAAAAATGGGACCGAAACTCATCATTGTAACCTTGAATAGAGATTAAAATTCTCCTTTAACTTGTAGCGTGTCAAAACATAAACATCAAAAAGTTTCAAAAATTTAAAAATTCCATTTGTGCTGTTCCATTTTTTCCCCAGTTATCAGAATACTTTAGCAGTAAAAAAATAACTAAACAGTAGGGTTGAAAAACGTGTACATTACATATTTCACTCCCCTACATCATGTACATATTTTGTTATTAGATGTTAAATTTGCATCAGGGCTAAGGTATTATTTGTGTTTACCCGTTACACCGATGTGCTTTAAGTTGCAGTGCTTACTCAGTGCCTTCCTGAGTCCTGCGAAAAAAATCCACAAGCATTCTTGTGTAATGAACATAGCCTACTAAAATTGATGAAGTTTACAATTACACACGTGCATTGTATCAAACACGTAGGTTTACAAAGCTGATTCTTGAGAAAATAACAATGAATCATCTCCACTCCGTTCGCCCAATGTGGATGTAATCACCATTGATCATCAGTCTTCAAGTCGAAAGCTCTATCAGTGGGCATTATCTACAATGACGGCCGCGGTGTGCACGAGCCTGCATTACAGAATCACTCCGCGGTTTGTAATTACAGTGTATGTAGCAAGCCCCATTAAAGGAATGCCACAGAATTGGTTTTTGATAGAGTAATGGTGCATTCACTCATTCTGTCGAGTTTTAAAGAGACATACAACAATTCTTCAACACACCCACGAAAGAACATAACATAGGCCTAACCAATCAAATATCACAAACAACTATGTATTAAAATCATTTCCAGCTACACATAGCATGCTTTTCACAGTGTGAATGCACAGTAAATTATTCAATTAGATTTTTTGTAAGTTGTCTGCTGTATAGAAGCACCCTAAACACATATCCCTCTCATTACCCAATGCATCCTAAGTTGGAGCACCCCTAAACACATATCCCACTCATTACCCAACACATCCTAAGTTGGAGCACCCCTAAACACATATCCCACTCATGACCCAACACATCCTAAGTTGGAGCACCCCTAACACATATCCCACTCATTACCCAACACATCCTAAGTTGGAGCACCCCTTAACACCTATCCCACTCATTACCCAACACATCCTAAGTTGGAGCACCCCTAAACACATATCCCACTCATTACCCAACACATCCTAAGTTGGAGCACCCCTAAACACATATCCCACTCATTACCCAACACATCCTAAGTTGGAGCACCCCTAAACACATATCCCACTCATGACCCAACACATCCTAAGTTGGAGCACCCCTAAACACCTATCCCACTCATTACCCAACGCACCATTAATACGCTCAATAAACACCCATCACACACACACAAAAACCTGGGCAGAATGATCAAACCGTGAAGACTTTTCATTATACCATATGTACGTCGATGTTTATGTGCCGGGGACACGCTTCCACGCACATTTTTCATTACAACCTTTTCTTTTGGCCCAGAGCTTCACAGATCACAGGACCCATCATAATATTCAGACAGATTCTTCACCCCCACTCTTCCCGCCTCTCAATAATGACTGCCAGCGGGTTTTTTCTTTCTTTCTTGTTTCCTCTCTCTCTCCTTTTAGCTGTATCAATGTACTGTACTTTACTCTTACCATAATATAATACCATTAAGTATGTGCTAAAAATATCACACCAATGTGCACAATTTTACTGCAAGGAGTGATCAGATTAATTGGAGAGATTGAAGCCTTGAGGGGAAGAGACTTTGAGACTACGTGTTTGGGAAAATGAAAATTAGTACAAACTTATAAAACATCCAGACATGTAAAGTGCTAAACACTGGAGAGTCTAGAAACTTGGCGCTGGTAATTGGTACACCCAAGCTCATAGCACCTCACATGTAGAACCCTTCAGTTTCTTTGAAGACCATTTTAGTGTTTTAATCTTCTAACACTGTCACCAATCCCTTTTTTTTCTTTTTTTTTCACACACCATCGGGCGTTCCGAAAAAATAAAAACAAAAAGCAAACAGCTGTGAGATTGTCATACGATCTTCCTCATCAGAGAAAAAATGCCCAAGACTGGTAGGTCCTATTGCGCAGTGAACCGTTCTAAACTGGGACGGTGACGCTGGTTCGTCATCATTATGGGACACTGTGTCATAACAACAGACTCTTTTCTCATTTTCTCCCCAGTTGTAGACAATCCACTTGTCATAATGATGCACAGCCTATGTGGAGAGCTCGTTGTTCGTGTCAAGTCAGCCTGGTGCCTTTGAGTCACTGTTCAGAAAACAAGCAGCTCTAATGACTGCTGGGAATCATTGTGTAATCTGTGCGACGCTTGTGAAATTGCTTTGGTAATGAAGATTGAGAACTTTGGGAACCAACCCAAATTGCAAACTGTGAGGTTGTATGCACATGTGCCTTGAATGCATTCTTTTGTACAAGTTTTTTTCATCACCTTAACTTCCATCAAATCCTCCAAAATCCATCCCTATTTGTACCTGGTTTTGATGGCTTCATGGCCAAGCTGTGTTCCTTGCATAACCCAAAACACACCTAATGTTCTGATGCCCCTATGATCCGACACCCGTATGTTACGACACTCCTTATATATTTTCCTAATCCTAACCCTAGCCCTAATCCTCATCCTAACCCTTACCCTAACTCTAGCATGTAGATCATGAGGGATTTATGAAACATAGAGAAGTCACCTTCAGGAACCCCAAACTCTCCCCAAACTGCCACAAGAAATCCTGAAAAGGGTGTTAATCACTACACCATGGTTTATTTATACATCCTAAATAAATAATAACATATATACATGGTGAAGTTGTGTGATAGTCTTAAACAGTAACAGCTCTACAAAAAAATTGTTTGTTCATCTTCAACACAAGAGGGCCTGCTTCACAGCTAACCATGACTGAGGCTTATTATCGTGCAACTCATACATTATTACAAAACTCTCTGAATATAATTGTGGGTCCCAATCTCCCTGTACTTCAATAGCGCCCTCTTGTGTTTTACACCAGGTTTATTATCTTGACTCGTCATGGGGAAACTATGGGCGTGTGGTTTCAAACAAAGCACATCATTTTCAGACAAACATGTTTGTCCGAATGAGTCAATCCTTTCAACTGATTATTATGGCAAAGTTATTGAACTTAAATGTACATTTTATGGTACCATGCACCGCATGCTTTCAACAAGAATGTTTTTTTGAAGTACCTCTACTAAACACATAGTTTATTTGGTTGAGGCAATGAATGAAATCAAGTTTTACACATTTCTGGGGGAGTAATTACCTACAACACATCGCTAGTCATTGGTCTTTTCCTCCCGTTTTCCATTTGTCTTAGGATTTTCCTCACTTGTAACCAACATGTTGGGTCTCAAGTTATATTTGAAGCCTTGCATGGTGTGAATAATCAGAAGTAACTATTAATAATAATAATAATAATAGTTTTAATAATAAACAG
Source organism: Pisaster brevispinus (assembly GCA_023634235.1). Classification (NCBI taxonomy): domain Eukaryota; kingdom Metazoa; phylum Echinodermata; class Asteroidea; order Forcipulatida; family Asteriidae; genus Pisaster; species Pisaster brevispinus. Next base: position 18,077,906 of record JAMKCF010000010.1, on the reverse strand, counting down.
AAATTTATAAAGTGCACACAGTTGCAGATCAGCTCCGCCTCAGGGCGTTGGATATAAACAAATGGATTAAACAAAATAAACTAAAACTACAAACAACATGAAGAATTACATGACTAACATAACGTCTGGACCAGCCAAATTTACACATGATTATTACTAGTAAACATGCGGTTATACAACCATGTTACAAACATCTTTCTCTCTTTTGCTGCACAGGCGGCCAGGGTAGCTGAGAGGGTCTATCTTCTTTGATGTCAATGGCCCACAGACCACAGTTATAATGTTCATGCAATCATACGCATCAAAATTGGTCGATACCAGCGCAATGTAAGGTCCAATATAATTATTATTTTGCCAACAAATACATAACCGATGTCAATTTAAAAACACAACTGTAACACTATTTTTTACAGTACATGCTTCGGGTGGAAAGACACAGTCCAATTTCCGAGGAAATGACACTATTCTTTAGAATGAACTGGAACAAGATTTCATGTGATCCAAAATCATTTCTTGGAATTTCAAACACTCCCTTTGGTTTACTTTTTAGACAATATTTTTTTGAGTAGGGCCAATGAACTTCAAAGGTAGATTGTTAATACTTCAAGATTGAAATCGCACAACAATTTATGACACTTGAGAGAAACCACACATTCCACACACATCTTTATTTATTAAACTTTGACATTGTTTAGCTATTTCCAGCTGATAAGGTCTCTTAGTTTCTTAGACTTTCACTTCATCAGGGACATCTCCTATTGCCAGCTTTATTCACAAAAATGTTTTGTAAATCAATCCATCTTCAAAATATTACCATAACCCAGAAGACCCAAATAGTATGGCAAACCTTTGGGGCAAGATGGCGTACAGAGAGAAGGAATGGAGAAATAAATAAGTCAGTTCTGGTCAGCAATGTCTGGGAGACTCTCAGCTCAACATTCTTGCCATAACAGCTGGGGCAACCAGAAGGAAAACTTGAGTCTTAAGAGATTGCCTGAGAAGGATAAAGACTGCCTCATTATCAAATACCTAGCCCCTGAGGTACTCACAGACAGGGATAGCTTGGAATCGTATTCATTATTACGCCGAGTACAAGAAATGAGAACCTCTTAAAAAACACAAGGACAGCAATGGTAATTTGTCAAAGACCAGTATCCGCTTTTGATGTGACCCAACATATGCAACAGAAGGAATGGATAGCTCAGTCGGTAGAGTGCCGGCCGGCACGTTAACCCAAGGTAACAGGTTCAAGTCCCGCTCAAGTCAATTTTTCTCTCTTCAACCCAAAATTATTTAACGAGATAACAAAACTGTGAAATGATTGGAGACACAAGACAAAAACAAGTTTTAAAAACCTTATATGTGTTTTTGCTGTCTCAAACATCCAAGTTTTGGTCTTGCGACCAAAACCAATTGTTTCACTCATTTCTCAAAAAACTAAAGCATTTTAAGCAAAAATAGTTCCAGGGAAGTTTTCTACCATGACCATCTTTGTACCATGAGATGATGTAAAAATCTGTGTAGACTTTTGTTATTTTCAATCTTACCAAATGTAGTGCACCCCCTTTAAGTGTATTATTGTTTATTTCCTCATAAAGTTGTTGTTGCCAAGTCTCTCATCAATTTCCTGAATAAATAGAAAACAGTGCCAGATTGTCTTGGTTACATGGAGTTTTAATGATCAGACAGGCTGCAGTAATTCGACCCTGCACATCTGATGCCAGCCACCACTGCAACCTTGGGTTCATCAAAAAATATGCTTTCCTGCAATGTTCAACCACATCAGAAACAATGTTTTTTTTGGTTATGTAAACAAATACAAAGCATACACGCCTACTGAAATGCAGAAGTTTACAACAAATTCGTTTCAGGGTTTCCACAGAAGCCCAAAGCCACAACAAAAGCCACAAAATTAGAACAATCCTGTCAAGTATAGAAAGACATTACCCTGCCACCTCATCGCTTCATTTACGAACAGGAATTACCAAAAAACGCCAGTCATGGCCACGCCTGGAATTTCATCTTTGAGAGGGCAAGGCCATTTTAATTTTGCAAAAGGGCACTTCCAATGCTAAAATCTTCAAGCCCATGGAAAATGTTTGATGGGCAACGAGGCCAAACTAGGGCAACAGCGGCCAAGGCCTCCGTGGCCTCTGTGTAACTCCATGGCATTTTCTGGCAGTCAAGATACTGCATAATTGTACATTTACGTACAGTCTGTTGGTACATATTACAACTTTTGTATTTGGTGAACATGTACTATGTGTAGACCGATGAACCATGCAGATGTTCCCCTCGATTCATCTTCGAGACGTCCTCTAGGCAGAGCTGGCTCTAGGTCATCACCCCTGGCTGCTCCTGCTAATAAGAACCAGGCAGGAGGCTCTGGATACCACTCCAGGGGTTTAAAGCAATAAACACTAATGGTGATCATTTCGACAAAATTGAAATGATCGGGAGAATTTTGACAGTGCGCGCTGGATAGTTGCTTCTCTTCCAGAAAAAAAAAACCTATGGATCCCACCAACAACCTCCCCATTATGCGCGTCTACCGTTTCCGCCATTTTGGGAGTCAATGGGAGGCTTTTGGGACACTAGGTGGCAGCAGACTTGCCAGATAAATCCAGCGGAAATTTTGCCTTAATGTCATCTGGGCATGATATATCATGGAAAGGTTTAAAGATGGATACCCCCCCCCCCCCCCGAAACTTGATACAAATTTGTTTCTATGTGTTTTTAATAAAAAGTTTGTGAGGAGTTGGTCTTTAAAGACAGGGTATACTTTTGGTAATTGTCAAAGACCAGTATCCTCACTTGGTGTTTCCCAACATATGCATAAAATAACAAAACTATAAAATTGGTCATCGAAGTTGCAAGAAAGTAATACAAGGAAAAATCACCCTCATTGCCTAGAATTGTGTGTGCTTTCAGATGCGTGAGAAAGGCTTCATGCCTGAAGCCTTTTCTCAGATTAAAACATTTTAGCTGAAAAACTACCTCTTTTTGTAAAACTACATTACTTCAAATGGTGTCATTTCTAACAATGTTTTATAACACCAACAGCTCTCCCATGCTCGTTACCAAGTAAGTTTTGTTGGTGCAATTTTTGGAGTAATTACCGAAGGTGTACCTTCCCTTTAATCAATTTGACTGAGTAAATACTCCCCTCATGTTTAAGATAAACTGGCGCCTGAGCAAGAAGCCGTCTTTCTTGGTTTATGTACCTTCAAGATTAGGCCTTTGTACAAATACCTGATGGCGCTAGACTGTGACTGCATGATAGTAGAGTAGCGGGTTGGACTGGTTGGTCCTGCACTGGGAGGATGCTTATGGCGGGCCGGATACAAGACTTCCGGTGTGATGATCGGGATGTACGGGTGTTATTTTGTTGACTTTGTGGTCGTCAAATAAATCTGACCCCCAAAACAAGACACAAATATTTTTGTGGTGGAAGATGTTTCCCATTGGGGTTTTCCTCCCACATCTAAAACTGAACATTTCTTCTCGTTTCCCTTTCAACCTGTTATTGGCGTTAATTGTGCTGTTGGAATAAATAAATAAATAAATAAAACCTGAAATGAATGAATTCATTCTTCTAAAACATGTACATGTACATCTGCACTTCCTGCAGTAAATGGTCTTATAAGTCAAATGTGTAGCTGTGGTTGAAGTGATGTTATTTGCACAGCGGTCAAACACAGCCAGTCACCTAATATTGGACCTTGAACACAAATCTGTCCAAGCAGTAACAAACATGGCGGTATCCAAAGAGTAGTTATTACTAGTACTATGTCTAGGGTTAAATCATTATAATAAACTTCTAAGTAATGACTTGAAAGGCCAACCTGGAAAATTTACTCCGATCAAAGCTGGCTAGATTACATATGTGTACAAAGACAATTTCTGTTATTGTAAACTTATTGTAATAATTTTCCAAGTTTATTCATGTGTAAGTAAGTACCTCATTTTGTACTTCTGGTTTTCTGACATTGTTTCCTTTGATATTAATATTTTACACAAGAGAAATATGCTTTTTTAAAATAGACCATGCCACACCTTTAAAGATCACAACCGAAACTCTCCTAAAAAACCTTGTGAATCATCCCATAAAAGTCTTTGGTGTAAGTCTGTGAAACTATGCTCAGAACTGAGCACCTTCACGCTGAGTGTGTTCTTCGTACTGTACGACAGATAAACAATAATACATTCAGTGAAGCGATGACACTGAACACACCCCCCCCCCCTTGTGAGGCTCCTAGGGACTGACAATGAGACCAGAACGAAACCCAGCATCTAGGGTTCTAAGAAACAAAACAACCTGTGATTTTAAACACATTCACAATGAATAAAATGTTCATGCCAAGATTCGCTCAAACATGACCGCCAGTTTTCTTGCAAATTGGACTGGGGAAAAACAAGGAAGCATGGTGTGCGCATATGGTTTGCCTTTAGTTCACAAGTAAACAAAGTTCACTACGTACGTTTATAAAAAATACAATAAACTCTTTCTGCCTTCCCATATTGACTTCCAAAAGGAAGAGTAAATATTTATTCCCCTCTGCTAGTTTTTTTTAACACCTCAACCCACCAAACTGTAGAAAATTCAGAGGTCATATCAATGTAGAAAAATAAAAATAACAAACAAACACCCCGAAAAATGATTCTGCCAACGGAAATCATTTCCTATACATGTTAGGTCAAAGCAAAACAGAAAAAAAACATGTTTAGCTACATTTCTTTTTGAAAAAAAGAGAAAGAGACAATTTTTTACTTCTTCTTCTTTTCAAAATATCAAGGTGTATCTGTATCTTCTCGATAACTACCAATCCAGCATAGTTTGTTTTTAAGACATGTACATGGTATGTCTGTGACGTCTTTGTGCAAGATGTCTGTTGTTAAGTTTGATCTTACATGCACGGCACCCGCTGTTATTCAACTCACCAAAAGCGAGACCATAATTGTTTGTTCCAACAAACCTGACTTAGCTCACAAACTGCCTCGTTAAAATAAAGCGCCCCCAAGTGGTGTCGTCTAATACTAAAATGTTGATTGTCTAACAAGGATCCACTAATAACGTATTGCACCAAGACTACGTACAGCATAACCAATGATGAAGCCAGAGTCCTGCTACTATTTCTGTTGGGGTCACAGTCCATGGGCTAAAATCAGGTAATCAATCATGAGGAGTTTGTGTATGATACCAGACAGTTCAAGAATTATTACGAGACAAAGATCTGGTATGAAGAAGAAGAATCGAGGACGTGGTGATGAACGACTTGCGACTTAAACAGATGCTCCATTAGGGCATTCCTTTCCTTGCGTGTTAACCCGAAATAAGTGTTGATTAAATTTGGCATGGGAATTTTACCTTTAATAATTCAATGTAGTATGCAATATGACACAGGACAAAGGGGACTTCTTTGCATCAGTCACGAATGTTTCAACGCGTGAAGAGACATGCAGGCTTATACTGACAATAATTTGAGTTGACTATCAACGTTTTGTTTTTCAGGTTAACTCTTTCTTTCTATCTTCGATGAAAATTTGAGGACAATTTTTTTTAAGAACACAAAAAAACAAAAAAACAAAAAGCTAAAATACAACAAATGAATCAACTCAAATTATATTCAGTCAAGACCATGTCCAAATTAGTAGCTACAGCTAAAGCCATGGCTAGATTTACGCATCAACATGCGTTAAAGTAAAAGACATCCGTAGCAACACCTGTGTACACGTCGGATGATGTAAAGCGGTTAAACAAAACTAACAACCATTGGAGAAAAAAAACTTCCAAGATGATGGATGCAAAGTGGTCCATTTGATTGTGTTTCTTGTCATGTAGACAAGCACACCAACCATTTTACTGTGTGCACAGCAGCCGGGTCTAGAATTACCGGAAGGCTACAGAGGCCATGATCTGGGATGCCCTCATCTTGGCCTTGCTGCCCTTAAAGACACTTTTGATTGAAATTGAGATTTCAGATTGAGATTTCAACTTAACAAGGCACCCTTCAATTTCAGAAAGCTGTCTTGTCCTTTACTGACAGAGTTGCAAAGCCTACACTGCACTTCTTTTGGGAAACATGTGTATAAAGGAAACAGGAAGTTTCAAACATGGAGGTACATCCATCTAAGGCATATTTATCCTGCAGGTACATTTGTTTATTCAATTTTATGCAGGACACTTTAAAGACAGGACTCCTCAGAATGTCTGAGGGAACTTTTTTTAAAGGGACTTCTAGCTGTTCAGGCCTGGAATTTCATCTTTGAGAGGATGAGGCCATTTTTAATTTTGCAAAGGGTGCTTTCATTGGTAAAAAAAAACACCTTAAAGTCTATGGGAAACTTTTGAAGGGGCACCAAGGCCAAGACCAGGGGGCAACAAATGCCAGGCTTGGCTGTTCCTTCCTCTATGCTCCAAGTAAAGACAAGGGTAACAAATGCCCACTGCCTCCATTAATTTATCCTGCCTCTAAGTGTGATGTAATTGTACTGTAAACCGCATCCACTTCACATATTAAACTGCCAAAGATTACCTGGGCCCAATTTCATAAAGCAAGAAAGCACACAAATTTGCTAAGCACGGACAAATATTGCTCAGCAGAAACTGGTTACCAGCCAAAACTACATGAAGTCCACACTGTTTTGACTGGTGCCCCACTCATTTTTTTTTTTGCTTAGCATAGAAATTTGCTAAGCGGTGTTTTCTGCTTAACAGCTTTATGTACTCAGAAGATTACCCATCGGAAATGCATCGAGCTTAACTGCATGAGGATTTATGCAAGAAAAGTTCAACAATTTGACTTGACTTTTATACTTGTTCTTAGTTATATATGTGAAATTGCCTTTGAACAATGACATGGGTGATTTTTGGATGACAGTTGCTAAAGGTGTTGTTGCTGGGGACACCCTGTACTTTAAGGCATGATGATGCCGCGATCCAGCCGTAGCCGTAGCCGTAGCCGTAGCCGTAGCCGTAGCCGTAGCCGTAGCCGTAGCCGTAGCCATAGCCATAGCCGTAGCCGTAGCCGTAGCCGTAGCCGATTCAGACACAGCCTAAGCAACCTGCAAGCTTTATGTATTGTGTACTTATACCGTCTGTCCATGTACTACAAACCCAGGCCTATGAGAGACACTGGTATAGACCACATCTGGGGTGGGTGGGTGGCACATTCTCTCACAAGGTCATAGGTGCTCTCTGTGGAGTTGACTTCTTAGAGGCCCACATGAACAAATATTTTGGAAGTGTGAACTTTCTGAACTCTTGATTCAAAAACCATCACAATTGGCCGACTCCCGAATGATGTAAAGATTGTAAGTACCTGGCATCGAATGTTATCGACTCAATCAATGTTGGTCGGTGTACGTGTACACAAACAATCTAGAGGGTTTAAACCAGCTTTGGCAGAATCTTTTACAAAGCTTTTACAAATACATTTTTATAAATTATTAAATAATGGGGAGCAGGGGATCAGGTTGGCTTAGTGGTTTCTTTCCTTGCCTTTTCATCTCTGTGGACCCTGGTTCGAATCCCACCTCAGACCGGGAGCCTTGCATGTGGATTGGGTTTTCAGTCCCCTACCTCATTGCATGGGTTTTCCCCGTTAGGGCTTAATTCCTCCCACATCCAGAACTGATCACTTCTTCTTGTTTCCAATTCATCCTATTATTGGTGCTAATTGTGCTGTTGGACGTGTTATAAATTATACTTTCTGAATGTGATATCCTCAGTTGAGCTTGACAGACCTGAACTTGCGCTGACTTTTAAAACAAACAACCTTTCAGACATGAAACTGATACTTTTCTTCTAGACTTGAAGACTGGAATGAATACCCAAATGCTACCCCAAAAAACCACTGGCGTACCATCCCTTTAAAAGTGACTCTGTGTACCCGCAGATCTCACAATTATTAGCCTTTGGATTAGTAGTGGGGTGTCTGTCTACCAGTACCAGCCTCACAGAGACCTGGCCCTCTGAGCTACATGATAATATCCTCCCATCACTTGTCAGGAACCAAGTGAGGAGCCCTGGCCAACTAGAGGTCCCGTCCTGATTGAACCAATTCACTGTTGACAAGTGGACAACTCCCAAGAATGCTGAGTTTGTTGTTTTGTTTCAGACCTAGGGACCGTCTCCACAAACACTGGGTAAACTGCACTCGATCTGAGCCCGATTCCATAGGCCTGCTTAGGCAGAAAATATTGCTGAACACTTTTCTGCTAAGCGCAAATGAGTAAGATACCAGTCATGGATGGTACGTAAGACAAGGTGTTTTATGCTTAAGCAGCTCCAAGAAATTGGACCCTGGGGCCCTATCTCATGGCCCTGTTTAAGTAAAAATAAATCTGCCCTTCAGCAATAAGCGTAAGCATATTTCACAGGTTAGCAAGGAATCTTTTCTTGTGTATGTGCGTACATCACGTCACTATGCACTCTTCACTTACACAGCAAATGCAGATATTTGGCGCTTACCCTGTAAGCAGTAACTGGTGACCATAAGACCATACTTCTGCAATAAGCAGAGCCATGAAATTGAACCCTGCTGGTTGACCAAGGAAATGGCTTGTGGAAAAAAACTGAAATAATCATAATTCCATCCAAGATGTACAAAAGACCCATAGTGTATAAAAATACAACGCAACTTCCCACAGGAAAACCACATTGTCTGCAATATTTTGATGGGGCATTGACATTTGGTAAACTAGTATGAGCAAGAACTTGAACCGAAGACAAGTTCCAAACTTGATTCAAGATGTGGTTTAATCTCCACATCCGCAGTCATTTGTAATGTCCGAACAAAGTCTGATGTTGTTCCAAGTCTTGTCTTGGCTCCACTCAGTCACACACGTGGCAAAGTTGGCCGAACAAAACCATTAAGTGACACACAATTTGTGTTTTAAAACTAAAAAGAAGAGTCATACTTTGGTAATGACAAAGAAAAAAATGTTCAATTTTTTTTTTTTTTTTTTTTGCCTACTTGTTATAAAGATTGTAATGGCAGTAAGCATCAGCCCTGCAAAATTATTTTGCCTTTAAGTGTCCCTGTTGATGAGAAATCATTAAAAGTATATCTTGCGGCGTGTCGTGGCCGAGCGGATAAGAGCACCGGACTCAAGCTCTGGTGTTTCTGACTCAGCAGAGTGTGGGTTCGAGTCCCGGTCGTGACACTTGTTTCCTTAAGCAAGACACTTAACCCTTATTGCTTCGTCCTTCGAATGGGACGTAAAGCCGTTGGCCCCGTGTGCTGTGAAACGCAAGTAAAAGAACCCAGTGCACTTATCGAAAAGAGAAGGGGTTCGCCCTGGTGTTCCTGGTTTGATTGGCAGCATATTGCGCCAAAGCACCTTGTAAACCATTACATGGTGCTATGTAAAGGAGGAGTAGGTCTCATACTTCAAAACAAACCACAAAAAACCCACATACCTTGCAGGAAAATACCTTAAAGCACTTAGAGGCTGGCCTGCAGTAGGCGCTACACAAATACGTTATATATTATTTATATCGGAAACATTTTGTGCCCAGAGATTGCCTGTAAGCAACTTTTTAAAATTTGCACGGTGTCTGTTTGAATTCTACCCTCAATATGGCCAGAGATGGGGTACCTGCTAAATGTGGATGGATTCAACATTCTTGCTGAAAATACCATGAAAGTTTTTGCTGCTTTCTCAACAACTTCCCCACAGCACACAGGTGACTTTTGTTGTATCTTTCTTGACAGTTTCTCCCATGAGTTAGAATTTATACGTTGGCAAAAACCAAAGGATGACCCTACCTTTAAAAAAGATGTATGGACAGTTGGCCCACTTTAGATTGACCAGACAAAAAAATCAAATGCTGAATTACAGCTGTCACCGAAAGGTTGGTTCTGATGAAGTAATTACATGGAGGACGCCATGATGGTTGATGGATGACCAACATGTTTTCATCTATAAAACCTACCTGAGTAGTTTCAAAACCATTCTCCAACCCCATAGTGCATTTTTACAAGTCGTGTGTACAAATTAGGGCGTATTTATTCAAGGTTGACGTACTGTATGCATCAGAGTGACATTTAGAAATCGTGGCATTTGACTTGTTGTATGCGAGTGTACAACTCCAACCAATCTCATGATTCACTGAAATACCTTATTCGGGTCTCTAGCTGAGATTTTTTAGAGAGTTTGCGATGGAAACTGTTTGGAGGTTTGGGTTCTTAATTGCAACTTGCGCCGTTTTCCACAAGAACTACCTAGCTAGACAACAACACTGCCCAGACTTACTGAATATTATGATAACTTGTGATCAAACCTATGGCCCTATGCTTGGGCGTGGGCTTAGGCATGGGCTCTGCATGCCTGTCTTTAAAAACCCTGAAGGGAAATTTCATGTTTTTCTGAATAACTGACCTGGAGCCCAAACCCAAGCTATCGTTTCAAAAAGGGCCTACAATGTGGGAACCTCTGCCACTGCTATATATTTACAGAAGTACATGAACCAGAGTTATACTCCATGTAGAGTCATGCAAATTTGTAGCTCTAACTAACAAGAAAACAGCCTTGCCTGTAAAACTTTTTGTTCGAGGGTATTCAGGATTTCTATGGAATGAAAAAAACGGAGGGGGGAAACTTGCTAGTGAGCTGAGAATCCCATTCAAACTCATATTAATTCCCTACTTCATGAAAACTTCTAGACAATACATGTTCTTATAAACTAACAAGTCAATTTAACAAGTAACCATCGATACAGTTTTACACATGTACATGACAGAAATCAAAATAAGTATGGGGGGCATCTTCTGGTAGCCGGGGGCTAGTGGTGGGATGCCTGATGGACAGATAGACAAACAGAAGGTAAACAGAAGCAAGAGAATACAGACAGACATGTTCAGATACAATAGGATGTGTGGTCCAATGTGTTGTGCAGATTCAGTCTCTGTTTTTAAAGAGAGTGAATGGAAAAAAAGCGAGACTCTGAGAATAGGGCTGTGGAACCCAAGCGATACACCAACAAGAGCAACAACAACCAGGGAAAAATGCATTGTTGCGTTCAACAATAACAGAATCCCGGGACTGGGGGTCAAGGCGGATGACAACTATGACATACGGGTACACAACAGCCTCTGCAATCTAAACCTTGTCACCGTCAAAATTGTTATTGAACGAGACGTCACAGAGTGGGTTTTCAGAGAAAGGAATTATGACCTGTTTTCCACCCAAACGTGTAAAAGTTTTTTTGCAGGTATACAAATAATAGTTGAATGCAAAGACCAGGGCCCAATTTCATAGAGCTGTTTAAGCACAAAAAGTAGCTTAGCACAACAAAGTTATGCTTACCATACCAAGGTTACCAGTGCAAATACCATGTCACATGCACTATTTCTGACTGGTATCCTGCTAATTTTTGCTAAGCAATATTGTCTGCTTAAGCAGCTCTATGAAACTGGGCCCTGGAATTTTGGGGGGATCAGACTGGCTAAGTGTATTTTGTTGCCATGCCTTTCAGCTCTGTGAATCCCGGTTCCAGTCCTGTCTCGGACCAGAATCCTTGCATGTGGATTTGGGTTGTCAGTCCCTACCTCATTGCACAGTTTTTCCCTATTTGGGAATTTCCTCCAACATCTAAAACTGAACATTTCTTCATCATTTCCTATTCATCAAGTGACTCAGCTGTTTGATGTGTCATTTATTTTTAAAAATTGTTAAATAAACTTTCATCTTTGGAGGGGCAAGGCCAATCATTTCAGTGACCTGGACCCACAACAGCCAGTGCAACATAATCCGATAGACCTAAAACCATAGATCAAGAAGCCTAACTATGTTATTCTAACCTCTGCTGTCAACTGGTGTGTTGTAGTTAATTTTTTTTTAAATAGAGAGATTAAAGCTAAAATAAATTGGCATTGACAGGATTGTTCCCTGAGGTAAACTAACTCAGCTACTGTGTTGAGCCTGGTCTGGGAAATTGATATGAGACCTGGTGTGGACCATGAAACAAAGTAAGGTACAGGTATTTTTAATAATTAAATAACGTCCTTAAGGAAGGGGATTCCGAATATTCTTTTAATGAAGTGCACCTGATGGGGGAAATATAGACAGCTTCTTTGTTCATTAAAGATGAAAACAAAGGCAAAAGAATTGGGCACCATGGCAATTCCTCAAGAAATGGTTTTTGACTGAGTTTGATTGATTCACTACTACAAAACTTCCACTAACTTCCACTAAGTTAGTGGACGTTTTGCAGTACAACAGTGTACATCCATGCAGGCCTAAAGTGACATTTCAGCAAGGCAGGGGTTTTTCGTAGCAAAGGGCATTTCTGCGAGGGAATTTTTAATTTCTACTCGAACATCTCAAGGGGGCACAAAGGCAATGACCAGAGGCATGGAGGTGATTACCGACATTGCCTTCAGGTATCCAGTCTGCATTACTTCATTCTTGTAAGGGGCAAGGCAGTTATTCCATGGTGAAGGGCACCTCTGTCAGTAATTTTTTTTTATATTTTTACTGGAACCTTTTGAAGGGGCGCCAAGGCAATGACCAGGGGGGCAACGGAGGCTGTTTTTGTGAAGCATTGGGTCTGCATCGTATACTTTAAACTTATTAATTTTGGTGGGTTTTTTTTTACCCTACACCGATGTGTGTTAGCACTGTTTACTCAGTACTTTCCCCGAGTTCTGTGAAAAAAATCACAGGCATATTACTCGGGTGGGATTCGAACCCACCTTTGCATTCTAGAGCAGTGTCTTACCAACTAGTCCACATAACTCGGGAAAGTACTGAGTATACAGTGCTAACACACATCGGTGTAGGGTAAAAAACCAAAATTAATATTCTTTATCCCCGATGCAAAATTAACATCTATTAAATACTTTAAACTTGCATTACGGGCAAGGCTAGCACATCTCTTATGCTAGCACATCTATCTAATATTCCTAGCACATCTATTATGAGGGAATTTTACATTTTTATTGGCACATTTCAAAAGGAAAGGAAATGCCCGGGTTTGTAGAGGCAAATTGCCTCCCTGGCCTACTGGGCCCATCCATGTATGATTTATGTACATATAGGTCTTCATCTTAGAGGTTTTCAACCTTGATTGGTACGCAGTTACATCAATGCAATCTTATAAACAGTCCAAAGTCGGGCACCGAGTCGTCATAGTAACTCCCATTTTAATGGCTCCAATGGATAACTCCTTGACGACAAACTCTTTTCTTTTTTTTTCATTTTCCAGTACTTTAACTTAAAGGGCCGAGTAGTTATTTAATTTCATCCTAACTTTTGATCAAATCTCGATGAAAAATGTGTGCAAATTTACCATAAGAGGGTTTTGATTGTGTTTAATTTGAGTGTCCTGTGAAACTAATAGCATGAGTTTCACTGTTTTCAAATATTGGATTTCGGAGTTGCAAGATCAAAATTCAATGTTTTATCCATTTCTCAAAAACCACAGGTAGGTAAGGTAAGTTTTCTACCATGACCACCTAGGCCCTGTATAATATATTTTTTGTTCAGTCTTACCGATGCTGTACACACGCTTTAAAGCTCAATATAATTATATTGAATTTTATTTTAGCTTTCTAGACAGCCAAATCAACCATTGAAAGTTGTTCCAATTTTTACACAGGTAGACTGCTGCTGCTGTGCAAATACTCGGTATTCATGAGTGCTGGACAAAATCTACCACATATTTGTAAATGTGGATCAAGTGCCTTTCAAGAGTGCAGTTCCAGTGGTGAATAGATTTGAGGCAGTCTGATTCTTTAGAATTTCATAGTGAAATAAATTTACAACGTCCACAATGAGATTTTGTCTTTTTATAGGCGCAAAACAAAATTACAGAATGCCTGAATTTACTCCACGTTGAGTGTCAAACAGTGTTTACAAATCAACTGTCTGGCATGGGGGAAGGGGGGAATCGATGAAACAGAGTGAATTTGGATGAGGACAAATATGTAAACTCATTGCTTAATGCTGTGGTGTGAATCCGATCAAGTTATGTACCTTTGGGTAAACATTAAAAGGAACATGAATTTGTTCACCTGTGTCAGTGGTGAAGAATTATCATTGAAATAAATGGATATTATTGCACATAGCCACACTAGGCCTAATAAAAACAATTGTTTGTTTCCGGTAACATGCTCTGAAAAATTTGGGACGGTAGGTAGGGAAAAAAATTTATTTAAAAAAAAAAAATTATTCTGGAAGACTCAAAACTGCAGTCTTTTTTCAGGGTAATAGTATCCGAACATTTCCAAAATTACATCAAAATGTTCGAGGTATGTATAACAGGAGTGCGTTCCACTTGCGCAAACGTTGGCAACGTTTGCGCACGTTTGCCAACAATTTCGAGTGGAACGAGTTGTGCGCTGCCAAAGTTGGCGAACGTTAGCAACCGTAGGCGAACGTATCTATGAGGTGTTGGTGGGTGGTTTTAAAAATGGCGGACAGCATGTAGATAACCGAAAGGTTAGCAGACGAGGGTTTTTTTCTTGTAACGAAAACAATTTTTTTAAATTTGTTAGTGGAGTTGAAAAAACAACTTAATAAGTTGATGTCGTGATGTATAAAAGAGGTACTAAAAGCCAACGCTACAAAAAATACACTCCGGTGTCTCCATCTCCATTACAGTGCGCCGCCATTATTGAAGTGCGCAACAAATCGTTCCACTCGGTCGCAAACGATCACAAACGGTCCGCGCAAACGGTTGCGATCTGTTTGCGCAAGTGGAACGCACCCTGGTCTTTACTGGTCTTTTTAGACGCCGGTTAATACGAGGTATTTCACCTCACCGGTCCGGAACTGTCCCATGCGTGTTTCTATGTCTTAAAAAACAGAAGATATGAGCACGGTCGTAACGAAAACCCGGATAATACGAGGTATTTTTGCGGCCACGTGATGACAAAATGTATTGTTTTTCATACTTTAATAGCGAGATCGGAAAAATATTGTTGCGTAAAAGCTTACCGTTCAGTCAGCCAAGTTTCTGAAATTACCTGCGTGTTGCCAAACTATTTATCGGATCGGACCGGCTACACGATTCCGTCCGATCCGAAAATCAGAAACATTACGCTGGTAACTTAGGCTTGAAATACTACTTCGCCTACACGCCTAGCGGCTACCAGCGAAAACAACGTTCAGCATAGGCGCTACGCAGTATCGAATCTGTCACATCATGGTCACATGAACGGCAATTTTGACATGACTTTGCTATGATTTTTATTTTGAGTTATACAAAATATTAAATTTCTATGATCATAGTCAACAAAATTGCATTCATCATTGATATTTTTGTGTACAGGATGCTCATAAGAACTGTACTAGGAATCCAACCACTCCATTCTAGCCTAGACACGTGTGTGTCCGGCGGACCTCGTATTAACAAGAGTCGACTGTATAGTGTTTGCACACCGGGGCTACTGTACTAGCGCACGTCTTATCATCGAGCCCTGTCAGAATGTTCTGGTTGTAGAGCCGCCGCGCCGGCAAACATATACAAATCATAGTACGAATTCATTGCCAGAATTTATGGAATTGCGGATACGAATTCGATTCTCAAAAAAAATGTGCATTAAAAATTTGTTTTCTCTAGATAGATTTCCGTATGTTTAGACTGGAAGCTTACGAACGGTGGGTAGAAAATAAATTTTATTTTGCCACAAATGTTGATAAAATTTTTACGGTCGCAAGGTTTTTACACGGACGGTCGGGTTACCGGAAACAAACAAATATTTTTATTAGGCCCTATTAAACTCAAAATTTGCAAAAAATCTTAATAGGGTTGGGGGGGGGGTTTTGGGGGGGTGTACATGTATCTGGCCTGGCTCTTGTAGAAAAATAAATTCTCCTGGAGAAATATCGCCCTCTTAAATAAAATCAAAATCCAAAAACTAGACTATGAAGACCGCTCGGAATCACTATGTATGCATTCAATTGTTTTCATTGAAATAACCCACACATGTGCACAAAAATCTCCTACAAAATATAAACTTTTTTCTTCTTTTTTTTCACGAAAAACTAGAGGATGGCAAACATATTTACTCTTCAAAAAACCAATAATCAATATACAATACCTTTGAAATTTCCCGATTGTTTAAAGAACAAAGAGCATGATGACGTCCTTCTTTCCTTTTTTTTTTTCCTTCCTTTTAACTCCGAGGTCAAGATGGGGTTAATAGAAATAAAGCATCTTTTTCCTTGGTTATCTTGATGCAAGGACTACTGTAATAGGGAAGGCCGGGAAAAGCAAATAATGAAGTAAAATGCTACCACAGTTGTGGCCAACTGGCCCTCCAGCTGGGCGACCAGTGAAAGCTTCCAACACCCACCATGCCCATGGAGTCTAGTCCCATCCTCCAAGGTTATCAAGAAGAAAGCAGATGGCAACAGCCTGGAGAGTGGTTACAGACTAGTACGGGCAGAGAGAGTGTGTTTTGTTCTTTCTCCAATTTGTGCTTGATTGCGTGCACTATCGTCTCAAAATTATAAAATGTACAAATAGTGCAAGCGTTTTGGATACAATGTACTGTATGTGTTTCAGTTTTTACCTGTACCTTGATCAGAACGTAATGGAGAATACAAAACAAGGTTATCACAAAAAGGTTTCAAATGTAACAAGGTTATTAATAGTTTGTTTCATTTGTCTACATCTCAGTACTACAGTGTGTAGAATTATTGCACAAAATCCCCACTGGAATGATAAAATGTACTTCACAGAGGAATATTACAATCTCAGCCAAAATAGTTGGGAAACTTTAAAATGGTTACATCCTCCCAGACCAGGGCTCGAAATTAACACTGAACCGCAGGCCCGAGGCCAGTGATTTTAGCATCGGGCCAGTAAACTGACAACCAGACAAGCCCAGTGGTCTTGTGTTTTTTAATAATAACACCTCAGTGCATTTTTTATTTAAACTGATAAATACAAATTTCTTTTCAATTCCGTTGAGTATTGGAGATTACCCATAACAAAACTTGATAAATCTTCTCTTAGTGCAGGATACATAAATAGTTCAAATGTGAAACTGTGTACACATGTAGATAGTGTTCTTCTCATTTTGATTCTGGTCTTTTAACAAATTTTCTGGTCCAGTAAAAGTTTTGAGCTACAAGCCCTGCAGTCTTTTGGATTTCCCCCCCAAATTCGAGCCCTGCAGACCCCCACACCTCCCCCCTTCAAAGTTGTTCCGTGAGGTGAGTGCAGACCATACAACGACACCCAACATTGACCAGGGGGAGGGAGGAGGAGGGAGGGAGGGCAGTGAGTTTTTACAGGGATTGTCTAACCGCAGTCTTTCATTATTGATTGGGCAAACCACAACTACTGTAGTACCTGTAACACTGTGATAAACACAGCATTATTAGAGAAGATTAAAACCATTTAACTCATCTATTCATGAACCATTCAAGGACAATCCAAGGAAACCCCCATGGCACTGGTTTCAAGTGAGGAGACCTGCATCTTCTTCACAACAAAGCTTTACATTAGAAGAACCCTTCAGGTGGTTTACCAGTACTACTGAAGGAATGGTACAGAGGTATAAATAAACTAGTATTGATTTCCTTTCTAAAAGTAAATGTTCTTGAATAAAAACAGCAAACACAAGCAACTTGGGCCAAGTCAAACAAATACAACAGTTGATCCCCCTGGATTTTTCCAGAAAGAGCAGAATGAGGGCCTTTTTATGATTATAATTTTGTTTTCTAGAAGGAAAGAGCTAGACAAATAATTTGCTGGCTTTGTAGAATTATAAGTGTCAAATATGGGAAAATTAAACCAACCGTTGAAAGAATGGTGCCGAGATGAAGCGGAAATGAAAACCGTAGTTTTTGTGGCAATTTTTTTTTAAATATCTTAAAATAAAAGGATTTGGCCTCAAAGAAGGATAAGGGCAGGGATGATCAACGTTGTTTTTTTTTAAATGGCCTGATTACAACTCACATAATATGTACAGTGTACTGTACAACCCCCCCCCCCCCCAGTACTTGATTTTTGAGATAACTGTCAATCAATCAATCAGTCAATCTTTTTCTACTCAATCAATCAATACACATAAATATATATGGTACCAAAGAAAAGGTGTCGATCATAGGGTGGGGGATCTCCATTTAAAGTAATCTTGATGAGTTGCATCAAGAAATACGATGCTTGCATTTGTAAAATCTCCTCTACTCACAGGAAAACATTCTTCGACGATCCTTCTCAACAAATTTACTCAGCTACTGCTCACATACTGAGCAACCCCGTCTCCAAGCTCCAAGGACAAGACAAGGTCCTGAACTTTTTTACACGAGTCTTACTTTGTTAATCACTGTTATTCTAAAAGATTTTGTGGCAAACGAAAAAGTGACAAACTGCACTTCTTGGATTTAAAAATAATCCTTTTCACACATGTCCGTTTATTGGTTTCCGCTGTCGTGTTTTAACAAACTGTATTTCCCTGGTTTTCTTTCTGGCCAAGTAGGAAGGACAGAAAGAAAAAAACAACATTGGAAGCACTTTATAATGACTCCATCAGTTTAGCTACACAAACAAACATAAGTAGACCTTCATTTACATGTATACACTTGCCACAATGACGATTGTTTTGATCTTTTGACTGAATTCAAAGAAAAGCGACTGTGAATGAGACCTAGTTTCCAGGCTGCTTTTACTTCAGCGGAGGATTTGAATGGAGCTCAAGGCCCTCTGGGTATGGCAGGGCGAACATCAGTCCAAACAAATACCATGTCGCACAAACAGGGTTCAGAAACAGGGATCAGAACCAATGAACTAAAGTCAACAGACCTTGCATTTCATTGGAATCTAATATTGCTGTTGGTAAAACAGAAGGTCTTGACATATCATTCGCTAAGGTTTAGGGCAAAGTTTGGGGGCGGGAAGAAAAAAAAACCACCCCTGTTGATATTGGATTCTTCTTAATACTGTACTAAAACATTTAATGTTAAACACATGTTGACATGTTCGCATGCTACAGAGCAGCAACACAAAGCCTTACAACAAAATAAAACACTATCAAAAAGTCATAAATAGGCAGACTGAGACACATTGCTATTTTTAAATATAAAAAAAGCGCTTTACTCCTTGAATAACAAAAACCAACGTTTTTTTTAATAACCATTCATACATAATGTAATGCCGAGCCCCCTCAACTAAAAGTGTGAAAAATCAATGCTTCTGCGCGACCAAGGTGCAACAATAGTTCAACTTCACGTCTGTCATGATGATTTATCAGACATTCAGCGGGTTATCATTGTTAACAACAAATGACCCAGCTTTGACAGGGCCCAGCACCCTGCTTTTGTGAAAGTTCCAGGTAATTGGGTGAGTGTCAACCCCACTGCTTTTTGTCAAAAGACTGGTGTAGACTTGAAGTTACCGAGCTGCGTGTACACCAGCGAGCTGTTACCACCAGAGTTTGTAGCCATGCTGAGCTAATATTCTTGTTGTTCGGTGGTTTTCACAAATCAAATTTAGTTGCATTGGTGCCAGGTGTTGACACATTAGATGTCCAACATAATTGAAAAGGTGTTTCGGTTCGTCTCAACTTTCTACGGGGCAAACTAGAGACCTGGATTGTAAGAGTTTTTTTACCCTTTTACCTTTTCCAGCGAGTAGCCAACAGAACTCGCCTTTTCAAATCACACAGCTCAAGCTTTTTCAAAAGACTTCATTTCACATTAACTATTAAAATAGGGATGCTTTTCAACACTGAACAAGCCAGCGGGACCAATTGTCACTGGTCCTCTGCCGTATTACCTGGCATTTGGCCAGTGGACCACTGTTACAGGGAGAATGCTTGATTGCAACTGTTATCAACCCGAGTATTCCTGATAAGTAGTAAATCATACAAGAGTACAATACCTTGACTGATCCAAGGGGTTTCTGCTGAGGAACAGGAGCCCCCCCCCCCACTAATTATAAGATGGCACACTACATGTACATCAGTGCAACCCCCCCCCCCCCCCCTTCCAAACAAACAACTGCATTTACTACCGATGTGCATTTGTACAGAGAAACCCTACCCTCGAATCTAAAACAATGTCTGTACCACCAACCCTGCAGGCGGTGGAAATTAAAAACACCTTTTTATGACTACGCTTTTTTTTTAAGTAGATGCCTGGAAATAAATGAATCAACTCCCCAGAAGCGAAAGCTGTTCCACCCCATGTCCCCTTTTCATAAAATCAAATTTACATAAGGCATACAATTTATTTCCACACAGCTGAGCGAGAATGAGTATTTGAGAAGAATGTCTGGGGTTTTTTTTTTGTTTTTTTTACGACAACACATGCCTCAACGGGGCACTAAACCGTCACCCAAGCCATAACTCTAAATTAAATTTGCATGCAGACCCTTCTTGGACCCATAGGACTATGATCTGCAGTTCAGCACACACATTTAATATCTCCAAAATTAAACTCTTACTAGAGTGTCTTTTGCTCTCTCTCTCTCTCTCTCTCTCTCTCTCTCTCTCAATATCTCTTCCGCTACCTTAACACTGGTGTGAATTGTAAAAGCATGACAGCATGTGGTAACCTGTGGGATTGCATCTTGGCACGATACTGTGCATATATGTATCAGACTGCGTCCTTCGCAGTTTTTCGAAGCCGAGATAAAAAGGTAACACCACGATGCCAAAATGCTTTTAAACAAGTCAACTCAAGGAAATACAAAATCCCATGCACTTTATAACGAGGTCCAACCGTTCAATGAATAACAGCGCAGAGTGTAAGGTGCGAAACTTAAGAATCTTTGAAGAACAAATCTGATTGATCATCATGAGTCACTCAGGAGCTAATTGTGGACCTGCAAAGATCTCCCAATTCAGGGTTAAATACCTCATTAGGGTGAAGTTAAGACTAAGAATGTCAGACAGGAGGAACTCTGTTTGCGTGTGTGTATATAATCCAACCTCATACCCCTCAAACCTGGCTCAATTTCATAGAGCTGCTTAAGAAGCACAAAAAGGAGCTTACCACAACTTAAGTTATGCTTACCATGATAAGGTAAGCCCAAAGACCTCGTCACATGTACAATCTGTGACTGGTCCCCCCCCCCCCCTCCCTGCCAACTTTTGCTTAGCAGAAAAATTGAAAAGCAGTGTTTTCTGCTTGAGCAACTCCATGAACTCAGGCCCAGGGTAACTTGGCTTCTACCACAGTCAAATACAGTGAAAATGAGCATCAACTCAAAGACAACACACATCATCTCCATTTGGTCGTGAAAATAAAGAGTGTAAATGGAGAGAGTGGAGAATATCAAATTGTACCCTTATGAAGAACTTTATCCCTGTTTTTGTGCAGAAAATCCCTCCCACACTGTGTGTACTGACGCGTTAAGGCTGGGTGCACAACCACAATTGGGATTATAATCCATTTGCTTTGTAGGGCACGAAAAATGCCCATTTTTCCAGTCCACCAATCAAAAATCATGTTACAAAACATGTTACATGGTTTATCTAGTTTCATAAACCGTGTGACCTAAATGTCTGGGAGCTTGCTAGCGAATTTACGGTTTAATTTTAGCGGGAAAACCCCAGTAAAAATTACCAAAGGTGGTGTGACCTCTAACTAAAACTGATAATTTTAGTCACAATGCACTTTAGTCCATCAAAAATAATGCCCCTCTTTGCAATCTCCTAATTTAAATAGAAACTGTATTTTTTTAGAAAGAGTAATACGAATCAACGCCGAGCAACTTTACAGGTCTAACAAAAGTACTTTCCCAAGTGGAACAGAGGAAAACGTCTCCCCGGTGTGTGAATTTTAAGGGAATTCAACGTTGAGCAGATGCACACTAGTTCTTGATATGTTTGTAGCACAGTAATGGACTGTCTCTTCACGTTTGAGAATTGAAAGTGCTGTTAAATGGGTCTTGGGAAAGCAGGGGGTAGAGGAAACGGTGGAGTAGGGTAAGTGGTGGGGCAGGGGAAGTAGTAGGGTAGGGGAAGTGGTGGGGGGGGGAAGGTAAACGGGGAAATTTTGAAACCCTTCATAACAAATCCAGACTTGTTTAATGTTCAAGTTTTCCATGATTGTTTAAAAATCAGACTTAGTCTGTCGCTAGTGTAAAGTAGTGACCAAGCATTTCTTAGAGTTCTTGAACTCTTCATACTGGACAGGCAGGGAAGTCTAGGATCCCATGTCCCTGAAGGCTCCATCTCAAGGCAGCTTTGGTTACAGCGCTTTTGACAGCGACACCACGCTGACCCACAATATGTTTACTGAGAAAACGACGATGAGAGTTTCAAAGTTATGAGTCAGGCGGAGGTCATGTCTCAGCTATCCCCGGCCAGATGTAAGAAATTAAAGAACTACTACTCAAAGGAGCAGAAAGTTCCACCAGCCGATCCCCACCGTCTGTACCTCTTATTTTCCTCATCAACTACCGTCCCTGATGACTGCATGAAGAAGAAGACGCTGGTATCCAGTAGTGTGTGCTTAGTGATGAGAATAGGAAGAGCAATCAAGTGCGCTGACGACCCGTGGGCCCTCATGAATCATCTTGGCATCCCTGAGATGTTTAATACAGACGAGGATGAGGATGATGAAGATGCCACAGCTGTCTTTAAAAAAGCACAACTGGCTCAGTGAACTGCGCAGTTTTAAGGACTAGTAATTTGTAGATGTTTACAGTCAGAAGTCTTCAACATCACTTAGCATCTGCTGAACAGTCTATTATATGATAATGTTCTCAATAAAAAAGGCCGCTTTCATTTTGCAAAGGGCACTTCCATTGGCAAATCTTAAAGTCTATGAGAAACTTTTTGAAGGGGCACCAAGGGCCAATACAGAGGCAATGGCCTCCATTGCCTCTGTGTAATTTGAGAGCCTGACGTTCTCTGCTAGTAGTTACTCCTGAGTAAACCAGTCAAAACTCTTTCCAAGTAGTCCGGCTGGCTAGTTCAGTGTTGAAAAGCATCCCCATTTAATATAAAAATGTGGGCCAGTGAAGAAGCTGGCAGACTGTAATTAAAACAACACGCAACCTGGTCCTTCTGGCTAGTCACCGAAAAAGTTACGAGCAAACCCTGATCGCAGTACGATGTACATGTACGTACAATGTATACAGGTAAAGCAAAGTTTGCAGGACTTCAAAGAATTCAACTAACAACTTAAATAAGTAAAGCATTAAAACATTACTGTGGGTAAATAAATTGTTAAGGGGGGGGGGGGGGGGTGTTCTGTACAAATCAATGTACTTTTTCGTACAATGTACATTTGAAGTGGAAATGGGGTGAGGGGCACATATTACCATATTTACACCATTATCACCTGATTACACAGAATCAGATATGACCTGAACAATGGAAAGGGCAGGGTTTTCCCATGTTCTCCAAACTTAGCCAAAAAGGTACAGCGAATTTGTGTGACTCACGGAACGAAAACAAGTTGATGACTTTCGTTTTCCAGCTTGAAATTTGAGACAATTCTAAAACCTCATGTACACTCCGTGCAGAAAAGCAGTTGCCAAACCCAAGGATGATACAAGCACCATCACGTACACATTTTGCATCTAATGACAGTTTGATTTTACATACACGTACACACTGCATCCATAAACATCTCTACACGTAGTACAATCTTTCTGATGGGTAATATGCAGGCACTTTGAAAACAAAACTTGGGGCCTTAACAATTCAACAACTGAATGTAAGTTAACTGTGCTTTTGTGTAGCAGTGTTTGAATTTGCAGGACTATCTAGTGCTTTCTGAGTGCATAACAAGAAACTGGTCTCCGAAATGCAATATTCTAGATGGCAGAGTACTGTGCAATGTTATTAAATGGCCTGACTATCCCCAAGCCTTCACAATCCAACAGCATTTTGTGTTTGATTCTGTTGGACTGAGGACAGCTCTAGTAAACTGATTAATGCTTTACATGGGCTCCCGCATACCACCATAATCAGAGTCCCACAGTTTGAGTGTTGAGTTGTATGGACTGAGGACTGCACTAATTGTGCTTTACATGGGATCAGGCATACCACTCAAATCAGAACTTCCAACAGTTTGGGTGTTGAGTTACCATACAGTGTTGCATTTGGTTATTAGAGGACCCTAGCAAATAAGTCAAGGAAATTAGAGCTGTATGATCAGTGATATATGATGTTACAGTGTCATGTACAAAGCTAGCATATAGTGTAAAACCCCTTTATAATTAATACTGAGCAGACAGTACAAAGTGCAGATGTTTATCAGACAACCATGTCAGCTATTCAGAATTCCCAAAAGTGACTCTTAAACTTTGAACTGCCACACATCATGGAGGTAGACCATGTACACATCAAGTTATAAATGAGTTACGGATCCAGAGGAATGCCAAAGCAAGCTACACATGTTTTTTTGCTTCTTTCGTTTTATTACACACCCATACCAATGGCAGGGCCGAGAATCGATGTAAAATTTTAATAAAACATCCAAAGTGTCACGAGTTGGCAATGATTAATCTGGCTGCATTTATTAAGACGGAAGAGTTGCTTTTTGCGCATTGTGTCCTTCTTCGGGCCTCTTTTGTTTATTATTGTTGTGGTTGTAATAACTTTGTCATTAGTGATGGATTTTGTTTTTAATTAGTAGTCAGTTTTTATGGTCTGTCTTCTAATATACATTATGTTATTAGTGTTTTGTGTGTTCCCATGGCCCCTTAAAAAAACACAATTTGGTTAAATGCGTCTCACTGAGACAAAATAATTTTTCAAATAAATAAATAAACATTGTTTAGTGCAAAATGTGTCCGAACCTATTGACCAAATTGAATTTTGAAAATGTTTTTTCATTTCAAAATCTCACACTAGATGAATTTCCAAGGTAATTCCCGGGAAAATATGGTTGACCTATTCATCCTTGAATTGTTAACCCTGGCAAACTCCTCGGAAATAGCCATTTCCCTGGAACTTGCTACCCCTGCCTGGGAGCGAGGTTTAGCAAGATAACTCCAGGGTTAGCACACTGATGAGGGCTCATTTTCCCTAGGAAAATTGCATCAAGTGTGAAACGAACATGAGGTGGCGGTTGGGTTAAAACTCACAAGGAATTTCCCCCGAGTTTTATTTCCTGTAAAAAATTAGCTCTGCAATGCAAAAAGGGCTTAATTAATCGCGACACGTTGTATGATTTGTGTTGATATGTTTAAGGTCGACCGAAATCATTGCATAGAATGAAAGTGACACATGATGGGCAACATACAATCTGCATGTTACACTAATACGTCCCAAGCTTCCAATGCCATTCTATAATTAAGGGTATAATCACATAATTAAGTTGTCTCCCACAGCAGACACCGTGTCACACTTCACAAGGTCTTAAAGGAGATGTTCCGTCTCAGTAGCTCTAAGCCGTACACTCTTGGTAGAAATTTTTTTAAATGCACCGTAACCAGAATGAATTTTTAAAAAACATTCTTTACAAACTACATTTGTAGGCCTACAGTTCCTCCCAAAAACCCTTGGTAATAATTTAAGAACCTGTCAGTATCTGTAAACATTTCACACTATTTGTTAACTTATTATTGTATTACCATGAGGCCCAATTTCATGGCTCTGCTTACCGCAACATTCTGCACTTAATGTACAGCCCGTATATTCATGTGTTTTTACAGGGCGTGGTAAGCGCAGAATTCTGAGGTAAGCAGCACCCTGAAATTAGGCCCTGGCCTTGAACTTTGAAAGGGGGGTCTCTTGGTAAGGGACACAGTCATACATCTATGGGGAATGTAACAGAGGTACCACACAAAAGTAGCTTTTGTAAAGTAGCTCTAGTAGCTTTGATTCTACATACCTATTATATCTATTGCCACAATTGAAATAAGCAACGGCGATAATCAGCTGTCTTTGTATTCTATTTTCCCAACTTAGACATTCAGTTAATTAAACATAAACATTTTTCTTGGAAAATTGGTGCGTGAACATTGTTTCTCCCATGAATTACCCATCATGCACTTGTCCTGTGGTTAAAGGAAACATGCACAGTTGTTCATCACTGTTTTCTGTTTTGTTTTAATTGCTTTTCTTTTTGGGGGTGGGGTGAGGAGATGGAAGAACTAAGCAAATTAATTCCTATCCTCAAAAAGTTCAATGAACACAATACCTGTACATTTGTACTTGGTATTTCATCAACATCACAGTTTTAGTAGGGTTGTTGTTGTGACATCAACGGTTTGTGGTTTGACAGGAATTTTAGCGTTGGTGCATATCGAGCTGATTTCGAGTATGGCAATCAAAGTAACTGTCCCTGATTACATTCTTCAAATGTTATTTTCTTGACTTGGACACTATTTTAGAGGGAAATACTTCTCTGGATGAATGGTACTTCCATGAACTAGCTGAAAAGTTTATTGATAGTTACCAGGCCTGTGTGATATGTGTTTTTAAAGCCAAACCGATCTAATCCAGGGGTTTCCAAAATTTGCATCTTGCAATCTGGGCTATTTTGTACAACAATCAGGGAGATATTTAGAATTATATTCAACAAAGTAGGGATAACGTTTTCATAATCTTGAGTTTTTCAATTTGTTCATCAGAACATGCATAAGATTGGTTCCTTTTCATGGAACTTTCTGCAGAATCGGGGAGAGCTGCTAGTCCTGCGCTACGTCTTTCGAGCCAAATCCATCAAGTCCTCCGCAAGAGACGGTAAAATTAGTGTGTCCAGTCGACAAGCATGTCAGAGCTAGAGTTAATGACTTTAAAACCCATGGTCTGCGTCCAGACTAAACTCCTTGTCTGCATCTTCATTCATTAGCTTTTTAAATTAAAAACATCTCAGATAAAAGAAACTAATTATCTGTCATGCACTGATGTTAATGTAAGAAATTCATATGAAATTCCTGTCTTCAATATTAAATTACTAGACAGGAGTCTCAAAACTAATTATGAATGTTAATTGATACTTTAAATCAATAGTTTAAAACCAGTCTTTATTTTAAGTTGTTTAATTCTGTTGAACACAAGTCTTCCAATATACTTGCGTACATATTGCACAATAGATAATTGATGTAAAATTTCAATTTTGTAAACTGACTGGATAAAGAGACGAGAGGTATACATTGGCAAAATCTTAAATTCTATGGAAAACGTTTGCGAGGGGCACCAAGTCGTACAACAGGGGCCACGGCCTCTGTGGAGTAGTTACCTGCCTGTTTCGTAGAGCCACTTTTAAATTATTGCTTAATAACGTTATGCTTAGCAACAATAAGCAGGATACCAGTTGCAGATATGAACGTGATATGGTATTATAACTGGTAACCTTATCCGGAACTTTGTTGCCCAAACCAAGAATAATCTGGTATAGCTATCTATTTCGGATTTAAACATCCCTTTCTCAAGGTGACTTTTTTTATATAGATCCTACTTATGTGGGGACGCTCTAATCAGATCCAGCCAGTGAATAACAATCTCGACCTTAGAGGGACCAATGTTGGTATACCATCATGAAACCACTTACATGTAGTTTCCTATGGAAGGAAGGAAACTCTCCAAAACCAGTGGATTGGTGATTTCAAATGTTTCCGATGCTAACTTTTATGACACCTCAGGAAACTCACCAAATACAAGTAGAGACTTGTGGTATACAACGTACGTCAAGAGATACGGATGTGGATTGTGGATCAAACTTAAAGTGAAGATTGTTTTTTCGAAAAATTCTGGAGATGGGCAAAACGGATGTCGGATGTCACTGGTTTAAATCCCGCTCCAGTGAATTTGTCTTTGTTCAACCCCAAACTATTTAAACTTTACCCAGTCAGTTTCCCTTGTGGTTTATTACTTGTTTTTCAAAAGGCTAAGTTTGTTTTTTGGTTGAGTTTGGGTTTTTTTCCAAACTCATCCAAAATACACATCATGAAACTAATCAGTGAAAATTTAATCAGATTTTTGAGAAAAACAACAAACAAATGCTTTTTGTTTTCCTGATAGTCGTGGATTGTTTAGATATGCCCTTGAAATGATTCAATTTATCTCCTTATTATTTAACTCATAAATGAGACTGCTTCAAATGAAGAGTAATTTTTAAGGATAATTCATTCGGAGTCAGATGACATAGATTTCCAGCGAACAATCTGCTCAATTTAAAATCGCTCGGTCGATCCTATTGCATGAACCTCACATCATGAAATCACATCTGGCAACTGTTGAGATTTGCGGTCAGTGTCGGTATTTAGTAAGGATAGCCCTAAGGGATCAATGAACTTTGGCGTGTTACGCTATATAACAGTATATTTTTTGACTATTTTAAAATGGTCTTATTCCATTATCATACACTTCCTTTAACTCAAATGGTTGTCACAGAAAGAGACAGCGGTGGTTTTGTTAGGATCTTCTCAGACCTATATTGTCTGGGGGGGGGGGGGGGACGACAAATCTATTGTGAAAGTCTAGACAATCTGGAAGTGACGTTAAACTAAAACTGCCGAGGTTAAACGAACATCATGATCAATGTTTCCTCTTCATACAACATACACACTTATCTTACATTACAATAATCAACTGTCAATTGCAAACAATGTCTATTATTTGTGTAGTTTTCAATTCCTTTCAATGAAGAGGAGTTTCTGATCTTTTTATAGTCAATTAATCTCACGTATGATTGCACACGCTGTAATAATGTGTGTATTGTCGGCACAAGACAGTATTTGTTTTGTGTTCCTCTGCAAATTATTGTGATTTTAAAACATAAATGAATACATGACAAGGAAAGGCTAAGTTACATAACCTTGTGTAATTATGCAGGGTTCTACCATAAGCTAGCCTATCGACCTGATATGCAGAGATTTTGGGGCTGATATGTAATCAAAAATAGCCCGGATAGAAAACTGTTTCACTTAAAAATAGCTGTTTGAATTATTTATTTAACAAACTTTCACGGATGCTCCATATCCCAGTGGAGCAATTATAGGCAAAAAATAAATATCAATTTGTCTATTAAAAACAAACTGTCAAATTGTTGTCCAAGATCACGATTTCAAAAACCTTGAGAAAACCACAACACAGATGGCTCCAAACTAGACTTCTGACAACTTCAGAATGCTCATTTTCTATAGGAAGCTAATCTTGATGTGTATTGAAAGTAGACAAGTTTTAACAATCAATCAGTCAATCAATCAATCAGTCAAACAATCAATCAATCAATCAATCCATTAATCAATCACTGTATTTCCAAATCAATTCATAAAGGTCTGAACAAACTAATCAATTGAAATAAGTTTTACAGTAAATAGGACTGGACCTGAAGTATGCTTAGAACAGAATATCAGCAAAGATGCGAAGGGGGTTAACGAAAAAGCAAAGCTTGGGGAGTGTGCAACTCCCTCATGTAAATTATCTGTGGGTTAGGTTAGGTCTGAACCTGGAGCACAAACGATGCGGACACACTTTTGATTTACAGAATGACATTTATTAATTGTAGTCTAAACAGGAAAAAGAAACAAGTTTATTGACTGGTTTCATGTGAAACTAATGCAACAGACATTTAATTTTATTTATTAGTGGAGTGTAACTGAAATGAGTGAATGAAGGAATGAATGGAGCTGGTACAAAGAAAGGTCTGCGGTGATATTTCACGGCCGTTTCTCTTTGCCAACAACACAACAACAACAAAATCCAGGTTACAACTCTCTTGTTGCAATCAATTGTACTGAAAATGTGTAGCCACAACCATTGGCGTTCAGTCAAAAAACTCAGACCAAACCTCCCTGCCAGTACAAATTTGTTGACACTGAATCAAGACGGATTACAAAACCATTCTACTGGTCCTTTTCATTACCCATTCACCAAATGTGCGCAGGTTGGGTTTTTTTCCCCCTTCTTTTCGAGGGGCACAATGGAATTGACCCTATAAGTTGCTAGTTCAGCAGACTGCCAGTTCAGGGTTGTTATTTTTCAAAGCTGCTCTCCAGTACAGTCATGCCACATTTAGTTTCATGCCGTAAACCCTCTCAAACGGGTCGATAAAAATTGTTCGTAATATAGGAGGCCCTATAACCACAACTCGGGTTACTGAAAACCACATTTTGTCTTCTCTACACATATCTTATCCTAATTTGGAATGCTGTGACCTCTTACACCATTCACTATTTACAATGAAAATACTTTGTGTACTTTCAGTCAATACATTATTTGGTACTTGTACAGGGTTGAAAAATCACTGATATTTTTTTACAAGTTTTTTTTCTTTCTTTTTTTCTATTTGTTCTTCTGTTGTCAAGAATACCAATATTATCATGTATCAGTTGTAAAAAAAGACTGCTCGACTGCTTTTTGTTACACCGGTATACCTGTTTATGATTAGTGTTGTCATTAAGCATTCGTGAAAGAATATGCTACGAGGGTCGAAACATCAGGCCACTATTACTAACTACTTTTTTGCAGTTATAAAAGGAAATACAGTACACCAGGTATTTTTAAGATATTTACAACAGATAGACAGATATTGTTACAATTTATCCATTTTTAACTAACCACTCGGCAGAAACAATTGACACTGACACAGTGACAGGGAAACATCATTGAACTCAAATTGTGAGGTTTTGGTGTGTTACTGCATTTCCTTAATTTAAATGGGTAGTAACAATAACATGCAAAAACTTGAAGAGCAGCTTGAGGCTACATTGTAGCTTCGAGTACGAGGACTAAAATTTTAAAAACTGTGCAACCTAGATTAGTTGTACTTTTTTTGTAGCTAATTTGCTTTTAAATAAGTCCACACATGGAGGTAGAATGTGTCTGCATTATGCATCCCGTAAACGTAATCCATTCATTTGCTGGTACGATAGTGCTTTTTTTAGTAGTGCTCTAGTGGTCTGAGAAAGTTAATAATTAATATTCCATTAAATAAAACAAAATAATTACAGGACATATCAAGTACGAGAGCAATATTATGGAATTTCAAAACCGGTGAACTGTCATCGCAAGATGTTTCAACAAGATTAATCGCAGTCACAAATAAAAACTGAGACTGAAATCAATCCAGAACAAATAAAATACTTTTATAGTCCCGGCGAAACCAAAACTTTAGGGGGAATCATTCTTAAATCTGGGCATGGGTGAAGTACCGACCGCAGGACGTACACAAGTACACACACACACAAGTTTACGTTTTAAAAATCTTACCTTTTTCGTCCTTGTTGGCAAGTATATCTCCCTCAACTTCACTTAGAAATAATCCACACAAAAGCAGGAATATGAAAGAATACTTTGAAGTCATATTGCCGGCACTACAGCTTCGATCCAGGTTTTTAAAAACAGTTAAAAACGTCTCAAGGAATGTTCTTCTGTTGGACAATAATGTAAACTTGCATCGGCGTGTGTACTACTTTACTACTACATAAGTACATCTATGAGCTTCCGGAAATGATTTCGTAAACTTTGTGTAGTGAGCTGGGCATGCACAGGTGATTGAAGCATCAGCACTAGACTGGTACCCAGTTATTGTTATGGTTGGGTGATCACTAGGCGGGTGCCAAGGACCCCCGCTGCAATGGTGTTGAATATTCAACACTGCGTCATCAGAAGTGATTAAGAATGACCGATTTCCAGGAAACTAACTTTTTTCTTTTGGGTGAAACTAATACCAAACAGATGGGGAGGAGCTAGGCTCGATTAATAAAAGTTTACTCTGAAAATGTATTCGGTTGGGACACTTCAAATTGATTTCGCAATTTGTACAGACAAATGGTCTTAACAAATATGCAGTGACTTGCATAAACATAGGCCTATCTAACACGGATAATAACAGTTTTGCAAGACTGTGCACAAGAATATTACGTGTACATTTAAAAGCTAGTTTTCGTTCTGTTTTGAGTTTGCGTGGACCTCTGTTGTCTGTAAACTGTCTTGCATAAAATATACTAATATGTTTATGGCTATTCATAATTTTAAATTCCGGCACATGACAGTTATTTAGCCTGTTATGGACAGTAATGGAAAGTAAGTATATCATACAACCAAGCTTTAAAAGTAGGAGTTTCGACCGTTGTCAGGAAGAACAATATCAAATGGTCAGATTTATATCCGGGAGAGATGGACCCAAACGGATTCCCTACGCACTAGTATGAGGGGCAACCCCACGCAACATTCGTCATTACCGATTCCCAGCCGCAAATTGAAATTGGACACTGACACATGGAGGGCGGGCTGTAACTTAAGGGTCGATTAACCGCCATCCTCACACGCAGGAATCGCCAAACTTTACAAGGGGTTAGTCACAGAAGGGGTGAATTACTAAACATCAGTTTTTGTTTTCGCTTGATTTTCCTCTAGACAGAAACTAGACTTTCCTCCCGCGGAAATGTAGACACAGATTATTAATCACGAGTCTTACAATCTTCACCTAGTTCAGCTTTTCCCGACACTCATCAGAATGTTTTAGGTTTAATTTGTTTAGCAGCAACTAACTCGCCAAAACCGCAGTCGCTCCCATCAAATGAAGAATTATTTTTCAAGCGCCCACATTCCCCACTTTTTAACTGGAGAAGTAAAGCAGTATTTCAGAATAGGTCAAGCAAAAGATCAATCACCAATTAAACAAACTAATACAAAGGGTACACCATTAATGACATAAGTCATCAGACTCTGAAGTGAATTCACATTGCATTTTCTGATCCGAGTCTAAATTTGATAAAAAGAACACGCGAGTTTCCGGGATATTCACGCTCCTCTTTACTAAGTTTACAGTTGATAATGGGCAGATTAGTGAATGAAATAATGAACTACAAAACGCCCCAATCGTTGGTTTACGGTCGTAGTCGTACTTCCTTCTGAATTTGTAAATAACTCAAGACAAGGTGGTGTCGGTGACTTCTAAGACGTATTGGATTTTCTGTTTTCTTGAGCCGCAGCATTCACAAACGGACACCGCGGAAATTGAAATCTCCAAAAGTAATCTGAAGTCGATCTTTGGGCACTGTTTAGCGTGGCACACATTTTCATAAACGATCGTCGCGGAAATGATCACGTTTAAAGGTGAGTTGAGAATAATTTTCGTCGACTTTGCGAGTGTTTTTTGTCCATTAAAAAAAGAGATAGCTATACAAATATAACTGTTGACCATTTACCGTTTGAGAATAGTAACAAATAATGATGGGCCCTCACTATTTTCTCGTAACTTTCACTACCAAAATGCACTTAAAATGTCACGGGTTTGTTATTTCATGTAAATGCAGAGCTGCCAAACTGTCCTTTAATCTGTATAAAGTCTCCTCAAAATAAACCAATTTGTCCATAATCTGATAAACAAATTTGAAAATCTCCCTGACAATGGAAACTTTGTCCAAAGTTGAATGCAATTCTAAACATCTACACCATTGTTGTACAAAATCTCCCTGATTGCAAGATACAACTGTGGTAGCTCCGGTAATGTTGGGTCACAGTACCATGGAGGTAGCACAAGCACAATGCCAATTAACAATGTTGGTCATGCCCTGTTGCCCTGGCCTTGGTGCCCCTTCCAATGTTTCCCATGCAGCGGCGGATACAGGGGGGGCGTGGGGGGCGCACGCCCCCCCCCTTTTGCTTGAAAAAAAAAAAAAACGAAAAAAAAAAAAAAAAAAACGGGGAAAAAAAAACTCGAGGGGAAAAATAAGGGAGAGACAAAATTAAAGACATAGGCCTTACCTGTTTTTTTTAAAGCTACTAATATTCCATACCTCGTACACTTTTTTCACCATTTTGTTGCTTGGTAAATTTTCACGCCCCCCGTTTGGAAAATCCTGGATCCGCCCCTGCCATGGACGTTAATATTTTCCAATGAAAGTGCCCTTTTCAAAAG
Source organism: Pisaster brevispinus (assembly GCA_023634235.1). Lineage (NCBI taxonomy): Eukaryota > Metazoa > Echinodermata > Asteroidea > Forcipulatida > Asteriidae > Pisaster > Pisaster brevispinus. The sequence goes on along the minus strand of JAMKCF010000010.1, from coordinate 18,044,165 downwards.
GAAAATGGCCTTGCCCTCTCAAAGATGAAATTCCAGACCTGTGACATCACAGCCACTTGATGACGATCGGCAGTGTCCGAGTATGAGCCAAGCAGTACTGCGTAACACAAACGCTTAAAACACAACACATTATACTCTATCAAAATGAATTTTAATACAAGATTTGTGAAAATATATCCTTCAATACTAACTTTAAGATTTATCAAAGTTTATTAGGATAAATTTCTTACACAGTTTATATTGAACAAATTTAAAGATAGGGTCATAGATTGTTTTTTGTCAGCACAAAAAGCTAATTTATTATAGAGGCATTAGAAAGATACAATAAAAGTCACATGTGAAAGTCTAAGCTGAATATAGTGGTTATCTGTTGAGAAAACACCCCCATAAACTGTCACAGTATTTTCACAAGACCGTTGAATCCATCAATGTTTAGCGAGGTGACAGTGGGTACCAACCACATCTCTGGCTGCAGCATTCGCGAATGGACACCAACCCTCAGAAATCAGAGAAACAACTCATGCATGAATCATTCCTCAGATTCAAATGCATTTTTAGCTCAAACCATATTACTTCAAAGGGAATCCTTTCTCAAAATAGTTGATACTATCAACAGCTGCAGTGCTTCTCACCAAGTCAGTTTTTATAGTCATTATTTTTTGTATTTACTAATCTATGACCCTAACTTTAAAGCAGTACTTTATAAACTCAAACCCCTTGCAGTGACGTCAGACACGGCTACAGTCTGTTCATAGTCTGCCATTTTGGAAGTCAAACTGCATGTAAAGATGCCAGTTTGATTCCAACTTCTCAAGTGTGTTACCTAAAATGCACACTGCACTGTTACACACAGGGAATCCGACACCAAAAGCGGTGCATCCGAGATTTATCATGGGGGACGACATGGTGTGTTGTGGCTGAGCGGGTAAGAGCACCGGACTAAAGCTCTGGTGTTTCTGATCAGCAGGGTGTAGGTTCGATTCCCGGTAGTGGCACTTGTGTCAATGAGCAAGATACCTGACCATAATTGCTTTGACCTTCGTGTACTATCATTGGTAGTAGTGCACATTAAAGAACCCAGCACACTTAGTGTGGAAGAGTAAGGGTTAACGCTGGTGTTTCTGATTAACATAGCAAGCATGGACAATTATAATAAATCAGGCAGGAGTTGACGTAAAACATTTTGCAAGATTTAAATATTTGCATTAAAAAAATAATAATAAATTGCAATGCCTCGAACCATGCAGACAAGACCAAAATGGAAAAGAATGATAACATGCAAAGGTCTTAGGGCCCAATTTCACAGAGCTGCTTAAGCACAAAAAGTAGCTAAGCACAACAAAATTATGCTCAGAACGAGGTTACCAGCCAAAAAACCATGTCACAATAGTGTATCATCTGTGACTGCCAGACTGGTATCTTTCCAACATTGTCAGCTTTTAACATTTTTTGTTTCTTCTACCCCCCACCCCACCCAACCTATTTAAGTCCATAAAGACCTATACACCACTATACAAAATTGTAAGGTAAACTATTCTGTTACTTTAATATATGTAATGTCCGTATAGATACAGAGTGCTTAGGCTAGGCATCGTTACTGTACTCAATAGGCCTAAAACTCCCCACAAATGACGACACTTTTGCTCAAAATACTGGATGTCAGACAAACATTTCACCAATCACGCAATCACTGCATCGGCACACCAGTCCGCACTTGTAGTACAATCAGTACATGCGAGTAAACATAGAGCTGTGAATGACATGTACATGTACAAACGTGAGTGAACTTTGACACGTTGTCTGAGATCCAGGTACTGAGCTTCTATTTTTAGATTTAGTGTGGAGTGCTATTACATCTTTTGATCAAGCTTCTGTGTAAAGAGTCTAGACCTTTTGACACTGACGTCAGATGAAGATAATGCCTGACCACGATCTGCCATTTTTGGGAATCACTTGGCACGCCAAGATATGATGCACGTGTAATTGCGTGCGCGTCGAACCACCATCTAAAATGGCGCAAACAAGATAAATTGTGGCGATAACGTCATGTGATTTGGGTCAATACATGTGAATCCTTCCCTTTCTCCATGCCGCAAAAGGTCAAAAGTTCAATCCCCCCCACCATTACCCATCAAATTTACATAAAATAGGTTCGATACACTAGGTTGAGCAGGAGGGCATGACTGTGCTGAACAGACTGTACATGTAGAAATATCAAAAAGCACAAAAACCCAATGTACTTGCAAAATGCAACAAACCTTCATCAAAAATTGTATGTTTATTTAACAGCTCTGCGATTTACGTCAAGAATGACGACACCTTTTAGAGCTTTGCCAGAACAGCCTTTATATTCCCCTGATGCACTCAGTACATAAGGCAGTTAAACCATAAAGAGTAAACAGTAAGTATTCACAACTATTCACAATCGTCATTGACCAGCGTTTCCCCTGGCTGATGAAATAAGCGATGCATGACAGGGCTGAGCGGTCAAGCGCACTGGACTCAAGCTCTGCTGTTTCTGATCGTCAGAGTGTGAGTTCAAGTAAAATGCACGAGGTGTGTCATGGTTGAGCGGTCAAGGGCACTGGACTCGAGCTCTGGTGTTCCTGATTGTCAGAGTGTGGGTTCGAGTGAAATAACCAAGGCGTGTCGTTGCTGAGCGGTCAAGCACGCTGGACTCAAGCTCTGGTGTTTCTGATTAGCAGAGTGTGGGTCGAGTCCCGGTCTTGGCACTTGTGTCTTTAAACAAGACACTTAACCATTTTTGCGTCATCCTTCGGGTGGGACATAAAGACGTAGGTCTTGTGTGCTGTGTAATGCACATAAAATAACCCAGTTACACGTATCGTTAAGAGAAGGGCTTTGACTCGATGTTTCTGGCAGATGCTGCTGAGTGCCCCGCAGCACCTTGTAAACCCCTATAAGGTGCTACAAAATGGATCTTATACTTCATATAAATCAAAAACCTGTGTCTTAAAAAATGTTTCTCTTTATTCAAGCGCCTTGAGTAACTTATTGGTAGATATGTGCACTATACAAAACTCTGGTAAAATTTCAAATTGATAACTGATGCAAAATTTACACAGCCTGCAAACTGACAAGAATGTAGCGCTTACGCAAATGGGCGATGATTCCATCTACACGTCCAAATAGGGACTTATTAACACATAAGATGAGAAGGAAAAAGCTCATGACACAAAATGAACTTTTTTTTGATTGGTTTTTCCTTTAGGGCAAATCTTCACTGTGAGGTGGTCATATTGTCAACAAATGAGCGAGGTTGTCACTGAAAAAGAGGAGTGGTCACTGACAGTCTTGAGGTGGGCCCCCTCAAGTTTGAATGGTCAGGGGGGAAACACTGTTTTTGGGGGGTAGATTCAGCGACTTCCAAGAGTCAGGAGACGTTTGATGCGACGTACAAGCACGGAGATGAAAGTGTAGCGTGACTGGCCTCGACTGAACTGGGTCTCAATCTCTCTGGTTCTCTTCAGGAGCATGTCACTCAGACAGCTCACTGCATCCATCTGGAGCTGGGTTAGAAGGAATGGAAACAATTTCATTACCAACTTAATTAATATAATCCTTTATTAGTAATCAGGGATCTCCCCCAATCACAAGCTAGCAAGAATTGCAGGCCGATACCCCCCCCCCAAATAAAAATAAATAAATTGCTAATAATAATAATTAATATATGTTGTGGTTATTATTTTTCTGAACTGTATTTTCCTTATCTTTTTGTAACTATTTTCGATTCTTGATTTGATGGACTGTTATTACGAGAAGTGATTGTTGCTATCCCGAATAAAAACAACCAAAATAGTAACAATATTTGTTATATCTTGAGATTATTTTGGTAAGATTTATGAACAAATTTGCAAAAACACTGTAAAATAAAACCATTTAAAATGCTCCAGATTGCATAGTAGAGCTTTTAACACCCAACATTAACATCAAGTATCACACATTCCGATGACCTTATGTCAATTCATTGTGCTTCGGCCAATCTTTGGGTAGAATGCCTCCCCCCCCACCTGGCGAGAACCCCAACTCCCACAAACAACATGAATTGATGAATTGTACACTCTCTCAACTCCCTGGGGAGCATACAACCTGAAGCTGATCATATTACTCCTTAGGTGTTAGTCCAACATAATACCATCCCAGCCTTCTCAGAGTACACATTTGTACACCTGGGTTAAGAGAAGCAATTTATGGTTAAGTGTCTTGCTCAAGGACACAAGTGCCTCGACTGGGATTCAAGCCCACACTCCAATGAACATTGCCATTAGAACTTGAATCCGATGGGCTACACCGCTCGGCCATGACACCCCTTCTACCATTAACCACTTCCCACCGAGTGGTCACCAGCTCAATTGTTGCCATTTCTATCGATGTCTTTCTTGCATTTACCTGTTTGATATCTTCATCCTTGATGCCTTGTAAGACTGGACTGATTGGCATACGGCTTGGATCGTCCCCTCCGCCATCGATCAGGAACCTGTACGGATCTAAACCACAGAAATACAACCCTGTTTACACAATCTGAAATGGCACGGCGGTAGCGCCGTAACAGAAACATCTCTTACCCAAGTTGTGCTGGTTCTGAACAAGGTCAGTAGTAATCTTTAGAACTAGTTCATTACTCAGAATGATTTGGGCAAACCGAGTGTATTGTAACATCCATACATTTTGGCAGCCTCGAAACAAATATATTGACAAAATATGTACACCAATAACATTGGGGCTAGATACCTCAATTGGTAGAGCTCTAGCTTGTTCATACGGAGGTCCCAGGTTCAAGTCCCACTCAAGTAAATTTTTCTTTGTTAAACCCAAAATCATTTTACAGCTCGACAGAGATATGTCCATTATGTTGTAGCACCTCCAAAGATGTTAAGAAGTCAATTTCTTCATCACTAGGCCAGAAAATGTATCTTTGAGAACGCAAGGTCATGTCAATTTTCCAAAGGACAGTTCCATTGGAAAAACTTAAAGTCTATAAGAAGCTTTTCAAGGGGGCACCAAGGCCAAGACCAGGGGCAACGGGGGCCATGGCCTCCATGGCATTCTAGGCCTGTATCACGCCATCCCTCATAAAACTAAGAAGAGTGGATTCAAAACATTTTTTCCCGATAATATTAGCAGTTTGAAACGGTTGTTGTCTTGTTTCTGGTTACTTATTATGAAATACAAGCAGAAAAGAAGAAATCCAAACAGCATTTGAGTCAAATCTCACCAGTTAAATTCCTCGGCGATTGCCTCGGTTGACTGAACTGATGTAACATACTATCCTTGGAGGGTTGACAATAGACAAGATAGAACTCTAGGTGGCGCCAGACGAGGAACATGCTGCACTCTATCATATCTGTAGTTCCTGGTTCAGGATTGTAGTATCACATACAACAAGATGGTTCTCATCTCAAAATGTGTAATGCTCTCAAAAGAGTTGTACATTTTCAAAGAATTTCAGTTCAGATTCTCAAGTTTTCAAGCAACTTATCCTTTAGTCTTTTCGTGATAAATCGGGCAATGCAATGTGATGATAATATTTCTATTTTGATATGTTGCGTAGGTTTGTATAGTGTGTTAGGTTGTGGCCGAGCGGTCCATCGCACTGGACTCAAGCTCTGGTGTTTCTGATCAGCAGAGTGTGGGCTCGAGTCCCAGTCTTGATTACCTTATTGATAGATACATGCGCTATATAAGACTCCCGTATTAGTATTATTATATCTTAGGTTGCACACCAACTATCTAACAAGCCGCATAAATCCATACTCGGTCACCTGTTGGTCATTCGAAAAATATAAAAAATGAGTTTTTATATACCTCTCATTTTTCATCCTTGCACCAAAGCTCTGAAATAGTCAAACCTGTGAAAAGGATACAGTAAAGCACGGCTAACTCGTCGGCTTTCTGGCGGACAACATCGGCTAGTTTCCTGGTTGCCAATTGAAGACGCTGACTTGACAGCAACTTCTCTGATTCCGAGCCGGACATTGTCTGAACAAGCTGTAGAACAAATCAAGGGGGGGAGAGAGAAGGTTTTATTATGGCCACCGTGAACCTTCAGACACCTTGTGTAGGCTGCTGTCCCGGAGGTCAAACAATGGGAACGTGCCAGCAAAATGGTGCCACGCACAACTCTCAGCCGAAGATAGGTCACCCTTTGACCTCAGTGAGGGCGCTCTTTGAGCCTGTGATGTCATATGCAAGGGGACATTTCTCCTTTTTGGAGAAACTTTACAGAAAAGTGTTACACCACTTCAATTTGATTGAAAGGTAAGCACAGTGTGCAACGTGCAATTCATGCCATAGGTACACACATAACATCGTATAAAGCATCAACTACATTAGGGCTCAAATTTAGCTGTTTCACTGCATCACTGGGGTAAGTAGTAAACCCCCTGTCACTCACACATAACCTGTCAGAGTGAGATTGTATGAAAATGAACATTCCTGAAAATGTTATTACACTGCCCTTTTGGTCTGGAGATGAATCTCCCTGAAGAAATAGGACGTTTAATTTCAGAGGTTTATAGAATAATTGCATCACCACTAACAGAAATCTATGGGTTAAATCATAAACAAAGAGCGGAGTATTTTGTCTCCGTGATGACCAGTTCCAATATGAAAGCCAAGGAAGGTAAATGAATTTTTTGACCTCTGTACTGATGAGGTCACAGTTTGTCTACCGCATTGCTTAAAGTGCTGTAACTGGGTACAGCATTTCCCGACAGTAGTGCAGAGACACAATAGTTTCCCATTCCTCTGCAACGCGGTAAACAAACTGTGACATCGGTGCTAAGGTCTGTCTAGACATATCTACCTCTTTGAGCTCCTCGGTGGACAGTTCAGCGACGTTCTTCAGTTTGTGTAGATGCTGGTGGTGGCTGTCCTTTGTGGCGGTGAACTCGCTCACTGCTTGGCGTAAGTGCCGAACAATGATCCCAAGACTGGGCGGCTTGGCCAGGTCCAGAGACGACAGATGAACACCTTCAACGGAGATGTAATTGATCAGTCATGAGTGTCTTTACCACTCTATTTCTTTGTTACAGATTTTTGGTTTGGCAAGCGATTTGTCAGGGAGAGTTACACAGATTCTGTCCATTAGTAATATAAACAGGGGGATCCAAGGTCAAATTCAGTGATGCACTCATTCTTTGATAGATAGAGTCCTCATGAAAGTGAGGAAAACATTACAAGTCGCTAACTTCACTTAAAATTTTGTCAATTGTCATTTTCTTTCTTGTAAATTTTCATTTTATTTGATAGTCTTTCAGAGTGAAACTTGTAACATAACATCATCGGACATCAAAAACAAATGGGTCTATACATTCTAATAAGGATTCTTACGCCAGTCAAAAGATCAAATTCAGTGCCATTTTGATTGAATATCATCGAAAAATTCAGGCATGAACTAAAAAATTCTTGGTACAAAAATGGAGACCGTATATATTTGAAATGTGACATCATCAAACATTTTGGAATTTTCACAAAAATTGCACTTGAAGGGCATCAAACAAAGTAGCATTGTTTCTCTACCACAAGGCTAGAGAATTCTAATATCCCTCCCCCCACCACCCCATTTTCATTAGGACTCTTATCTATTGGAAAATGAATGAACCGCAAAACTGAATTTGAGCTTGGAGCCCCTCTTTAAGAATCTGTCCGGTAAAGTTTTTGTTTCAACTTACTTTCCAACTTGTGGTAGTCTCTGACAGTTACTTCTTGCAGGCTGGGAGTGAAAAGCACCTGACTATCTTTAGCCGTTGAACCTGAAGACATAAACAGAGATTGATCCTGATTGTTAAAACTGCATCGCTCATTTTTCTTTTTTTTCTTTTGGCTGAAAGACCAAATCATTTCTGCATGAACTTTGGCAGATAACGTTGTTTCAGAACTAAAACATACAACATGTTTTTTGCATATGCCACACACAACGCACAATATTCTCGTCACATGTAAAAGTGTTTGTACTTGGCTGCTGCTAGTACTGTGAGATAATGTTAGGTCCCAACACTCAACTCATTAAGATCTTTCAAGTTAGCTACCACTTCATATTGAAAGGGATTTTTTTTTCTGATCAGTGTCTCAAGTTAAAGTTTATAACTTCCTCGACTCAACGAAAATAACTAATTGATATTTAAATCATTTTTTTTTAACCATCAATTTGGCAACCCTCCCCCCCCCAAACACAAAAACATAGTTGATGCATCCTTAAGGTTTTGTTGAATAGGTAATCCCAGAAGACAGAAAACTGTCAAAATAATTCAAACATGAATGCTGATTAATATCATTCTTTAAGTTATCTAAAAAAAAAAAGGAGGTGTGGAAAGATGATGGTAATAAAGACTTCAGGTTGATGATCCCCATTTGAACTGGAAAAAAAAAAGTCTTTAAAAAAGTATCCTGATACCTGATTTGACGACGATATTCTTGCAGTAGCCAATCACATTCCTGGATATCTCCAGCAGAACCTGGCGTGTGCTCTCTTTGTAGAGGGCGTTCGTAAGCTCCGACTTCTCAGCAGTGTTGTCCAGCCTCTTGAGTTCCTGCAGACGGGAATCCAAGGAGCAAAATTGGGGAACGAGAGCGAGTATCTGACGATGGATGCGACTCAGGTGGGCCTGCATCGAAACATGACGGGACGAGACTTGGGAGGTCGGGAGGTCGTAATGCGAAACTGTGGAAGAAAGAGACGAGAATAAATCATCAACATCTTGTCCTTAGAATGTCCTCCCCAGGTTTTTGTTCAAAACTGGGGGACAATCTGAACCCAAAGTTTGGAAGTTTGGCCGAGGTGGTGCAAGGTGGTGCATAGTGCCATAAGATGTTCAATATGGGGCATGGCAGTACCCCCTCCCCCCCCCCCCACATTGTGTCTTCATTGTGTGCTTGGAATCTCAGGAATTCTTTAGAGGATTTTAGGGGGGGGGGGGGTTACTTCTGTACAAGAGGAAAATAGTGTGTTAAAGTTTGGAAACATTGGAAGGTGGTGGGGGGTGATACCATCTGCCCCCATATCGGGCATGGTATACATGATCCTGCCAGGCCATGCCAGAACACCCGGGGTGAACCCATTCTCTTTATGATTAGTGTTCTTGGTTCTTTTTACAAACAACTACACAACACGCAGGACCTACGTCCCAACCGAAGGAAAAAGCAATTCAGATTAAGGCGGTGTTTCGAATTGGCCGCTACGGCTACGGCTACAGCTGGATTTCCGCATCATCATGCGTTGAAGTATAAGACCTCCTTAGCAACACCCCTAGCAACAGTCATAGCCGTAGCTGTAGCCGCCAATTCATCTACGGCGCAAGTGCAATGACTGGAACGCAAACCCAAACTGTCAACACCCTAACTCGAGTCCGGTACCCTAGACTGCTCGGCCATGACAACTCCATTCAACAGATGCTTTTGAATGAGATTGCGCATACGCACAACAAAAATTTGAAAAACTAAAGAAACTCACTGTCTGTTGCAACAGTACATATGACGCTGGTGGCAAGTGCAAGTTCCTGCAGCGACTCTAACTTGAGTTCTGTATGCTGTTCTCTCAAGATGGCGGTGAAGATTTCGGAGTGGTCGACCACAAAGTGCAATACCTGAAAGATACATAATCACAATAATAATCCACTTGTGTATATTGCACAATGTTAAGTTAAGAGTTGTGCATCTACACTACACTTATTTTCCTAAACGGTTAGTTCAAACTTGTGACTTCCGGTTAACCGTTTAACCGTTTCTACCGGTTTCAATCCGACCTATGATCCAACCCGACCTATTAAAGGAGCAAATGTCAACACACTTTCCAGGATTGATCGGGATTTAAAAAAAAAGAACACTAAAGCCAGTCTTCACATTCACAAAACCACAAACAGCTAACTGGTTATACGGTTTAACTGGTTAAACAGCTAACTGGTTATACGGTTTAACTGGTTAAACAGCTAACTGGTTATACGGTTTAACTGGTTAAACATCCCAGCCCTAACTTAGGTCTCAGCGCGCATGGTGCGCAGATAGTGACAAAAGTGTATTTGAGCTCAATGCAGAATACTTTACCCAGTCAACCAAATAAAATCTTGAAAAAGTACATTTCACATCAACAGTACCATGGCACACTTATTGGGAAAAATTACAACATCAGAAAGTCAGATATTAATCAGCTAATGAATCTTTCTGAATGACAACTTTCTAAAAGGATCTGAAGGGCTTGATTTCACAAAGAGTTAAGATTGATCTTAAACTGCAAATGACTCTTAATTTGCTAAGCAAAGTGTGATGTCACAACACAAATCACTATGGTGATACTGACAACTCATCTTAAGATGAATCTTAGTGCTTTGGGAAATCGACTCCCTAGCCATTAATTTAATAGAATGCAAACATTTATTAAGCACACTTCTTCCTATGGTTTTGTGCAATGCGCTGAAAACTGGGACAATTCCAGGGAGAAAAAATGCAACGACAAATAAACCTTGAGATAAAAGGAGATGCGATTTGAGATAGTGTTTGTTTTGATTAACTTAAGGTGTCAGTTGTCACGAGACCCTCACCTCATTGACTGCCTCTTTATGCTGACTCCCCAGTGAGGCGAGAACGGCTATGCACAGCCTCAACACAGGGAACAGGAGCTGACGATAGCGCTGCATGACGCCGGGAATAAACGTCTCTACCTCAACTGGCTCCAGGCTGGAGGATGCTACCCTTAACCGGCTGTAGAGTCACACATACAGGTCAGAGGGTAAAGGTCAAATAAAAAAACAACAGGTGGACTGCAAGGCTCTCTATGCATTTCTAAACAGTGGTTAACTTTTTCATAGATCTATATTTCTTAAAATTATTGCGGACTGCAACGAAGTAAAAACTTCTTTTTGGAAAGAGTGTTGGCTCTGAGAAGAGCAGTTTTGTTTGTTCTCAACATTTCGACAAGCAGGTTCTAGTCGTCTTCAGCAGACTGATGGGGGGGAGGGAGGGGTTGAATAGAATTCATAGCCTGGCCATTCACCTACATCTAGGCCGTATCCAAGGTGTACATCAGATCTCAGTGATGTAATCGTCAGCCTATAGAACATGTGTAGTGATGTCATTCATGTTTTATAAGATTTGACAAAAGTGAACATTCCTGAGAAATGGCTCTCAGGTCTGGGTCCCTTCTTATTCTATACTCGGGTGTCATAGGGGGATTTTGTCTCCTGGTGTGTGTGTCCCTCATAGGGTAAATTAACATGGGTTGAAGGAAGTTGATCCAAAAGAAGGCACTATCAGATGACATTTCTACAAAATTTGCCATATGGGGAAACAGAATCTCCGGTGACTATTTTACTTCTTTCAAGAAAATTTGAAAGCTCAAGGAGATTTTGTAAAAATTCTGAAATCAGGAAAAAACCTGATTCCGTTCACTCTCTCCTACCTGATCTATCCATTGTTTGTAACACTTCAGGAAGCATCCCTTTTTTAAGGCAAAGAATGCCGTATGCTATGACTGTACTAGCTTACGTGAAATAGGGCTCTTTAAGAAAAAATGGTTCATCACTGGTGCTAACTAACCTTTGTGTGCTGTGTTCAGGTCGAAGGTTAAGGAATCGACATTTAGACAGTCTTCCCATGAGTCCTTCTCGTAGCAATGCCTGGGCCCCGACAGGGCTCAGAGCAATCTTCTTCAGTAGAGACTAGAGACAAACAGTTGTGTTAAAAACGGCATCTTTGAATGGCGACTGTAAACCGTGTGATAAAAATACACTGACAGAATTTTGCTGTTTTCAATGCAAGCAGACACCAGAAAACTTTCACAGGTGACTCATGGTGTATCTGTTTTGATCATTTTGCCAATAAATCAGCATTAAACTGACAAAACCAATCTCTGACCTTACCTTCAAACACAAATGAGGTCAAACATTTGTTTAAAAATGAAAACAAATATATATACAAGGTGTATATTAAAAGGAGAAGACGTAGGTGACTTCTGAAGTATAATAATAATAATAATAATGGCTTCTTATATAGCGCTCATATCTGTCACTCAGTGAGGCTCAAGGCGCTTCAACATTAATTTCCTGCAAGGTATGTGGGGCTTCGTTTGAAGTATGAGACCTACTCCTTTACATAGCACCATGTAATAGTTTACAAGGTGCTGTGGTGCAATATGCTGCCAATCAAACCAGGAACACCGGGGCGAACCCCTTCTCTTTTCGATAAGTGCACTGGGTTCTTTTACGTGCGCTACACAACACACGGGGCCAACGGCTTTACGTCCCATCCGAAGGACGAAGCAATAATGGTTAAGTGTCTTGCTTAAGGACACAAGTGTCACTACCGGGGACTCGAAACCCACACTCTGCTGATCAGAAACACAAGAGCTTGAGTCCGGTGCTCTTATCGGCTCGGCCACGACATGCCACAAGTGGGGATGGGTGGGATCAAGTAGCTCATGATTTTCCTCACCATTTGCGACTCAAAGATGAAGAGAGCTTTGAGAGGTTCCGGGGTAGGCTGAAGTGACTCCTGGAGTTCTTGGTCCTGCTGAGTGATGTCCTCAACAAAATGACGCAGATAGCCCTTGGTGGATAAGAAGGCCAGCCAATCACCTCGCTTGTCCATACCGATGATGGTGTCAATGACAGACAGCGCAAGCATCTATAATAATATTGATGATACAATAAACAACAGAGAATGGTACTTTGAATTTATCAACATCATTTTTCAGATAAAACTGCTTTGAAGTGCGGAAAATGCGGGACGATACATTTTAAGATCAAATTCACACAAATCATAAAATACATTTTTTTTTAAATGATCCAGATGCACAGCACAGCTTTTACAACCAAACATAAACACCACGTAAAAAACATTCGGACGACCTCGTTTCAATTCAGTGTGCTTTGGCCAATTTGGGTCCATAATCCCCCCCTCCAGTTTTGAAAAATCCTTAGGGAAATTTGGGGAAACCAAAATGGAATGAATGAAGGGAAAACTAAACAGTGGAATAGGGAAAGCAGTGTGATATAATTTATTTTCTTCCAATTTCAAAGATGCTAGCTTCACTACCTTCCCAAGAAAAACTTACCCTTCCTACACCATGACCATCACTTGCATCCCGGCACACCAGATCCATCAAGCCTTCCCCGTACTCTTGCATGACGGCGAGGTTGGACACTGTGACGGACTCGTACTCGTCCAGCAGAGCCGAGTTGAGGACCATAGCATTGTCCTGCAGGGTGGGGATCTCTCTGGGCTTCTGAGGTATGTGGAGATAGTTCAAGAGGGCTCCGTACAGGTTAGCTCTCACCCTCTGCTGGCTACCGCCTGGAGTGGGTTGAAAATATTCATAATGAGTTCTTGTGGAACTACAGTCCCGGGCCTAATTTCATTGAGCTGTTTAAAGCCGTGTTCGCATTGGACTTATTTGGGGTAAACTAACCAAGCAAATGGGTAATTTGGACCATTCAACAACCCACTCACACCCACCCACCTGATATCATGATAAATTTCAGCAGCTCCTTCAGGATAGAGGTTAAAGCCACAACCTCAACCCCAAGCCCTCGGAGTGATGAGTGAGTGTCACCCCTGGTGCCCATCATCATGGAGCCGTCCAAAGCTTGGACATACTGGGCAGAGAGCAGCTGTGGAATGCTCTGCACTTCATCGCTGAGAATGCACTCCCTCAACGAGGTCTTGAGAGTCAGGAGAACTCCACCCACTGGAGAGGCAAGGTCGGGGGTCACGTCTTCATTGCAAACCTGGACACAATCAAATAAGCAATGACTCATACATAAGAATTATTCTGTATTTGGGTGTTTTAGCAGAAATACTGAAGTTACATTTGTTAATTGTATCAAATTGTACTGCAGAGCTTCCAACATTCAGATTTTCAGAAATCAAAAATGTCATCAAGTCAGCAGTCATTGTGTGATACATCTACACACACACACACAGAAAGAAACAGTTATTAGTATTTTTATTATTATTATTATTATTATATCTTTCTGGTACAATGAAACCAAGGATGCTTCATTTATAAGTGAACTTAATCACTGTAGCTCGAAATCCCGAAGAAACCTGTAAACAAGGGTGCTTGCTATGTGAACCAGAAACACTGGGGTTAACCCCTACTCTTCCACAAAAAGTGTTCTGGGTTCTTTTACGTGCACTACCAATCCTAGTACACGGGACCTACGGCTTAACGTCCGAAGGACAAGGCATTTAAGGTAAAGTGTCTTGCTTAAGGACACAAGTGTCACGACCGGGACTCGAACCCACACTCTGATGATCATACACACCAGAGTTTGAGTCCGGTGCTCCTTACCACTCGGTCACGACACACATTCGAATCCCTGTCTTGGCATGTCTGGCAGACATATTTCAAACTTCCAGATGAAAAACACAGTGAAATTGAAGCATCCAGCCAAGAATTTCACAGGTGTTGGGTCGTAAGGTATGAAAATCGCTACACTATCTGGAAAGCATGCTTGCCCCGACTATCATCATGCGCGCACTTAGTTTTAATAGACTGGTTGCAAGTCCCTCCATAGCCCATGATTATACATTTTATATTTTCACTAATGTTGAGCCATACATGTTTGGACCAAACATGGCACTTGATCAGCCTATGGCAAGCTTTTTGAAATAACAAAATCCGTTGAAAACAGCATTGTCAAAAATAGTAAACATGAAGAATAAATGTTGGGAAGTATGATGCAAGTACCAATTCCTCTGGGGATCGTTTACCACCTAAAATTCTGTCATCTTTTGAATTTTTCCTTCTCTTGCCTTAAAAGGTAAGAATCCTGCAGAACAAACTATCGCTGTCAAAACTTTACACTGTCGTCTAGAAAAACTAACCTTGGCTAGAAGTTCCTGGAGCAGTTCAATGACAACTCTCTGTTTGACCCCCGGTGGTAAGACTTCAGCCGGGCAAGACGTCAAAATGACCTCGATCACTTGCCTCCAAGCGTCAAAGTTATGACGTTTGGCAGCCAGCACTTGGCGGAAGTTGTTTCGCTCTGCTACATTCTGAAGGACTGCTTCAATTTCCTGTAAAGATGAAAAGATGATAAGCAACCACACAAACAAAACTGAGAGTACCAATTTGAGAAGTTTGAAGGGCTCATCAATAGAGGTTTATCTTTCAGAATCCTTTGGGGTTTTCTAACGCAAAAAACACAAGTGTGACAGGTTGCTTTTATAACTTTCCAACATGAACCTCGACTACCTCTGTCATCATTTTGAACTCTGAATTTGACAAATGATTGATGTGGTCTTCCACTGAATGGCTTCAGCATAGACATTTTGCTGATATTTTGGGGTCTTCAGTTTGCGCCCCAAGAACTGTAAACACAGTTGGGAGATGGTGCCTTTTCTATCGCTGCACCTAGGATCAGAAATCACACTCCTCAGGCCATCAGACAAATCTCCCTCAATAGCCGTTTGCAAAACTTTGCTGAAGTCTTACCTTTTCGTTGATAGCTTGCTGTTGGTGGTGTTTATGAGCAATGATCAATGGATCTATTGGCACTGTAAAATGTTACTATTAATTGATTGATTGATTGATTGATTGATTGATTGAAGACAAGCTATGACCAACTTATGCAACATAGCTTCTGATCAGTTTAACTGCGAATGGTAGTATTCCATTCAGCCAGGTATACACTCACTTTTAACTCTACTGTTCCTATAATAACAAAATAGTTAATGGCCCGACGTTTGACCCAAGGAGAGTGCATTTCAAGGGCTGAATAAAAAGACTCTGCTCGGGTAAAAACGTCAGGCCATTAACTATTTTTAGCATTTATACCATAGGTCCTTTTGATTGGTAAGCAGTTTGCAACAGCTAAATCTATTTTCTTGTCACTATAACTGAATTCTTTTACTGACCTGCATAACAAGAGGCCTCTGTCCAACGGCTGAAGCACCTTGAAGACTGTTCAAGTTCAACGTTAAGTAATGATGCAGGAGACGGACATCGCAGAGGGATGCGACACCGCGCTCGCTCGGCTGCTCACAAGCGCTGATCATCTTCTCCATCTGGGCCGGGTCGATGTAATCAAGACGTAGATGAGGTGGGAGCTCTTGGACCAAGTCAATGCAATCCAGGGAGGTCAGGATCTTACGTCGTACCTGGGTGCCTAAGGATGGCAAATAGCAAGAGTATTTTAAGAGAATGCGCTGCGCCAGCCACTTGTGGCAGGTAAGGCTGAAGTGTTCAAAGTAAAGAATGAATAAGTTTCATAAGCCTTACCCCCTAGTGTCTTTGAATATAGACCTTCCTGAATCCTCCAATATCACTCACACTATGATAACTCAACACCCAAATGGTTGGACTGGGATGAGATCGGAATGCATGGCCCAGTGATAAGCTATTTGGGGCTCTTAAAGACCTCAATCCTACAAAATCAGACAACTTCTTGAAGAGGATTTCGGAAGATATGGGTTATCAATAGACCCCTCTCAAATGACGTCACCATTTTATTGCTCGCCATGCTGGAGTCCTTACACGTGCACGTCACGCAAACAAATGTTAGAACTGCATGAACATGTGCTACGAAACGCCATGCCGGATGCGCTATGCCTACTATATCCTATATGTGCGTAGGAATTGAGCATGGCAGACCACCTAGGTTTCTATAAAAAATATGACGCCAGTGAGAAAGCTCTCTAGTGCACACTTCTTCTGTCCAGAGTCTCTCAAAAATTCATAAAGTATGGCAAACTCTTCAGAGAGCCACAAAGCAAAATAACAAAAGAAATCTTACGTTTTGCAGAATCAAGCACTTGATTATGGTAATTACCTGCAACTCTATTCTGTCCCACTTGTTGCACTGAGCTTAAACCGAGAGCTCCACGTTCAGTAATGAGAGTCATATCTCCAGCATCTTCAGCATCCTCATCTTCAATAAAAACAAATATATAATTAAGCACTGTGGAAACCAGCTCTAACCAGCCGAGGTCGGTTATTTCCCAATTTACTGCACACAGCACTATTTTTGGTGAAAAATCTGAGATTTTTTCAAAAAGTGGAATATCATTCACTGTCCAACTTCGCCACACAGATTATTTAAGAGCAGGTCACCAAATCAACTGCCGTTACAAATAGACAACACGAATAGGTGTTTAGTCAACTCCCGAGTCTGTGTGTTTGACATCTGTGCACGATTACAAGACCTCCGGGTCAAGTGGTTAAGGAACATAGAAAACTACTATGCTATGCAGTTCTTTTATACTGCTTCATCACACACGGGGGCATCTCAAAGCAATCGTTATTTTTTCTACAAGGTATGCGGAGCTATGTTAGAAATGTTAGACCTAATTATTGACATCGCACCATGTAGCGGTTTACAAGGTGCTACCTAAACTCTGAAACACCACAGCTTGAGTCCAGTGCACTTGACCACAACACGCTATTCAGCGACACGCTCAACCACATAGAAAGTACTTTAGACAAACTGCAGTGAGTGTACAAAAGAAAGGATCTGCAAAACGCTTTAGTTGTACATCCGAGTTTAACCTTAGATAGAAGTGCCCCCAGGTGAGCCAGCTTAATACTCACCTTCAAACAGAACGGAGGGAGAGTCTTCAAGGAGAAGCTTCAACAATCTCTGAAGATGTGAACGTTGACGATTGATCGCGGTTAGTCTGATCTCAGTTGCTACAGCCTTCAGGAGCCAGGATTGCTGATTCAGCAGTAACCTCTCCTCAACGTTTCCTGCAAAAATACAAAAAAGAATCACCAGAACCAGCTGTTTAGCACCCTTTTACTAGTGGTATACTCTCCTGCCAAAATGGCCCATGACACAAGATTCCACAGGAGACGGTGGAGGCTAAAATCCACAGTAAAGTTACCTGTGAAAGTCTCATCTAAAAACAGTGTCTACAGTGTTTTCATCAAGAATGTTGAATCCATCTACGTTTAGCAAGGCAACAGTGGGTACCCAACCACATCTCTGGCCACAGCATTCACAAACGGACACCTTGGAAAATTAGCAAGGTGACACCGGGTACCAACCACATCTCTGGCCACAGCATTCACAAACGGACACCTTGGAAAATTAGCAAGGTGACACCGGGTACCAACCACATCTCTGGCCACAGCATTCACAAACGGACACCTTGGAAAATTAGCAAGGTGACACCGGGTACCAACCACATCTCTGGCCACAGCATTCACAAACGGACACCATGGAGATTCAATTTTTTTCCCAACATACTTTTATTGATTTCTTAACTTAACGGGTGTGTTTTAGACAAAATCGTTTCCCAGGGTGCTTACTACCATTTCCACCTTTATTTAAACAAGGAGACTTTCGGACAGATATTACACATTTTTTTTCTTCGGGGTCCTTACCAAAGTATGCCTCTACCTTTAGGAAGGTTTATGAGAAATAACCTTGCCTGGTGCATGTTTCCCTCCATTCTACAATCGAGACTGTTTTAAGAGGAATATCAATTCCTACCTTCAACTCCCCCAGAGTTATTAAAAAAATATATACAAATTTAAGTAAGGAAAGTGTGACAATAGAAAGGAGTACAAAGGTCATACTAACTCTGAGATGCCAACGCGATATTGAAGGGCACATGTCTGAGCTGACTGTAGAAAAAATCCTGCGATGCTCTCAGGTACCTCATCGTTGGATCCGACGTTTCCCTGTTGGCGCAGAGACGGTAAATCATCTCGTAGGCTAGCTCGGCTAGCTGAGGCATGGAATGGATGGCCAACGGGCCGGAGCGCGAGTTGACACTACGGTCCAGGGTCAGGATGTTCAAGATGGAATGAAGGCAGGTACGCGGAGAACCGAGTATACCTGTTGCAATCAATCAAAGATCTTGAGTTGAGTTTTTCAAAAGCTGACGGAAAAATTACCTCCACAAACATGATGGTGTAGTTTGATCGAGGCAGTGGGAAAAAAATCAGTTTAACAGCAATGGAGTCTTATATAGTGCACATTTCCACTAATAAGGTGCTCAAGGCGCTTGAACAAAGAGAGACACTTTTTAAGACAGGTTTTGAAGTTAATTAAGTTTAAGACCAGTTACATAGCACTTTCTAATGGTTTACAAGGTGCTGCTGTGGCGCACTCGGCAGCCACTGCCAGAAACACTCGGGCAAGCCCCTTCTCCAAGCGACAATTGCAACTGGGTTCTTTTATGTTCGTTACACAGCACAAGGGACCTACGGCTTTACATCCCATCCAAAGGACACAGCAATAATAGTGTCTAGCTTTAAGGACACAAGTGTCAAGACCGGGACTCAAAACCCACACTCTGCTGAACAGAAACACCAAGAGCTTGAGTCCAGTGTGCTTAACCGCACGCAACTACCAGTTTATCTTGGATTAAAGCTTACAGGGGTAAGTTGCGGTAAGATCACGTAATAAATATCTTTTAAACCGACAAGAGTAGACAAACCGGCTCTTCTCAAAACCACCCTACTCAAACAAAATTTATTACATGGTGTATGGTGTTACCGCAAACCTACCCTTATTATCTCTACCCACCATGCACGGCTTCAAGTTTCTCTTAGATTGGGGAGCATCTTATGAGTCATAATAATAATAATAATCGATTCTTATATAGCGCTTTTTATCACAGCCCGAGGGGCGTATCAAAGCGCTTCTGGCATTATTACCCCTGGTCACTGGGCCATATATTTCATTCCATAAACCATCTCAGCTCCCTGGGGAGTATACAGCCGGTGCTTCGAGTTTACCGCGCTCCAAGCTAATCATTCACATGAACCATCTCTTCCCTCACAGTTACCCATTTTACCCCTGGGTGGAGAGAAGCAATTATGGTTAAGTGTCTTGCTCAAGGACACAAGTGTCACGACCGGGATTCGAACCCACATACCGATAACTTAACCACCAGAACTTGAGTCCGATGCTCTTATCCGCTCGGCCACGACACCCCAATAATGAGTCAGACAGATTCTAGGCACGAGGGAAAAATCTCAAAGGGATATGCTCGCAATCCAGTGGACTGTAAGAACGATCTGCTGGACTGCCAGAACATTCTGCTGGACTGCGGCATTTTGCCGCATTACGGCAACAATCCAACAAGAAGGAATATCAGGGTGAAGAGTTATTGCTGCAACAGTCTGAACTAGGATCTAAATGTCGGAAGGGACGTTTGAATGATTGCTTCTCTACCTCTTGGTGACCCCTGGAGTTACAGATTTCAAAGAGCTTTCGGATACAGTATCCTCGGCACTAAGAGAAGGAGATTACGGAGCAGGATTTCTTTATATTTAAAAAAAATAACAGCAACTTTTTTTCACCAGGGTGGTACAAAAAAGTTTGAATTCAGGTAAAAGTATGAAATTTTGTATGGAATATGTGCGATAGCATTCCAAAATGGAACACTCCTGCGGCCCAGCAGACCGGTCCATGCGCGCCGGCTGGAATACCTAACCGATCCGAACGTTCCAACCAGTCAGGCTTTTGAGGTGCCCTCTTAGAGGCACATAAGTTTGACCGTTCCCCCTTTTACACGAACCTGGGTCTTGAAGATTGGTCTTACTCGCCGGTTTGCGATATTCATAACCGAGAAGAAAGTGTGCCAGATTCGGAGACGGTTGCTCCAGGGAGTAGAGTAGAAGGCGCATGATGATCAGGCGGGTGTCGCTGCGGTTCTTGGCTGCATCTTCCTCGTTGGCGTTTGTCTCCAATGGAGGATTCTCAGACTCTGTCTCTTCAGGGTCGTCTGCCTCTAAGCAGTCCACAAATCCGCGCAAGAGATTTATGCGTACATCCTTTAAAAGAAAGAAAAAAAGAAGTAAAGACAGAATTGTTTCTCTCACTTCTATATTATGACAAATGAACTTTTTCGAAAATAAAACTTTTAGTAACTGAAAAGTTTGAAAGATCTGCCATGAAATGAAGGATCAATCAATCTTAAACAATATCTTCTTTAGAGGCATTATTCAGGATTAGTAGAAATGACAAATAGTCGCAGACAGTGTTCATGTTTTGTGTGATCAACCATATGCAAAGCAATTAATAAATCTTTAAACATTTGGGCTTAATCCGTTGTGTGAGACAGGAGAAAATAGTGAACACCCTTACAAAATGTTCAGCATGTAAACACATTGTTCTTAATTTTGGTTGTAACAACCCAAAATCAGCCGTTGTGTATATATATTTTTTTTTTACATTTTCAGATACAGTTTTCTTGAATACGACTTCATTTCAGTGGGAAATATTTCACAGAAAAAATGGTTTTCATAATCAGTAAGCTTTTAGACTAAAGTTAAACAACATTTTCAATCCTTACCAATCCTGTATAATACCTTTCAAGCCTGCAGCAAATATTGATAATTTTCAAAGACCAGCATCCGCACATTGTGTGGCCTGACATATACATCAAATATTCTTCTTTAAAAAAAAAATAATAATTGTTTCTTATTGACAAACAATCACTTTGGGGGAAAACTTTTGATAAAAAAAACAACAACTCCATTTACCAGGAGCTCCAAAACACGTCAAAGCAATTTTATGAAATCCTGGCAAACTGAACTAAGAACTTTCGTAGTACTGAGCCGACAGATGAATAGCAACCTACCTGCTTTGCAGTAAAGAGTCCCACAATCTCGGGCTGCATGTTGGATGCTCGGACAGTACTGAGTAATATTTTAGTGCTTGCTAGGGCATGTGCAGCATGGGTGTCCGCGTGGGTTACAAACCTGATGTATACAATTACAAAAAAACAATACTACATGATGCGATGACAGTTACAATGCAGGACATTTATTAACAGCTATATCAAAACTTTGAGTAATGGTTTGGGGGGTTTTTTTCAACTTAAAAAACTGATTTCAAAAATAATTAATGTGCCCTCAGCCAGTGATTTGAAATAGTCTGCTTTAAAAACTGGACATTTCAAACTAAAATAAAACACTTTAGGATTTGTATAATAGTTCAAGTAATAAACCAGAACGGAAACTGACTGGGTAAATTGTAATTAATTTGGGGTTGAACAATGACAAATTTACTAGAGTAGGATTTGGACCGATGACCTCCGGATTAACCTGCCAGGCTCTGCCAACAGCTATCTAGCCCTACGTTGGCGGTCTCCCTATTGTGTCAATCTCTTTGTTCAGGGGTGCCAGTCAGAAACCATTTAACCTGTAACTAATTGCCGTAGAGTAAGGGATCACACCCAAGTGTTCACCTTAAGGGGATGCAACTTTTTATTTCGAATATCAAGTAATAAACCACAAGCAAGCCTTGAACTTCGCTCTTGAAGGGGCACGGCAATTTTTCCTCTGGTAAGGAGCACTCTATGAGGAAACTGTAAATTTGTATTGGAACTTTGCAAAGGGCACCACAGCAAAAGCACAGGGCACCACGGCAATTGCTGTGGGTGCCGTGGGCTATTTCGAGGCCTGCACAAGGGAAACTGAGTGGGTACATTTTAATTAATTTTGAGTTGAAAAAGAAAAAAAATGACTGGAGCAGGATTTGACTAGAGCTACAGCGTGATTATAAAAAAAAATATGTACATATATCAAAATGTCTCACTTTGCAATGTTGACCAAATGGTCAGCTTCTCTGGTTCTTGGATTGATGGCCATTAACAACTCATCCATTGTGCTGACCATGACCCCCGACCCTTGCATTCTGACCAGGTCAATGAATGCATCCTGCTTCTCTAGCGCATACTGGACCAACTGGAGACACATGAGGGCGCACTTCTCCATATTGGACTTGCCCGGAGTGGGTCGATACTGGTCTAGGGTTTGGGTGACCTCGTCGATTATTTGAAGAACCTAAAAAAAAAAGAAAAAAAAGAAACAATAGTTCTTGCTAATTAATCACTTGAGATAATTAAATACTTCAGCAAACAGACTCTACAATCAGGTGCAGATCTAGGAATTTGACCGGGGTGGGGTAGAGGTGGGGTTTAAAAATTAACAGATGGCGTTTGCATGACATCCAAGAAGAACCTTAAAAATAAAACTCCCACCCCCCTAAAAAAAACCTCCAAACCAACAACATCAACAACAAACCAAAATTGATAAGGGGGGTTGATGACATGATTATTTTAAAGAAATATTCTGACAAAAGTGAGGATTGAAATGCGATTTCTTTCCAAAAATTCAAGAAAAAAAAAGAAAAAAATAACTGATGTTTTCCAATTGACTTACCAGGCTGTGCATAGCGCTGCTATTCAACATGTGCACCATGAGGTGATGACCGGGGGGCTTGTTGGCCACGCCCACCCCGCCCCCCTGAATCTCCACAGCGTGATCCACAAAGTCTTGAGGCTGTGGAGTGTAGTTTTGAAGAATCTTACAGAAGATTTCAGTCACACCGGCCGCTACTTCCCACTGAAGGAGGGGGAAAAAACAAAATCAACAAATCTTCGGGGGGTTAACAACAACTCCTAAAAGGGGTGATAACGTTTCTTACTACCTTTATTGTTCTCCAATTTTGAAAATTAATTAATGGCTGGTGCGAGGGGGGGGGGAGACTGTGCGAGTGGGAAGCGTGAAGCCTTTACGGACTTAAGGGCCTGGAAAAATGTTGATGTACTCTCTGAGGTGATTCAGGGCTGGAAATGTACACTGGACCACAGGCCTGAGGCCAGTGATTTTAGTTTTGGGCCAGTACACTCACAACTGGACAAGCCCGGTGGTCTTGTGTTTTTCTATCGAGTAATAATAGGCTACCTCATTGTGTAATATTTTTGTGAAAAAATGTTGGCTACGAGTCTAATATATCTTTCAATTCTCTTCAGTATCCAAGTACTACAAATAAGACAAATTAGAGATTTTCTCTTAGTGCTTGCTCAACTCATTTTGATTCTGGTCTTGTAAAATAAATTCTGGTCCAGTAAAAACTTTGAGCTACAGGCCCTGCGGTCTTGTGGCTATTTCCGCCAAATTCGTGCCCTGTGATTCCTGATGGCCACTTAACTTCTTTGAGCAAAGGTTTTAAAGATTGCATTTGAACTCTGACACACATTACTAGACAAAATGGGGAAAAAAACCATGGCAGACGGATTTTAAACCTTGGCAGGGATTTCCTAAACGTGAAGCGTGGTGGTGCGCCAAGCTTTTTTTTTTCCCCACCATGGAGAACACTGTTCTTGTAATGTTGCTTTCATCCTTTGCAAACAACTTTTCAAATCACACTTTTATACCCAGGCCAGGAATTTCATCTTTGAGAGGGCAAGGCCATTTTCAATTTTCTAAAGGGCACTTCCACTGGAAAAATGTTAAAAGTCTATGCGAAATTCTGAAGGGGCACCGAGGCCAAGACCCAGGGGCAACAGAGGCCATGGCCTCCGTGTAAATTTCAGGCCTGTATACCTTTTCCCCAGGGTCTCTGTACGATCTCCACTTGTACTTCAAGAACACCGTATCTCTCAGGAACTCCAGGTAAGGGTCAAAACCAGGCGGCCGGTACCCCACCCCGAGCATTGCTGGTATCGGTAGATTCATCAGGGAGTTCATCAACTCCAAGAACCCGCAGGTCAGAGGGTACTCCTCGTCGGAGGATTCTATCTCATCCAACTCGACTGGGATACCGAAGCTGGACGATCCGGGGAGGTTAACTGACGGAATGATCTGAAGAGGTTTGTCAAGAAAATGGACGATAATATCAAGATGGATAGTAATAGATGTTAAATTTGCATCAGGAATAAAGTATATTGTTTGTGTTCGACTGATTACACCGATAAAGCACTATTCGAACTGCCTCTAGCTGCAGGGCAATCTCAGTGGTCTAGTGGAAGACGTCTGCTCTAGGATGACAAAGGTCATGGGTTCAAATCCCACATGAGTAAAATGACTTCATACAGTATACAGAGCCTAACAAACATCTGTGTATGGGTAAAACACAAATAGTAAGACTGATTGTATGACCTTAAAAAAAAAAAAAAAAGTATTAAAATAAACCACAAGGGAAACTGACTGGGTACATACAAATAAATTTTGGATGAGCAAAGAAAATTGACTAGAGCGAGGTTTGAACCTGGGACCTCCAGATTTACATGTCGGTGCTCTACAAACTGAGTAATCTAGCGCCTATGTTGGTGGTCAAACATAGAATTTTGTTCTTTAAAAACTCAAGTCAGGACAAGTATAACTGGATTTTCACAAAAGATCTTCCAATGCATTGATTACATAAAAATGAAAGACACAAAAGAGACACTTTGAATATAAAACCAGTGTTTGGATCGTTAACAAATGGCTACGTGTTAATTACCTGCGAGCCTTCTAAAGACTGCCAGAGCGTCGCACCGACCTCAGGAGACTGTGCCAACGTGGCAAGGGTGCGTAGGCATTGACCTTTCAACTTGAGGGGTACACTGCAGCTCAGCAGGCCCATGAGCAGGACAAGAGGGAGCCAGGATTGGTTTTCACACAGTAATATTCTTGCATTGTCATTCTTTGGAGTTTTGGAAAAAGAAAGAAAATTGATGGGTTATTTATTTGTTTTTTCTGAATGGTGTTGATCCTAACACACAAGGCATTTGGACTGAACAATATAAATTATCTGGTATGCATGGTAACTTGAGACAATTTGTATGCCTCAGTATTGAAATAAAACTGTACCCTTGTAACCTTTGTTTACAAAAAGAGTGACCTTGAGCATTCCAGGGCCTTTCCGGCAGGCAAGATACTGCACAGGGTTATGTGACATTTTACATTTTGTGGAATAAATTCCACATAAATTCAAGAGTTATAAAAGTAACAGCTGAACAAGTTTTGAGATGTGCTCCCTTTCCTCCCATCAAGAGTTGATAAAAATCACACAGTGCAATCTCCATTAGATGTTAGCTTATATGTTTTCTTCCATTGAACTGTGTAGAAATCCTGCCTGCAGGAAGTCCAGGCTCTGTGGCTCTTTTGTAAATGTGATGTCACAGGTCACATGGTCTGTACACATACGGCATTACGTTCTTAGTTACAGTCACATACACTGGCCACATACTAAACTGTCTATTTTAAAATGATGGAGAATCCCACAGAATAAAGAAAGGACAAAACCAAACGGTACATCATTTCGGTGTTTAAAAGAAAAGTATACCTTTGGTTTTTAGAACCTATCGATTGTTTTAATCCTATATAAATGTAGATATATACAATCAAACTAACTGGTAGCTGGTAGCGTTTTTGAGATATCGCCGAAAATCCATAGCAGTTATGTTTACACGGGAAGAATAATCCGTAACAGGAATACACAATCTGAGAAAAGTATCTGACAGTAACATTCCTCAGATTCAAAATTAGGGGGATAAAAACTGATATCTTTTTCCATAACCACATTACTTCAAAGTGAAATGATTCTCAAAATGCTTAATACTATCGAAAGCTGCTGTACTTCTAACCAAGTAAGTTTTTATTGCCATTAATTTTAAGAGCGATTACCAAACGTTTACCTTCCGTGTAAGGCATTTTTCTTTCAAACAATTACGGTTGGTTTACATACCCATTCAGCAACAACTTGCGTCAACTTCAGAACGGCCAACAACCCCTCCATCTCTTGTGGAGTGATCCCCTTGTTTACAGCGTACCTATGCATGGAGTGGGGCTGTGCCATTTCAAGATGGGGGGAACTAGTCACCTCATGGCGAAGCGTGTTGTAGTAGCGGTTAATGGAGAGAAAGAAGTGGTCCCAAGACACAGCACTTGCACTTCCACCTGAAAAAATGAAATTGTTGTTTTACAATGATATATTAAATACATATCTTTATCATCAAGCTCCGGTGAATCATTGATTAACCATAATAATAATAATAGTAGTAGTAGTAATGATAATAATAATAATAATAATAATGATAATAATGAGTTTTTATGTAGCGCTTTAACTATGGGTGTCATTTTAAAGCACTAATCACTATTTATTTCTAGACAGTTTAAAAAAAAAAGTTTTTGAATTGTGAGACCCATTTATCTAACATCTTGTAAGGATTTACAAGGTGCTGCAGAGCATTCAGCAGCCACTGCCAGAAACACCGGGGCAAACCCCTTCTCTTAACGATACGTGTAACTGGGTTCTTTTATGTGCGCATTACACAACACACGGGACCAACGACTTTACATCCCGTCCAACAGACAAAGTGATAATGGTGAAGTGTCTTGCTTCTGAACAAAAGTGTCAAGACTGGGACTCGAACCGACACTCTGCTGATCAGAAAGACCAGAGCTCAAGTCCAGTGCGCTTGACCACTCGGCCACGACACGCCATGTTCATTGGTCCATAGCATTCTACAAGATACTCACATACCACAGCTGCGGAAATTGATATTAATGTGAAATGTTAATATTTTTATTATTTCTGGTTTATTAAAACAATGTATTTGTAGCCCAGGGGCTAAATTGCGACAAAGTTTACAAACAATACGATAAAAATCAAATTACTACTTTAAAAACGGATTTACCCATGAAACAAAAATACATCCAGAAATTAAAAACATAGTGAACACCGTTTGCACGCCATGGATGTTATAATGACCGTCATGGTGGCAGCGATGAGATTGGAGGAAAGTGAAAATTCCTCGTCCTAATTTCCTTACCTGCTCCGAGGCCGTTCATCTTCAGGAGATTGAAGCAGTGGTGAGCACTTTCTTCACCATTAGCGAGACCACACAACATCTCCATGTAGGGAACATACAGGGAGGGTGGCAACAAATCACCAGCCATTCGGATAAACTTGAACAAGCTTGCCTAGGAGATAAACAATTTCAATTTATTAGCCGTTTCCTTTGAAATAGTGCAGTGCAGACTTCAGATTTGATTCCGCATTGTGGTGAACATGGACGAAACAACGGAAAGTGGTGAACACGGAATCAATCCAATTGCAAGGAATTCCACAGAATAAAAAAAAAAATCAGCATGCAACAGGAATTGAAATACTGGGTTAAAATAATGACTAAAATAAAATCGAGAACAAAGAAATACAACATTCTTTAAATTTTGGCGATAAAGTCCATCACCACTAATCGATCCCCAATGTGCTACATGGACATTACTTTTAAGCGAGAGTCAGCATCATCACCAGTGGACTCTTTGAATTAACACTTATGTTATCACCGAAATGGTTAAAAAACAACACCGGTAAACAACGGAATTCAGAGTTTTAGAAAACGGATTTGAGTAAATTACATCACGGAAAGTTCTGACGTCTGGTAGTGTTGAGATTGAATCAAACAATTTGACTCTACGTCAAAGCTTGATATTATCCAATCTCAGTTGCAGCCTCCTGTACCTGGACTTCTTTATTAAGGTTATAATAATCCATACCTGTCTAGGAGACTGGCGCTGCTGCGAGATGTATGTGGCACTAGCGGAGGGGCTGCTCTGTTCTGGTGTGCACCAATACTCCAAGGGCAAGTTTAAGTCGTGAGGATCACTGCTATAAAGGGTACCCAACTAATGACAGACAGAAAAAGACAAAAAAGACGCAATGAAATTGGAGCTGCTTGAAAACAAGAAAAATTATTGTATTCCTGTGGATTTGGTTCCGCAGGACTCAGAGACTTGATAACGCACGAGTACACAATGCTTATTGCACATCGGTGTACGGTAAAAAAATACTATCGAATTGGTCAAGTTTTCCTCAATTTTCATAAAAGTCCAGACACTTTCTCACTGCTGGTTTGTTTTAAACCCTTTCTCACATGGTATCTTGAATAAAACCATTTTCTCTTTCTTAAACAATCCAAAGATTCATATTTCCTGTAAATAAACATATTACATAAAAACGTTTCCCTTTGTACTTCATAGATTTGTGACCTAGTTCTACAGTTACATGATCAAATATTGCCTAACAAAGGATGAAATTTCATGAGGAAAGGCAGGCCTGGAGAGAGTCCCGAGAGGGCCATGGACTCTGTTGCCCTGGTCTTGGCCTTGGTGCCCTTCTTAATAAGTTTCCCATCGACTTCATGATTTTTCAATGGAAGTGCCCTTTGCAAAAAAAATAAAAATGGCATTGCCCTCTCAAAGATGAAATTCCACAGGCCTATAGGGGTCTTACTAATTTCATGAAGTCTTTGAAGTGCATTGGTGGACTTGACGGTAGCTCCACCCCTTCTCTCTCATGGGCAATCAATAACCGCCCAACATCATCACCACGGTTACGCATCTCCTTAACCTATCACAGAAAAGAAAAAAAATACCAATCAGACAATGAATTCGACGGCTAATCTTTCCATTTCTGAATGCATACAGAAGGTGAAACCTCAAATTAATACAATTAATTTTTTTAACTGTAAACTTTAAATGAGTCATCTGCAAGTTATTTTTTGAATGTCTGGCACAATGTCTTGTTTAGTTCTAAGTGACTGCTTAAATTATGGGGCAAGTTTTTGCATAGTTACGTAAGAGACAACAACCACTCGTACACAATACTGAATGAATGTGCATGGCACAATAAGTTCTACTGACACCCCCTCCCCCCCCCCCCACACCACCGCCACACATGGCTCCTGTCTGCTAAGCTTGCCATTTTGGGAGTAAGATTGCAAATACAAAAATTTTTAATAGTATAAACACTGTGGCACCTAAAATGCACACTGCACTCTATAACACAAAGGGACATTGACTCCCCCAAAATGGCGTAGCTGAAATTACTCTGACGACGATGTCGGGTGAAGTGAGTCAATACAAAAGCTTGCCTGGAACCATGTGACGTTAGCAACACCGTCTGGGAAGTTAATTTTTAGTATTCACTTGTGACCAAACAAGTCAATGTACCAGCCGTCCATCAAAAGGCTCATTGAATGAATTGTGCAACCAAAATATAAAAAATAAAATAAACAAATAAATAAATAATTAAATAATTAAAAATAAATATTTTTAATCCGATAGTATAAAACACTTGTAAAACATCAGTTTTGTATATTTTTAGTGCTTTTGTGTTTTTGTTTATTATTACATGCCTGCTTTTCTTTAACATATTTGAAAGTTTGAAAACTTATTATTACTTCTATATTTTGAAAGAAATCGTTCTTTCTCTCTCTCTCTCTTTTACCTTGAGTGGCATCTGAACGATGAAATCAGTCAGTAGATTATGAAGTCTTCTTGCATAGAACTCCTACGAGAAAACACAAATTGCAAGAAACTTTTTATTCCTGACATCCAAGAACTATTGATAACAGGCATTTATTATTTTAAACATTGTATCAAAGTGCATTACACTATTACTACCCCCTGTTCACTGGGCATTAAGTAGTCTATAAACCATCTCAACTCTTTTGGAGTCTGCAGCACCGGCAGCCAAATGGGCAAAAATGACTAAGCCATCAGAACTCGATGCTCCAGACCGCTTGACCATGACACCCTACGTGTGATTTTGAAACCAAACACACATTTTGAAAAAACCCAGTGAAGGACGCCCTTTTCTTTTTCTTGAATACGTCTCCACACTGTACAATTCAAACCAAACCCTGTATTGAAGATCTCTGGATGGTTTTCCCAAAACTAAGCCAAGGCTCTAACAAATCTTGTGGTATTTTGTTTACCGATTGGTTGAAGTTCTTGGAGGTAACCACAGCATCTTTAAGAAAGCGGAAGACGTTATCTTTGATCGCATCATCGATGACCAACTCATCTTCTTCGATCAAATCTTGCATCGCTTGAAAAAAAAAAAGGACAAAATTGAATTAGCTGTTGCAAACTGCTTACCAACCAAAAGGACCTATGGTATCAATGCAAAAAAAAAAGTTAGTGGCCTGACGTTTCGACCCTGGCCTTTGAGAAAGCCTCTGCTAGGGTCGAAACGTCAGGCCACTAACTTTTTTTTTTTTAAAGGAACATACAATTTTGAAAAGGGAATATTCCATACAAATGTTTCCATTCAACCTGAGCCATCCCAAAGTCCTTTTGATGGTTTGTATTTAAACATGCTACTCACAAACGGACATGTCCGGTAGTCTTGTCCTCTTCAGTTGAAAAATATTAATAATATAGAAAGATGTCCTGCTTATAAAGAGTACATTCTGAAGCCCTGAATATAATTTCTGCTTTGTGTTTCTTTTTTTTTGCTCTCCTCTTACATCAACGTTCCTGTTGTAAAGAGTTATTTTGGACAGTCCCAGCGACGTTGTTATAACGAGAGTCAACTCACCCTGTAACACCTTGTGTACCTCACTCTGTAAGATTGTCAATATTTTTTCCAAGTTGACTTTGAGTCTGATAAAATGTCTTTCAATACTTTTGAGTATTGAACAGTCCATAGAAGTGTACTTATTCATTAGACAAATGAGATCAATCGTTCCCTAAGGTGCATGTTCAAATAAAAACTGTTTATATGTTAAACTGTGTAGAAAGTTTTTTCTCATTTTAATTCAGGTCTTGTAAAAAAAAATTCTGTTCCAGTAAAAAATTTGAGCTCAAAGCCCTGACATCTTGTGCCTTTCCGAGCCTGTGTAGGGTTTGAATGATACGAGGACAAACAGGTCAGGCGAACCTCGTAAAGACTTATTTCTCGTGGACGAATATGACTTTTTAATTGAGTAAAGTTCTTACGGGCAGTCTCTGGTTGTTGGGCGACATTCCTTAATGTCAGGGCCCAGGCGAAGCGAAGAACTGCAGAGATCCCTGGGCACTCCCATTTCGTGTTGTCGTTCACGATCAACTGATGGAGGTCTGGAAGAAACTGCTCGTCTGTGAGGATGGGTAACTTCTTGGTCGACTCTGGTGAAGGAAACAAAGTCAGACAAAACTAGTTTGCCTTTTCTTTCATACTCCCTAACATCAACTACCAAAAGGTGACGGTTTGCTAGCTTTAAAGTTATCTGCAATGAAGCTAAGGATTAGGATCATCCTATAAAAAGGACAGGGTCCTCATATCTTCATCACTGATCGACTACAACTTGCGCTTGTGTTGAGCTTGATGGCGGATGTGTCACATGTCCCCATTCCATTATCAGTGTCTTGAGTTGATCAGAGGTACAGGGCACCACTGTCCTCCATCAAGGTCTTGGCAGATGATGACTCGGCTGGCAGGTTTCTCTGCCTTTCTATTTTTTATTTTTTTATTTTTAATTTTTTATTTTTAAATTTTTTTATTTAGAAATCATCTTAACATCACGAGGCCGGATGGCCACTTCAAGGTGAGAGCTACACTTAAACTGATTCAGGCTGTCGACTCAAATCAACTGTCACCAGGGGCACATTGCCACCAACTCGCTGTTTGAGAGTGTGACGTCATATGCAAGGGCGTCTATACCTTAAAAATTACTACTCACCATCTTGATCTTGGGGGCACCTGTCGAGTATTCCAACGTCAAGACAGTACAGACAAGCCATGAGTAAAGTCAGGGTGACATTACTCAAAGTGCCATCAGTCTCGAGTGTCGATCGCTTCCTCAGATGGGTGATTAAGAGAGCCGTATCTTGTCTGGCTGGGACAGACTGACACGCCCAGGCGAAGAGGCACTCTGAGAGAGAGGACCTGATTTCCTTCAGCATCTCCGATACCTGACAGGATGAGAATGAAGGTTTTTGCTGATGTGACGATTTTTGAAGCAACGGCAAATAAATGTGTTTTGATGCATTGCATGGTGAGGCATCAATGCATAATTGGTTTGCGTGAACACCATGTGGTACTGCCTACTTCAGGGCTCACCTTTAACACTAGCCCGGCGTACATTGTCTAGTGAAAACTGCTACCTGCTAGTAAACACCACTTCTCAACTTGCCCTGTGGGCTACTAAAGACAGTTTAGACTGTGCAACCTACTTGTTTAAAATGCTCTTTCTTCCTTTTCATATGTGAATGACACATTTTTATAGTTTAATTGCCGAGTGTGTGACTATAAATTCATTTGACCATTAAACTGGCCAAGATCGCTACCATTAATACATCAGAAAGGTACATTTATGACAATACATGTTCAAAATCTGGGTTACTAAAACTTCCTACGGGCAAGCAAACTACACAGTTAACTAGCCTGGTGGGCTACTTTACAAAAAGCTTAAGCGTAAGGCCTGTACTTTGCTGTGTAGAACTGTTCTTGTGAAAACAACACTCTTTGAAGTATCAGACCTGAAAATGTGCCCAAATAGGACTCAGAGGAAAACGGGCAAGTCCGGCCGACCTTGTTATAACGAGATTTGAAGCAACGTTTGTAAAGACAACTATCCAACATTCATAAATACCGGGGACAATTTATCCATTCCGATTGGTTGAGAGGAGATCACATGGCCGTGTTTAAACGTGTGATATAAACACGGTTAGAAGTGTTTAAACATATGCTTGGCCTGCAAGCTTACACGTAGCGCTAAATTACGCATAACGCAATCAATACATACCGGTATTCAGTGTAAAATCTTTGAGCACGCGCGTGTACGCACAACCAATGAACAATGCTCACAGTTTGACCAATCGCTAAAAAGGAGCCTACAGACATGACAGGAATTGAAAATTTACAGAAAATTACAGATTTTCCGACATTACGCTTTTTAACAAACATTATGAATGTGAATAAAATAATGGCGACTTGGTCTTAAATGTTCGTTTAAAACCTTGCAGGGTCACGGCCGTGCGATTCGGCATGTTCCCTTATCGCACAGCCATGACCCTGCCGGTTTGAAACGAACGTTGAAGACCTCATCCAACTCTTTTATTCCTTATTAACATATGCATAATAACGTACCTTAAATCTGTGTTTTGCATCACCTAGCGCCCTCGCTTGACCCAACTTGTCCATTTCTTTAGTTACATCGATTTCTAGAAGTTTTTTCAGGATTTTGTGCATCAGGCCATCCTGGATGAGTTGGTCAGTGAAGCGAGTGGTCAGATCGGTCACTTCTTCATCCAGTTCAAGAGTCCATGAACAGCCTGAGTGGAAACAAAAATAATTTTCCTTTGTAAACAAATCCTTGGTTGAAGGTTTGAGTGGTAGGGAAAGCAAGTGGGGTGATGGGTAGACCAAATAGGGGTGTGTTTGTTTCACGTAGATCAAAATGTCCATGGGGTACAGCCAGTTGTTTTTGCTGGTTAACTCAATTCGGATATAGCATGCCCAATATGTGGAAGAGGGAGTTGTCCACCCCCACCAAATAAAATTCAATCTTCCTATACTCTACCACACTCTTCCCTTTTGACAGAAGTACCCCCCCCCCCCTCTAAACAAGGGAAGAAAAACACCCCCCAATTTTTTTTTTTTTAACACAATGAAGACACAATTGGAAAAGGTGGATTCACCATGCCACATTCCAAGCACCAAATACACTGGGATCAGGGCCCAATTTCATAGAGCTGCTTCAGCAAAAAATATTGCTTAAAAAGTTTCTGCTAAGCAGAAATGAGCATGGTACCAGTCATAAATTGTACTTGTGGTATGCTAGTTTGGCTGGTAACCTTATTCAGGTAAGCATAGTTATTTTTGTGCTTAAGCAGCTCCATGAAATTGGGCCCTGATTTGAAAGGGTCTTGCACTAAAATATATTTAACCTGAAAAATTCATTCCAATTTTATATTTGGAAGAAAAAAGTAAATTAAAATCCATCCCCATTTTAAAAATAACAAATTAAACGACCGTGAACATACAATCAATTAAACAGTTAAAATAAGGTTTCTTGTGCTAACCAACCTTTGCGTGACTGCATCAGACCCAGTAACGCATTGACGATACTCAGACGTCCATCGTAGTACAAGACAACGGCAACGAGACCGCGAGCTAAACCAGGAAAATGGGGTTGCTGTAGCTCTCCTAAAAGAACCAAGAACGAAAACAAACAACTATCTCAGTGAACTGAATTTGACCCTGCTTTGATCAATTTGTGGTTATCAATTATTGACGCAAAATCTGATGGAGGACCAGTGCAACCCTCTCTAACAGACATTAACAGAGAGAAGATCTAGGACAGTCGACTTTCAATATAACAAGGTCACAGGGACTGTCCAAATTAACTCGTTACAACAGGAACGTTGTTGTAAGAGGAGATTAAAACAAAGAAACACAAAGCAAAAATGAGATTCAGGACTTCAGAATGTACTCTTTATAAAAAAAACACCTCTTTATAACGTGGGTCGACTGTACCTTAACGATGTTGAGATGCTTCTTTTGTCAAAAGATAGTCTGACGTTAGAAGGAAAACCAGATAAATAGTACCTTCATTTCATTTATTTATTTATTTTAAAAATAGTATTAGCTGTTGCAAACTGCTTACCAACCAAAAGGACCTATGGTATAAACGCAACAAATTAGTTTCTGAATTGCTAAGCAAAGTGTGATGTCACAATACAAATCACTATGGCAATACAGACCCCCCTTGCATATGACGTCACAAGCCAAACAGTAGCCTCACAGAGGTCAATGAAGACCGCTCATTGGCCAAGAGCTGTGCGCAGCACGTAAATGTTTCCATTCTTTGACCTCAGTGGAGGTCAGTGGAGGTCAATGCAAGGGGTCTATGTTTTGTGAAATCGAGCCCTAGCCACATACCAAGCTTGTTTATACCATATGTTCCACTTGTACTGAAGTACCCCTTTACAAAATTACTGAGATTCCAAGAACAAAATGAAGACTAATGAGGGGGTACATCATGCCCTATATCGAGCACCAAATGCAGCAGTTGCAGTACTGCAACTGCTGTTACCAAACTCAATCCATAAAAAAACAGGCAAATTCAGGGGTATAGATTTCGGTGGATTTGCTAGACATGCCAGTGGGGGTAAATATCGACAGGAAGATTAAGAGCTCACCAGAGAGTAAGAGTTCCACTGCAGCGTACTCATTCAACTCAAACAAATCGCTTAAGAGAAGCGCTTCCTCTATGAACTGTTTAGAAAATGTTCTCGTCCCGGCTTGGCCATCGAAAACCAACCCAGTGACATCTGCTTTCTGGATCTGCGCTCGGTGCTGAATATTCTTGGCCTGAGAACAAAATAATAAAAAATCAGGATTTGTGTTTATAAAACGCAAAGTACAGTATCTGAATCAACCTGATTTTGAAATGCCATGGCAAGTTTATGAGAAAATTTGGTATTATTGCTTGCAAGACTTTAAAGCTATCATGGCTGACGGGTTTAGTGCACCGGACTCTGGTGGCTTAGACATCGAGGTGTTGGTTCAAATCCCCGTCATGACACTTGTGTCCTTGAGCAAGACACTTGCTTCTCTTCCCCAGAGGCAAATAGGTACCTGTGTGAGGGCAGAGACGGTTCTTGTGATTGATTAAACTTGATGCTCAACATATTTGGCAACACAGGCTGCATACTCCCCAGGAAGCTGAGATGGTTTAAAGACTGAATTAATTGTTCCAGTGACCAGAGAAATAATGTTGACCTTGTGTCATAAGCATCCGACTTGGCGGATACCGGCGCAATATAAACATCCATTAATATTGTTATAATTAATCATTACATGGTGCTACTACAACCTCCATTTGTTATCCATTTGATAGACATGATAGATGTGTCTATGATGTCTATCAAAGGTTTCAGGTTCTAGATGTTGCAGCAGAAATAGCTCACTCATGTATCGAGTCGTTTCTGAAAAGAACTGGTTGTTTAGGAACTCAAAGTTTTGATAATTTGCTCTGATCATTTTCAGAAAGCTCACAGCATTCATTTTACAAGCAACAAAAACAATCTTATGGAGAGATTCTGCAGGGCTCGAAATGTACACTGGACCATAGGCGTGAGGCCAGTGAATTTAGCATTCCAGGCCAGTAAACTCATGACTGGACAAGTCCGGTGGTCTTGTGTTTTTGTTCAAATGTTGATTTTCAGTCTAATAAACTATCTTTCAATTCTGTTGAGTATTGAAGAACACTTACCCATAATAAGATCAATCTTCTCTTATAGTGCTTGTTCAAATTAAAACGGTTCAAGTTTTTAACTGTGATGGTTCGTGTCTGTTTCTTGTGCCTTCTAATTCTGGTCTTGTAAAAAAGATTCTGGTCCAGTAAACATTTGCAGCTGCAAGCCCTGCAGTCTTGTGGCTTTTCACCCCAAATTCGAGCCCTGTTATGGCGACACTGGTGTAACTACAAACTCCACTAGATTGTACTTCATCATCATATTTTATTACGAGGAACAAAAACAACTTACCGGGTTTTCAAGGAGGGAGATGAAGTCTGGTTTATGTTTCCTAATAGCAGCCTCTAGTTCATAGTAAGCATCGGGGAGTTTCTTTGATAGAGCAGCTTGGACGGTACGTAAAAGATCCTTAAATGGACTCCACAAACTGCTTCCTGCATGCAGCGTAATAAAAACAAAAGAGTGAGAACTGTTCAATCTAATTTCATGCAAAACACAAAACCTGACGAGACAAGAAAATGCAAAACATGAGGAAATGACAGTAAGCATTATGTTCCTTAAAAAAAAATATATAAACATTATATCAAAATGATAGGTCTACAGGCCTTTTTATAAATAATATTGGCCTAAAAATAAATAGTAAACAAATCAACTCTCTTGTTTGTTGTCTGGCAATTTTCGGTGTTCATGTTTGTGTACGTACAGTTCTCCAAACACATTACAGCCTTTTAAGTCAAGGCATATGTCAGCTGTCAGGCCTGTAATTTCAATTTTGAGAGGGCAAGTCCATTTTTATTTTGCAAAAGGCACTTCCATTGGAAAAATGTTGAAGTCTATGGGAACCTTTTGAAGGGGCACCAAGGCCAAGACCTGAGCAACAGAGGCCATGGCCTCTGTTGCCTCTGTTATTACCAGCCTTACCAGGCCTGACGTGTGTATAGCACATTATTATTGAAAGGTTAACTCCATGAAGGCTAACAAAGTATGCATACAAATTTCTCTACCAAATCGGCAGAGAAAATTAAAGAAAAGCGTTAGGCTTACTCCACAAGACAGTGAAAAGGCACTGCTTTGCTTCAAGCTTCACCACTGTTCTCTTGTGCTGTGATGGGTGTTTTGAGATGCCACATGAGCCTTGCCACAAGGCAATACTACAGAGTTTTGAACACATGCATGCAATACTCAATTCTTATATAGCTCTTTTCACACTCAAAGGGCATCCCAAATTATGAGACCCATTTTAAATGTTGCACCATGTAACGGTTTACAATACAAGGTGCTGTGGCGCAAGCCAAGTGCAGCCAACAATGCCAGAAAATACCAGGGCAAACCCCCTTCTTTAAATTAACGATGGTTTTATTTACATGCTTTAAACAGCACACAGAACCAACAGCTTTACAGTATACACTCCATCCGAAGGACGAAGCAATAATGATTGAATGTCTTGCTAATAAAGGACCCAAGTACCACCAGAGCTTGAAACTGATGGCGTTTGACCGCTTGGCCACAATCATGACGACGCATGACACACTACGGAACGTACTGCTTGCAATTTGCATACACCCGTAAACTAACACTCCAGCTGCTAGATTGGATATACTGCTTGTCAGCTTGTCGAACAAGTCTTTTATTAAACAACTGCCTGACTCATGAGTTAAAATAATGCATCTCAGGACAAGACTCCACTGGGGCACTGGCAAATTGCAGATTTTCCATTAAAATTTAAATCTCATGAAAATGTGAGTGTCACCAAGACACCAGACACCAGAGCAAGTCGAGGTATCATACTCAGTCATAGTACTTTCCAAGCCACAGTTATAAAAAGAGTACGGGAAAAAAAAAACTTGAACAGAAAACATCAGTAATCAATTTTTCACTCAGACCTCCGGCTCAAGTTTTTTGTGTTGGCGGTTGTTGGACTTTTCCTTTATTTATTTGTATTTCCCTAAAAAAATCCTCACGGCGAACAACAAGTGGTACTTAATTATTTACATTTCCAACACACAATTACGGTAAGAAAACTGAAGGAGAAACGGTGAAGGTCGAATACGTCAAGTTTACCACATTATGTTAAACCTAACAAAAGGAAACTTAAAACAATGTTTTACTCACCAAGATTTAGCACTTTGCCGTCCGCCATCTTTCAAATTGTAAGCATGTCGGCCAAAATTGCTCGATTGAATGGTTCCTTGACTTATTTTTATAAGTAACATCACGAAAATAGATTGGTACCTAACTTCTTTTTCAGGTCAA
This sequence comes from Pisaster brevispinus, assembly GCA_023634235.1. Lineage (NCBI taxonomy): Eukaryota > Metazoa > Echinodermata > Asteroidea > Forcipulatida > Asteriidae > Pisaster > Pisaster brevispinus. The sequence continues at coordinate 18,005,197 of JAMKCF010000010.1, read as the reverse complement.
AGGGGGCGCCCTATAAATCGAGCTTTAAAACTTCGAATATAGCATCGATGTCAATTATTTGGGATACTAATTACTACTGTAGTAAGGCAGATCCTCAAATAACACAATAAACATGAAATAAGGACGTTATTTGTACCAATAGTAATTTCTCCATGGATTTTGTTTTAGTTTGGGGTTTGTCTAATCTGTTTTTAAGGCCCACTCACTGTTAAGGACTACTCGGCAATTTGTGGAGCATTTAAGGGCACCAGGTCTTAAGGGCTAGTTAATAATACAAATTATAAAAAATAACTAACTAAATAAACAAATAAATAAATAAATAAAAGGCATTTATATGGTGTCTCCCAATAAAAACTGTAGCACCTAGCTAATAAGAATACTTATTACAAGTTATTTGTACAGGGAACAAACCAGGTACTTTACAAAGAAAAATGAGCAAACTAAACTAAAAGCCAAAAAACGATGCAGGTAGTTGGTCACATCCATAGCACAAAGAATGGTACCGTCAAAACCTTAAACAACCATATTTTCCATTTAACACCACTACTCAACTCCAATGAGTTTCGGTTTTAACCCAATTCCTTTACAGAAATAGCTACACTAACAGTTTCCTTAAAACATAAATGAAGCACAGAGTCAGAAGACACAATTCTGCTGTTTAATCGTTTATTTTTAAGTAACTTTTTGTTAACACACATTGCAAATTAGCAATTTTCACGCACCTGAAAAAATAGAATCACTTAATCATTTTCTGCAAGGTATATCAACATTTGGCAGCAAAAAAAGAAACTTTCATGAATGTACGAGAAAATTTACCTTTAAAATCAATTTAACCAACCTTCTTACATGTATGTACAACCAAGGTTTTAAAGTTGGGTAACAATCCGTTCTAGTTCCAAGCTTAAACTTTTACATAAATAAATTTGCCGAATATTTGCCTTCAAGAATACAACAAAACCGCTGAATACAAGCCAAACAATTTAAAATACAACCAATAAATAATGCGATTGATACATAAAAATCACAATGTCTTTCACATACAAAGCACACTATATACAACAGACACAATCCCAAATAAATCTTAGCTCAAAATATTAATTAACAATAAAATATGACAACAACTCCAACATTTTGATGCAGCTCTAAAATATACAAACAATATCTATTTGAAAAGTTGACAATAAACTTGATGGTATATAACATCACACCTTTGGTGCAGGAACAAATAATTTATTTAACCCAGAGGCAGTTTTTTATTCACAATGTAACGGAGTATGGACATATACATAATGATTCAGATGGCTTCACGTTGTTATGTTGGCAACTGTAGCAGTTCTGTATGGGTTTTGAGGTTCTGCCGGTTCTGGCTAAAAATGGATTTATCATAAGAATATCATGGGTGCGTTTTCGCCATCGCTGACCCAATAACTCAGTCTCGGTCATTGGCCAGTGATAAACCAATGGCTAGTTCAACCCCAAAAGTTATTGGTTACAACCGCCAAAACACACCCCTTATACAATCATATTCCCTCTTAGTTTTGATTTTGTTTACATTCTTACTCTCTTTATACTTTCACTTGAGCTGGCCTCTCTTTTGTTGTTTTGTTGTTGTGTCATCACAATTTAAGCTTTGACATTGTCTCCTTTTTTTAAAGAGCTATTGTAAGGGGATTAATCTTTTAGATAGCGATTTGGTTTGCCTTTTTGGCAACCCGAGGCTTTCGTTTGTTGTCTTTTTTTATTCGTCATGTTCTGGTTTAAAGCCTGAAAATAAAGCTCAAAGAGAATGACTTATTTGGGCTACCTTACACCCGCTCAAAGAGAATGACTTATTTGGGCTACCTTACACCCTTGTATACCAGTGAGAAGGATGCTGTGTTTGGGCTACTTTCACATCCATTTACCACAGCGTATGTTACATTTGGGCTATGTTCACTTTAATATGCCACAGAGAGCACCATACTTCTGCTATAAACCGTGCAAGTCTTGCGCACATTAACATTTTTTGGGACAACTTGGGTCCAACGTACATTGCTTTCATGCATGAAGGAAACAAACTTGTGCATTCATTGGCTCCCGTTGTTCAAATACGCATGAGACTTGCACAGTCTAACAGACTTATAGATTAGTATTAGTTATTTGCGTACGTAGCCTATACTGAAATTATAAATGATCAACAGTTCGTACACAAATGTTACAAACGACACACAGGTTAACTTGTTAACACATCAGCCAGAAGAAAATCAACGGCAAATATACAAAATAAATATTCTTCAAAATGATGAACAAACTGAAGTACTGAATTGAAAAACACAGAATAAATAAACTTTCAATTGGAACATATTTTGAGAATGGCGTCTTTCGATCTGAATACGTTAAGAAAATATAAGTCAATTAGTGAAATTAGTTTATGAATCACACTTCAATAAAATTGGTATCTGAACAAGACCCCCCCCCCCCACCGCTTCCAAGAAAAGAGAAATAATTTAATCCAAGCAGTGCCTATAAAATCTGTGTAATGACTTGCATCTTAAACTGTAAATTATTTCTTTGTAAAAAATACGCTGCAAATACAAATTCTAGAAACAATGACTGCAGTCCAAAAGGATTACAAAAGTTCAAAGCTGACTGCCCAAACTTTATTTGGGTCGCAACTTGAACCTTTACAAAGGTCAGTTTAAGGTCATGTGGTGTGTTGTAACCAATAGAAATGTGTGATAGCTACGGCCGATTTAATCGGCACTGCCAAAACACAACCTGAAAATTGGGCCGATTTAATCGGTCGTCGACACTGCTTGAATGGTTGTTATGATTTGTTCTTATTATACTTCCCCTAATCTGTTTGTGCATCATCTGCTTACCTCTAACCACCTTTTGTTGTCAATATTTAAGCAAAATTTGTAAAAAAGTAGGTGCTTCTTAATTCACAGTGGTCAGGAAAAACAAAATGGCATAGCATCTAATACAGGAACACACACATATTTGATATTGAACAAACCTTTTGGCTAAACAAAATTAATTAATCAATAAATAATACAAATTGTTCAACTAACCACGTTAAAAATGAAGAAAAATTGCGCCTAAACTGACGATAAGCCTCAGAAACTATGTAAGAAAATTTAAAATAAATTTGATAATTTCCCAGAAATGTGGAACAAAAAGGAACGCCATCAAATTAATCTCAAGTATTTACTTAAAAACAGACTCTTTTAGTTTCCTCAAATAAATATCTTCAGCTGATATCTCAAAGCTAGCAGGAAACATTGGCTTCTAGCTGTGCTACATTGCAGTTTACTTTTTCAATAATTAGTTAGCATTTACAGTACAGTGCAGGATGAAACGGCTTTGGAATGTTGGCATTTGGTGGGATCAGTCAGTTGGACGGAAACCTCAGCAAAAGACTGCTTGATTTCTTTGTCAAAGATTTCAAAAATATTAATGATAAATTATAAGTGACGACATTACAATATATGAGCGATACTTACTTAAAAAGGTCTTATTGTTTACACACACAAACTGGTTATACACCCAATTAATAGTTAAATAATTTGGAATTAAACTAAAACACTTCAAATTAAATTTGACATATCTATGGAATTTTAAACGAATCATAAAATCATTACATTCAAAGTTTACACTGATACCTTCTTTTTCATAATAAAAATACTCGCTGGTGATGTTAAGGAGTCTTTCAAAAATTGGAAAACCTAAGAAAGATTATTGAGGATGGATTGATTAGAAACGAGGATGCCGTGTACTTCAAAAAGCCAGTTGCGAGTTAAATTTTGAGTCATGTCTGGTACTTTGACTTGATTGAGTTGCTACATCACATGGCTCCAGTAAAGGTTTTGTAGAGAGAGCAACCTCCAGATGGACAAACCCTGGTACCCTTGTGCCAAACACATTCATGCCGAGTTATGTATGGATGTTCGCTGTCTCTTATGTAACTACGCAAAAAGTTGTCCTGAACAATTTGACACAGCAACTGTCTCTAGTCGCAGGAATTCTACCAGACATAATTCAAATTTAACTAGCAAATGGTTTACGGATTATGTATATATATTGCTTTGATAAATGACATGAAGTGGCATTCATTATTAAAAAAGAAACACCATAATTTGGTTGTGCTTGTTTAAGTCATGGCCTGTAAAGACAGTTGGATCTCACTTATGATTTGAATACAGATTCTGTTGATGGTGTAAGAGATTTTGTAACTTAAAACATAAAATTAACCATTAAAATATTGTCACTCAGACAATAGACTTTCCAAAATCACTGGATGGAAAATCTCTCACTATCTGTTGCACTCCACCCAAATAAAAAATATGGACCACTTAAAATTCACTTTTACAAAATCGTTTTAATTTAAGTATTACTTACTGTTTAACAGTGGTAAAAATTAGGGGATTTTATTATTCAAAAATAAGGACATGTACATTGATGTACACAAATGACGATAAAACAAACAGTTGCGACTGGTAACAAATATAAGGCATCTTAGATTGTTAAACTCATAAGTCTTACAATTTGTGCATTTCTTTTTTTAAGTTTTATGGAAGTTACTAACCTTTAAAATTTGTCATGAACATTTTCAATGGAAGCATTTAAGCACACAGAGCAGTTTGAATTTATTGGAGACTTCAATTATTTGATAAGTAACTGCATTTTTTTGACGGAAAAGTCCAAAATGGTACTTGGTAGTTATCAATTTTTACGCCACAGCCTGTTTACATTTCTTGCATGTTATTCTGTAACAAGTAAAAGCGGCATTTCACAAAACTTCAGATAACATGGTTGTCTTAAGATAATATGATTATCTTAAGATAATATGATTATCTTAAGATAATATGATTATCTTAAGATAATATGATTATCTTAAGATAATATGATTATCTCAATTTGGGAATTTCACAATACAGTGCGCCCTCTACAGTTTGCCCAGGAGAGTCCTTTTTGCAGTGCATAATGGGAAAAGGTTTGTCAGTTGTCTCCCAGCTCCAACCACATGGCAACGATTGTTTAAGTTTGTTCCTGGTTGGTAAAGCAGTGAGATTGTAATAATTTTACATCCATGGCACAAGATGGTATTTTTGTGAATGTTTTTCACATTTGTGTGAGCCGTCTTAAGGTCCCAAACTGCCTGTTGTGATTTATTTTTAGTCAACCACTTCTTGGGAAAATGTCCTCCTCTGGAGTAAACTGTAGAGGGCGCACTTTATTGTGAATCGCTCATATTCAGTAAGATGTGAAGAGTATTTAGTGGAAGCTGATTGTTTAATTTCTTGTCAACAAACTTTTAACAATTGATTAGAGAAAGCTGTTTATGCTGATTTGAAGCAAGGTATACTATTTGCACTATCGACAAAGAGCAAGCATGATAGCCAACTGGGACATTTCTATTTGAGGTTTTCCATGTACAGCCAAAAATCCATTGACAATCTCCCAATCTACTTTCACTAGATTCATCATGTTGAATTTAATGATATATCCTGGTTATCCTCAAGTTGTTTTCTGTTGAATAGACATTTATTATGTAAGCTTCCACCATCTTTGTCAAGTCCCCTATACATGTATATATATTATAGCAATCATCAATGCAAGGGGGCCAGACTACTTCATTAATCAAGCCTCATTTTGATTACACTGGTTTGAATAAGAGGAAAAAAGATGGCTGCACCTTGAGGCATAATAAAGGCATGGCAGGAATCACTGAACGATCTGGACTCCTGCCTTCTTTTTCTTGGTTACTGTGACTAACCTCAACTTCTCCCGTCTCCCTTGTATTTCGCCTGCACATGGAAGAAGTCATCTGGAACGCTTTCTCCAGCCTCGGTCGTTATGCTGCCTCTACTGACACGAGTTATCTTGGATGCCTCGTGGCGTTGCAGGAAACGTTCCAAGGTATCCCAGCCGCCTCCGACCCTCACCATCACATGTCTCCCTCGAAGCATCTGAGAAAGGTGTGTTATGATAATCGAACTTTGATTTAGAAATAATTATAATATCAGGTCTTCATTATGCACAAAGCAGCTCCTCAAAGCACCCTACGTTAGTACTACCCTTGATCATCCGGCTCTAAGCATTCGTCAAACCAACTCAACTCTTTTGGAGTATGCAGTACCGGCAGCCCAAGTGGCACACAGGGTATCATTCACAACAATCTCTACACTCACAGGTACTAACTTACTTACTCCAAGGCAACTATAGTTAAGTGTCTTGCCTAAGAACGCAAGTGCCATAACAGGGATTCAAACTCACACTCTGGCAACTCAGCTTTTAGAACTTGAGTTCGATGCTCCTAACCACTCCACTATCACCATAGAAGTCTGAGGATTGCCTACTATTTAATGTTCAAAGACCATGAGAAAGTGGTGTTTGAGGCTTTGCATGATGAGAAACAGTTTCTCCTGAAGACGAGCAGAGTATACTGTTCAAAACGTCGAGACCATACCCGTTCTCCTCAGAGCCAAAACCTTCTCCCATTTAAGTTTTATACATGGTTTTACCCGCACACTTATGACCACGAGAAAGAAAGAAAAAAGACTCACCCTGATGAAAACCATCTTTCCCCCAATGTTGTACTTTCCCTCTGATACCCGTCGTATGTCGAGATCACAGTCACACTGCTTAGCAACATTCATCACCTGAACAATGCAACAGCCCAAGAAATGTTTCACAACAGATCTAATCATGGTTTGCAGGGCCCAATTTCATAAAGCTGCTTAACAGCTGATTTTGTGCTTACTGTCAGTGACTGTGTGATTTCCATTTCATAGCGCTGCTAGCTGTAAGCACATGAAAAGGCATGCTAACCTTCCGGCGACTGTATGAAAATGAATGTCGTAACAATGCAAATCCATGGTGAACGCGCAAGATGGCTGCCTAATTTTCTTGCTAACCTGTGAAATACACTTACACTTAAGCAAATTTGTCTGCTAAAGTTAGCAAAAAAATGTGCTTACCGTTAAGCAGCACTATGAAATTGGGCCCAGAACATTTCCGAAAATAGAGCCATTTCTAACTGAGTTTGACTTTAGCTTACAGTTGCCTGCTTGCTAAATGCGAGTGAATCAGTTGTGGGCGAGTCGGAACACTTCCATTGTGGTCCGCTGGGCCTGTCAACATTTGTGTCATTATTCAAAATTTAAATGTGTAAAGAATTGTGGAACGGATGTAGAATTTCACTTACAAAAGCTTCTGAATCCAGAAACCATAAGTTCAAAACGATTACTAAGTTCACAAAAACTGAATTTTTCTTTTCATTGATACTTGTTTTTGGGGTTCATGGTGTGGTTTTACCGTGTTTTCACACTCACTTCATAATTTTGAAGCTATAAATGCACCAGCTAAACTACATGTAGTACTACTACTAACTGAAGTATGTGATGAAAGAACCCCAACAAAGTTTGGTCAGGGAAAAAAAGGAGAAATTTGATTGACAAATTCTTGAAAATACATGCGGATTAGTAGAAAACCTAGTGGACTACTCAAAAGTCAGGTTCACAAGTCAAGCAGACAAGTGAAAAAAAATAAATAAATAAAAAATACAAAATAAAGGGGAACCCCTGATTTAACTTAGCTTGTCTAAAAAACCAGCAGTTGAAAAGTGATAACCGATCTAATGACAAAAGTCAAATTTTTTCGTGCTTAATTTTGATTAGTTAGGTTGGATAAAGAAAAATCGACTAGAGCGGGATTTGAACAAGTGGCCTCCAGATTAATAATCCGGTGCTCTACCAACTGAGCAATCTGGCCCTAATGTTGGTGGAAATCCTGTGTTGTCAATATCTTTGTTTCGAGGTCCCAGTTCGGGGTGCCAATTTTAATTAGCACATCAAAGTACGTTAAGGTGAAAGCAACCACCAGAAAAGGTCACATAATTTGTCTCTTCATTAAGTCTGTCATAAAACCGGTCACTAAACAAACATTGCAAAGTAAAGTACTAAAGTAATTTTCAAAGACAGCGAAGAATATTTAACATTTGAATGAAAGACTGACCTCAGTGTCCAGTAAGCTGACCGATTTCTTTTTGACGGCAGATGCTGGACGAGGATTCTGCTGTTCTTTCTCAATTTCTTTCTCGAGTTTAACGAGGCCTGGTGGGTCGATACCGTACCTGCCCGCCAAACGGGCAAGCTCGTAGACACACACTAACACATTCTGGGGTGTTTTCTGGAGAACTATCAAGGGAGACGGGATATTAAATAATACAAGTAATTTCCAACAATGATTGACACTTATAATAATAGTAGGTACTTATTAGGCACTTTTAAACGTCATATCAAAGCGCCCTACACTATTACTACCCCTGTTCACTGGACCTTAAGCATTCCTGAAACCATCTCAACTCTTTTGGAGTATGCAGCACCAGCATCCATATGGGTGCACAGGTTGCTAATCATTCACATCAACAATCTCTGCCCTCCCAGGTACCCATTTACTCCTGGGTGAGGAGAAGCAATTATAGTTAAGTGCCTTGCCCAAGAGCACAGGTACGATGTCCAGGTCTCAATCCCACACTCTGATGACTCAGCCATCAGAACTTGAGTTCAATGCTCTAGACCACTCGGCCACGAAATATGGCAAAAAGTTAAGAAATTTAAAGATAAAACATATATTACCAAACTTAATATAGTGCTGCAAATATACCAAACATCTTAGATCAGGGCTCAAATTTGACACTGGACCGCCGGCCCGAGGCCAGTGATTTTAGCCTCGGGCCAGTAAACTCATGACCTGACAAGTCCAGTGGTCTTGTGTTTTTCAATTGAATAATTAGCCACTGTGTAATATCTTTAACAGAAAGAAAAGATGTTCAAATGTTGACCTTGAGTCTGGTATTTATACAATTCCGTTGAGTATCAAAATAATAAGACAAATGAGAAAAATCTACAATTTAATGTTAAACTGTGCAGAAAGTTCTTTCTCATAAAGATTCTGGTCTTGTGAAATAAATTCTGGTCCGGTAAACATTTTGAACTACAAGCCCTTAGGTCTTGAGGAAATTGATCCCAAATTTGAGCCCTGAGTGAATTCTTGACAATGTTTTGGCTTTGTTTTCCACATTATTATTATTATTTTTTTTTAGGAGTGTATAAATCTCAAACAGTAGGCCTATTGTACAATTCCATCAAACCATATCATCAAAATTGGTTGTGACTAATAATATGCTGTGAAAGCGAAACTGAACAGGGAAGTTGAAAAAAAAAGGAGAAGTATTTCCTAAACGGGAAATGAATTACTTCCTGACAGGAAACTCAATCAAATTAAAGTTCCTTTACTGAGCTCATTATTTTAAACAATTTTGTTCCCTCACATTATCTCTCTATAAAAGAATTCTGATTAAACAATTTGAACAAAAACTGAATAACGGTCCTTCGATTATACAGTAGCATCAACACCCAAATTATTGGCTCAACTGGTTCAACGAAATCCCTACAAATATCACAAAGTCAGGTTGGAGGATTTAAATGACCCTTTGAATGAATATAAAGTCAGGCCTGATTTGTGTTTGAAGAGGCAAGGCTGTTTAAATTTTGCAAAGGGCACTTCCATTAGAAAATCTTCAAGTCTTTGGGAAAGTTTTGAAGGGGCACCAAGGCCAAGACCAGGGCAAGAGGCCATGCCTCTGTGCCCTCTACGTAAGTCCAGGCCTGTAATGTTTTTAAAGCTAATGTATTTCAAAGATTGTCAATAACTTGTTTCAATGAGTGAAAAACATAAAAACAAAAACAGGGAACAGTTTGGCTCCAATATGTCTATATTGGAGCCCTCGCATTGGCCGCCATTGCTGGCATCAAACAATGGAAACGTGCACGCGATCACAATTCTCAGCCAATGACAGGTCTTTATCGACCTTAGTGAGGGCGCTGTTTAGGCTTGTGACATCATATGCAAGGGGTCTATATGATGTGATGACAATATTAACCAATTAGAGACCATTCATTTCTGCATAATCATCACCACACACCCACACACAACTAATTTTGTTGCTTTTTGTACACAATTCTTGTAAATACAAATTTCGTTAAAAATAATACAAAGCAGAAATGTGTTTTATTTTAAGAATGTAGACACTATTCTTACATGGGAAACAGGAAAATGTCAACTCAGGCCATGACCTTTACTTTGACCTTTTTGGTTCAAGATTGGAAGTAGGTCAGATCTCACAGCTGTTTGTGCAGCTATGGGTATTTTGGTACAAACCAATCGCTGCCATTATAGTTTGTATCATACAGGGGGGATTGTCCTCATGAATCATAGGAGGGTTGTAGCTGTACATGGAGTATGAACTCTAACCCAGTTACTGCAAACACGCGTGCACTGGCCATCACACCACAATCGGCACCATACTGCGATGTGACGGCCAGCGTGCGCACACGCAGTAACTGGGTTAGAATTCGTGATTCCAAGTACAGCCACAGGCCTGCTTTGATCATGATTGACAGTAACCCTTTAAAAAGGGTGGAAGACTTACCTAGGCCATCGGTTTCAAATAGGCAAGTGTCTTCAAGACCAATGTCCCTACACCAGGATAAGAAAGTGGCCACATTGTCACGAGCAAAGAAAGATTCTGCGGCGGCATTCTGCCTGTACTTCAGCTTCTTCACTGGCATTTTCTAAATCAGCAACGAAAAAAAGTGCACATTCACACATACGAAACATACATATTTACATATATAGCGTTTATACACAGATCTAATCGCTTTACAAAACAAATACATGTACAAAGGCATGAAACAAAACAAAACAGCAAAACATTTGGTTATGCAGAATGAGTTTCTTGAAGATGGTGACAGATTTTGCTTCCCTAATCATAGTGTTAGCCAGAGGGTGTCTGGGTGTCTTTTGGACACCCTGTTTTAAATTTGGACACCCTGTTTTATGTTAATGTACTGTAAGCGAACAATTTGGACACCAAGTTTTTAAATTTCAAGCAAATTTGAACACCCTTTTACTAAATCCTGGCTAAAACCTTGTCCCCAATGGTGGACTGGTGGGAAGAGCATTCTACAAATGTGGCCCTGCAACAGAGAAAGAGTTGTCAACAAAAGAGCGGGACATGTAGCCTGGTGTGATCAATATGGGATCTTAGGGCATGATCATGAACATTTCAGTTATTGTCTAGAACAATGTCATTAGACAGATATTGAGGGGCCAAGTTGTTAGCACATTGGAAAACAAGAACAAGTTACTTGTAGTTAATGAATTGGTAGCCCAATGTAGCCTGGTCAGGTTGAGGGTAATATGCTCCTGTCTCTGTGGCACCACATAACCAGCAGCATCTTGGCTGTTGCTGAATTTCTCAAGATCACCTTTCCATCATACACGCTTCAGACTTTGTTTCCCAAGTAGATATTTGATTTAAACTAAGGCCATATACAAAAATAAAGCTGTTAAACATCCTTCCTTTTCAATTTGTGCAGGTTGGGTCTTTTTAATCCATCTCTCCAGTCACTGAATACATTACAATAGCAACTGCATAGCCTGCACTCCGTAGTGCTTGCTCAAACATGCTGGCACCCTCACAACTACAACAGAAAAAAAAAAGGTAGTCCGGTGCAGACCAACTGGCAGCGTGCAATGAACCCCATCCTACTTGTTAGTTTCAGCTCCAAGTCTGAATCCGAGGTAGTTTAATCTGAATCTGAATTGTTTAGTCGGCAAAGCATCCTAATGGAAACATCACACCAACTTTTTGTAAAGAAGACAATGAAGAAGTTTCAGTATTAGACATGGGAAGAAAACCCATGCAGTCAGGTATGGTCTGAAAACCCAATCCACATGCAAGAATCCAGTCTGGGAATCGAACCGGCGTCCACAGAGGTGAAAGTCAGGGAAGAAACCTGAGCCAACAAGTCAGTATTATTGGTACAGTTTGGTTCGGTTATCACTGCACAAACTACAGGTGATACATTTGACATTTAAATGGTCAATTTGATAATAGTAATAGTGGCTTCCTATATAACGCTCATATCCGTCACTCAGTGACGCTCAAGGCGCTTCAACATTCAGTATTTTCCTGCAAGTTGTGTGGGGCTGCGTTTGAAGTAAGAGACCTACTCCTTTACATAGCACCATGTAATGGTTTACAAGGTGCTGTGGCGCAATATGCAGCCAATCAAACCAGGAACACCAGGGCGAACCCCTTTTTTGATAAGTGTACTGGGTTCTTTTTGTGTGCGATACACAACACACGGGGCCAACGGCTTTACGTCCCATCCGAAGGACGAAGCAATAATGGTTAAGTGTCTTGCTTAAGGACACACAAGTGTCACGACCGGGACTCGAACCCATACTCTGCTGATCAGAAACACCAGAGCTTGAGTCCGATGCTCAGCAACTATGTTTTTGTTTTAAAACATGGCAGTAGGTCTGAGCACACCGGACTACCCAGTTCACAATCAACTCACAGTCAAGAAATCATTTATGTCCTTCCGTCACCTTTGAACCAGTGGCACAACTACTCACCCCTATAGATTTCCCAGCTCGTTGGCATTCCACAGCCTTGTCTTGAATCAGCTGTGCTAATTTGCATAGAAGTACGCCATTGGCTATCGAACCCATCAGACCAGTGGCAGTTATTTTTTCCCCTGTTGTTTGGAAGATAAAACAAACACCCAGTGAACTCATCATGCTTCTGGTTTCAACGTCAAACAAAACAAAAATGTTCACTGCAAGTCTAGCTGTAATTATTTATCTCAGAATGCTTTTGCCTTTTCAACATTAATAAACGGGCTTGTATTTATAACAGGAATAAGTTTCCAAAGTTGTTGCTCCATCCATTCTCTTTTCTATCTTTGAGGGTGGTGGTAAAAGTCAGAGGTCGGAGCTAGCTGAACTTGCATTGAAATTTAGTTGCATCCGTACATCATAAAACACATTTTGTAGCTGCGACAATCATAACCCTCCAAGAGCTATGATTATTGCAGCTAATACATTGGTTGAAACTTATAACATTTCATAGCAAAATTACAACAAATATCAAGTAATAAACCACAAAGGAAACTGACTAGGTAAGTATTAAATAATTTGAACCAACGACCTCTGGATTAACGTACCGGCGCTCTACCAACTGAGCTATCCAGCCCTTTGTTCAAACCCAAATTACAATTACAATAACATACAACCTTCAGCTAGTTCCAACCTCCACCAATTTCCCTCGGGTTTACCCCAATCCCATTACAAAACCTCAAGTCTGTGTTTATGTGAGTGTTTGTCATTTCTCTGTGGTTTCCTTTGTATTCCCACCATGCAAAGTTTCAAATCCTACTGATACAGAGCTTTGGTGGAATATTTCTCAAACATGGATTTAATTGATGGATGTTATTTTAGTTACCCCCCTATGGCCCCCTTCATTCAAGTAAGACCCTCTTTTAGGTTTCTACAAAAGTACAAACTGTCCGTTGCAAGTCAGGCAGTGGCGTAACTTTACATTTAATTTCTTTACTTTTTTTTTTGGGGGGGGTGGGGTAAGTGAGGGCAAAGAAATATTTTGGGGAGGGGGCTTTGGATGTACATCAAACAATTGTGCACTTTTTTCAATCTCATTTGAGGGTGGGGGAGGGGGAGCTACCACCCCCTCTGCCCCCTGCTGGTTACCAGCTGAAGTTATAGCACTTTTCTATCTCTTACCAAGTACCCGTGTCAGCCATTCTGATAGATCTTCCTTTAATGGTATGAGGCTTTCTTCAGCGCCCCTCGCTATCTCTTGGAAGTATTCATCCCCCTCTGATGAACCGTCGAGATCCTCCATTTTGACATCAAATTGTCCATGCAAATCCTGTGTGACCCATAAGTAAACAAAGACGTCCATGCAATTCCTGTTTACTGTTAGTGTTAACTTTATACGATCCAGGCACAATTATTGTTTTAATTAACATTGTTTTAGATGGAAGGCCTGGAATTAGATGGAAACCCTGGGGGGCCATGGTCCTGGTCTCGCTGCCCCTTCAAAAGATCCAGGCACAATTAACTAACATTGTTTTAGATCCAGGCAGCAGGCCTGGCATTACATTAGATGGCAGGCCTAGAATTTCATTGAGACTCTGGAGGCCATGGTCCTGCTGGTCTTGGTCTTGCCCCTTCAAAAGTTTCCCAAAGACTTTAAATTAAGACTTTAAAATCAAAGTGCCCTTTGCAAAATATACATGTAAATGGCTTTGCCTTGCCCTCTCCAGTTCTCACGGTTAAAATTCCAGTCTTGAGATGAAATTACATTGGGATAAAGAATATTATTATTACTTTTTTTTTTAAATTCCCAACAGTGAGTGACAAGCATAATGAGGGGACAAATTATATCCTGTTCTGCAGAATACTCAGGCCTGATGCTTCATTCTTAAGGACAAGGATGCCAAAGCGTTTTCGCCTTTGTAAAGGGTACTTCTATGAGGAAATTGTAAATTTTCGGTTTGAGCGTTTCAGGTGGCACCAAGGCAATGATGAGGGGCATGGAGGCAATTGCCTCCATTATTAAGCATCAGGCCTGCCAACTAACTGCCACTTTAAGCAGATCCAGGGATTTTAAAGAATGTTTAATGGATGCTGGACTTTATTTCCCTTTTAAAAATATTCCTCTTCAAGTTTAGGAATGGGTAGCTAAAACACTAATCCCTCTTGACCCTTAAAAAGGAAAATTCAAGCGGACATTTTATTTGCACTGACAAAACTCTCGCGCATTCATGTGTCCAAAGGAACTAACAATAAAATGGCATGTGTCCAAAGGAACTAAAAATAAATGGCGACTGTAGCGTTGTCAAGACCACCGCAGACCCAAAAATGGCTTATTTTCATAATTTCGACACTAAGTAATACCGGTCCAAAGTGACTGTTCCTCTCTACATACATTCTGTCAACCTTTCTGGACAAGTAAGGGTATAATTTGACCTAAAATAACTAAATAAAGTGAGATAAAGTTCCATGGTCGGATACGGCATTTTGGCTAAATAAAACGAAAATTATTGTTTTGTTCAAAAAATAAATAAATAAAAACAAAATCACACAAAAATAACCTCAACAGTCAAAACCAAAAAGCAAACAGTTGAATATCTTTATCATTAATCTCATCAATTTAGTCAGACTAAAGAGGACCTACCTTACAAAAAATCGTAACTAAAGCGCAGCTAAGTGCCAGGCATTTTGCGATGTTTCGTGGTTGACGTTTCGTCTGCTCTTCGTTCGCTACGTTTGTTATTTACCAGTCTGGCAGACTGTCGTTCCTTACACGATGTAGAACAGTGAGTTGAGTAGAGAGCCAGACGAAATAGGCTGTCAGTGTGGCGCCCTCAACCTACTTTTGTTGCGTGACTCCTCTTTGTGTCATCATCGATCCGATCCTCTCGTCGATGATGAATGATTGATGATTAGATGCAAGCCCTTCCTCATCTTCCATTATAATAGCATCACGCTCAAGTCCCTCTCCGCCTCCAACCTCACCCAAATTCCTCTAAATCGAGGGTCAAGATAGATATTACTGAAACCCCCAAAACCCAAAAAGATCAGGGAATCCCTCCCCAAAAAATAAAACTAAATGAATAAATGAAATAAAGGTTGAAGTAAAAGTAACAAGTTGCATTTGGCGATCTGAGCATGGATTACTCTTCATCAATGGTCTGATGCTTTTAGGTAGAATAAAATTAATACAATAAACATCTAAACTACAATGAATAGCCGTTGTTTAGAATTTATTACTTTCATTTTCCAACGCTGTAAAAACAATTCTGAAACGGCACACTGGAATCAACAAGCTGCATTCTTTATGAAGCCTAAATAAGGGGAAACCTGCAGCGTTTTGCAAAGACACTACACGGTATTTTCGAAACGGCGCACTGGATTTAGCAGGCTTCCAGTTTTTATCAGAGCCTGAAGTAAACACCTGCGTTTGGCAAAGATCATTCCCCACATGAAATTCTGTATATTTTTGAAATGATGCACTGGAATTACCTAACTTACTCTATAAAGTCTTCTGAATTGTTGTATGCCGTTTTGAGAACACCTATGTAGTTTAAAAACAAAACTTTTTATGTAAAGAATGTTTTTCATGAGCGATCAGAGAAAGACTTTTAAAATGGGAACACTGTGAACATTTTAACCTATAATTTTATTCTAAAGAAATACATGGATATTTTTGAACTGATGTGGCAGGATCTGTCCCCCTGCCCCCACATATGGTGAGTTGTGTAAAAATTTGGTATGATAGTGCCTTTTTCTGAATCAACTTCCTTCAGCTCAAGTTAAATTTCTGTATGCGGGACACACACACACACACACAAGTGTGTAAACACCTCCAATCGGGGACCTCCTATTGTCCCTCTTTTGTTTGGACTCTAACTTTTTGGCAACAGCTCCCATTGGTTTTGTACACAATTTCTAACTGGGGACCTTTACCCAACCGGGGACCCTATTGTCCTCTTTTGTTATAGGTCCCCGGTTTGAATGTGAAAACAAACTCACACACACAGGACAAAATGCCCTGTGACACCAGCACACCAAGATTTAACAGATTTGATTTTTCATGGAGTGACAAGTGTATGTCCCTGCAGGATGTTTGCCTACAAACTAGTTTAAAGATCTTTTAATACCCTCTCTTTATTCATCTTCCAAAAAGAACAATAATTGTTACTGAGAAGGGGGATCCAATCACCCGTTTGTAATAATTAATGTTGATTACTTATCCTTAATCAACATTTTTTGGGGATACATTGTGGTTGTTTTTAGTGGTGGATTCTGTCTTCTAGTTGTCAACAAACAGGCCTACAATCAACCTATCAAAGTTTCGTCATGGTTCAGTGAAAATGATGAAGAAGAAAAGTTGTTTTTTTGCCGTCAGGGATTTTGCACGTTCACAATGGGTTTATTTCGACTGCAGCAAACAAGGGTGATTTGTGAGGCATTCAAATGCAGGCACAAAGCAACGGGGTCGACCTGCTGGCCCGACTTTTAGCTCGTGCTTGGCAGGTTCAAGAATTCAGACAAAATGAGAATTTTAAACTAAACTAGCCCAAACCAAGTGGCAGTGGTGAGTCTCCTTAAGGCTTCTTTCTAAATTAAGCCGATGAGGTCTGTCAAGAAACGTAGGTACAGATGGACAATTTCATTAGCTCGTACTAGCCTACAGTGGAATTGTTATGCTACATGTATATGGGCCTATGGCGCCTGCACAGGACATGATATGCATACCAACAAATAGAACTAATATTGTCAAAAACCTTCTTTTTTCTTGGGAAGGGGTGATATACCCCTCGCCAACCACCGCCAAGGTTGATGAATACTGTTGTCAAGTTTTTTTATACGGATTAGCGCCACTGTTCGCAGGAACTGTACCTAAAGACTACTTGCTTCAAATGATATTATTTTTCTCAACTTAGAAAAGGGACATAGGCCCTTTTTCAGACAGAAATATTTTTCTAATGCACTGACACTCTCTGCAGTGAGCTCTCAGACTGAACTTAATCATTTCCCCCAATAATTAATTGACAATCATGTACTCTGTCATTCAAGTTACAAAGAAACAACACTACTACCTTAAATACAGCTCTTTCAATATGACTCTCAATTCATCTCAGAATTTTAATCAGTTGACTGTTCAACAGTTTCAAGACGTCCATTGTTAACAACTTTTTTATAATGTCAATTAACAGTTAGTTTCAATAAATTATATTAATTAATCAATCAACCCAAAGAATTGTGTTTTTTAGTTTCTCAAAATCTTTAAGAAAAAATAAATATAATAGCAAATATTAACATTTCCATATTGTTATTATACACTTGCTATAAGGCACATAATTGACACTACCAGGCCCTCTATTACACAGTGGTTGTGGTATTGTTGCCTGCATGCGGTTAATGTAAATAAACAGTCCTGCTGAATATTTCCCACTCCAGTCTCGGGCCGAGTCCGAATTGAGCGACTTTGGCTACGGCTGTTGGCTGCAACAACAACGTTGAAGCATAGGACTTTTCAGCATTCCAGCAATAGCCACTGTTGAAGCCATCAACTCGAACCTGGCCTAAGTTTTTTAAATGAATTGGAAAACAAAAACACCATAAATAAGAAATTAACCCAATTTCTTGGAGTTGCTTGAGCACAATAGCTAAGCACATCAAAACAAATAGTGCTTGCCAGATTAAAATTATTGGCTCAAATATCAAGTCACATGTATCGTCTGCGACTGAATTCCTGCTCATTTTTTTGCTATTTTCTGCCTAAGCAACTCTATGAAATTGGGTCAAGCTGTTGTTTTGATTATTGTTTCTGCAAGTAAATCAAAGAAGTCCTATTTTTGAAATAAAACTTCTGTTTGTAATTCCCGATGGAACTCCATGTCACAGTTAATTACAAAATGGGGGAAAAATGTTTTGGGGAAGATTTTAGAAGATTTCTATTTTTGTCAGTGAAGAAACAAACTTTTAACTGTAATATGTCAATCAAGAAAAGGAATTTATGAGGAAAATAACATTTTAAATTATGTTTTTCTGTAAAGAATGCGTCCTAAATAAAATTATCCAAATATATATGCTGTGTTTAAATGATGGGGTATTTTGAGAGTGTAATCTCGTAGGGAGTATAGACCATGTGCTGTTACTTTGCATAACTCTTAAACTTTTGCGGTATTATACAAAATATAAAATTTCCCATAATACGACCAGTGAATGACACGGAATGTACAAGGTCAATCTTCTTTTCTTTTTTTTAGTAAACAAAGGTTACATGGTCTGTAGTAACTCCATATGACACATATATTAAATAATTAATTGTGTTCAATCTTGAACATATGGAAATAAACGTCAGAATGTTTTCTTATGTTACCTCACGTCAAAAGTAATTAAAGGTCAACAGTAATTAAAACAAATGTTTAAACAAAAAGATTTCTAAGACAGATACTTATCTGGATAATTTGATCCCTTGATCAGTTTTATGCCAAATTCACTGAGTTCCACAGGGAAATTTTAATTTTTTTTTTTTTTTTAACTTCCACATCTGTCACCTGTTCATATGTACCATCTGTTCATGTGCATAATAAAAAATTACTTATTCTTAAATTGTATTTGAATTTGATTGAATATTTATCACACACACATATTACACCAGGTTGGGTGAGCAATGCTGCATCCCAGTTGGTGTAACCAGACATTTCATTTCTGTATTATTATAAATATATTTTATTGATGGGGGGGGGGGGGGGCAAAGTGATTATCATAACGTATATATTTATTTGAGGGGGTCGCTGGGGGTGGTGACTATTTAATGTAGAGAATCATTCTTTTGTGTCTTTTTTTTTTCAATCTCATTTGGAGGGGGGCAAAGATTCTGAGCCAGTGACCCCCCCTTCCCCACCCCCTGGTTAAGCCATTGCTGCTTATCAAAATCAAACTATCAATTCAACATGCTATAGAACAACAAATTTAACCAAATTGCAAAATAAAGAATGTCGTTTTATGAACGCCTCCGTCTTTACAAAAATTAAAATAATAAAATAAAAAATTCTGAGGAGATAGCCACCAAAACTATCATATTCCACACTCACATGCAAGTGGTGTGTCCAGTGAAAAAAAAGAAGATAATTCAGCAAAAACCACCAATAACCATTATGGAATATTTGGCTAATTTATTCTTTGTCCGTTTCTTGAAAGAAACATTTCAGGAATTGAGGTTAGGCTAACTTATTCCATGTTAACGTATAATGTGTTACTGTTTTAAATCTTGGACCAGCCATATTGTTTACATTTTGAAATGCATGTTCAAGCATCGCTAGAATTGTGAAACTCATACAAAAACAGATAGAAACAAATTCTCTCAGAAAAGAGCATTTTGCTATAGTAGTTTCTTATTAAAAGGGGGAAAAAAAAGAATAAAAAGCTTACAATTCCCAATATCACTAATTCTTCTCATAAATCAACTTTTAGCTCCATGTAACAACACTTTTCGACAGCTGTAAGAAAGTATTCAGGATCTGAAAAGTAAATACGCAGTTAATACTTCTTTAGCTGAAATGGCAAATAGGTTGCATCACAGTAGCTTGATGGGATGTGTTTTTTCTTCTTTATAGTACTTAAGAATGATTGGAAGGTTTGGAGGTACAGAAGATCTGGTTTGCAGCAACACTGAGTTTTAAAATTCTCCAGTGAGTGTGGGATCTCATGGACAGAGCATACTGGTTGAAATGTCTCAGAACCAAATACTCAATGAAGAGATTTATTACATTGAGAGTAAACCTTCGGTTCTAATCAGAACCAAACACTCACCAAAGAGATTTATTACATTGTGAGTAAACCTTCGGTTCTAATCGGAACCGAACACTCATTGAAGAGATTTATTACATTGTGAGTAAACCTTCGGTTCTAATCAGAACCGAACACTCAATGAAGAGATTTATTACATTGTGAGTAAACCTTCGGTTCTAATCGGAACCGAACACTCATTGAAGAGATTTATTACATTGTGAGTAAACCTTCGGTTCTAATCAGAACCGAACACTCATTGAAGAGATTTATTACATTGTGAGTAAACCTTCGGTTCTAATCAGAACCGAACACTCAATGAAGAGATTTATTACATTGTGAGTAAACCTTTGGTTCTAATCAGAACCAAATACTCAATGAAGCGATTTATTACATTGTGAGTAAACCTTCGGTTCTAATCAGAACCAAACACTCAATGAAGAGATTTATTACATTGTGAGTAAACCTTCGGTTCTAATCAGAACCGAACACTCAATGAAGAGATTTATTACATTGTGAGTAAACCTTCGGTTTTACTCAACCTTCGGTTCTACTCGGACCCAAACACTCAATGAAGAGATTTTTTACATTGTGAGTAAACCTTCGGTTCTAATCAGAACCAAACACTCATTGAAGAGATTTATTACATTGTGAGTAAACCTTCGGTTCTAATCAGAACCAAACACTCACCAAAGAGATTTATTACATTGTGAGTAAACCTTCGGTTCTAATCAGAACCAAACACTCATTGAAGAGATTTATTACATTGTGAGTAAACCTTCGGTTCTAATCAGAACCAAACACTCACCAAAGAGATTTATTACATTGTGAGTAAACCTTTGGTTCTAATCGGAACCGAACACTCAATGAAGAGATTTATTACATTGTGCCACCACAAACCTTTATTATTATTATTATTATTATTATTATTAGTATTGTAATATTTCCCTTGGTCTGTACTTTGAAAACGAGCATCAAAGAGAAGAAGTTCATTCTAAATACTAGCCCCATTTAAGCATAGACGGCTGATACCTCTGTCAAATAAAAGGAAACGTGTCAAATCAGTATCTACTTCTTCAAGATAACAGAACTGACAAGGCACATCTTGAAACAATTACTTTGTCTCTTCTCTGCAAATATCTTATATAAAATAACATCACCAAATTCTTAAATATCATTTTCATCTCATAAGATGCATTGCAAACATTTGTATTGTTAATAATCAACAAGTTTGATAATATTTACGTGAGACTTTTTAAACAAAAAAAATCTGTTAATTTTTCAGGCTTCAACTATGACTCCATCCAAACCCTGTCAGACCTGTACTACGCAATTTCAATTACAACTGCGGACTAGTGTACATCGCAGCTTCACTTTGGCCATGAACACACGCATTAACAAAAGTCACTTGCATCCCTTTTAAATAAATGTACTTAGTATTAATTTTTCTTAATGAGGGTCAGGGTGGATGGGGAGGGGGGGGGGGGGTGGGGGTGTTAGCTCCCATAAAAAGCTTTGAACGGTACATAGAATGAGGTAGAATTGTTTGTCTATCTTGGCGGAGGGTTGCGGTGTCTTAGTTCAGTGTAGGGCCACAGTAGCTCCTTCAACGTCCGCCAAGGTGAATACATAACTGAGCTGCCGCCGAGACAGGCTTCCGTTGGAATCACTGTCAGGAGGACGTAGGTGAGGGCAAGCAGGAAGACTAAGGCAGTTAGGATAAGGCGACCGGTGTGCACAGCTCGTGGCCAGCGACTTTTAATCTTCTGTAAATGCTGCAAGATCTTGTTGCTACTCATCAGACCACTTTGCTCTCTGGAATTAAAAAAGAAGATATTTTTATAATGATACAATGTTCCTGTTATAAAGAGGTAGTTTGGCCACTCCCAGGGACCTTGGTTTAATGAGAGCCGACTGTAGGTACATTGAAAATTTGCCGAATAAATCCAGTTATTGTGTTTTATCTTCATTTTTTTTTTGACTGTTGATGGATCTGAGATGAACTCACATATTGGTCTCTTCTTTCTCTTGTTCTTCAGCCTGATCCATCAGATCTTCTAGACTATCACAGAATACCTTCTGCTGCTCTCGTAAATCACTAAACTCCTGAGACACCTGCGTTCGCAGACCTTGCTCAAATCTGCAGACAAAGACAAGAGTACATTCCACAGTCCATCACCATAGTTGGCTGAGTTGATGAGATAACGAAATGTCATCATTGAATTTGGAGATGGGTCTATTTACTTCTATTTAATTATATATATTTGTATGGTGTTTCATAACCATGTATTGATCTAGTTTGGAGTCACCAATCATTGCATGAATGTATGAATGGAAATAAAATAAACAAACAAACAAACAAACTTCATTACAGCCAACAGTGCAAGCGCCAATAAAGGGGTGGTGATTAGAAAAACACGAGGACATGTTCAGTTTGAGATGTGGGAGGAAAACCCCAAATGGGGGAAAACCCATGCATTCAGGTAGGAGCTCAAAACCAAATCCACAAGGTCCGAGGTGGGATTTGAACAAGGGTCTACAGAGGTGAAAGGCACCACTGAGCCAGCCTGATACCCTATTGAACCCTTGCACGCACGCCACATGCGGCGTCACGTGCACGCGACTGTGCCATTTCGGGAGTTAACAGGTGAGCGTATAGATGCCACTTCGCCTAAAAGTCGCAAACCATTGCATAAACACAAAGGATATTCACCCCAAAATGGTGCAACGAAGAATACTGCGATGGTAACGTCAGGTGAATTGGGTCAAAAGACCTTGAAATGCTTATATGGCATCATTTGAATAGGGCGACTTTGTGTAGAGGTCAAAAGGAGGCTGCTTAATGGTTCCATCCTGTGCGGTGCGTGTACAAGTCTGTGAGTTTCCATCGTTTCATCATCGGTTTAATTACCTCCAAGATGGGGGCTGGAAGACATCAATGCACAAGGTCCAACATCAGACTTACCCCTTTTGAAAGACTTCCTCCTTCTTCTCAATGTTGAGTTCGGCTCCATCTACCTTTGTGAGATCCTTGGGAGATGCCTCAGCATCGACAACCTTGGGGAATGATGATGATAATACCATGGGTGTGGATTGAAGTGAGACAGCTTGTCGTCTGGATGGACTGGTCGATGGACTTGATGGATTCAACCTACCATGGGGAATGTAAAAAACAGCTCATAATAATAATAATAATAATAATAATAATAATAATAATAATGACTTGCAATGCGCACATATCAACCCTGCTGGGTGTTCAAGGCGCAGTGAAACCAAAACAAAACGAAAGAAAACAGATGCAACTAAATTAGTCCTTGAAAACCTGTGACATAAGATACGTTTTGAGAAGTGATTTGAATTCTTTGGTACAAAGACAAGATCTAAGATTAAGTGGTAGAGAGTTCCAGAGTCAACAAGGCCTAACAAAGCAATATTTTTGTTACTTGAGGAGGACCGTCAATTTTTTTTAACGAATTATTGGAAAGATCAAATATTTCTTTCCTGATCAACTGCATATTTGACTACTTTACAACCTGCGGTCAAGATTTAACTAAGATATTTAATCAAATGTATGTTTTCCTTTTTTATAGCAACATGTTGCAAAACAATTTCAGGTGACTCAATTTCTCCTTGGTCAGCAAACTACATTTCACGATGTGCATATGCAAACAATTTCTCAAAATATATTTTGCTCCTACCTACCAACCCTGCATTTCTTGCATGCAACATAAAATAATTTAGGGTTATACAAAGAAAAATTGACCACAGCAGGACTTGAACCTGTGACCTACGCATGAAGGTGCAGGCGCTCCACCAACTGAGCTATCTAGCCCTAATGTTGGCAGTCTCTCTGGTAGTTTATTACTTGAAGTTACAGGAAACATACTTTTTGGGGGGTCAGGCCTAAGCAGTGCAATTCTGTTGTACATTCATAAAAAGTAGATGCTGTTGTACTTGGTTCCTGGTTCTACAAATTTCTTGGTTCTCTGTGAGAGTTTGAAGCTGAATCTTACAAAGGTGCCGATGCCATTCCATCCTGCAAAGGGTGGACTGGTTGTCCGTCATCACTGGATCGTCTCTTGATAACAACGGCGCTGTCTGTCCTCATTAAGGGGGAGTGTCTGCCGTTGCTTCCACCGGTGCTTAAACTGCCCGTCAACCTGGCCTTGGCTTCCTGTTTGACAGACGGTAACAACATTGGTTCGTTTCATTCAAAGTGTTTGGGGGAAGTTTATTAAAGACTTTCTCCAAAATAAGAATTATCGTAAGTTCATCATCGGAATAGATGCAGACAATTTTGTGGAGCATTCATTTCTGCCTAATCATCAAATACGCCGAAATATGCCTTTGGACTAATTTTGTCCAGTCAAAATATCTACACAAATAATAAGAAACAGAAATTTGGTCTTGTTTCTAGAAATGTAGATACTAATTGAACGTGGAAAACACTGAAAAATGTCAACACAATCTTTACTTGGAACTTTTTGAACGAGTGGAAGCTGGTCAAATATTGGGGTCATTTGCAGCTGCTATATTGGTGTTTTGGCATTTTGGCATTTTGGCTTGCAACCTCACTAGAGAAAAAAAAAAGTTGCATTAAATTAATTTTTTTTTATAATTCTTACCAGTTCATGGTGTGTATCCATTTCAAAGTGACAAAACTTATAAGAAAACCCTCCACCCATGACCAGTTAGTATAGTACGTGATAGACGTTAGTTATTATTAGTTGATAAAGTAACCTGATAGAAGAATGCCTTAATGGTTAGCAGGGTCCAATTTCATGGCTCTGCTAACTGCGAAATTCTGCGCTTACCACCCAAAGAATTCTGTGGTAAGCAGTGTCATGAAGATGGGCCCAGTTTGTTACATTAAAATAAAAATAAAAATAAACAAAGTTTTATTATTCCGAGACGATTGTCAATATAATTTCACCCATATTTCTCGACAACATGTTCATATGGGGATCTACACTTAAAAAAGGGCAGTTGGTCTATTTAGGGTTCTCTCCATGATTTTCAAAAAACTGTGGGGCATTCTGGATCCAATTTTTTGCGAGTGTGACCAAAGCATGCTGTAACCGAAGGTAATCGGAAGTTTTTTTACTTGGTGTTTTTTGTTTGGCTTGAAATGCTCTACTGTGCAATCTGGAGCATTTTCAATTATATTATTGAAAGATTTTGTTGTGAATATGATCTTAAATCTAAACAAAAAGAAGGTTTTGTTTGTTTGCGTATCTGCCGAAATTTACGCGTATTGGCCAGCAATTTGCGCATATCGGCCTGCACTTCACACATATTGGAGAAAACCCTGCTATTATGTCAAAGTTAACCTTAAAATCTTCAGTATTGAGAGAGCTGCTAAGCTGAACAGATGTCCTCCTCACTGCCCCAGCCAGCCGAGACTGATGCACAAGAAACCAGAGTTATTCAAAACAATGATACCATTATCACCATGTCACTCGTTAACATTGCACATTCAAACACTACTACACCAATCAGTACATGCTTTATACAATCATGCTATGGTTTATTCTAAACTTGGATCACTTTTTCTTGTAGGATCTCAGCCCGATTTCATAGAGCTGCTTAAGCACACAAAGTTATGCTTACTAGAATAAGGTAACCAGCGGAAATACCATTCCTCGTGTACCGTCTGTGACTGGTATCCTGCTTATTTTTTGCTAAGCAGAAAACAGTTCAGCCACTTAAGCTGCTCTATGAAATTAGGCCCTGGGCCAAATTAGTTCATAGAGCTGCTTAAGCACAAAAAGTAGCTGTGCACAACAAAATTATGCTTACCAGATTAAGGCTACCAGCCAAAATACCATGTCACATATGTACCATCTGTGACTGGTATCCAGCTCATTTTGGCTATTAGCAGAAAACTGTTAAACAATATGCAATATTTTCTGCTTAAGCCGCTCCAAGAAATTGAGCACTGATCTCTATTTCATAACTGCCAACATTTGCATCTTGCAATCAGGGAGATTTCGTACAACAATCGCAGAGATATTTAGAATTAAATTCAATATAATAGGTAAAAAGTTCAAGGAGATTTTCAAATTTGTTCTTCAGAACATGGGTCAATTTTTTATTTTCAGGGAACTTTTTGCAGAATCAGAGAGTGTTGGCAGCTCTGTTTTTTGGTTCTTTTTTTCAAATAGCTAAAAGAACTTTTGAGTTTGTAAACTTGCTCCTGGTAGGGACTTAATGTTTCACACTTGTTGATAATGATAAGCATCAACACTAAATGTAATAAAACAAATTAAAAATCATAAGTGGGTTTCCCCACTTTTGAATCACAGATCTTGCACCAAATCGAGAAAAAAAACACACATTAATCTAACCACTACCAAACACTTTTTTTTGTGTCACGTACAACTCTCATGCAGTCAAAATTCTCTGGGCATTTTCATTCAAATGTATTAGCCACAGGGTGTTTTCACCAATCACCCTTTGGACTTCAAACTGTATGGATCTGTGACAAGGGGTCGATTTCACAAAGCACTATGATTCATCTCGAAGATGAGTTGTCAGTATTTACCATAGTGATTTGAATTATGACATCACACTTTGCTTAGCAATTAAGACTTATCTGCACTTCAGATCAATCTTAACTCTTTGTGAAATTGAGCCCAGGTAAAATACTAGTTTTTTTACTTCTTCATCATGCAACTAACATTTACAGATGACAAAACATTTAAACTTCCCCAACCCCCCAAATGGTTTAAAGCAACACACTCATCACAATTGGCATACATACAATTCAGAATTAATTAAAGTGAAATTGGGCTACAGTGGGTTCTTTGGTGACAAAAGGTTGGGGAGAGGGGGGAGGAGGAGAAACTCAAATGGAACAGGGGAGTTCAAAATGTGGTTTGGGGTAAATAGCATGAAGGAACGATCATAGCCTATTTAGTGATTAATTTTCCTTGGAAATATTAGTTCATGGACTTTCAAAAGAGATATTGCTCAGCCTATGGTCAGCATTTGTCTGTATCTCTCCAATTAAAGCTTATTAATAAATGTGAGGGTGATCAAATTGAAAAAGTAATAATAATAGTGGGAAAAAATGGAGGTTGAACAATGCTGCTTAAAATAACTACATGCGACTAATTTTCCCCTTGAACTATTTTGTTTACAAAGCCATTCTCAAACCTAGTACAATTTATTTTTTAATGAAAGGCCCCAAAGTGGTCCAGTTCAGGTCAAGTAACTGTATTCAATCCGTATTGTGGGTGTTTTATCATTTAATATGGAAAAAGTAGAAAGCTTAGGGGTAAGGTAGAGAAGGTTTGAGTTCTCTGGTTGGTCAAGATGGCAAAGAATCCTCAATTCCCAGGGTGTTTACTGTCATTACATTCCAGAGGACGGAAAGATCTCCCATCACCATGAATAAGAATCCTTGGGTAAATGGGCAGGGCTGCAGGCCTGGAATTGCACGAAGGCCACAGCGGCCATGGGCTTTGTTGCCTCTGATCTTGGCCTTGGTGCCCCTTCAAAAGTTTCCCATAGACCTTCCACTGAAAATTCCCTTTCCAAAATGAATTTGGCCTTGCCCTCTTACAGATGAAATTCCAGGCCTGGGGGCTTGCCCTGGTCTGCAGGATAGAGCATCCTGAGTATCAATCAGGGTGTTTACAGATTCTCTCTCTCTCTCTCACAGTCGGAAATAAAGACCTAGGATAAGTAACCCAGAGGGTCTCCACTTTGGTTTTGAGAATTCAGAATCAAAAGGTTTTGTAGATTCTTGCATTACCATAAATGAAATACTTGAGGTTTTGATACAATTCACTGATTTTGTTATTTCCTTGGTGGCAACATTTTTCATGAAGAAAAAAAAAACCATGACAAAACAAAAGCCTGTTTTAAAGGTGTTATATGGGATCGGTAAGGATAAAACAAAAAAATTGTTTAATTTTAGTCTGAAAGCTTACTGATGATGAATTTCATACTAGAATAATTTTTCTGTGAAATATTTCCCTCTGAAATGAAGTCCTATTCGAGAAGACTATATCTTAAAACCCCAAAATAAAACAGCTGATTTTAGTAACCAAAATTAAGGATGTGTTTACATGCTGAAGATTGTGAATGGTTTTCCACTATTTTCTCCTGACTCACACAACGGATTAAGCCCAAATTTTCACAGGTTTGTTAATTCATGTATATGGTTGATCACACAAAACATGAAACTGTCACTATTTTGTCAGCTCTACCAATCCTGTACAATACCTTTGACAATAATGTTCTCTTTCTCCTTCATCTTGTTTTTGTCCAGGGCTGAGAATGGACATCAAACCACTCAAGTTCAAAGAGCAAAAAACGCTCATTTCAGTTTTAGAAACAGCTCTACAATAAATGACCCATTTAAGTGTTGTCATCTATCCCTAATCACCACCCCCCCCCTTCCTGGACATAAGACATCATTCCTTACCGGTTGGGTTAATGTCATACTAACGCCTGCTGGCTCCGTTTGTGAGCGAGTGTGCTGACCACCGAATGAAACCGACTGATGGTTAGATTAAGCATTAATGGATTAAGGAGGGAATTGTTTTGCCGATCAGGGATAAGCATTTATACTTTTAGATGAAATAAAATATCAACAGAAAAAGGGTTAAAAATTTGATTTTGTTAAACTTAATATTAGACTGTTTTTTGGTGATAAAAACCAGATTAATGAGCAACAAAAAGCAACATATTGAACAATTATGGTTTCCAAAAACAGTTACAGAAACCAACAAAATCATCAACAAACCGATGGTTAAACAGAAATACGGCCTCAGTATTATTATTGGATATTTAAAAGCACGGTTTACTTTGAAGTAAAACTTATTAAAAAACTAAGTGAAGATCATACGGAAGGGAAACCAAGTGAAGATCATATAGGAAAAAAAAGGTTGTTATTAACATGTTTGTTATTTTTTATTCTCCTGGTGTAGACTGAGTTAGTTTCTACATCACTGCTCTGAAAAAAAGCACACAAACACCCGCGTTTGTCGACCCAGCAAATAAATAACTTCTCTCTTCTCTTCTCTCCCACTGTTTGCACTTGGCTTTCTTTTTTAGTGACATTGGTCACGAAAATTGAAGCAAGGACATCCTCGCTCTGTCAAAACACCCGTATCACTTTTCCTCGGTTTCAACATGTAGACAACCCCACACAGGTTTGTCGACCCAGTAAATCAAGAACTTCTCTTTGTTCTCCCATTGTTTGGACTTGAAAATTTTTTAGTGATGTCCCCATTGGTTTTGTACACAAAAGTGAAGCAGGGACGTCCTCACCCTGACAAAACAACCCAATCCCTTTGAGTCTTCAGTTTCAGAGGGTAGACATGCTCACGCCCACATTTGTCGGTCTGGTAAATTGAGGATTTCTCTTTGTTATCCCATAATTTTGACCTTTTTTTCAGCAATGTCTCAATTTGTTTTGTCGACCTGGTAAACCAAGGACTCGGTTTGGTCTCCCAATGTTTGGACTGGTTTTTTTTAGCGACATCCCCACTGGTATTGTAAAATTGAGCCGAGAACACCCTTGGTCTGTCAAATAACCCAGATCCCCTTTGTTTAAAGTTCTACCCTGTCAATGGGTAGAGCAGGGCTAGAAATTAACACTGTCACACAGGCCTGTGGCCAGTGATTTTTAGCACCCGGCCAGTAAACTCATGACCGAACAAGCTGGGCGGTCTTGTATTTTGCAATTAAATAATAATACCTCATTGAGCAATATCTTTAACAACAAAATTGATGTTCAAATGATTACTTCAAATCTGATAGACATCTTTAATTTCTGTTGAGCATCGAAGTATACTTCCAATATGACACAAATGAGATAAATCTTGTCTTAATGCTTGTTCACATCAAACAAGTTCAAACGCTAAACTTGTTAACATTTTTCCTCATTTGTTTTTGGTCTGGTGAAAAAAATTCTGGTCCAGTAAAAATGTTGAGTTAAAAGCCCTGTGGTCTTGTGAATCCCACCCCACTATTTAAACCCTGGGTAGAGATGACGTCATATACAGAACACTTATGAACCACCACATGTTCCCTTCCATCAAACAATGATACAGTGTCCTTAGTTTGAATGTGAAAGGACGAACATAGACGTGTTTTTGTGAATGATGTAAATTGAACACAGTCTCAAAAGATAGGTGCACAGTTGCAAAAATGTGAGTTGCTTTGCCAGTCAAGTATCTGTTCTTCTTAAACGTTCTTTGAGTGAAGAGCTAGACATTGACACACAAGAATCAAACAGTTTTAATCTCTCGAAAAGAATGTTTAATGGATTAGATCTATAGATAAACTGTCTGAAAGACAGACAGACTGGCAAAGAATAGGACTAACAAGCTGACAAGAATCAACTTTCCAGAAAGACACAGTCTCGAGATTGACATACAGCACAATATTCAAACAAACATCTCCGAACAAAATGACACTCGTTAACAAGAAAACTTTGTTTACAGTTAATAATTAGAAAGACAGTCGAATACTGAAGAAGTACTCGACATAAAGAAACCTCCCATGCTTCAGGTTTCAGAATAGATCTCAGAGAAAGACACGGCAAGCGATCAGTGTTTAATATACCTGTGGTGAACCGTATGACGAGCTAAGCAATCCTGCCCCAACAACCGTTGCCACACTTGCACGCCTCCTGCCAGTCTAAAATACACAATGGCACAACCTTTCAACCAATGCTGTGTGTGTGTTCGTTATATTCAGATTTATGAATGTAGGTGTCCAGATGAATGGTGGATGGTGTACGAGGTTCCTTAATGTGAGATGCAGTGACGTGCCGTGATTTGATGAAAAGGTATGGTCTTTTCACCTTTGATGAGTTCATGCTGTGCAGCATGCAGTGACGTGATTATGAATATGAAGATGAAAGTTTCAAGAGTACGCTTTACGATTGATATCATGTTTGCGTGAAAAGACAGAAGGATCCGTAATAGGCGGGTATGCTGACAGTTTGGAAGGTGTGAAAGTTACGCTCAAATGAAGACAGCTGACTTATCGCTTTCTTTCATTTGTAAAGATCACTCAGTGTCAAGTTTGAAATGTACAAGGGCTTTTCTTTACAATTCTCCCAAAGAGTGAACAAAACCCAGCGCATCGTGACTTGTAAAACAAAAACAAAACAGACGAACACTTTTCTTCAACAGAAAAAACTCCATAGTTAATTTTACAGGTGCCTGGACCTAATTGTGTTGTTAATTCTTATGGCTAATACATCAAGCTTTTGCTAAAAGGAAACACTCTTCTCCCTAGCATTGATTAAACTTATCGCATTGCGGAAACAAAAAAATGAACTTTGAAAAATTTGTTTAAGAAGATTAACAAAATCTTAAGGTCATTGCATTGAGAACAAAAACAACACAACAATTGAAGACATAGATGATTAAAGAAGCAGAAGAACTTACAAAACAAACAAAAAAACACCGAAGACAATCTATGGTCCTTTTCAACACCAAGGCTTGTGCTTGGGCTAAGATAGGCTTGGTCCAAGACATTACTTTCTCATACGTGATAACCCGACAGAGGGCACACTTTTTTGTTCTTGGATTCATCCTGACAGAGGGGGCACTTTTCATTCTTGAATTCATCACGGCTGAGGACTGTCTGTAGTGAAGCTAGAAATGGAACCAAGGACAGTGACACCCTCTGTTGTTGAAATTGATCCATTTCGGTGCAAAGGTCTTGGAACCAAGACTAGGGCTAAGGCTTCGTCTGTCAAATATTTACTGGGCACTTCCATTACCAGCCTTAAAACAGGTGGGCGGAGCCCAAGCTGGTGCCCAAGCCCAAACAGAGGTTTTGAAAAAAGGCCTGTGGCACTTTTCAAAACAATCTCTTGGGCTTTGGCTTGGACTCCGTCCTGCCAGATTGAAACCCTCTAAGGAAAGTGCAAATTTTCTAAATAACTGACAGAGCGTAAGCCCAAGCCCAAGCTGTGGTTTCGAAAAAAGGACTGTATCGGGTGCATAATCTTGGAAACAAAAACAACCACTGACGAACATAAGCTCCCATCTTTTGTGTTTGCAAGCAAATAATGCTATTTGTTATGTGCTTTAGAGCCAAATGAACCAACCCAGGCTTAGTGTCAACCCCAAAAATGAGTCCGAGATACTTGTGTTCCGTTTGGTTACCTTACTGTCGAGTGGATTCTTCAGCGGGTGATGGATAGAGGAACTCGTACTGGCAGAGCGCATGCGCAATGCGTACTGGTCAAATCAATGCGGACAAACACACAAACATATGGGTGAAAGTGGGACACATAAGATTAGATTGGGGGTAACACAGCAGGGGGGGGGGGAAGGGTAACATCAAGAATGTAGAAAAATAACCATGCCGGATATTAAAGAGTTTGCAATCAAATACAAAGCAAAAACTCTGAATGTAACAAGTGGGTTTACAAGCTGGATGACGCATGCCTTTACGGGTCTGATAGTTCACAGAGGCGGCGGAGGCAATTGCCTCCATATCCCCCGATCATGGACTTGATGCCCTCATTGAGGCCCCCTTTATTAAAGGAAAATCTGCCCTTACAAGAACAAAGTATCAGGCCTGCTTTTCATCACTGTATGGGGTAGGAGGGTAAATGGGTCACTGTTGCCCAATTTACCCTAACTGAGATACTTTTACATCTCTCTCAATTTGGGAAGGAGGGTAAACAGATCACTGTCGCCCAATTTATCCCAACTGGGATACTTTGATATCTTACTCGATTGGAGAAGGAGGGCAAACGGGTCACTGTCGCCTAATTCATCCCAACTGGGATACTTTTACATCTCTCTTGATTTGGGAAGGAGGGCAAACGGGTCACTGTCGCCTAATTCATCCCAACTGGGATACTTTTATACCTCTCTTGATTGGGGAAGGAGGGTAAAAGGTTCACTGTTGCTCAATTTATCCCGACTGGGATACTTTTATATCTCTCTCGATTGGAGGAGGGTAAAAGGGTCACTGTTGCCCAATTTATCCCAACTGGGACACTTTTATATCTCTCTGGATTGGGGAAGGAGGGTAAACTGGTCACTGTCGCCCAATTTATCCTAACTAGGATACTTTTATATCTCCCTCAATTGGAGCCCGTCCTTTCCCAATGAGGGTATCAATGACCTCTAATGAAAAAAACAACAACAACCACTCCATTAGATGATAATGACGGATACAGCTGTTGTGCAAGTTACTGGGTACATTCACAAAGTGATCACAAATTCACAAACAGCTACTGTGGGTGTTTATACAACAACGGTGAAACTGCCTTTCGTAAACACAATGATTTTTTTGTTTTGAGACCTGGTGAATTTGGGTGGTAAGAACAGGTTTCCCCTTTGATGATTGCAGCACTGACGCGTTCTTGTTGGGGTTCGTTAAGAGCTTAGCCAGCTGGAATAAACTGGTGGGTTTCTGGTTAGTGGGGAGGGGGATGTGATGAAGTGGGGGTTGGGGTTGGGGGAGGGTGGTTGAAAGATAGGTTTGGGGTAAGGTTGATCAGATAAAAGGCTCAATTTGATAACAATAAAGATGATGATGATGGTGTTCAATTCTCATGACAGTGATGTCAAGTGACATAATGACAAGTGATTCATACCACATTCAAAGAAACTCATTTGTGTGTAAAATATTAATATACATATCAATGCTTCATGACAACAGACTGTGCAAGTCTCTGGCGTATTCAAACTTCCTTGATTTATAGCCATAAACTACTTTAATCTTAAGTATTAAAAAAATCAGAATCACGCACAAGTAATTTGAGACCAACTTTTAACCGGAAGTTCAAATACGCGCAAGACTTGCGCAGTCTATATTTCTGGTATTTGTAACATTAGAAAAGGATGCCGAAAGACACAAGCATTTTACTGGTGGTACTATAGTTCTTAAGATAATCAGCTCATGTACAATCCATCTTATGGGCAGTTACATTGAATCCAAACTGAGGCTAGAAGGGAAAATAGTCTGGTACCCTTTTTTTCTTATTTTTATACAGTAGGGATTGACAGTACCAGTTGTTGCTAAATGCACATGTCCTTGTGTACAGGGACATGGCAAAGAAGAAGATGGCTTAAAAACGGTCTATTTCATTCAAAGAAAAAAATCTTAGCAGCAGGTAAACTAATATTGGATTCCATCATTGACAAGATAAGTTTTTAGATACTTTTTGGAATCAATGGAAGTGCAGCAACGTAGTTTTAAGTGTCATTATGAGATCTTCATTCAGCGTAGTGATCTGCTATCATGTGATGGCCCAAAAGGGGGTCACATGACGAAGGTTTAAATCACTACGCTGAGTGAAGATGTTGTGATGACATCAAAAGCTGCGTCACAGCACTACCATCGATTCCAAAAAGGTAGTTCTCTTAAAATAAGAATTTGTCTTGGACACATTATGCCCAGTGTGCTAAGTTTTGCAAATTGGTTGAGGAGGGCCCAAAATTCCCGGCGATTCTAGAGAAATCTAACTTGACATACCTTGCCGCTTCCTCCTGATACGGATAAAGCCCTTCTGTTTAGTAGCCTGGAATCTGTCTCCCCTGGTGGGTAACACATTGAGATTAAAATACAGAGGTCATCAAAGGCTACCGAAAATACAAGTCATGCTTGGACCGAACTAAACAAATTCCCTGAACAAAAAATGTGCAGACCCATTTATATTTGGAAATGTGATGTCATTGGATGAGTTTGGATGTTAACAACATTTGCCCAAGAGATTTGTAGTATTTCCACTTGAATAAGGACCATCTATTGGAAAATGAGTGCATTGCAAAACTGAATTTGTGTTTAGAGCCCCCCCCCCCTTTACAATCTCTACAAATAATACTAGAGGCTCATGAAGTGAAGTTCATAATGGTCTATTTTCTCTAGACCAATCCAAAAGCGCAAGTGCTGCACGCTGCGCCGCCATTGCTTGGGACGCTGGCAGCGCAAGGGTTTGTACACAAAGACATGGAAAAGACCATCAACTTTTATAATTTTTATGAGAATTAGGTGTGTCTCTCAATGATTTACACAATTTCCCAGACAGGAAAGCATAACATAACAATGTATAGAACACTGAACATGGATATTTGTAACTAAACAGAAACTGAATCCTGAAAACGGCGCAGGCAATGGGTGAGTTTCAGTGTGATACTACACAGAAACTGCCCGGTCGGGCTTAATCAGCAAAGTTTTTCGATAGAATTTCAGTTTTTACTTTCTGTTTAGTTTCAAACATTCAATAAGTATATTCTAAATCATTTTGTAAAGCTGTCCTGTCAGGGAAATTGTGTAAATCGTTGAGAAAGACACTTAGTTCACATAAAAAGTTTAAAAGACTATGGTTTTTCCATGTCCTTGCGCTGCCAGCATCCCAGCAATGGTGGTGCAACCCGCAGCACTTGCCCGTGCCGGCTAAAAAAAAGATCGGTCCGTAGCACAAGAAACAAGTCAAGTGCATTCATAAAGGCATATGCAGCCAGAGAAACGTACATCAAAACTGCAATCAAGACAGCATGTGGCACTGGATTAATAAAGCGTGCATTAGTAAAGTACTCGTTCCCAAGGGTGAGGGTTTGATTCTTAGGAAACACAGTCAACGTGCAAGAGTAACTCACCACATCAGCAAAGCCAGGCAAGACAGAGATTTGAAGCAAGCAATCACGATAAAGAAGGAGAAAAAGGGGAATGAGGAAAACAATTATCACTCATTCAATGTCAGACGTTTGTAACAAACAAATTAAGCTATTGTTCACGTAGGAATCAAGCAACTTTGGCTACGGCTAATGGCTATGGCCTTTTCAGCAATCAAGCCACAGCCACTGCTGAAGCCGATAATAAGCCATTTGTGAGTTAGATTTGGTACAATGACTTGCTCAGTCACAAGTTACCGCTTAAATTGGAATTCTTTAGACTACAGCGATAGTTGCAATGTCACATTGTATATCAGACGGTGTACACCCATACACAATTTGATTTTTATGTTTAAGGCACAATGGTACCAGGGTTTGTTTATCTAAAGGTTTCTATACAAAAGTTTGCCCCAAATCATTTGCCATAGCAACTGTCTCTATAGTCTGAAGAATTCACATTTAAGCAGTAACTTGTGAAAAAGCCAGTCATTGTACGCGACGTTATTCAAATAAAATTCGCAAATGGCTTATTCGGAAATGGCCTTAAGAGAGTTCCTTGTGAAAACCCGATGATCTGTAGAGTGGTAGCAAAGTTTTAAAATGTAAACATGTACAAGAAGTGGGCAAAAATGGCCTAAGTGCATCAAATAGAAGCGTGTGAACATGCAGGAAGGTCATGCTTCATCAATATTGAATGACATTTCTATCCTAAAGGATTGTATACCAAAATGTGTTAAAGTTGCATCGCCGTATTTGTCGCCAAAATTCCTCTAAATTTTCTCAGAACGATCTTTGACAGACGAGTGTTTCAATACAGAAGAAACCTATAATACTTTTGAGTGTGCCACACACAGTGCACAAAATAACGTCAAATTGTTCTGCACATGGCTGCTGGTATCGCGAGCTACTGTCGGCTACTGACAGCAACTCATTTTGCATGTTTTAACCTACTACTATTTTGATTAAATATTTTTGTTCAGTGCCTCAAATGAAAACAACAATTTTACAAAATTTTCACATCAAACATTTAGCAAAACAACTGGCGATGAATCTTTAACAAAAATATTTAGAAATCAAAGATCATGCTACAATGTGTTCAAAAGGGAAACTGTTTGCTGTTATTGATTGCTATTCATTTATCCCCTTATGGTAATCCCCTTACTGCCACTTCCCAGTTTGTATCATAATTCGGGCCTGATCCATGACTTAATGGCAGTAAATTGTATGACTTTTGACTGGGGCCACCCAAACAAAGATATTGACAAAATAGGGACAACGCCAAAATGAGCAAAATAGCTCCGTTGGCAGAGCACCAGCTTGTCAATCTAGAGGTCGTAGATTCAAATCCCACTCTAGACAACTTCTCTTTGTTCACCCAAAAATGAATTAGAATAAAATGTACAAATAGATAACCATGGAGCAACATATCAGAGTTGGTCAATATTTGCAAGGTTTGCGTTGAAGCATTAGCTAACAAGGTTTGCGTTGAAGCATTAGCTAACAAGGTTTAGCTGGGTTGAGTCCAGCAGCTTATAGCCCTCTAGTAATAGCCGTTACAGTCTTACTAAAAGCATCAGCATACCAAACCATCTAACTTGTTATCCAGCAAGTTCTGAGAAGTCAAGATTCTAGAGATGTCGACTTTTGGGAAACACCGGCTTTGGCTTAGACCCCTAGGCTCCGTCATTAGTATTGAAAATGAAAGTGTACACTTTCAGTATGGGACCTCAAACAGCTTGTGCCAGAGCTTCAGCCAGAGCCTAAGCCAGAGCCTAAGCCAGAGCCTAAGCCAGAGCCGAAGCCAGAGCTTCAGCCAGAGACTCAGCCAGAGCCTAAGCCAGAGACTCAGCCAGAGCCTAAGCCATGGTTTCGAAAACGTAACTCACCATCCGCCGACATGTTGCTGGTGATGCTGTTGCCTCTGAACATTTTTCTATTTTCTTGAAGAAGTTTTCTGAGGAAAGATAACAAATTTTAAAAAACAGCAACCTAAATTTCAGTTCAATTCACTTTGTTTCCACATCAATAAAGCACATAGTTGGAGTAATACTCTAACAGATGCTTAATAAGTTAATAAGAGAAAAATGACTGAAAAGAAAAGAGCGGCAAATATGTGGAGAGGGTTTGCAAGGGACATTAAGCTGTAGGTCCCGTGTGCTAGGGTTGGTAGTGCAGGTAAATGAACCCAGAACCCAGAAGTGGAAGAGTCAAGGGTTTCTGATTCACATGGCAGGCACCTTTGTTTATATTTTTCCTCAGACTTGAGAGCTACAGTGATTAAGTTCACTTATGAGATGTCCTTGGATTGATTACATGAAATATATAATAATAATTATAATAACACATAATTTCAATAACAGAGAATACAAATTACAAGATATATTGAGGAATGGTTGCTATCTTAGTCTATTTACTTGAGACACTAACAAACGTAAATGCAATAAAAATTGCAATCGGAACATCCAACCTACTTTGCATCTTCAAGCTCAGCGTGTTCTCGTTCAAAAAGTCGCTTCAGATTTTCGACGTGGGATATCATAACTTCAGTCGCTTTGCTGAGCCGTCCCTCCTAGAGAAGAAAATATACACAAAGATAAATACTGCAGAGTAAGGACAGAGGAGTAGTGCGGGATCTGATATAATAGTCAACTTCTAAAATCTACAGAATAATCCATTTTAGTTATAATAAAAACGGCTTTCATATAGCGCAATTCCAAAGAAATTATCTTTCTATATTTTTGTATGCAAGTTCACCCCAAACAAGGCTACAAGCCATTCTTGGTATAACGACTATAAGTAGATCCTTGTCATTTGATTGGAGGATTGGAGGTCACGGGACCAGGAATGTGGCCGTGTGGTCAAGGACCTTGCTTCTGGCTCGATCCTTGATCACACGGCCACGACCCTGCAGGTTGAAACGGCCGTTCGTTCAAGACCTCGTCGCCACTCTTTTATTTCCTTATTATTTGTCTACTACTATTCCATGGATCTAAAGTTGACTGCTCACCTGCTGGACAGCCCCAAAGCCTTCTGCCTTGCTTGACAGCCTCAGTGAGGATGACTGTAGGACCTCGACATGCTGCTTAATCTTACTGATGTAATCCCGAGACACTGAGTCAATGCTGCTCAAAGGTTCCAGCATCTACCAATCAAGTATCATCAAAATGTTAGCAAGGCGCTGTGGAACTATTGTTGATTCCTTGTGCACATTTTGAATTGATTGATGTCACTAATTAGCACCTCGTCAGAGTTGACAGTTTATATTTCTCTCACTCTAATAATAATTATTAAGGGTTGAAAAAAAGAACAATTGACTAGAGCAGGACTTGAACCTGTAACATCCGGGTTAACGTGTTGCCGCTCTACCAACTGAGCTTTCTAGCCCTATGTTGGCGGTCTCCCTATTTTGTCAGTAACTTTGTTCAGGGGTTAATTTTTCTTCGTTCAACCCAAAATAATTTTGAAATTTACCCAGTCAGTTTCCCTTGTGGTTTATTACTTGATAATTAATAATAATTCACAGCTCTTATATAGCGCTTCATCACGCCCCATGGGCATTTAAAAGTGCTCATCATATCTAAGACAGGAGTGCAGAGCTTGAAGTATGAGATCCGCTTCTATAGCACTTTGTAAGGTTTTATACAGTGATGTGGTGACATCTGCAGCCAACCATGCTTAGAAGCACCAGAGCACGTTCATTCTCTTTTGGATAAGTGCACTGGGTTCTATGTCCCCTGCTGAACATTCGCTCGGCCCCAACGATCTCATTCAAGACTGCTGGGATAGTCTGATGAGCTTGTACAAATTCTTGTTCAGGATGTAGCAATGCATGGTAGGAATAACTGTAGTGCTGATTGGCGCAATGCGCTCAACCACAACAGGTTTGCAGAATTTTATTTAAAATAAACAATTAGTTAGCCCTCTCCTTTTTAAACCAAAGTTGCAAGAAGAAAAACAAAATATTCAGGTAAAATAATAATGTTGTGATCGAGACCTATTTTTAGTACAAGGCAAAGAATGAACAAAATGATTTCCAATGGATTTACACCACAGAGCTTGATTATCATTGATAGAGGTCAAATCTTTCTTAAAACAGGAAGAGGTGACCATGGGTTATTAGGTCAAGGGGAAATGGTCCATCCAGCATGCCTATACGCCAGCCCATCCCAGCACCTTTGGTTCAGGTGCTGGGACCAAGGAAAAGCTTAACATCCCATTCAAAGGACAAAGCAATTATGGTTAAAGGGAGGGGTATACCTTTGGTAATGACTTCAAAAAGTAATGACCATAAAAACTTACTCGATAAGAAGCACTGCAGCTGTTTATAATATATAACATTTTCCGTAACGAGATTTAATTCTAAGGAATGTGGTTTTAGAGAAAGGGATTGAAAAAAAAAACTAAATCTAAGAAATGTTTCATGCATGAAATGTTTCTCAGATTGTGTTTTTCAACTACAGATTATTCTTCCTGCGCGGACAAAACCGCTCCAGTTTTTCAGCGATATCTCAAAAACGCAACCACCTTTTGAATTTTTCACAGGGTAGTTTTATTGTATACATCTTCAATTATATAGAATTAAAACAATCGAACGGTTCCAAAAACCAAAGGTATACTTTGCCTTTAAGGACACAAGGCCATGACCAGGAACCATCACCTGACCACACTTTTAACACCACCAGAACTTGAGTCAGATGCACTGGACCGCTCGGCCACGACACTTTACTCTCTCTCTTTTTACAAACAAAAGTAATTTACTTTCATGTTTACAAGGTATAAAGTCAATGCAAAAAAGTAAATAATAAAATCATGCATGAGTAACTTAGTACGCTAAAAAGGCACGCATGTCTGCCTGTGAGAAATAATTTACAAGAAAGGAACGCTGTGGACATATTAAAGATTTGAGGAAACACTGTGGATTTTGACTTCATTTTGGGCTGTTGGTCTTCCAGTGGGCCATGTACTTTATAATAAATCGAAGACTCATCAATCTTCGTTTTTTCTTGTGTCACGCCCCTTTTCACACTAAGCCAATTCCAAGTAAGAAAAACCCCAGGAAATTCCTGGGGGAATTTTAACCCCAGCGCCAACCGAACTTTGTTTCACACCTGGTGCAATTTTCCTGGAGAAAGGTGAACAGTCAATATGCTTTAAACCCATGTCAACTCAGGTTATCTCGCTTAAAACCCAACTTCTTTCCTCGGGAAACGGCTTTGTCCCTTGCAAATGGCTACTTCCCGGGACTTTGTAAGGGTTAGAAACTCAAATGTAAAAAAGTCCCCTGAATTTTCTTTGAAGGAAATCCATCTTGCTAAAGTTTTTTTGGGGGGTGCTTTGTAAGGAGAGGGATTTAGGATCATTGGATGACTCTGTCAGAGCTTACTTGTAAAGTTTGTAGCAAGCCCTCTATCTCGCCATCGATGTTCTTCTCAGCCAAGTTTCGCTGTCTGTGGTGGAGCATGACTCGATTCTGTAACGTGTACTGGTTAGCTTTGAAGGCTAGCTGAAGGGCATTGAACTTTTCTTCGATCTCATTCTCCGTCAGGGCACTGGTTCTGTCGGACAATTGAAAAGTTGATCCTCGTTTTAAAGATTGATCATTAAGTAGTAAACCCAGGGGAGACTCCAGACTGGCAGACACAACAGGACCTTGGATATGCTCTATGTCTCTGCTTTCTGTACCCTTTAAATTTTTATTTTTGTTTATCATGTGTTTACCTATTTTAGGCCATAAATGGGCGTGCAAAACACAATTAACTGCTTCTTACAAGGTAGCTTACTTGTTGGTATTTATAGGCTCCTAAAAATGTGTAAACATCGTCAAAATATATACTTTTGTTCAGTGCATCAGTTCACAAAAGAATTCCACAGATGTTATCATTCTCAAAATTCACACTGTACTAAACCCATATTTGAAGAAGCCCAAAAGAAATACATTTGCAAATTTTGTTACGGGTTCATTTAAAGTTAAGGCCATGTCACACAGGGCGATTTTCACAGGCAACTCAGAGGCAACCAGTGGGAGACTTTGGAACGCTAGGTAGCAGACTTACCAGGTAAAATTCCATTGTTGACATAGTTCTGAGCATGCGCGCCATTCTGCGAACAACGGATTTACCTGGTAAGTCTGCTGCCACCTAGCATCCCATTGCACTGCTTTTAGGAGACTCCCACCATGTAATCATTGCATTGTATCTAATAAGTATTATGTAATAAAAAGCAAACTGATTTAGTGGTAATAAATTAAACTTCATGCAAAAGGAACACCTAGGCAGTACAACATACATTTTAGGGACAGCATCTTACTGTCCCCCAAGACATGTGAGGATAAAGTGTGAATGTTTTTTCTTCTTTGAGATTGCCTAGCTCTGGTTGCCTGTAAATTGCCTTGTGTGATATGACCTTTTAAAGAGCTCAGAGGTTGCCTTCACCATGAGTGTTTTAAAGACCGGAGTTACAGTTTTTGAAAAAGAGTTCCTGGTTTTAATAACATATACTTTCTCTTAAGTTAGGAGTGCAAAGGAATTTCCAAAAAAACATTTGGATTTGGAAGTTTTTACCATGGGCTGAAGGGTGCATGTGTCATTTACAGAAGTAGCCACCAACTAGACGGCTTTTAGTAAATTTGTCATTAACTTAATGAAAAATATATTGATTCAATAAAGGGTGGGGGGGGGGAAAGATGAAGAAACAGGGAATGGTTAATAAGCAGGACAGTTCTTTTCAGGACTAAGTAGTCTCCCGAAAACCTACTCGGCGGCAGTAGAATAAATAGCAAGAAAACTTCTCAAAGAACAAATCTGAAGTAGATATACACACATGATGTTACTGCAAACTGAATGTACACTGATACCTCATCATGCAATGCCTCAAAACCCATATAAGAAGAAACCTAACTGAATCATACAAATTCATTAAAAGTAAATTGCCATGTTGATATTCACAAATTTGACCCACATCAGAATTTTCCAGTTGATTTGAATTCAATTAATATTCTTTATCTTTACTGAGCTGATTATGACACGTCACTTTCATTCAAAAGGAAATTGACATCAGCAGAACTGAAACGCCATCTGGGTCAGCTCAGTAAGCAGACAAGGACAAACCAAACTATTTATAGAGCTCGAGCCTGCGCTGTTAATTATTCAAAATCAAACTGCTCATTCTTGTCGCCCTGTTTGCAAATAAAATCTCTTTGTAATTGGTGTTCTCTCTCCATTGCTAAGAATTATTCATAATTCATAATTCATATTTTTAAAGAAGTACAAATAGTTTTGTACAGACTTTTTAGGCTATTTAAACTAGTTTTTTTACATTTTCTGACAGACAGAAGAAAAAAAAACACCCCAAAACGGACATCAGGTTAAAGTAGAAAGAATATCAAGCTTGTTATTAATTCAACCTACAGCCTGGACCTCAGTTTTCATATGCCCCTCCAAAGATTTTGCAAAAAGGTTTAATGTCAAATAAGGTATGTTGAAAACATAAATTTCTATTTACAAATATGATGAATTAATACAAACAACAGAAAATATTTGTATTCTTTCTTTAAAAACAAACAAAAACACAAAAACTCACTCTTTGGAATGTCCGACTTTCAGACCTAGCTTCTTCAGAACTGAATCCGGTAAGAGAGACTTATCTGTTGAAGACCCCTCCTTATGCTGACCCCCCTCTTTATTATCATCAGTGGTTGAGTCCTCTACTAGTTTCAATCGTTCCTCAGGGTCAGTCAACCCTGTCAGAGGGGTGGGATTAGGTGAGGTAGTGGTGGAGAGGGTGGTACTGTCACGGTTAGGCTCCGACTCGGTAGCCTCTGTCAAATCTGGCATAGTGAAGAGCATGTTGGACTTCCTTTGGAGTTTGTGTTCCTGTGTAAAATCAACATGATGACACAAAAAGAGGAGTTAATAACATTACAGAAAGCAGGGTTACAACCAAGGACTTTTAAGTTTGTAAATTTTAGCGTTAGATTCTCCCCCCCCCCAAAAAAAAATTAAATAAAATAAAAAATAAATAAATAAATAAATAAATAAATAAATAAATAAATAAATAAATAAATAAAATATTAAAAATAATAATAAATAAATAAAATAAATACATAAAATAAGAAAAAAGAAAAAAATCCTAACAACTAAAACAAACAAAACAAAACAAAACAAAAATACATTTAAAAATTTAGAAAAATTATCAATTTTTTATATATTTTTAACTGCAAGTTGACAAGAGTATATTTTCACATTTTGTTTGGCTATACCCTAAAGCCAATGTGTGTTAAGCACTATAAAGTGAGTGCCAAGAAAGGAAACAAAACCACAATTATTGACCCCCTTGCACAACGCAGAATGCCCCTCGGAACAATGCGCGTCTACCATTTCCAACACTTCCATCATAATATGCGAGCATAAGTGCAAGGGGGTCAATAGTACTTTGCTGGGATTTGAACCCCAAACCCTGCATTCCGGA
Organism: Pisaster brevispinus; assembly: GCA_023634235.1. Taxonomy (NCBI): domain Eukaryota; kingdom Metazoa; phylum Echinodermata; class Asteroidea; order Forcipulatida; family Asteriidae; genus Pisaster; species Pisaster brevispinus. The sequence goes on along the minus strand of JAMKCF010000010.1, from coordinate 17,960,903 downwards.
GCAAATATCTTAACCACTAGACCCCCGAGCGTACCCGATGACAAAGAGGCCAATTAGTGGTGGGTACAGCAAACATTATATTAGATACAATCATTTGCATCAGAGATAAAAACATATTTTGGTTTCACAATACGCAAATATGTGACAAGGGGTCGATTTCACAAAGCGCTAAGATTCATCTTAAGATGGGTTGTCAGTATCACCATAGTAATTTGGATTGTGACATCACACTTTGCTTAGCAATTAAGACTGATTTGCACTTAAGGTTAATCTTAACTCTTTGTGAAATCGAGCCAAGGACTGTATACTCAAGCCTTGCTGAAGTTTACTGTTAAAAATACACAGGCATACTATGCAAATTACTACATCTATTAAGTTGATATTTGTTTGTGATATCCACAGCCCAAACAAACTAGACCACAGTTCTCTTATCAGTAATCAATACTTCGTATCTGGATAACAATCAGGCTACAAGTTGATCCTTTAGATTGATGTCTTGTTTGCCGCAATGTACACCATAATATATTAAAGCAAATTTGTGTGTGATTTAAACTAATTAGAACAATTTGTTTTATTACGCAATTTTTTAATTTCAAGTAATAAGGAAGTCAATGGTTCGAATCCCACACTAGTCGATTTGTCTTTGTTCAAACCCAAGTTTTAAAATTTGTATCTGTGCATTTGTGTACAATTCTTTGTCAAGGCCATTTTAATAATTCCAGTGAGAGATAATACAGTTTTAATCTATCTATCTATCTTGATTCTCTGTTCATTCAATTTTATCGGATGATGTTAATCTCCCTATATACAGTTTCAAATGACAACAGCTCATTAAAAACAGAGACCCTTCTCCTTAACCACAAACTTCTTCCTACGCCTCTTTTCACTTGACTTGAATTTTTCCCATCAGTAACTTTTAACATCATAAACATGTGTCTATAAGAATCTCATCTGAGCCCAGTTTCATTAAGCTGCTAAGCAGGAGGAAAAAAATGCTAAGCAAATCTCTTCGCTAAGCAACAAAATGAACGGGGGCACCAGTTGTGACAATGTAACTTTATGTAATCTTGGCTGGTAACCTGTTTCTGCAAGTTTTTGTGTGCGCTTACAGCCTTTATGAAATATGGCCCAGGCAGATTCCTAGTAGAGTATTTCAATACGCAAATTCACACACTCCGATGCCCCTTTGAAAGTAAGTTCATATTTTAGCCCATTTTAGGCACATAAATGTAGTAAAAACCAAGTGCCTTTTACCACTCACATGGCTGAAGTTGACTCACAACTCAAAGACTTGTTTTAGAGAGTTCTACAGCTCGACTCTACAAAGTGAGCCACATCTTTGGCTGTTACTCCTTTTTCCTGGATATCTATCTTCACGAAATACGGCTTCTCACAGAATCTAACAGATTCAGATGCTATTCTCTTCCATAGGAATTTTAAGTGAACAAGATCCTCACGCAACTTCATCCAATAAAAGGCTAACAAACTCCATGCATTAGCATCTGTGTTTGTGTTCAGATGTCGATCCTCACATATCCCACCATGCACAAGTTTACTTTCAGTGTCTCCTCTGAAAGTATGACACTGGGCTTCGTTCAACTAAGGCACATTTTCCTGTCAGTTGGTATTCTCATTGGGCACATTTTCCTGTCAGTTGGTATTCTCGTTGCAAACGTACAAAAACCTTTCCAAAGTTCCAGTGACACAGGTAGATTTTTACATTGTCCTGGCACCCACATGCACAAGATGACTTGGTATTGGAGTGATACACACTGCACACAGAGGCCAATTAATACAGTGAACAACTGACAGTGACCTGTTTTTGTACGCTGGCCTCAAAAAAAGAATCAATGTCGATGTCGACAACACTTCATTTTGTCAGCTTACTCTAGAAATATTTCTATAGGCTTAAATGTAGCCACCAAGACTGAATGGGCTGGTGGGTAGGTTTTTGTTATGCGCAATCACCTAGGCTCTTCAAATAAATTTAAAAAAAGAAGGTTATGAGCTTCGTAGATACCCTAAAGTGAGTTGCCTAGTGTGTGTTCATTATGATGTGCCCTTTTTTCTTTTGTGAAGTTGAAGTATCAAATTGACGGAGGGCCCATTTTCTTATTGGTTTTTTGATAAAAATCAGCGACAATTGTCCTTCGCGGTGGAATTTACATTGAATGAATTGATTCTGTGTGGATTTTACTGCCGTTGCAGTTCATGTTTACTAATAGATATTACAATCACAAATTTTGTTTAAAAAATCCAGAATATTTACTAATTGTAAAAACAATATGCTAAAATATCTTTGAGTGACAAGGTGATTGCTTGTGGTACGAAGGTTATTTGTGGATGATTATTGGAAAAATTGTTGGATGGAATATCTTATGAATCACCAGACAGTGTCTGTTTTACAAAGTAAATATTATACTGGATACTGCATGATGAAAAATTAATTTTGTTTGCAGTTTTATTAACTTGTAAATTTTGTTTTAAAAAATAACCATATGTTTAAGTGAATTTATCCAGTGTTCGTTTCTACTAAAAAAACCTTTAAAACCCTCAACAATTGTACGTATTGTATTTGACCTTCAATTTTTATCACAATACTTATAACAGGCATGATACTTGACCTGTTAGGAAAAAAACTAGGAAAATTTTATAAAGTACAAGGGCTGACCTACAATCAATGCAGAGGCCTTGATAGACTTTTTAGGACATTTTGCTGTTTTTTCCCCCAAGGGCAAAAAGAAAAACAGAAAAAGGAAAATCAGATTAAAGTAGAAAGACTCTCTTGCCTGTTAAGAGGGCCAACAATAAAGTTGCAACCGGCATTTTAGAATGTTATGTTCCGTCAGACTTTTGGAGTGTCAATATGCAAATATCCTTACCTCTCGCAGTTTGGCCAATGGCAACACAGGCTTAACCACTTGCGGCATTTCAACCTGAATTGGGCCAGTCGCCTTCAGAATATCAGCCTTGATGTCAAACTCTTCAACCTCCGAGTCTTTGCGCTCCGACTTTGACGGCAGTTTGTTATCCTCTTTATCAGATTCACCCTGAAGGAGTACAAAGGTAGAAACTTTACTGTAGTATTTTCCTTCCACCACCCCCACCCCCCAAAAATAAAGCCACCCCAAAAACAAAACTACAGTTGACTCTTGTCTTCCAGTTTCCCTCTGCATCCTACACCTCACCACAGACTAGTCAAACTCCTATCAATTACTCGACTTCTAGTTTCCCATTAACATAAATCAGATTAGCAACATGGAAACTAACTTCTCTTGGCTGTCTCCAATAAAGTGTAGCAGCATAAATATCCACACACTGTAACACAATCCCTACGCTGTTAGAGTACACTAATTATCCAGTGGCATGGAGTAACTGAGGAATTTCGGACATGCCCTTGCCCGGTTCTGTTGATACTTTCTGTTGATAGCTACGAGAGTAATTCAATCATGTGGGCTTGTGTCCATTTGCAACCTAAGAATACTCGATTTGGCGTTAAATGTTTGATTTTATACCAACCGGTTGAATTTCACACATGAACAATAACAGTAAAAGCAACCAAAGAGAAAGCCAAATCAGTCGTAAATCAAACAACGAAACTAAAACGAAAGCTCTACTTCTATCACTTCAAAGCTTAAGACTTGAGAAATGTTAATGTTTATTTGACCGTGATAGATGTAAAATGCAAAAAAGTCAGTGGCTTGTTGGATGTTTTGACCCTAGCAGAGTCTTTCTTGAAGGCTAAATGACAACACAACAAAACACACTTACACAGGTATACTAGTGTAATACTTCTGCTACACCAGTACGTCAGGCTATCAACTACTTTATATATTTTGTTAATTTATACCACGAGGTCCTTTTGGTTGATAAAGCAGTTTGCAACAGCTAGTTCTATTTACTCAATAAATATAAAATTTGAGTTTCAGAGCAACAGAGATAGAAAGATAAACATGACAAATATCAAGTATTTCATCATCGAGTCACTGTTTAAGAATAACAAAACTAGAGAATCAATACCTAAAAGTGATAAAGATGAAACTACACGTATGAGCATAAATTAAAACACAAAACAGAGGTCTCTTGGAATACATTGTGTAAAAATGGGTTACAACTTCAGATTCTGATTTAGGATTATGTTAATCAACCACAACATGTAATGGCTGCTGGGTGACAAACTTCATAAGATTCTTCCCATTTCTAACTAGGATTGTGTACCAACGATTTTTTTCCCGAAACATTAAAACAGAATTCATGAGAGCTCATGCAGGTTTCTGCACTGTGTCAGTCTAACAGTGCCTACCACACCATTTTCTTGTTTTCAGCAGTGCATTTAAACAGAGGACAACCCTGGAAGGTCTGCAGTTACTTTGCCTTCTCAATTCTGCATATTTGATAACATTTACACAGTCTCAGAAAGCGAAACTCTACCCCGTGTTATTTCATTACAAGCAGACCGTGGCAATCGCTTGCAATTCGTCTCATAACAAAAGGTTCTAACCTCTATTACTTGCCTCAATAACCACAAACATTCGGGGGTCATTTGAGGTCATGACCTAAATGACCTAAAAAAAACCCAGACTGGTTGGCGGCATAAATGAGGGGTGAGATTGTATAAAAATGAAAAATCCTGAAATTTGAGAAAAGTTTCCTCTTGGTGTGGAGATAAAACTCCTGTAATTACAGCTTGCCACATCTTAATATACTTTCTGCATCATTTCAAATAGACATCTGAAGGTTTGGTCTTAACAAGGGCAGTGAATTTTCATCTCGGTAATGGCAATTTTGTCTCTTTCAAGAAAAAATGAAGGCACAGGGAAGCTGCAATCCAGAGAGCAGTGTCTTTTCCGACATATCTTTTTAAAAAATCAGTTTGACACGAGACCCATCTAACAGTTTTGGCTTGGCCTACATGTACATGTAGCTATGGGTTATCATGCAAGGTAATGCATCGGCTGTTAACAATTAACTTGTACGAAAGTCATTTTACAATTTACATCAAAAGGATGTAAATGAAATATGAAATCAATGGCTTTGGGGAAATAGTTCAAGTCGGAGAACTAACAGTCCTTGGGGCCTCTTTCACTAAGAGTTAAGATTGATCTTAACTGTGTATCCATCTTAATTGCTAAGCATGGTGTGATGTCCCAATACAAATCACTATGGTAATACTGACAACTCAACTTTAGAGATGAATCTTAGTGCTTTGTGGAATGGTGCCCTGGTGCAGTATTCAAGATACAATGTACATGTACTTGGCTGTTGGCATTCTATGCAAGAGTCTACACTTCCTTATCCACCCTCCTTAACATAACAAACATAACTGAGTCTTTCACTTATCACTCAAGGACACACATCTCTGTCAAAACAAATCATCAATCTTTCCTTGTAGCTGTGTCAGCGTCATTTGCTTAAATACCAACACAATGTCAACATAAGACTAAGAGAACTTTCTAAGGTAATAAATAAGCAAGTATTTAAGCACAGGGGATACTGACTATGTCAATTTTAAAACAATTCTGGGTTGAACAAACAAGAATTGACAGAGTGGAACTTGAAACTGTGACCTCCAGATTAAAGTGCCGGCGCTCTACCAACTGAGCTATCTGGCCCTAATGTTGGTGGTCTCCCTATTTTGTCCTTACACAAAGATAATGACAAAATACAGACCACCAACATTAGAACTAGATAGGTCAGTTGGGAGAGCGCCGGCACGTTAATCTGGAGGTCACAGGTTCAAGTCCTTCTCTAGTCAATTTTTCTTTGTTCAACCCCAAAGTATTAGATTAACCAATGAATTCAAATACAAATAATATTAGTTTGGGGGGAAAAAAAGTCTGTGAATTCACTTGGGCTTACTTTTTCTGCAAATAAATCTGATAACTAATATGTTCAGTTTAGTGGGGGCAAGAAATTAGAGCACCAACTCACCTCACCACCTGTTCTCTCCTCTTGTAGTTCCCCTGTAGGACATGTCTCTGTTGTCCCTTCTGTCACCGTGTCTGTTGTGGGCTCTGTTACGACTGTAGGGGACTCTGTATGGTTCTCAGGTTGAGCTGGTGATGTTTGGTCTTCTGCATTGGCTGCAGTAAAATAAAATTACACTTTATGGTTTTAAGGGTAAGCCATCATTACGAGAGTGCGTTCTACAGCTGTTTTGAAGTAAAATGTAACCCGTTTGGGTAATTTTCAAGAATTTATTGATCAAAAATACTTGAAGTCAAGGACTGTTTAAATACTTGATAAACAAACAATAAGGAAAAGGCTTACATAAACATTATTCCTTTTGAAAAGATCACAGATTACAGAATCAAGAGAGTTTTACGGCCAAAGTTGGTAACTGTCAAAGACCAGTTATCTGCTTGTTTAGATGAGCTGGCAGTGGGGTTAAAACTTCCCAAGAATTTCCCGGGGTTTTATTTCGTGCAAACTGGCTCTTTACAAAGGGTGGAGTACAAAATGCTTGTTGTAGCTGTGTGAGAAAGAATTATACGTCAAGCACTCACTAGTAATACTGCTCAACGCAAATGGGAAAATTCAATCCAACTAACCATTATCTGTAACTGTTTCGTCATCATTGGCCAATACGGCTGTAGAAAGCGTTGGCGATGATGAACGATCCCTTGTGCTTGGCCGTTGTAAATGCTGATCTGTTATTAAAAACGTAATGATGCCTTTTGTAAGAGTGTACAGAATTTATGGTGTCATGGCTGAGCGGTCATTTGATGTTGGAAACACTGTGCAAAATGTACACTGCTCCGAAATCGATGACGGAGCCCAAGCTCTGGTGTTTCTGATCAGCAGAGTGTGAGATAGAATCCTTCGTCATTTGCTTTGTCCTTGGGATGGGCCATCAAACTTTATATGTCATGCCCATAAAAGAACTTGGTACACTTATTGTTAAGAGAAGGGGCCCACCCAGGTGCTTCTGACACATCCTGGCAACAAAATGTACCATCTCATCTTGTATCCTTTACAAGGTGTTGTAATATGGTTGCTTCATCTCATATCAAATCATTCTTGACAATCTTCACCAGATTTTATCATTGCTATGCCACTTGATTCGGGGCAAGCTTTAGCGTAGTTATGTAAGAGACAGTGAATGAATGAGTATGGCACAATGGTACCAGGCTTTGCCCATCTGGAGGTTGCTATACAAAAGCTTCTCTAGTCTGAGGAATTCAAATGTAAGTGGTAATTTATGACTATACATTGTACAAGACTTTATTGAAATCTAACTCGCAAATGGCTTATTGAAGTTCATCTTCATTTTTGTTTTACCAGGAGAGTTAACAGGGGACCATCTTCGGCCTCTTCTGTTCTTGGTTCTGTCGGAAGCCTTCTTTGACTCCTCAAGGAGCTTCAGACTCAGCTCATTCTCCTCCTCAGTCATCTCAACATCTACGAGATTGCTGCTGCTGATGAGGTCAACCATCTTGTTATCAGAACCTGAGAGAGCAAAATATCTCAAATTTAGTCACGGCTACCTCAAGCGATTAAACTCCTTCAAAAAAATAATAAAGATGGGTTGAACAAAGAAAATATGACGAGAGTGGGATTTGAACTTGCAACATCCCGATTACTGTGCCAGTGCTCTACCAACTGAGCTACCTTGCCCTAACTATCTCTGTTTTAATAATAACAATAAGATAAATATAAGTGGGTTTGAATCCCACCAGAGTAGTATGGCCGTTGAGGTTTTTTTTTCGCAGGACTCCCCAAAACACATAGTATTAAGTCCTTTACCACACATCAGTGAAGGGTAAAAACTAAAAATACAGTATTTGTTTAGTCAGGCTATGACCCAATCAACCTAAGGTTGGAACTGAAGTCACAGTGTGTGGTCTCGTTGCTGACATCTTTTCTTCAGACTTCTCATCGAAGTTTAAGTTTGAGTTGAGTGCACGGCTCCAATGCATCACTGGAGTTGATGCATCTGTTCTACAGAAAGAACTGGAAAGAATGCGTGGGTGATGGGGGCATAGAAAAACCTTTCTTCAACTACAACCACAAAAGTTTGGCCGCTCCAATAAATTTTTGATCTCCAATAAAAATTTAAAGAACTTTGGGTGAGATTACTTGTCTTCTTATCTTACCTAATGAAGAGGTCCTCTTTTCCACAAGTGAGCGACGTTTGAGACGGGCAGGGGACAGTTTTCTTGGAGTTGAGGGACTGTATTTGCCAGATCTAAAACGGAGAAATTTGAGACGATCAGTGAAATGTAACATAGATGAAATGAAAAGTTACAAACCTGACACATAGAGCTCCCCAATACTGTGCACTATTTATTAAATTAGCGGAGTCACTGAATCCTTGTTATTACAATAATCCCTGATTAGTGATTTAAAAGCCCTCTTCAAATGACCCCCCCCCCCCAATAAAAAAAAAATAATAATCTTCTGACGCATAACCACTTTTGCAAGCTTTCAGACAGCAGGATTCTGCTAGCGTAAAATTTTGTAGTAAGTCGGGAGTCTTTCGGGACAACAAAATTTCTCGATGTTTGCGAAAATTTTGTGAGGAATGTAGACATGTAACAAATTACTGTCCTCGCACACGAAGCTCATTTTGTAATGTTTTGCTATTTTTCCCCTTTTATTTAACACTTGATTCTTCAAGGACTGATGGGTTGTCTTTTTATGAGGTGTAATAAATCTACCCACACCAAATTCTAAAAACCCATCCTGTGGACTCAGTAGTGCACATAAAGTTAATTAGTTGCTCTCAGGGAAGAAAGGTAACAAATGTTATCTACATCCACAAAGTTTTTTTTTTAAATTACATTGCTGAAGAATAATAATGGAGTGAGGAAGCTTCATAAAACTTGCCTCAGGCCTAGGGTTGTTTTAACAAGGAGTACAACGTTAATAAGTGATCTCTTGAGGTTGGACAAACCATGGACAAGCCCAAGCTCTATGGACAAAATAAACAACTGCCCCCCAGTATTCAACAGTGATTATTATGTGTTGACCAAATCAAGGACAGGGAATTCCACAGAGCATTCAGCAGGATTACTGAAGGATTAACAAACATTATCTTTGTTAAGTAGGGCCAGTTATGTCTACTGACAAGGGGGACAAAACCACAGGTGTTGGCTCCAGCATTGGATTAATATAGGCAATGGGGGAAGGGAGTAGAATTACATGAAGTACCTCTTGCTCTATACAGGTCAGACGATCCAAGGAAGACCAGCAAGCGGCCAAAGTTGGTAATATTATCAAAGACAAGTATCCAAACTTTTGTGTGACCCAACATATACATAAAATAACAAACGCGTGAAAGTTTAAGCTCAATTGGTCATCGGAGTAACAAGAGTGAAAACCCCTCTCACACTTTTCATTGCTTTTAAAAATCGGATTTCAAATTTCCAATTGGTTGACTAAATTCTCAAAAACTGTAGACCAATCTTTTTAAGCCCACACGTGCAAGTGCTGCTGATCGCACCGTATGAACCCTGATGGAGTATGAACCCGGGGCTTCTTCCAAACCTCGGCTTAGGCTCTGTCTCCGGCTCTGGGCTCCGTTTGATGTTGGAAACACTGTGCAAAATGGAGTCTACTCTAAAAATGATGACGAAGCCCAAGCCGTAGCCAGGACCCAAGCCAGAGCCGGAACCCAAGCCGGAGCCGGAACCCAAGCCGGAACCGGAACCTAAGCCGGAACCAGAACCCAGGTGGGCCGGAGCCCAAGCCGAGGTTTTGGCAAAAGGCCCAGGCTTTAGTCTGACCTGTCGTAGTTTGCATTGTGATCTTCGTCTTCGCTGTCTGCCATATCGGCCTGACAACCTTCAACCACAATGTTGGGTCTGGCATAGGTTGTCCCCAGCATATCCTCCATTCTCTGTTGGGCCTCCTCCTGATGGGTCTCGAGAGTTTTCTGGCAGGGAGAAATCGTAAACAAAGCTTGCTCAGCAAAAAAGTCTTTTGATAAGTGCACTTACACATATTGTCATGTGTCCCAAAGAGAGGATACCATTAAAAGTTACCGGAGAAAAGGCACTAGCAATTATAATGTGCACAATTGTGCTTCAAGACAACTGAAGGTGAAAGTATGGCCGGTTTTTCTGCCGTTCAGAAGTCATCATAGAAAGGTTCAATTCTGCATGGGAATGAGACAACATGTCTTTGGAAGGATTCTAGCGACAAAAATGTAATAGTATTGCCATATTTTGGGGTTAGGTGCCATCCTGTTGCTTACGGCCTTTTGTTACTGGAAGAAGGGCATAAAGCCTTATGCCCTTCTTCTGGGCATACAACGATATGAGACAGACATTTCTTATCTTTATGAAATCGGTAAACATTGGTTTTGGATATACATGTATTAAATTATAATTCTCTCTACGTAAAGGACTTTTCATGAAGCAGAATATTATACAAATAGTGGATGCAAACGAATGCACTGTCAGAGGACATAATCACAAGGTGAAATCCGGCTTCTCCAGTGAAATGGCGACGTCCAGTTTTATACAATTCCTTGCACGAATAGTCAGTGACCCACTTGGCTGACTATTTTAAACTGCTTGATGCAGCTCAAAACCCAAACCCTATATATGGCTATAAAGATGGTGTACATCAGGAACTATCTATTGCATGAGCCAATTCATAACAGCAGTTATTGTCCGACTTACATCTAGCTAATCTGAAAGGCGCCATAAATAAAAACCATCAATGAATCATCATGAATTAGTTATTTATTGTGAAAACATCTGTGAACTTTCACAGACTAGTGATGAATCACAGGTTTTGTTATATAACTGTCCTAAATCTGATGTCATAAGTGGAGTAATAATAAATCAGCAGGTCTGGTGCCCTCACTGCCTTCTATCACAATCTTACAGATGATAATTTAGCCAGCAAAGTTTACAAACAAAACAAAACTTCTTTGGCCAGCACAACAATCTGTTTTAGAAACAAGCCTCACCTTTATAAAAGAAAAGCTGTGGAATAACAAAAATACCACAAAAATGCTGTTCTTCGACACTGGATTTATTAAACTGAACTGTTATAGGAAACGTACCCTATGTACAGATGGAATCTTAATATCTGAATAAGTAACTGCGTTCTTGGAGCTAGATTCTTGGATTTCAGTAGACTCCTTTGGCAATGTTAGACTCCCTGATGTTGTATCTCTATTAGTAATGAAGAGAGCAGGAAATGGAGGGGGAAAGTTAGTCGGATCATCATGCAATGTTAGAAAAGAAAAGATGGAACTTTGGGGTATTTGAATTGTTCAACAAATGTTTTAATGTTAGAACGCTAATTTTAAAATGACATAACACTTCAATCTCCATTAGTTCTTTACAAAACCGTTTATTTGGGGGGGGGAATTTCAGCATAACATTTCTTCTTCACAACCTCAAAATGAAAGAGTTTCAGACGAAATCAATCAGTGGTATTGAGCTTGCACCAACTTGAAATTTCACACATGGGTTGATGGGAAACTCTTTGGTTAAGATGGGCAGAGGGGTTGATTTGTCTACAGTTTTACACAGATAAAAAACACAAACTACCAGTATGTAATACAAAATAATAAAAAGTCTCTTTCACTTTCTTCCGGCTGTGCCCGAATTTTCCCCACTGTTTTGCCTGAATCTGGAAGGGCAGTTGCCTCCTTCACTCTAAAAAACAACTGGGTCAGAAATGACCCGAAAATTCCGGGTTTCGGGAGGCCTCACCCATTTCTGGGTCAGTGAGATCCGGAATCTGTGTAAAAAAATGACCCAGAAATGGGTCAAAGTGCCGCAGAATCTAAGTTAAAATCCCATTTTTAAACACTTCTCTGGGCCAGCCTGTCTCAGAAATGGGTCAGTTCCCCGTGGGAAATGGAATACGTGTCAATTCTTACTAGGATTTTTTATAAAAGTGTATGATTTTTTACACTGGGCTTGTTTGATTAACAATGGCCAGTTAGAAAATGTGCCTGGTTTAAGTGCTGACACAGTGTCTGTCCTTTACGCGTAGAATTTATAAGGACTGAACTACAAGCCAAGCTCATATCATCACATAATATAAATGTTATAAATTTAATCTGAGACAATACGAAGGTAGTTCTTCTTTTTCAGAACAAAAAAAAGAAAGAGAAAAACCCAAACAAGGTTGTTATGCAACATAATAACTATCACAAAGCACGCACAATTTTATGAAATTACAACAATGCCAATGATGTTCCTATACTTACAAGAAAGTTGAAACAAGTGGAATTGAAACAATTTGAAGTTTTTTTCTTTCATCAAGTGTTTAAGCTTCAGGGAGCAAGTTAAAGATAACGACCAAGAAACACAAACATCTTGAAGGAAAGTTACAAGAGTCAATTTTCTTTCAATTTGAAGTTTATGACCAAGAAATCCAAACCTGTTAGAGCCGAGGAGAAAGTCCACAGATGTATCCCAGTCTGGTGACTCACGCAATGAACTCCTGAGTGGGGAGCAGTTGACTGGCGATGAGAACGCCGTGACGAATGAATCACTCAGATCGGACGCGCTATCCCCCGGGGAAACCGATTCATCCACAGGAAGCAGGATCGCAGAGCTGAGCGTCGGATGCTTACTGACGAGGTAGGCTTGTTTCACATCTGCGCTGTCCGCCAACCTGAACGACGCCGACTTAAACTCGTCCCTGTCGTGATGATTCGACTCTCTCTCCGTCTGAGTGTCGGTGTTCCTGCTCTGTGGACCCGTGGGACTTGTCTGAGCTTGGGAACTTCTGGAGTACGGTTTGACCTGTCGATCGGGTGTTCTACAGATCTCCGTCTGGGTAGACACAGTCTCTACTTTTGAAAGTGCTTTTCTTTTAAAGTCTTTGATGAGGTCATCGAATGCTATTGCTGGGGAATCCCTCAGGGTACTGATAAGGGTGTCGTCCTTGGAGACATGCCGTTGCCATGGTAATCTATGCTGAAAGAGTAAGGGGCTGGAGCATCGTTGGAAGTCTTCATCAACAACATCTAATAACAGGGCGTCTGCAGATTTGAAAGAAAAAAATATATATATACTGTTTTATGTTAATGTCTTTTGTGCTTTAATTGGACACCTCTTAGAAGAATCAGGAAAATCTCAGCCAGTTTGAACTTTTTGTGTAACTTCAGGTCCAAATGAAATGAATCCTGTTAGATCATGTGGAGATGTACAAATGTCAAATCAGCAAAGTGAATTTTCTCAAGAACAATCCTACAATTTGACATAAAATCCTCATTAAAAATGTCTCTGGAAAGTGAATACTTACCTAGAAGGACAGAGCCATCCTCTCTGCTTTGTGAGAAGACAGCTGAAGATTTGTCATTCGTTGTCAGCCGGCAGCTACAAAGTCGCCGGTGTTCTTGAGAGAATTTCTTGATTTTCTGCAATAACAAATGGAATGAAAAGAACTTCGAAAATTTTGCTTTATGGTGAACAGCTGCCACTTTAGGTAAAGACTAGCCTTGGTCAAAAACACCAGTGACTGATAGTTGGTTGTACGTGTTGCTCGTAGTAGTTCGTCATAGCGCGCCCTCTTACGGCAAGGTTTAACCAACTTGACCAGCTCTCACTAACATCTTGGGAATCCTGCAGCATTATGTTAACTTAGATTTTGTATTTCTCCCCAGCCTTTCCTAAGGAACCAATCTGCGCATGAGTGCAGAAATAAATTGACACATACTATTATAAACAAACATGTCTCCGGGTCACATAAAAAGTTAAGTATGTTTGTTTTTGCGAACGAGCACACTGATTGGTTCCCAAAGAAAGGCTGGGGAGGAAAAAAATGAAGACAAACTCAACGCAAAATGCTGCAGGATTCCCTGGACAATAATTGAAGCTGATCAAGTCGATTCAATCATGCAGTAAGACAAAGCACTATGACAAAATCCAAACAAGCATACATACACAATCCACTATTGATCAATACCAAAGCCTTCGTTTTAGGAAGGGCAAGGGCACAAAAGCATTTCCTCCTTGGTAAAGGGCACACTTTCTATTGGAACCCTTCAAGGGGCACCGAGGCAACAACCAGGGCAGTGGAGGCAATTGCCTCTGATGCCTCCATGAAGTATCAGACCTGAATACCACTTCACTCCGCACAGAACATAACAAGATGTAGCTTAGTATTCGCCTGCAAAACCCGAATTATGCTCAAAGAACCTTTAGACTGACAAAAAAAAAAACTATAAATCTAGCGTTTTTTTTGCTGGAACCTCAAATATAGCATTCCTAAGACCTATCAAAAATTGTTTTCCCTCATACTTTTCAACAAAACCAGTAATTTGGTTGACTGGTTATGTATACAATCATGAACACAGTGCCGGTACATGGGATGGCCTTGGGTGAACAATGCCTGTGATCTGATACAAGTGCAAATCAATCATTTTAAAGGGTCTGTATACGCTTGGTAATGACTCTGAAAATGTATGGCAATAAAAACTTACTTGGTAAGAAGTGCAGCAGCTTTGGATAGTATAATGCAGTTTTGAGAAAAATTTCACCTCCAATGTACTGTGGTTACGGAAAAAGATATCACTTTTAACCCCCCCTCAAATTTGAATCTGAGAAACGCTATACTGTCAGAAACGTTTCTCAGATTGTGTTTTCCTAATAGGGATTATTCTTCCTGCTCCGGATTTTTGCCGATATCTCAAAAACGCGACCACGTTTTCTATGAAATTTTCCAGGTTAGTTTTATTGTATATATCTGCATTTATACAGGATTAAAACAATCAAACAGTTGCAAAAACCATACTTTGCCTTTAAAGGAAAGTACGTGGGCGCAACATCCATGACTAAATATGGGTTGTTTTTTTTTTAAGGGGGGGGGGGCCAAATCATTAACTAAAAGGCCATGTCATAAAGGGCAGTTTGTTTAGGCAACCTTAAGGCAACCAACTGCAAAAGGAACATTTCGGCAGCAAAAGAGACATCGTTTTTAGCTGTAACTCACTATCCCCAGGAAAATAATGAGAGCACTGAAATGTGAATGAATTTCCTCATTGGAAAATTGCCTGGAACTGGTTGCCTGTAAAATTCCCCCGTGTGACATGGCTTTAACTTAAATTTTTGAATAAAATAAGCGCGTTAAACACTATAGAGGGTTAGTACTTAGCACAGTAAGGAATTAGTCTGTCAGATCAAGGAGGAACAAGAAAACTTCCAAGATAAACTATGGATCTAGAGCCAATAATCCACAATCTTTTTAAAAACAAGTACAATTTACCAAATTCACATGACATCATCAACACAATAAATCTTGGCTGTGCCATTTGGGGATTCCGTTTACTTTAGCGACACTGATGGGTAGTGAGCATTTCCTAGGAGAATTCCACAACATCTTTACATAAATGTTAACTCCCAAAATGGCTGGCCATGGACAGACAGTATCATTTCATTTCATTCAATTTATTATTAATTCTGGTTGTGAAGCCGGCCAAAGACTCTCAGAAAACGAACTTAATCACTGTACTAGCCAAAAACCCCCATGGACAGAAGACAAGGAAGGAAGTTTGAGTTTTAGATGTGGGAAGAAAATTCCTGAAAATTATTCCTGGGGAAAACCCACGCAATCAGGTAGGGACTGACAACCCAATCCACATAGTGCCCCCTGGCAGGACTCAAACCGGAGTACTAGCGGTGGAAGGCGAGGAAAGATACCACTATGCCCCGCCACCCCCTCCCCCCCCCCCCCCCCACCGACGCTTGTGACGGCAGTGCAAAGGGTCTATAAAAACGATTAGCTTTTCTCCAAAAGTCACTTCGAATTACTTTTCCCTATGAACAAAAAAAAGGTTGTTTTTTCCAGGAGTATTGTTCAATGTAGACACACAAACTCACACAATAGTAGGCCTTGACATCCTTATAATTGTCAGTCTGCATGCCACCACTGCAGCAGAAAACATAAACTTGTCGCAGCACTCAGCCAAAAAGTTTTTTTGCTAAAAAGTTATCTTTGAGTTACCTTCATAACAAACAATAACAGTTTCAACAAAATGCACTTTTTTCTCATTATTATTATTTTTTTGTTCAACAAAAGAAGGATATCCGTCTAAAAATAAACAAAAAAACCTTGCAGTCAGTTGTACAGGTGTATCAAGCAGTAGGTCATGGTCAAAACAACAAAAGGAAAAACTGCCATGTACACACTCCTTCGAGGAAAAGGCATCCAATAAAAAATAAAAGTACACTGTATTTTTATAGATCAAAATGTATTATTTGGTTTTTGCCCTTACACGGATGTGTATCAAGCACTGTATACTCAGTACTTTCCCGAGTTCTGTGAAAAATAAAAATCCACAAGCATATCACTTGGGTGGACCCACGACCCTGGCCATGCTAGAGCAGATGTCTTAACATTAGACCACCAAGCTAGCCCATAATACTCATCAACGTAAGGGCAAAAACCAAATAATATTCTTTATTCCTGGGAAAAAAATAATAATAATAAATAGCATCTATTGTAATGTGGTTTTCATTCAAACTAGTGTAACCAAAAGTTAGTGTACTTATTAGTTTTTGGGTTTTACTTTACACCATTGTTTGATAAGCTCTGTACACTCAGGTGTAGGGAAAAAGAGAAACAGTAGATGTTATTTATTTTTGTATTTATTTTTTTTACAATTTAAAGGAATTTCAAACCAGGACCTGAAATGAGTGGTGGGAAATCTAGAGACATTTTCCGAACCTCGGCTTAGGCTCAAATCCATACACGTTTAGCGAAGGTGGCAGCGGGTACCAACCGCATCTCTGTCCGCAGCCTTCGCTAACAGACACCAACCCTCAGAAATCTGAGAAACGATTTATGCATGAATCATTTCTCATATTCGAATGTTTTGAGGTGAAAAATTATCCAAACCATATATTACTTTGAAGGGAATCCTTTCTCAAAATATATACTATCAACAGCTGCAGTGCTTCTCATTAAGAAAGTTTTTATGATCATTAATTTTGGGAGTATTTACCAATCTATGACCCTACATTTAAGGTTACTAACTTAATGTCATACTTTCTGATTTATACCCATATTTTCCTATTTTTTTTTATAAAAATCCTGACAATTCTAAACAGATCTCGGAGGGCAAACAAAAACAAACTAATAAACCCAACTGGGTGACTTTAACAACGGCCTCCAATGGCAGTGATAAAAGTCTTAGATTATAGTCTGGACTTCCCCCTTGGATCTTATCAGCATGTTTCAGGGTGAATGGATAAAATGCATGCTGGCTTACCAGAGAGATGAGCTGACCTTTGACCTGAGCCAGCTGGTTCTTGAGCTCTGTGAGGTAGGCAGACACTGTTTCCAACACCTGGGTGTTATTCAATGGTTGCTGCAAAATAAAAAAATTATAGGTTTATAAATTAACCTTGAAAACACACAATTAGTACCATGGTTTTAGATTTCCTGTGGCATTCTAGTAGGTCAGAGAAAGCTGAGAATAAATAAATGTGAAAAGATTTACACATAAATTACACGGCATAAAGATTGTTACGGTGGAAAACTTCTCTTTCAAATACTTTTGCTTGAATCTCACAAGTCCGTAACTCAAGGTTTGAAAACATATAAAGAGGGTTTTTCCCACACCATTTTCTTGTGACTCCAACGACCGATCGAGCTTAAACCTTCACAGGTTTGGTATTTCTTGTTGTTTCACATATGGGATATTGGTCTTTGACAATTTCTAATGTTGTCCTAGTGCTTTCACAACCTGTAAGCTAGCTCAAAAAATTCCACCATTCCATGTTTAATTTTATTGGCGATGTGTGCATTGATCCTCTTTTTTGGCAAGGATTTACTGAAAAGAAAATAAAAAATGTATATCAGAATTTGCCCTGAGCTTTTTCAGTGACTGGCCAGCAGTTAGGTTGTCATTTCATTAGTCTCCCAGCTTTTTCACAAGTTCATAATCCATTTCAAACAAGGATATTTGTCAACACTGAACTAGCCAGCCTGACCACTTGGAGAGAACTTTAACTGGTGTTTTTGACTAGCATTTGGCCAGCAGACCACTGTTAATTGAGCGAATGTTTATATATAGGAATTAGGATCTACTTGTACAACAAATAGGCTCACATCTTGTACTACCATAGCAATGGAATGGACACTTCTGTCTGCAATTTCTTGGTTTAATTATGAAACGGCAGATTTGTGACCAGCAAGGCTGAGAATGTGAGATGGTTTTTATGTTGGATTAACCCCTTAGTGCTAACGGTATAAGCAGCTTAAGGTTGTAAAAGAGTAATAATAATAATGATGTAAAGCGCTTTGATCTAGTTAATAGGATATGTGGGTTTTATAATTAAGTCAGGTAAAAAAATACACCAGTTGATTGTCCTGGGGTTTTTTTCTTTGAAAAACAGGAGGATGACTGCCTTTAAATCTCAAAGAGGAAAGAGCCATACTAAAAAATTGCTGGCTCTGTAGAACTTAAAAGTCTAAAATATGGGTAAATTAAGGTCCTATTCAAAACCACAGCTTGGGCTCTGCATGCCTGTGTTTGAAGTCTCCTAAAAAGGTTGAACATTTTTCTGAACAACTGACGGAGCCGGATCAAGTCCAAGCCGTGGTTTTGAAAAGAGGCCTCAATCAGCTGTCAAAAGAATGGTGCCAAGATTAAGCGAAAATACTAGAAAATTTGTCTTTTTTTGTGGGTTAAAAAGAAAAAAGGAAGAAAAAGAAGAAAAGATGCTGCTACAAAAAAGGATGCGGGTGGGGACGATCAACTTTAAAAAAACTTTTCCTTAGAACTGAGTATTACAGTGACATTGAACAGATGCAGTTTTTTACTTTTGTTAATTTAAGTTTGCTTTGTAACAGGCCTATGGCTCTACAGACACAGTTCACATGTAACCAGCAAGGGTGAGTGTTGTTATGGACTAGCTCCCAGCAACATTTTTGTTTTGTCATCAGCATGGACATGTCAACTCTGACTGGCAGCTTTATACATAGTTCAAATTGAGCCTTGATTTTTCACCTGCATTCCACATCAGATTAATAGACAATGTACAAGGAAACATCCTTGTAGATTCTAAACCACGCCTGGTTGAGCAATCCATTTTTACAACAAGGGTTTATCAAATCGCCTTGTTTCTTGCCTAAACTCACAAAGAGGTACAGGTGTTAAGTTTACCTCAAAAGATTCATATGAGCTACCTAAGCAGGAGGAAATTCCACACCCTTCTCCAGAGATGGACTTAATTTCCTCCTCAACTCAACATTCATTTGGGGTCTTTTGTCTACGGACACCGCCCTCATGCATGCATTAAAGCCTGTGACCAACATTGTGTAACCCGACGTGTATAAATTTAAAAAATCTTTGAACGTTTAAGCTCAATCAGTCATCGGAGTCAAAAGAAAATATAGTGAACCCCATCACTGTTTTCAAACATTGGATTTCAGACTTTTAAGATCAAACTTAAGTTGTTTTACTATTTTCTCAAAAACTCTAGCATTTCAGGTAAAAATATTTCAGGAAAGTTTTCCACCCTGACCGTCTTTATCCCAGCTAGAAACCATCTTTCCAAAAACAAATATCTTCTGTCAGCCTCGAGAATTACAGACACATCCTATGGTTTTCACTCATTTCAAAGTGCTGCTGCTGCGAAAATTTGGGACAGTTTACAACCAAATATTAAACTGTCTGAAACTACTGATTATTGTCTACCTGGATTATTACAAATCTGTTCAATAATTTATCACAATTAATTTAACTTAATGTTTTTCAGCTTTGTTTATTCTCTAATTTTTCTGAGATTTTTGTGAACTTTTGACCCCATGCAGAATACTTTCTTGTCTTTCTCTAGTTTCTCAAGTGCGTAGGGACCTCACGGTGATATGGGCCATTTAAGAGTCATCTATTTTTATTATTATTAATATTATGTAAGTTATGTGTAAATCTGTGAACATGTGTATTCAATCTTACCGATGTTATGCAAACCCTTTTATTAAAAAAACCTACACAAGCCACCTGAATGTAAACCAGGTGTTTAAGAACTTAAAATTCCTTCTTTTCTTGCATTGCTAAGAATTTACTTTAAAAGGACAAAAGGAAAAAGAAACCCCACCTTTTAAATGACATCTGTTTCAATTAAGGAAAAGCCGTGTTCTAATAAAAAAAAATTCCCTGAGGGGTTTGCTTTATGAGTAAGACCCCACCAAGTTCAGGTACTCATTACAATACAGGAAGCTTTAGGCACACTGACATTTAGAAATAGGTTTCTCTGGCTGGAATATCTTGCTTTAATCTCGATTAGGATCGATTGAAACAAGAAGGCAGCCTACATCGGAGCCTATAAACCTTCCTTGAACTGGGAAGGGGGTGGGGGACGGGACGGGGGTGGGGGTGGTACAAACTCCCAGGAGTCTATGAAGCTGTGTTTGGATCTTGTGTACGATAGGTCACGGATTCTACATCCGGGTCATCCTGCTGGTGAAGACCAGAGGTTCGATCGAAAATTACAGGTACAGAGAAAAACAAACTTCCAAGTGTTGTGATCATAAGTTTAACACTAAGTTGTAAGTACAATGGCAACTTGATGTGGAATCCAAGTTGAAGAAGTGAAAAGTGACAAGTTTTTTTTCAACAAATAAAATGCTATATTTTGAAAAGCATGTCTTCATAGAGATTTGTATCAAGGTTCTTGGGAAAAGATTCTGGGCAGTAAAAAAAACTTAATATTTGACAAGAAACTGCCCGAGTCCACTTGTGCAAGATTCCTTGTGTTTAATAGTGGTCCACAATTTATGCAATACATGTTGCGCAAGTGGACTTACGCAGAACTTTGCATAAAGGTTAATGAAGTCAGCGGCTGGGCAGCAGCCTAGAGGAGACTGGCTGACATAATTACATGATTTTAGCATTAACCACTTAACTCAACTAGAATGTGGATAAAAAAGTGCACAAATCATCTTTAAAAGATTTTATGTTATGTACTTGTGAAAATAATGCCCTACATTCCTCTGCTTTAGAAATTGTTTTCAATATACTTAAAATGGCTAGAGGTAGCAATCACTTAGCATATAGGTACATTTCCGTTCCGCAGATGAAAGTAAAATGACAAAGCACTGCCAGCTCTTCCCCCCAGCCACTCAATGGCCCAGAGTGCAAGACCTGCAGCAGTCAGTTCCGTGCCCAGATCGGCCGAATTAGCCACCTCCGGACATGTAAAGCAACCAATGAAGACTTGGTCTTCATCGCCATTGATTGCCATCACCATCATCATCCCCACATTTCCTTTTAAAAATTAGCTTTCAATTCTATGTTAGATGTAATGTATAACTAGACATGGCCACCACTCTGGTCTCAGACCATACACAATGCATTGAATCGTGGAGGCCATCTTTAAGAGCAATGACACCACAACTATTGATCTGTTAACTCCAGTGAAGTGTCTGGCTCTTTGTACCCACTGCCAAAATGCTAACATTTTCAGACAGCCCGAAGGACGGACACATGTTCCTTAATTTATTGACGCATGACTAGATTTCTTAGAAGGAGAGATTGACACTTGCTCTGATTCTAAATGAGAAGCATGTCTTTTGATTTCCTAGGAGACTCAAGTCTATAAGTGAGAAACTTAAGCCTAGCACTAGCAGGGATGAGTTTTGCCAAAAGTGAAAATCCCTGAAAATGGCCGGCTGGTCTGGGTTCCACCATATTCCAGACCCTCAACCTCCCAGATGTTAGAATTCAACAGGAGGTTTACAGACTCTTTTCATCACCAGAAATACAATGCTACAGGTTTCGACACAAAGTGGACAATTTCTGTCTCCCTTCGGTGACTGCTTTACTTCTATCAAGAAAATTTGAAGGCTCAAGGAGATTTTGAGAGAATCAGGAGAAAAGTCTGAGAAATCACATGCCCTGTATAAGAGAGGGAAAGTTAGACCACATCCAAAGTGGCAGCTTCAGCTACGGCTGTTGCTAAGGGTGTTGTTATGGAGTCCTGTACTTCAACACTTGATCAAGCCATAGCCGTAGCCGCCAATTCGGACCAGGCCATACAAAAGCTTCTTTTTTTTAAATTCAGGTATGCTTTTAATGTTGATCTGGCTACACCAAGTCAAACCTCAATGTACACAATCAACAGATTGGAGTGACTTTCTAAAGTTACAGTCTGCCTGTGCATTTTTTTCCCCAGAGTCAAAAGCTTACATCTTGTGGGTTTTGAGGCGTACACAAACTGCTTTTGTACTTAAGTTTTTATACAAACACTCAGTAGAACATGCATGTACCTGGCACCTGAACCCGAAGGCCAAACATACAATGTCTGATGACCCATAAAATTTGTTGTAGCTTTACTGATTTGTAAACAACTGACAGATAGTTTCAAACACACATACTTAGCAATTTGGATGACAATGGAGAAGTGTTTCACACAAAGCACTGCTGAAGAATTGTCTTCAGAAAGTGCCCCTTAAAATGCAAAGACCTGAGGGCAAGGTCCATTGACCACCATTATTCTCCCACCTGTGCTTTAGACATTAAACCCATCAGAAAAAAACCCAGATCATCATGTCTTAAAGACAAAGTTTACCTTTGGTTTTTAGATGCGTTCGATTGTTTTAGTCATATATAAATGCAGATATATCCAATAAAACTAACCTGTACAAATTTCATTTCAAAATGTGGTAGCGTTTTTTGAGATATTGCCAAAAATCTGGAGCGGTTAAGTCCACGCAGGAAGAATAATCTGTCATTGGAATACACAATCTGAGAAACTTTTCATGCAGTAACGTTTCTCAGATTGAAATTGTTTAGAATCTCCCTCTTTCTATAACCACTTTCCTTAAAAGGGAATCGTTTCTCAAAATGTTATACATTATCAACAGCTGCAGAGCTTCTTACCGAGTAAGTTTTCATGGTCATTAATTTTTGGAGTAATTAAAGGTATACAATCCCTTTAATAAATACCCACAGATTCTTACACCTGTATAACATTGGTAATTGTCAAAGACCAGTAGCCAGCCAAACATTGCGTGACCCAATTATAACAAATCTGTGAAAGTTTAGGCTCAATCGGTCATTGGAGTCAGTTGGGAAAAACCCCCTTGTTTTTACTGTTTTAGAACATCAAGTTCTGGGCTCGATTTCACAAAGCACTAAGATTCATCTTAAGATGAGTTGTCAGTATCACCATAGTGATTTGTATTGTGACATCACGTGTTGCTTACCAATTAAGATTGATACACAGTTAAGATCAATCTTAACTCTTTGTGAAATCGGCCCCTGGTTTCACAAGGTCAAAACAAATTGTTTTACTCAACTCTCAAAAAGTATAACATTTCAGTCAAACATATTTCCGGGGAATGTTTCCACAATGAACATCTCTACCACATAAGTAATGTGCCAATCTGTAAACCTTTCTTTTTTTTCCAATCTTACCAATGTTGTGCACACCATGTAGCCTAAGTACTGGTTTGTCAGGAAAAGAGATATTTGAAAAAACTCACAACATAGTTTTGATATTGGCACGAACGTATGAGACAAAACAACATGAACTCTGATAATCTACAGTCTATATTCGAACGAGAAAAATTAACAAATCAGGAAGTTTTCAGGATTTTGATTTGAATGACTATTTAGAATCAGCAACTACAGTTTACCAAATATCTGCCCCCTACAAAAAGAGAGTAATTCTTAAACAGCATGAGAGATGACAACATTTTTTTTATACAAAAAAGTTTCTATTCACACTGTCACTGCCTGCTGATTGGTGCCAGAGAATATATCCACCCCCCCCCCCTGACTGACCATGCAGAACTGCACTACTTTCTCTTTGACTGTCTGTGGCTTTCAATCAGACACTGACATTCGAGGGAGTACTTCTTTGACAATTGCGTGGGTTGACAAAGACGCAGAATCGAACCCAACTGCACAACCCCTGCAAAGAATGTCAGTTAGGGATCAGCCCAGACTATTGCAATCAATGTATTTGATGGCGATCATCGGAAAGATAAAAATGAGCTGGAATTAACACTTTCAGTATGCATTGCTTTGTAATTTTAGAGATAGTTGCTGTAATATGTGATAATAAAATTTGAAATGTCACAACAAAGGGCGTCATACATTGTCTCACTTCACTGTTTAATTCCATCCCCCGCTACGGACATATTTCATCGGTCAATCTCAGCCTTCAAAGCTCAAATTAATAAAGTATTTCAGCCCATCCCTTCACCTATCTAGTCATCCTAGTCTGGTTCTAGTGTAGACATAATTGTCTTGTTTTAATTCGCCTGTTTGCTTTGTAGCTTTGAGTGTTGTTTTTTTTATTTGTGTGTTTTAATCTTTAAACTTGTATAAATCTTGTATCCATCCTTTAATTTGTGCTTCATGTATGAAATAAAATGAAATTAAATAAAAAACAAGAATGACCATTAGCATGAATTAAGTGCACAAATAAGTTAAGGTTTATGAGAGGATTTTAAACATTAAGGTGACACATCAGACCGATTGGGAGACGGAGTTCCAGATTCTTGGACCTGCTAGTGCTACAGAGAGCCTTATCTCCTGCTCTCCTTGCAGTGCAGGGGGTATGTAGGTTGAATATGGAGGTTGCCCCTGGAGCGTTAAGTTTTCCTCGCATCGGTGTTGTGAGATCCAGTGAGCTCCAAATGTATCTTGTTTGTGTTGATCCCTAACTGACTTTGTTTGGTTTGGGTTTGATCCTGCGTCTTTGTCAACCCACTCAATTGAAAAAAAAAGTACACCCAAGAATGTCAGTGTCACATTGAAAGCCATGAACAGTCAAAAAGAAAATAATGCTTTTCTGCATGATCAGGTATGGGGGGGTGCAGGGGTGTTGATAAACTCTCTGGCAACAATCAGCAGGCAGTGATGACAGTGCGAATAGAAACTACACGTAATCTAGTGGTTGGCTCTTTTCGAAACCACGCTTTGGCTCTGCCCGCCTGTTTGAAGCCACAGAAGAGAAGCGCACGTTTCCGATATAACTGACTGAGTTTAAGCCCATGCCTAGGCCTAAGCCCAAGCCGTGGTTTTGTAAAGGGCCTTTGTACATTATTAATGCTGGTAATCTTGACCTTTCAATGTATTTTCAAGTTTCTTTGGTCATTATCAAAGACCAGTATCCGCACTTTGTTCCACCCAACATATACATGAAATAACAAACCTGAGAAAGTTTAAGCTCAACCGGTCAACAGAGTCACAAGAAAAATAGTGAATGACCCCACCACTGTTTTTTAAATATCGGATTCCCGACTTCCAAGATCAAAATGAATTATTTATACTCATTTCTCAAAAACGGTAGCATTTCAGGCAAAAATATGTAGATCTGAGGGAAAGTTTCCAGCCTGACCATCTTTATACCATGTAAGTTATGTGTAAATCTGTAAACATTCATCTATTTTTTTTCTTCAATATTACCAATGCTTAGCACACCCTTTTAAATAACAAGCCAAGGCAATATCATTGATATGATTCCCTGTTTTTAATGCAAGCACATGCTAACACACCCCCAAGTCTAAACACTTCGTCCTAGGGTTCTGTAAACCTAAGCTAGTCATACGTTGAGTAAACCCCAGTCATTCTAACAGTTTTTATTACCCCCTGGAAATGTTATTTAAGAAGTATTGATGGAAAAGCGCCGATAGAATTACCCTCACAATATCAACTTTCACCCTCAGCCAATGGTCGACCTGTGTATTCGAGTTTAAACAAATACTGATCCACGCTTTGACACTAAATTGAATGCGTTGGTCGTGCCACTTTAGCTCAGCCACCAGAAATGTTTTATCAATTTTTGAAAAAAAAAAAGCCTTTGTGCTTGTTTGCAATACAATGTATCTACTTCTATAACACATATTTGTTTTAATTAATTTATTTATAATTTTTTTTACTTATTTTCAATTAACTAGTTATTTATTATTGGTATTATATAATTACCTGCTTTTATTATTGCTTTGTGTACAGTAATGAAATCTTTATTTATATCTTTATGTACCCCCAGATGTGGGGCAACATCTTGGGGTATATTGTCTTGTATTTTGTTATGTACTGCTTTTATGGCGAATAAAATAATAATAGTAAAAAGAATAGGTCTTCGGACTTTTGTTCGAACACCTAATAATAGTAAAATTGAAAATAGAGTGTGCTTGATGTATTTTATAAAGATACAAATGTTCTTGTTTGGTAACATGGCTTACAATAGTTTATCAAAGATGAAAACACTTCAAGCAGGTTTAAGCATGCAGACAATTGGTAATTGTCAAAGACCAGTATCCGCGCAGATATAACAAAACTGTGAAAGTTTAAGCTCATTTGGTCATAGAGTCACAAGAAAATAGGGACAATTCCCCACAACATCGAGTTTTGGACTTACAAGCTCAAAACTAACTGGTTTACTCACAACTCAAAAAAATTACAAAAAATTTCAAAGAAAAATATTTAAAGGTGAATTTCCCACCATGACAATGTTTATACCATGTACATGTGTGTAAGTTATGTGTCAATCTTACCAATGTTGGCACAACCTATATAAAATAGCACCGTAGCACGGGCTTGGTCGGTTTTCATACTGACTCACAATGGATAGTTATGAGTAGTGCCCCAACACTTTTTGCCTTGTTTCAGTGGCATGTCGTGGCCGAGCGGATAAGAGCACCGGACTCAAGTTCTGGTGTTTCCGACTCAGCAGAGTGTGGGTTCGAGTCCCGGTCGTGACACTTGTGTCCTTAAGCAAGACACTTAACCATATTGCGCCACAGCACCTTGTAAACCATTACATGGTGCTATGTAAAGGAGTAGGTCTCATACTTCAAACGAAGCCCCACATACCTTGCAGGAAATTAATGTTGAAGGGCCTTGAGCGTCACTGAGTGACGGATATGAGCGCTATATAAGAAGCCATTATTATTAATAAATAATTTCGTTTATATAAAATAGTAAAGCCAAAAATTGATTACTGTCTCTCATTAGTGTACCATTATTTAACATATAAAAAAATATTTCCTTTCGTTTCCTCTACATACACTAAAACTATTTCCTGTTCAATGTCAAACCATATCCCTTCTCCTTTCTACAAATACAGTCATGTGAAAGTTATTTCGGTCACTTGGGAAGTGGGAACCTAAATATTTCCCCATAGTAAAATAATCAACGTCCGTTTCGGGAAGATCAACTCTGTCAGTTTGTTTATTTTAAATTTCAATGACATTTCGTCTGGAATTCGTGTTTTATTACGAGTCAGCTTGCACTGTCACAAAAGTAGGGAGGCACGTATTGACACAGTTCCAGCTACTGATGCAAAATCTCAGAAAATTTATCTGGTGATAAAGTATTTTTGTGTGTGGAATTTAAATGTCACGCTGTTTGGAATCAGGGTGGCCGTTTACAGTGTATATTTACACAAATATTTTCAAACTTTAATTTGAATTTTTTAAGGGAGTCACACATCTATCGATTAAAAAAAAGGCTTGTGTATTTTGAACTTTTTTTTCTTCTAATTTTAAAGGTTTTTACTAATTTAGCCCCCACCCATCATAATAGAACTACTTGGAATGACCAAATTATAGTGAACAATATTATAATAGCCTTTAAAATCTTTTCACTTCCTTTCTAACGGAAACACAGAAATGCAAACAACAAAACTGTGGTTGATGTACTCAGGTTTAATTATTGTAGGACAAGTGAAAGTAAAAGACAAATAAAAGATAGAATTGTTCAAGCATTTTTTTTAAATAGTTGCAATCATCAGGGACCAATTTCATAGAGCTGCTTAAGCAGAAAATATCGCTTAACAATTCTCTCAGCAAAAATGAGCAGGAAACAAACAGTTGCAAACTGTACATAAGACTGTTGGTATCTCGGCTGGTAACTTTATTCTGGTAAGCACAATTGCTCTGTTGTACATAAGCAGCTCTATAAAGCACAAGAAGTAGCTAAGCACAACAAAACTATGCTATCCAGAACAAGGTTACCAGCCAAAATACCAATTCATATGTACCATCTGTGACAGGTATTCTGCTTAATTTTGCTTAGCAGAAGCAGCTCTATGAAATTGGGCCCAGATTTTATGTCCTTCAGTAATACTGAACTGCTCTTTTATTTCTTTTTTTACTGCTTCAGTGCTGCTTTCTCATTGAAAACTTGGGCTGTCTCGCCAGTGAAGCTGATTTTAAAAACCCTATATGTTTAAAAAGTTCTAAATTCAGTTAACATTCGGACATTTCTTATCCCGGAAAAACAGTTTAACAGCTCATTTCATTAAAAAATATTTACACTGAATATGTTTGCATCTTTTGTTCGTTCGTCAATAGTTTTGTTTTCTATTCTATCATGTTTAATTTTGTTTGTTTGCCCCCTTTCACTAAGCTTTTTCATTTCATTGCAGCAAAACAATTTCCAAACAAATATTCATATCCCCAAAATAAGTCAACCATTACATTAACGAGCAGTGTGTTACTAAAAACATATATATAAAGAACCTTTATGTACAAAGTGTACATAAAGGTTCATGTGTGGAGTTATTATGAAAGATTACC
Organism: Pisaster brevispinus; assembly: GCA_023634235.1. Lineage (NCBI taxonomy): Eukaryota > Metazoa > Echinodermata > Asteroidea > Forcipulatida > Asteriidae > Pisaster > Pisaster brevispinus. Next base: position 17,932,445 of record JAMKCF010000010.1, on the reverse strand, counting down.
TCCTCAAGCGTAACTCTAACCTAACCTGGCTGTACCTAGTATACTTGTTACTTACTAGTTCCACCAGGAAGATATTCCAGTCACACCCAACATGACCTTGTAATGTCGGTACAATTGAAAAAAATTGGTATGATTTTGTAGTGTGTGTGGGGTTTTTTTTTTTTGGGGGGGGAGGGGAAACAAGGAACTTATGTTGGTGTGATATTCGGGAACTTAGCACCACTGAAAATTTTAATACACACTTGAACTTGCCTGTGAAGGAATTGTAAAATATAAACCAATCAGAAAAACACGTCATTAAGAGCAGGTCGATAGCAATAGGTAGACAGGAATACAATGACGATGAAATATACGTCTGTTATAGTTGGGTTTTACACGATGAAATATACGTCTGTTATAGTTGGGTTTTACAGGATATTTATTAGGCATTCCTAGGCTGAATTTCCAAACAGAAAAGTGGAAGAAAAGACTGGACTGGACCACAGTGCACAATGTTGCACTGGGCTAACCAGATCATCTATCATTAAGGAACAGAACAGCACCTCCATGGTTTAACTAATCTGGGTGGACACATTTTTGTTTAAATGTCACGTATAACACAGTTTACTTTACTTCCATTGCCACCCCATTACCAAAATAAAATACATAAGAGACAATAGTACTGAATTCCCACAGGAATTCTCACTTCCTTGTTAATCAGACTCAAGAGCCAATAAATAACTTTGGCAACTTATGTTCCTGATGGGACTACAACCATATCACTTCTTCAAAAATACACCATTCCAGAGCCCACAATACACTACCCTTCCACGGCTTCAAAACTTTCTGTACCCCACTGTACCATAATAACATAACTGCATAAAAGACCACACTTGGCCCTCTTCCATTACTTTCACAAAAGCATACCATACCATAACACAGACAAAACCAGTGCCCTGTGCTAGTCACAGTCTTCTTCATACCCTTTCCCATCACGTAGCCTATGAGACATTCATGATCAGACTTACCCCATAAACTGATGGTCCCTCCTGTCCCTCCTCAGTGCCCAAGGTCTTCTGGTCAACACCGCAGCTACTCTTGACTAGATCCAAGATTGCCTTCACATGTGAACAGTGTTTGGACTCCTGCTGGGCAGTTTTAGACTGGAGGGATAGAGGGCAGTATGACACTTTAGTTTTAAGGATGTGTGTCATGGTGGGGGGGGGATGGACTTGATGAGTAATGGTTATCGAATAATCACAGCTAATGGAAAGGTCATGAGAATTTTTTTGAAAAGTGTTTAAATGATTGGCTTCTGAATTTTGAGTGTTACACCCTCTTCACAGTAATGATTTTTTTAAGTTTTAGTTTTTTTGCAGTGTTTTTATAAGAAGAGTGCAAATAATGTTTTTATGAGAACCTCAGAATTGATGTGGTTTAACACAGGGTTCTACAATGGGTCAACTCATTAATTTGGGTGAGGTTCTGCAATGGCTTTTAGATCTACAAGACAAACATAGTAACTCTATACAGTATCTTACAGAGGGTAATTTCCATTTCCCGACAAGTGTGATCATTTTGTGTTTATACAGTATTTTATTGTCATTCCAATGTTTGTTTCATTTTTTACAGGGATAGCTCTTTTAAATAGTGATTTAATTCACTTTTGGGCAATCCCTTGGTTGCTGATTGTTTTTGTATTTCTACATCCTCTGGTTTTTCAGAATTCGTGGTCTGATTGTTATTCTAAGTCTGTATAATGTATTGTAATGTTTTTTTAAGCCCAAATGAATAAGTAAATAAATAATTTAATTAAAAAGTGTACAATAAAAAAATGTGTACAGCCTGTCTGCTGGTTGTCGAAGAATCGCCTTTACCAGTAAAAAAAAAAGTTCCGTTTTTTTCTTCTTGTTTTGACAACCTTCTTGAAAGGATGGTATGACACTACTAACATGATTACAATTTGTAAGTTGAACCCTAACTCCTCCCAAAGTGTATTCACTTGGATCTTTCCCCACTCTAGCAAAATTCACCGACTCACCCTGAAACTGCTGGACTCTGATTATGTTGGTATACATGTATACTTGACCCCATAAAAGAGTACTCAGATTACCCAGTGCATTCTCAGTCCAATAGAGTAAACAAACACAAGTATAATTGAATATTGATGGGTTGGGTGAAGGTTGCAAAAAAAAGTGTACATTTGTCTACCTTAAAGGTACAATTGGAAATGCTAAAAATACCATAACAAGAGTAAGAAATATATTGTCTATACTTTTTGAGGCTTTGCATGGTGAGGTATCAATGTATATTCGGTTTGCGGTAACACCATGTGTATATCTACTAGCTATGTAGATTTGTTCTTAGAGAACTATGTCTTGCTTTTTATTCTACTGCCGCAGAGTAGATTCTCTAAGAACAAATCTACATAGCTAGTAGATATACACATGGTGTTACCGCAAACCGAATAAGCCAATAGACTGTGCAAGTCTTGTGCGTATTCGAACATAGGGACTCATTGAAGTGCACGAGTTTGTTTCCTTCACGCTTTCAAAGAAACAGACGTGGGACAAAAGTGGCTCCAAAAAATGAGACTTGCACAGTCTATGAGGCAGTGATATTGAAAATGCTGTTTTGAGTAGTATGAAGTAAAATACAATATTAAAAAAAACATTTTAGGGATTCTTGTCAACTTGTTGGAATGTTTATCATTTCATAAAAATCTTACCTTGTATGCGGCTTCTTGTTTTCTTGCATTGTCTAAGATCAACACAAAAGATAAAATCGTAATACTGAGGTCAATGTGAAAGACTTTGCGTGCGATCCATGCAGTAATCACCTTCACCTTGTGTTAAGTACTTAGTAACTTTTTAAATGTTTTGTATGGCTGTAAGGAACAAGTTTTTTGAGAAAGATTCTGTTAGAGTCGAAACGTGTGGCCTGTAGCCTTTGTAGACTCTGCTTGGGTCGAAACGCTGGACCATGAATAGTTTTTTACAAATTAAAAAATAAGTAAAATGGAAACAGAAACAAGATTTTACATGTTGGTTTAAAGGTTGGCCTAAAAAAGGTTGGTTACACAAACTTTTAACATTGGTTAAATTATTATTTTGATACTATTAAAATCATTCTGGTAATGCACTGTAAGCAATGTAATAGGTTTGAGGATGTGAAGAGGAGATGATGAAGAAATCTCAGTTTTAGATATGGGAGGAACACCCCCAACTAGGGAAAAACCCACGCAATCAGGTAGGGACTGAACACCCAATCCGCATGCAAAGCTCCGGTCCGAGACAGGATTTGAACCAGAGTCCACCGAGGTGAAAGACAGGACAAGAAACAACTCGACCAACACGATCCAAAGTAAACTGTGAATTCATAATAAATGGGTAAATACACATTCAAATTCAAATTCAAGATATTAGTTGAGTTACCTTGTGCTATTTTGTACTTCTTTTCCATCTCCTTGAACAACCTGCGGAAGGAAAACAGACACTGTGTTGTGACATCATCTAGTTGGTTGGGGAAGGACTGTAATTGTTTACGTAAATGATTTGAGTTGTTAACAACGTTATAGATGAAAACAGACTCTAATCATGTGAATACCTTCTTAGTTCCCCTAGTTGGGTTTCAACCATTTTACGGTAGCTCTGCTGGGCTTGATGAGCCGATTCCAAGTCTAGCTGACAGGATGAAAGCTGAAAGAAAACACATGTAAGAATTAAATAAATCTGAACTATTTATTTATGACTTATTTATTGCATTACATCCAACAGCACAAGAGCCCATAACAGGAAAACTAGGAGACGACGAAAAAAATGTTAAATTTCAGATGTGGGAGGAAAACCCCTAGTGGGGAAAGCCAATGCAATCATGTAGGGAATTAAAAACCCAATCCATATGCAAAAATCCAGTCTGGGATTCAAATTAGGGTCCACAGAGGTGAAAGGCAAGGGAGGGGGGGAACACCACTAAGCCCCTGATCCCCTGTGTTTCTAGTAAGTGCAACACTTCCCCTCCCCATCATGGTTGGTTTAGAACCCTTAGCTGCCCCAAAATCAAACTGGATTAATACATGGGATTCACAAAATAGAAATCCCAAAAGTCTGCCCAACCCAAGTGAGATTCATTTTCGCAGTGTATTACGGGAAAAAAGTCTGCCAGTTCTCCATTGCTGCCCTGCCCAACAACCCTCTCCTATTTCCAGTGTAAGAATTTTGATGCCAGTGAAATATTTTCACATTTGTTTCAGCCTTTTCTCAAACTGCCCATGCTGTGCTGAGTTGCAAGTTCAGTTTCTTTTTTAGTTAACCACTTTTAGGAAAAATCGGCCTTCCCTGGGTAAATTGTGGAGGGTGCACTCTAGTGAAAATCGCCTGAGAAAGTTGCAGTATAGAGTTTCTCTTTTTTTCTTTCAACATTATTTTATGGGCGGCATTGAGTATCGCAAAATATATACCACGGCTTGTACAAATTTTTATAGTATCATTAAAACCCTAAAACTTGTTTTATGACGAATATTTTTACTTTTTGCTTTGAGCAGCAAAATTGTTTTATCAGTGATAGAAGATAATTTCATAGCACTACTTTTATTGTATTAAATGATAAACTGTTGTAAATTTGCAGTAAAGGCCACCTGCTGAGTCAAAAAACTCAATGATTTTGTTTTAAAAAAATTTTTAGAAAACAATTTTTATTTAGTTTGCGATAACACTTTTGCTGTGTAGATTTGTTCTTTGAGAACTTATCTTGCTATTTGTTCTACTGCCACGGGATCCGGGAAACCACTTAGTTCTGAAAAGAACTGTTCTGCTTATTGACTACTACCTGAATTCCAAAAACTACTGGCAGTCGATTAAATAGCAAGGCAAGTTCTCAAATAACAAATCTATGCAGCAAAGTAGATACATGCAAACAGAACACACATTGATACTTCACCATGCAATGCCTGAAAACATACAGAATACAGCTGTCAAGTCCTTCTTGTGTTTATTGAACAATCGTGACAATAAAATCAGTTCAAAAAAATAGATGATGGCGCCTCACATTTCTTTCCAGTTCCATTGTTCTGTGTTTGCCTTTCTGGATGCTAAACTGTAGCATATCGCTCTCCGTCTTGACCCGTTCCAGCTCACACTTTGTGGATGTTAGCTCCTTGCAGTGTTTGATGGCTTCTTCATACTTCTTGGAAATTCGTACGTAGTCATCTTTTGAGGATAGAAAGGAAAATGTCAGTAGTACACACAGCCTTAAACTAACGACAACATTGACAAACTCATTTTCCCCATAAAGCCTGTGATGAGTATTCAAAAGTGTACAAATATTTGATGCACATGAGTACAATATGGCAGAATATAATTATGAGATGGAATCTGGACTGTTCCATTTCACGAGACAAAGCCGAGTGAAATGGAACAGTCCAGTTTTCAACGAGTCATGATATTCTGCTACATTGTATGAATGAAAATGTTTTCTACATTTCTTTGATATACCTCAAACATAAATCCTTCTCATTCGATACTTTTCATATCATTTATCATTTATTTCAACAGTAAATAGTACAAAGTTTAAAACAATTGATAACTTATTTCAACAACAAGCTGTTAAACGGCTGATAAAGACATAGCTGGAGCTGTTTTAGACTGGTTTGCTATGGGGCGCATTCAGCGTTCATAGCCATACATGAGCTTACGCACTAATAACGTGTAATACACTAAATACATATGGTACTCAAAACAAAATCTATTGTTATGCAAGAAGGTCAGTTGGTTAGGTTTCCAAGCGTCTAATTTGTAACAATATAGGACTCCTATATTCAGTGTTGGAACCTTATACATGGCAAGTATAACATGTGACGCCTGTTCTACCATATATTAGTATATAATATGCCTTACAACCAAATTGGCAGCATTGATCCTAATCAAGAATACTGATATTGTGGCTTGTGTTAAATAGTTTAGAAACACTTGTTTATTCCAGACATTTAAGTCATCCATTTAAGTCATGCTCTATAAGAAAACAAAATTGTATTTATTGAATTGATGGGGGGGTGGAAACTCTTTACTACAAGCACCACTGAATTTTCAGAAAGGAAGCTACCATCAAAAATTCTAAACCATGCCAATATGATAATCTGGACTTGGATCTCAGCCCACGTAGCCAGTGAGAATATCTCACAAATCCGTCGGGAGAAATAAGATACAATGAGGACTGAAGTTGTTCAGTTTCAATTATCCAGTATTTCTCCCAAGGTGAGATGGCCAAGTTGGATACGCGACTCGGAAGACAAGCTGTGCACATAAACAGATGCATCCATATCAATTTTGTTTTCATGAAACTTTTTTCTAGTCTATTTGTACAAAATGTCAATATTGCAACCGAACATTATAGAGTGCCGAAGGCGCAAGCTGGGGACCTGGAGCTCTATCTGGAGCGTGAAATACTCATGGGGGCACCATTTCAGCAAGCAAATGTTTTGTTATTCATTGAGAGCAAAGGTCATTGTCTGCACTGATCTTTTGTGGAATCAAAAGAGTTGCTTGCTGAAATGGCGTCCAGAGCACATTTCACATTTCAGCCTGAGTATCCCATCCTTTGGCGCTTTATAATGTTTGACTGCAACACACACAGACTCTTTGCATCTAGGCTGCCAACCATAAGGTCAGACATTGGAAACGTGCACCTATGTACCCGCCACGCACAACTCTCAGCCAATGAGGGCGCTGTTTGAGCTTGTAAAGATATTCAAAGGGGGGCTATTCTCTATTTTCACTCATGGAGTGAAGTGAAATTGCCTTAACTGAATCTTACCTTGCAAACTCTGCAACATAAAGGACAACTTGTTGGCTCTGGTGGAAAAAGAGGAAAACAAAAAAATCAGTATAGCTTCAGATTGAAGTCTCCTTTCAGGGATGAGATTTGACGAAATGGAAAATTCCTGAAAATGGCTCTCATGCCTGAGTTCCCCCATAGACCCAGAATCTCCCAGATCTAACAATTCAGGAGGTTTTAATACAAACTCTGTGCATCACCACAAATTTAAGCCTACAGGTTTGAACACATTGTGCACCATTTCTTCTTTCCCTGTGGTGACTGTTTTACTTCTTTTCAAGGAGATTTTTTCTAAATCCTGAAATCAGGAAAAATCCTGGGAAATCACTCACCTGTCCTTTGTTTACAAATAAAATTTTGAGCTATTCAGCATTTACGAAAGTCGGCCTTACCTGTGTTCAAAATGTTTCCTTGATTTCGCCAAAGTTGCCATTTTATCCATCATTGAGTCAAGTTCCGTTTCAAGAAGTTTTGTGAAGGCAGCCTGCTCCTCAAGAACAAAAAAAACCATTCAAATTATAAAACCTCAAAGTAAGATAGTGTATCGCTTAGGCCCATGTATTGAGAAACATCTCAACTAAAAAGTTCAAGCTTTGCCATTTTTAAAAACTGAAATCCTGGGATAGAGGGACCCAATTTCATAAAGCTGTTAAGCAGAAAATACAACTTGTCCAAGCAAAAAAGAAATGGCTGACAGAATAAACTTTCTGTTATTTTGGCTGGTAATCTGCTTTTATGCACTTAGCAAATTTGTGTGCTTACCAGCATTTAAGAAATTTTGCCATGGTGAACAGCCTCAGACCTCCAGTGTATAAATTGGATTGGATTGGATTGGATTAATGTTTTAGGCTTTTGAAAAACAAAAATCATTGTTAAATTGTAAATTAGACTAAAGGATCAGACTTTTAACGCCTGCATTTTCTGTTGTTGCTCAGAATTTTGGAATCTGAATCATTTACTGGCATAAAAAATAAACAACGGGAAAAAAAAAAGAAATATTGAGAACAGTTTCAATCAAAGGTTTTCCCCAGAGCACAAATAATCTTGGATGGATTTGCAGAAGGACAAGAATTGAATCAAAACTATTATTATTTTGGTTTTTACATCGATACTTATGTATGATAAGCGCTTTGAGTGTCTTTTTAGGCGAATTTTGGCGCTATATTAATACTTTTTTATTATTATTATGATATTAAGCACTGTACAGACCCCCTTGTATTGACTGCCATTGGCAAGGTCAAAAAATTGGAAATGTGCACAACACTCAGCCAATGACAGGTCTTCACTTTTTCAACTGAATAACATACCTCATTGTGTAATTTCTTTGTTAAACAATGTTGGCCATGAATCTGATAAATATCTTTCGAATCTGTTGAGTATCGAAGTACAATTACACATTAACACAAATGAATCTTCTCTTAGTGCTCGTTCAACTTCATTTTGATTCTGATCTTGTAAACGAAATTCTGGTCCAGTAAAAAAAAAATTAAGGAAATAAAAAAAGCCCTGCAGTCTTTTGGATTTCCCCCAAAAGTCGAGCCCTGCTTCTTATTAAGTGAATGAAGTCTTCTCACACCAAAAGTGACGAGGTAGACACCTTAATCTAACACTATCTACATGCAGTAAGAAGAAAGGGTGAGTAAGGTGTATTCCAGTAGGTTACACAATCAATCCTTTGATTCCCTCTGAAAAGAAGAAAAAAAAAATAAAAAATCTGCGTGGATGAAAACTCAAAATCAACTACAGGGGTAATCACCTTGGAAGACGATCCCTCATCTCCATTATCGCTGTTTTGATCCTCCTCGACCAGGAAGTGTTGCAGCTGCCTCATCACGTCGTCTTTCCGCCGTCGGAAATGAACGAGGAGCTGGTTTGCAGAGGAGGGCTGTTGCCATGACGATGGAGTGTCGGGAGTGTTGGCGGACGAGCTACCGCTATCGATGTGACTTTCAAAATCAAAATCCTCGTTGCCACAGATTGGGGAGGGCAGGTTTTCATCTGCCGAAACCTAAGAAAGTTATAAAAAAAATAAAAATAACAATGACTATTTCCCATTAACGAGTTGTCTACAATTACCGTTATATTTTATCCTCAACGGAAGTTTTGTTTCTTTTTAGGTAATCCCTCGGGTCTGGTAGGTTCAACTCTTTCATTCGGTCAATGTTAAGTTTGTAACTTTGATGTTCTTGTACTTTATTACTGGCCTGAGAAATTTACAAACTACAAATAAATTTTATACAAAAATGGATCCAACATTTAGAAAATTTTACGATTAAGTAATGGAACCGATTTCTTCAACTTACAACTGATTTGAGTTCAGAGTGTAGACTTCTTCCCAGTCCCGACTCACTTCTTGGGGATGATGGAGACATGCTGCTGACTTCCGGAGGGGTGATAAGCTGCTGGGTTCGGTAGGAGTCCAACTCCTGACAGACTTCTGAAAGTCTACCTTCCAGTTTAGTCTTCTCAGCTTTCATCACCTGCAGAAAGGAAGAAAGAAGAGGGAAGGAAAAAAAAACAAAAAAAACTTGACCATTAAAGTACTGTTTTTTATAAGATAATCTGACATGGAGTTAAAGGCAAACCTGTGGTCTTTGTTTAAATATAAAAACACAAACAGTTTTAAACATTGAGTTATACTAGATAAAAGGCTATAAAATGTAAGTTATGTTTGAAGCTTCGCCAACATTTGCATCTTGAAATCTGGGAGATCTTGTGCAACAATCGGGGTTATTTAGAACTTCATTCAACATAATAGCAAAAAACGTTTCCATAATCAGGGAGATTTTCAAATTTGTTCATCAGAGCATGGAAAGATTTGTTTTGTTTTTCTGCAGAATCTGGGAAAGTTGGCAGCTCTGTGCACTGGTGCGGATCATAAAGGAAAAACCCTACTCGCAGGTTCAGCCATGCGTAAAACTCTTTTGGGAGAAGTGTTGGCTCTGAGAGGAACCGTTGAGGTCTGAAGAGGAAAAAGGTGTTACAGCACAGCAGGCTCGATAGAGGATGGAAACAAGAGAAAGAGCACTACATCCCTGCGCCTCTTGGGAAATCACTCAGCAATAGCCGAGCCTCAGCTAACCCCACTGAACTACCCCCCCCCCCCCTGCAACTGCCAACAGAAATATTAAGCACACTGTGCTGCAATCTTCAATTTGATCTTAGAAGTAAAGAGGGTGTTCTTGATCTGGGAAGCTTGAAGGCCCATCATTTCCAGCAGTCTGATGTCAATTAATCCGTTATCCTTGGGAGAAATAATTGCTTTCAACAACACATTAATTAAATTAAGTCGCTATTCCAGGAAAGTAGTCCACGCCTAATGAGATTTGACGTCTCTATCTGTTGATTTAAAACTGGAATTTTAAAATGATAACAACTGGTGAACTAATTTTTTTTCTACATTTGAAGAATTTCATGAACTTGAAATATTATCATAATTGTGTTTCTTACTACACAATTCAAGTATGATCATCATACAAGTACATGTAGAAAATTAATTTTGATTTGATAATGAACAAGGATCAATTATATCCTTGATGAGATCCTTAAGATTGATTAATAATGACTGATTAACTTTATTAAGGGCAGCAGTCAAGGAAAGTGCCAGGCACAGCAAGACTTTACTATGTGTTTTCAGTGGCACAGCTGCGAAACATAAAAGGACAAAACCAGCCCCGCAGTGATCCGCTGCACGCTGGGGCCAATTTATAATAGTACATTAATAGTATATTAATAGTGCTTAACAAGTGTCTGCTAAGCAGAAACAAGCAGGAGACCAGTCACAAAGTGTACGTGTGACATGGTAGTTTAGCTGGTAACCTTAATTATTCTGGTAAGCATAATTTTTTTATGCTTAGCTACTTTTTTGTGCTTAAACAGCTCTATGAAATTGGGCCCTGTTGTGGAGTAACATAAACAAAAGAAGGTCAACAAACAAGTCTGGGCCCAATTTCATAGAGCTGCTTATGGTATAACAAAATGATGCTTACCAGAATAAGGTTACCAGCCAAAACTACCATGCCACATATACAATTTGTGATGGTAACCTGCTCGTTTCTGAGTAGAAAATTGTTAAGCAATATTTTCCGCTTAAGTAGCTCTATGAAATTGGGCTCTGATTGTGTTGGTTACATTGTTAATATAATCTGCATTTTACTACGCCATTAAAACATATTTATATAATAGTGTGTGGAAGAGTATACAAATGTAACATGGTTTGCAGGCAGACGATATTAGCTCCGAGAGGTATTGGAACCAGTTTGTCGTCTTCCAATACCAAGGGGATCAAAATGATCAAAATGCCACTGTGTTTGTTACCCTTAAAATTCATTTTGTCAAAATCCCCCAGAAAGTTTAATGGCGTCACATTTGAAATAGATGACCAGGGCTCAATTTCATAGAGCTGCTTAAGCAGAAAATAATGCTTGACAATTTCCTGCTAAGCAGAAATGAGCAGGATACCAGTCACAAATTGTACATGCGACATGGAAGTTTGGCTGGTAACCTTATTCTGGTAAGCAACATTTTATTGTGCTTAAGCAGCTCTATGAAATTGGGCCCTGTACATTTTTGCATAGAGAATTTTTGATTCACTCATACGGCATTGAATTTGACCTTTTGTCTGGCGCAAACATTTGTTTTTGATGTCCGATGACATCATGTGTCAAATTACGCTCTGAAAGAGTATCATACAAAACTTTGAGGTTAGAGACCTGTAATTTTTCCAACACTTTCATGAGGACTCTATCTATTGGAAAAAAACAAGTGCATCACAGAAACAAAACTTGACCTTGGAGCCCCTCTTTAAAAATTTCAGCTGTCACTTGTGACCGAGCACGTAATTGTGAGACCTCTGATGATGGGTGAGACAGTTATATGCCGTACTGACATTTGATACAAGACGATGTGTTCAATCTCTGTGAGTACTCACCCTCTCACCCTCTGTCCCGAGAGACACCAAGGATATCCCGTTAAAGAATCCGTAGTATCGGCTTGTCAGAAGATCTCCCATTGTTTTATCCTTAATTACTCATCCACGTCAAGTTGCAGTACCGTTATAGTTTGGATTGCAAGCAGTGCAGTCAGTTTAAAGCAAGCTACTGCGGTGACATATTTGAGACGAAGCTTTCTACATGAGAAGAAAGTCTCATAATTGAGAGTAGTCTTGGCCTTAGTGTCCTGTGTAGTGTATTGTGTACCATGTAGGTGTCAGGAAATTGTTCAGCTGTTTCAATACTTTAACTGATGGTACAACACTGCAGTAGAGAAGTAGCCCAAATAGCTTCATTATGAACCAAAAGGAATCAAAGAGCAAAGAGATGTCTTTATCTTGTGGTAACTGTTCATAGGAAACCACCGTCAACAATCCGTTTCTTGCTAGCAGGTAACCCTTTCAATCCATCGGCAGCTGACAGAAGCACAAGGTACAGAGAAAAAATTTTGCAATCATTATGTAGTTCATACTGATCCAATGTAATTAAACCATCCATGACCTCATATTGAGCTTTGCAGCCTCCCTTCAGATAATCAACCTCTGAGAAACTTTCCTGAAAAAAAAGTCCGACCCTATGTCAATTGACCTGATACAAGTACAACACTTGAAGAACACACACACCAAAAATACCTCCTTTTTGTTTTAAGGCTGAATCCACATAAGGTAAAAAATACTGAAGAAGAAAAAAAACAAAAAACAAAAAACAAATTAATAGAATTCAAGAAAAGAAGTCCAACCTATGTCAATTGACCTACAATCACAACACTTGAAGAAGACACACACCAAAAATACCTCCTTCGATTCATAAAACATGAAATTTCAAAAAAGAACTTTTTGTTTTGGGGCTGCTGTGAATGCACTTTAGCCACAAAACTGAACAAGAAAAACCTAAACACAGAATTGAAAGTACCAGAGTTCCACAAATCAAGCAACGAGATAAAAACCACTGATCAGGACTCACAAGCAGTGTTTCATCAAGTGTAGACGATGAGACCTGACATGATAAAACCATGATTGATTATAAAATTTGCAGAGGGGAGACAAAATGGGAAGTCCACTCCACACCATAATCTGATAATTCTTTAAACCAAATCATCATCCTCAGGGTTAGTGCTAAGTGGATGAACCACCTGCCGATTGGAAACTCATTTATCTCTTCACAGAAGGTTAAAAGGATAATCAAGGATAATACACCAAATCCAATGTTACTGCTTCGTTTTTTTGTCACAGCGCACTTTAGTATCCAGTGTGAATTACAATTCGTTTAAACATGAAAGGCAAAAGCAAAAGAATGACAGATTTTGCACAGAAATTGTTTTTTTTTACCTCTCTTCTTCATTGATCGGGTAACAGAGTATTTACACAATAAAAATCAATTCAAAGAAGAAAACAAACCGTTTGGAAGTCCTGAACGAGTTCAAGGGATAAGTACTCGACCACGTTCAAGGTCCTTTTTTTTTATACTTCTCCCACTTCAATCAATATCTCAGATAGTGGATGTTTTGTGTATAATATTTACAAACCCTTGAGGAAAATACCTTAATAGTAGCATAGTAACAGGCATTTATTAGGCACTTTGTATCAGAAGTACCTTACACTATTACTACCCCCTGTTCACTGGGCATTAAGCAATCCTGAAACCATCTCAACTCTTTTGGAATATGCAGCACCGGCAGCCAAATTGGCGCACAGGTTACTATTCAATTCAATTCAAGTAAATTACTCTTTATTAAATCCCCAAGAGAGTAATTCAAATGCTCGCATACAGTAAAAACACTGAAACATTAAAAACATTTAAAACAGTTCTAGGGCTATTTACAATTACAAGAAAAACCACTAAAAAGCTAATAATTCCCATCAACAATCTCTACCCTCGCAGGTACCTATTCACTCCTTTGTGATGAGAAGCACTTATAGTTAAGAGTCTTGCTCAAGAACATAAGTGTCACGAACCAAGATTCAAACCCAAACTCTGATGACTCAGCCCCAACAAAACAATACTTGTGCGGCAACCCAATAGTTGCTTATTCTAACTTCCAACTCAATTATACACAGGAAAATATCAGAGAAGTCAAACAATTGTAATTGTCAAATACTAGCATTCGCACTTTGTGTGACCCAACATATACATGAAACGAAAGCCTGTCAAAGTTTAAGCTCAATTGGTCATCATCAGAGTCGTACAAAAATAGTGAGGGAAAAACATCACTGTTTTTAAACATAAGATTTTGTAAATATGGCTAGATCAACACTACATTGTTAAAGCATTTCAAGCAAACATATTTCAAGGAAAATATTCCACCATGACCATCTTTGTACCATGTAAGTTGTTTGAAATCTATAAAAATTAAAATTTGCATCTTCCTCATGGTGCACACCCCCAGTGTTCTCCCCATGCAAGAGTTAGCGTATCAGGTCGATACACTCGCGTTGCAGAAATAAAGAAAACATTTATTGTATCCATTTTTGGGGGGTCAAATCAATTTAACAAAAAGTCATAGATATAAAACCATTTATCATGCCCCAGATTGCACAATAGGGCTTTTAAAAATCAGAGATGAACACCAAGTAAAACACTAAATTCTGGGGACCTTGTTTCAATTCAATGTGCTTAGGCCACTCTTTTCTAAATTTGGGTCAAGAATGCCGGCAACGCCCCCAGTTTTGAAAAATCCTTCGGAGAACCCTGCACCCTAAAGTGATTGGGAAGGAAAAAAGAATGTAACAAAGTGTTATAAGCAGGGATGTGATAGGCTGTTGAGAAAAAAACCTGAACTCTGAGTGCAAAGCGCAAAAGCATGCGAGCTCGAAAACTTGCGAGCATGAAGCCCAATATTAACATTTATCTTTGGTTTTAAAAGCCCTACTCTGGAATATGGGCGTTATTGTATGGTTTTATCTTCATTTTTTTAAGAATTTGATGTTTTAAAAAAAAATTATATATATTATTTTATTTTATTTTATTTTTTTTTTTGGGGGGGGCAAAAAAACCCCGGAATTCCGGTTAAAAACGGAGAAATCACATCCCTGTATAACAATTTGAAATGTTTCATATCACCCAGATATGCAACTTGCAAAAAAAAAATTGTTTTTTAATAAAATAAAACAAAAATTTAACAATAAAAAACAACAAGGGAAAAAACCCAAAGGCAATTTAGTGAGTAATCACAATTAACTGCGTACAGTGTTTTTACACTTTTTTATGTCACTTTTATTCAAAAGAAAAAACAAATGAAGGAAATCAGCTGATCAGCAGAGAAGTTGCATGCCTGATCACCATCGCATGTACTCCTTCTAAATGTCAGAGGTGACCTCATTCTTTGTTGGGTTCTCTGTAAACATTAGAAGTAACAAATACTGATTCTTGTTTGATACAGCAAAAGGGGGCCAGACTAAATCCTCTTCTGGCCTCGGTTTGATCACACTGAAATGAATAGGAGTTGACAAGATGGCTTCAGCCCGCATGGGTCTGTAGATTTGTAGCACGCTGCCACCATTTTGGTCATGTTCCCTGTACCCCATAACAATAATGAATTCTAGTATCCATTGCACAAAAAGGAACCATACTCTTTCTCCTTTCAAGCCTCGGTTTGATTACATCAATTTTAATGGGACCAGGACTCGAACCCACACCTGCTGATCAGAGGCACTTAAGCTTGAGTCCAGTACGCTAGACCAGTCAGCCACGACCGCTCTGCTTTGTCTACATGCCCTTACCGATCAATCCGCTTTTGATCAACAAGCCCATACATTTACAGCACTATAACATATATTCAGCATTAAATAAACTGAAGACCTGGTATTATTAATACCTTTCACTTGAACAGCGTGAAACTATTTGTCTGTAAACAGAGTGTTGTCCAATGTGTGTGTTTACCACGACCACTTCAAGCTACAAACACCCTGGGCATAGTGCAAGGTCTAAACTATTAGTCCAACACTAACAATGGTCTGTATGATGTACACCTAACACACCGTCAATTCACCAATACAGCAAATTCCTCTTTCTCCCGTAGTAGAGGTGAATAAATTAGACAGATGTTCAACTTCCCAAGGTACGGCTTGCGTACTCTTGGACTCTTACGTCATTCGGGTGATATTTTCTCTTCACTGCGTGCCCCCTTGTGGATGGATTCATAAATTTATGTACACACTCGTTTATTAATTAACTTGAAAAAGGGAAAATTTTAATCTCAAATTTAAATCTATAAATGGATCCGTAAATTAGAGTGGGTATATGTGTACAAAACCCTGGAGGCATGTCAGTTAAATGTCGTCTAATACTATCTTGATATTTTATAAAGTTAGATAAAAGAAGGAGCTAGACTGTGCATGGTCTCATGCATATCAAAAATGAAAAGAAAAAAAATTGAACGAAAACTGTAATTTTCAATTAAATCAAGTCCCCTTTTTAAATTCTACTTACATAAAATTTCTTTAAAATAAAAATACCCATAGCAAGTTGTTATAAATACCATTTCAAATATTATATATTACAAATAATTTGTTGACATTCATTTTCAAACAAAATTAAAACTTGGGAGGAGGATGCTAATTTGTTTAGAAACCCCATTTGCCAATCACGCCCCAATTTGTATAACCATTACATAAGTTTAACACGACATGAACGTCAGTTGGGCAAAATTCTTAATTGTTTACAAGTAACCGGAAGGTAACCAAGACTTATTCTCGGGTGTTCTTTGATTTGTTAAACATTTAATTCTACTTTCATATATTTCATGGCTAAAAAGTACTTTCCCAACAATAAAATATTGTTTTTGTAGCCATAAACTATGTTAAACTAAAGTATTTGAGGAAACAGAAACGCACACATGTAAAGTTCAATACGGTTGGGACCAACTTCAGCCTGAGACAGGCACAATTTTATTGCAGCATCCCAAGACAGTTTACTGAAATGCTAAGAGAACTAAAACCCTTGAACTTTTCTTTGTTGGTTGAGAATATTAAGGGAGTTAAAAATCATATCTTCCTCTAAAAGTCTTAGTAACATTTCCTGTAACAAATTAGTCCCCAAAATTGCTGGTTTGTGTTTCATATGTATATAAAATAGCTAAAATTGCTGCTCTTTTTGCAATAAATGGATATGTTTTTGTTTGCTTGTTTGTGCCTCTGACGAAGGTCCAGTTTGGATTGAAAGCTAAGGTCATCTCTCCTACTAGTTTGAAATTATATATTTCATATGTACATAAAATAAGAAAAATAATTTTCAGGACTGTATCATTTAAAAAAAAGAAATTATTGTTCAGACAAAATGTATCCACACTAAATAACAGCATACATGTACTGCAGTAGCCCACGATATTTTTATGTACACATGCGAGATTACCTACAATAACCCTTTAAGCCGAGTTCCTGTGCTGAGTAAATAAGTAATGGAAAAAAAAATTGAAAAAAGTATTGCTTGCAATAGGAAACTTAAATCCTGAAATGAAAAATTCCTGATTTCCATACTGCATATTTACTTTGATGGAAGCCAGCAATCTGTTTCTAGAAATAGATCACTGTTCCCAGTGCTAGCAGCCCACAAATGTGGTGATTGTTTGTCCCTAGTTAGGAATAATATTGGAAATGAATACACCAGACTTCAGGACGTGATCAAGCTTGACATCTAGGGCTCAAGTTTGACCGAAGATACAGTAAGAAGTTTTGACTGGATGCTATCTTAGATCTGTAGACAGCCGACCTTTAGGGTTAGATTCTTGCACCTGGTTTTGTCTGAATTTGAAATTCTACTGATGTAAATCTCTTGAACCGGTGGGTATTGTCCAGAGTCAAGCATATTGGAATTTTAAAAAAGGTTCAGTGGGTGGACTAATATATTTTGCAGGCACTACTAGTTTCCCTTGCTCTTCAATGACCCTTCCCCCCCCCCCCCACTAATTTTATTTGCTGGCTCTACTTCCCTGTTTCAATTAAAAGAAAAAAAGGAGAAAAGGTGGAAATCTTCCACTTTGCCAATGAAAAGTCAAAACAGATTGCTGTGAATGTCTCATCAAAAGATAATATTTAATATTTTCTATTTCTTTTTTTCAGAAAATTACTTGATATTTGTTCATTTTCAATTTTTTTTTTTTATTGGCTTAATTTTTGCATTTTCTAATCTTGTAAAGACCCTTGGGCATCTTTATAGGCTGATTCATCTGACGTCATCATCACAAAAATGTTGGATGCGCCATTCCGGGAATCAATGTCCCTGCAGGTTAGACAGTGTAGCGCACATTTTACGCAACGTTTACATGCCTAAAATAATTGTTACCTGCAATTTGACTCCCATAGCGCCGAGCATGGCAGAGAGTAGCAGCGTGTCATATTGGTATAAGGGGTCAGTCTTAATGATAAATATCAAATATTATTAGTAAAAACTCAAAACAAAAAAGATGTATCTGATCGTGTCTTGCATGTCTATAATGCACGTCTCTAGTTTCATAATCTAATTACTAGTAATTAATTTGAGTAAACAAGCTTTTCATATGCAGTACTCAATTACATGCATGTACAATTACAGATGCACGTTGACAATAGGCTTCATTTACACAATTACGCCATGTGTTCATGCAATGAAAACATAGAGAATGGCCTCAAAAAATTGAAAATGATGGAACAATACATGTACGGCTTATTGCGGGGGCAAAAGCAGCTGATAAATTGCATTTAGCAAATTTGTTGTTATGCAGGTTTGAAAACGTCACACGACCGGATGTGCCTGCACACACAAAATAGTTGAACTTTACAGCTGATTATAGATAAAGGCTGAGGCAAAACTGCTAGAGTCAATACTATAACAAAGTTCACAAGATATGTTTTTTTTCTCAGCTCTTAAAAAAAACCAACAGCAACAACAAGAATTGAATTGTTTTGGGTTTTTAAAGGGTGTGCGACAACATTGGTAAGATTGAAAGTATAAATGTTTGCAGATTTACATAACCTATGTTGTATAAAGACGGTCTAATGGAAACTTCTATTTACATATATTTTGCCTGAAATGCTAAAGTTTTTGAGAAATGAGTAAAACAATTAGTTATGATCTTGTGAGTCCAAAACGACGATAATTGAAAACAGTAAAAAAAAAAAAAAAAAAATTAAAATCATGTGAGGGGAATTTCACAATTTTCTTGTGATTCCGATGACCGATTGAGATTACACTTTCACAGGTTTGTTATTTCATGAATAGGTTGGGACACATGAAGTTCATATCCTGGTCTTTGACAATTACCGGTGATGTCGGCATGCTTTAGGCACACTGGCACTCTCTCCTCATCTGCTAATTCAAGTCAAGGTACATTAACCGAAGAAAGTGTTTAGCTTTAAAAACCACTTTACACAGATCCTCCTTTTAAAAATCTTCTTGGTTAGTTTTAGATGAGTCCAACAATCACAAAAATGAAAAAAATTATAGAAAATATGAACAAAGTCGTGGCATTGCAAAGGTTAATGTGCTACATGGCTTTAGAGTTTACATTAGATTGTAAACAATTCTTTACATGTATCTAACCAACCACTGAAGCATCCAGAAACCTTTCACATAATCCCTTCGGACAAGAAACTGTTTTTCCCCCAGCCAGCTGAGAGGCTGACAGGAGTCCATTCACCCTAAGACATAAATGCACATTTCCAACTCAGCCGATTTTTACCTGTACGACAATGTGTACAAATTCCTACAGAAATACTCCAACATTACTGCGCTTAAACTCCTGAGTTAGCCGCATCTTTATTTGATTATATCCAGAAGACCTTGAAGACTGTAGGCCTATAAAACAACAACAGACTCCTCATCCCCAGATTCTAGATACAAGCTGTCATCATTTACGTTTCAAGACTGCATGTCAGAACTGCATCCTTACAGAGTTCACATCCTAACAGGTAACAATCCAAGAGACAAACCGTGAAGAACTAGCGCACCCAGCTGATAGTCCGATGAAATAGCCAGCTGAGTCAAACTCAAACGTATCTTGATATTTAAGTCTGGATTGTTGGTTTGAGTTACACTACAGGTACAACCAACGGGCACAAGTTGCTCCAGTGGTGATGAGAACTGTCATCGTTTATACTGCTAAACAGCGGACCATACCATTTAGCACGCGGGGACGATTCTAATCATGTAGGAAACCACCAGATGCCAGCTGTACATAGCTTGCCAATTATACGCAAATGATATCACACCTTGTTATGGTTCAAGCCCATTGGTAAATGGGAAAGCCCCCCCTTGTTTTAATTAAGCAAGATCGTGCCGTGCAATGTTAAAAGGCAATCCAAGCACTTACCGTGTGTGTGTATACTACATGTGTTTTGATCAAGTGTGTTTGAGTTTACAAAAGCTGGCTTAAAAATGCCTGTGCACTCTATCGACGATTTAGGTTTTTTGTCAAAGTGTGGCAGAAGCTAAAAACTTTAATTTACGGCGGTATCGGGAAATATTGCCACTACGTGCATGAGGTATAATTACAGTTATCATGTGCTCATACTGGCCTCTTTGATTGAACATGAAGTATGAATGATTCATCCACAAACACCACGGTTCCATTTATCCCTCGGAACTGAATGATGTATTAGGTACCCTGGAATATTTGCAATATACAGAAATATCTCTGAAAGAACTGTGCAAAAACATTAGAAAGAAAGCAGATATATTCAATAAATTACTTGAACTGCACAGAGTTTAACTTGCAGGGGTGGTGAGTTCCATTTATCCCTCGGAACAGAATGATGCATTAGGTACCCTGGAATATTTGCAATAAACAGAAATATCTCTGAAAGAACTGTGCAAAAACATTAGAAAGAAAGCTGATATATTCAATAAACTACTTGAACTGCACAGAGTTTAACTTGCAGGGGTGGTGAGTTTCACTGCTGACAAAAAGCTGTGATGCATGCTCCAAATTGTAGGATGCATGTTGAATACCTTTTAGTAAGCCCTGGAATTATCATAGTTTTCACAGAGCTTTGGGGAACAGTATCCTCAGTGCTAGAGAAGCAGTGCATAGTTTTTTTCATATGGACAAAATGACATTTTGTCTTACATTTTGGCAGACATAAAAATTCTGAAATCAGATAAAAGTCTGAAATTTCTCATTTCTCAAGAACTGTGCAAAAACATTAGAAAGAAAGCAGATATATTCAATAAATTACTTGAACTGCACAGAGTTTAACTTGCAGAAGTTGTGAGTTCCATTTATCCCTCGGAACAGAATGTTGCATTAGGTACCCTGAAATATTTGCAATAAACAGAAATATCTCTGAAAGAACTGTGCAAAAACATTAGAAAGAAAGCAGATATATTCAATAAATTACTTGAACTGCACAGAGTTTAACTTGCAGGGGTGGTGAGTTTCATTGCTGACAAAAAGCTCTGATGCATGCTCCAAATTTTAGGACGCATGTTGAATACCTTTTGGTAAATCCTGAAATTATCATAGTTTTCACAGAGCTTTGGGGAACAGTATTCTCAGTGCTGGAGAAGCAGTGCGTGTTTTTTTTCATATGGACAAAATGACATTTTGTCTTACCAGGCAGACATAAAAATTCTGGAATCAGATAAAAGTCTGAAATTTCTCATCCCTAAACCCTTTCGAAATGTGTTGCTTTTTAATTTTTTTTACATTGTACAGATTTTGGGGTTTCATTTTTTTTTTTTTTTTCTTAATGAACATTTGTAGTGTCTTTTTAAAATTTCTGTGAGCAATGTCATTTTCTTCTTTTGGAGATTAATAAAGTTTTACGATGTCAGATATCATTTCATTTTATTTATTTCGTTTTCTTTTATTAATTCTGGTTGTGAAGCCAAGGTCTCTCAGAAAAGCGAACTTAATCGCTGTACTAGCCAAGAACCCCCATGGAGAGAAGACAAAGAAGGAAATGAATGAATAATTTAGCGTCGCAACGAGAAAATATGGATAGGAAATTACAACACAGTCTGGAAACTCACATAAAGGTGGTACGTTTACCCTGAGGAATGTTGCTCTACTCTTATGAGAGTGTGACTAACATGCCAAGTTTTTAAAAGTTGTCTGCTTGCCAAAGAGTTAACCTTCCTTCCATTAGAACAAAAACGGGACATGTAGACGTGCATCTTCCTGGAGGCAACAGAGGCAATGGCCTCCATGCTCCTGACCATTGCCTTGGTGCCCCTTAAAATGATCCCCCTTTACAGAGGGGGGGGGGGGGGAAGGGCCTTGCCCTTACAAGAATACCAGGTCTGTACATATCCTTTTAAATTAATCTCATGCAGTTATGATTTCAAGTTTGAAAAATTCTCCCGGAAGCTAAAAATCCAAGACTTTAATGATATTTGCATCCAGAGACTTCTCAAGCATACTCCCACAGGATAACTTTGCGTTTTGTGTTTCAAGAGAAGGTCTACAGATAAACCGATAACCACGCTGAGTTTATCTAGACTGCTAATTCAATCAAATATTGCCCAGGGACATTCATTCACAGCAGACAAAAAATAATTTTTTGACCACCGCTGATTATTTGCAGGATCAGGAGGGATTAAAACCAACCAGTGTTTGACTTTGATGGAACGATCCAGACTTTCAAATATGCATTGTGTGTTGAGTGGGCCACGGGGACCTCCTCACAAATTGACAGATGTTGGCAGTCAAAGGGGGTCATTTATATCACATCAACCAAGAATTTCCCTTGACCTCTCATTTTATTTTTTTTTCACATTTTTTAGCAATCAATTGGGTCCCATGAGAAATGGCAAACAAATTGAAATTGTTTTGCTCCAGGCCTCTTAATTAGTAAGATACATGCTAACAAACTTTGAGCTTATTAGTGATACCTGGCAAATTCAAGAGCCCATATCTCAGAAACTATAGCACCTAGATAGCTAATTTTAATGCCGTTTTGAAGCTTAGTACATACCCTGTAAGTTTCTATAAAAACCTACACCAAACCAGAAAAAGTTACCTCAGATTACAAAGCTCAAAAATTAGTCCTAGGCTCGATTTCCTGGGCTCGAAAGAGCTAAGATTGATCTAAAGATGTGTATCAATCTGTGTAAAGCAAAGTGTAATGTCACACTGCAAATCTCTATGGTGATATTGACAAATCATCTTAAGATGAATCTTAGTGCTTTGTGTAATCGAGCCCAGTAAATGTACAAACTTCTTGTGAAAAACTGGCTAGTTTTGTTCGTAAGGAAAAACCATAGTTTCAAATGTCGTCAAACTTTTTTGTTAACATGGCAAAAATCCCTGCTTCTGTTTCTTCATTCCTTATGCCGGAAATTTAAATTGTCTGTCATATTTTGAGCACATCTTGCGTGTGTGTAAATCTTGATGGTAAGTAATTGCGGCAGACTCTTGGGCATTTGCTGCACACCCAAAAATGGCATGTTTGTCAAAAAAACACCTATTTCACTCTCTCAAATGCATTTCTTATGATAGAATATCATAATTCTGAGAAGATCTTGAGTCCAATTTTTAAGCTTTTCTCACACACAAAAAATCATCAAATAAAAGCAAGATTAACGCAATTCCAATTTCGATGATCCTCGCAGCCAATTGTTGTGAAATGAGCGTGGCTTACAGAGGATTTACGACACACTTATAGGAACATGTTAAGCCAGCAAGATTTACAGTGGTTTGGTTTGGAGAGTGACACGAGCTGTTCCCATGCTCATTCTAAACAGGAATCATTCCTTTATCAGAACCTAATTTTCCTCCCAATAGTGATGTGGTTATAAAGAATTTCTGGTATAAAAATGTGAATTCTAGTACCTGTCCGTTTCAAATCACCATTTCCACCTTTTGTGTTTACTCATTTTGTTTTCAGTTATCGTGGCTCTTCATTTAATTTCTTATTCTTTTTTTGTCAGTGAGGTGGGGGGGGGATAGCTGAAGGTGCACAATGCTTTTTATAATCAAACAAGTTTTTTTTAATGAATTTCATTTCCTCTTTTTTCACCCTAGACCGGAGTAGCAGCACAAAGTCACTGATAGCAGGCACCTGCTTATCTGGTGTCACCTGTAACATATCCGGCGCTTACCGATACTGGATCCTTGCTCGGTGGTTACTGGCAAACTTGCCCTTTGCTGTTTGATTTTACACTGTCCTTTGGATATAAGTGTGAGTGAATGGAGTACGTGTCAACAAATATGGAAGTTTACTTTTGTCATAGAGTATGATTCCCGGGACGTACGTGTATGGGCATGCATCCTGTTAATTTGGGCAAGGAGGTATTTGGTACACAGAATAATGTGACTTGGGTGACATCACTCCACAATCAAATTTATGCATAACTGTGTGCGTGCACACAGCCGAGCAGAAAAACATCAACTTTGCAACAGTTTATTGAACAAACGTGACATTTGACGATGTCTTCAACTCTGACTACATCTTCACTTGGGTGCTGTGCTCAAGGCTATCCAATAATACTCAAAACTACATCTTTACTTCAGTTGTTTTGCCCAAGACCATCCTATAATACTAAAGACTACATCTTCACTTTAGTTGCTGTACTCAAGTCTGTCCAATAATACTCAAAACTACATCTTTACTTCAGTTGTTTTGCCCAAGACCGTCCAAAAGTACTCAAGACTACATCTTCACTTTAGTTCATGTGCCTAAGACTGTCCAATAATACTCAAGACTTCATCTTGAAATCATGTCATCATTTTAAGTTACCTCTTAACACGCCAAAAAGCAAAATTTAGTTACGTTATATGTTATGAAAAGTTGCCTGTGCTCCACAAGAAAAGAAGTCTGCACAAAAGGGTACCGTACTTGTACTTGCTCTTTCTTAAACCTAAATGTAATAGGCAAGATATTTGGTCATTGGAAAAAAGTAGTCAAACTTCATTAAGTACAAGGGCTGACCAACATGTACATATAGTGTTGGCTCTAACAGATCTTTCAGGCTATTTAATAACAAATTTGCAAATTTTTCTGAACCCCAAAAATCGGAAACCAGACTTAAGTAGAAAGAACATCGTGCCTGATGTAACCGTTGTAAGTTTTCTTTTAAATTAGGCTTTAACTGAGCATAAACTACCCGAGTGCCCCAAACATGAACCAAATATAAGATGTAGTTCCCATCAGTTAGTGTTGACTCAGGAACAGGTGAATCATTAGAGACCCATGCTAAAGTCTGCCATGTACAACTTCATGTACAATGAATCCCCCTACCCCCCCCCCCCCAACGCACACACACAATTAACTTGGCAACCCTTTCCGTTTTCACACCTGCATTTTCCTGCCAACACATTTTGAGATTTCCATGCCAACGATGTTTACCAGTGAGTGTTCGGTGATGGGTTTTTTAGTGTCTATGAAATGAATGCTTTGTTGATGAAGGGGAGGCGCGATAAGATTGGATGACTTACCCGGTTGAGATTGTAGAGTTCCTCAAGGTTGGCTTGCATCTCTTCACATCTCTTGGCTTTCTGCAACAACAACGGAGAGAACTATTCAACGCTAATCAGTCATTTCATTCCAGGGAAGGAACTGCTTGTGGAACTACTTGCCCCTCTCAAGTTTCTCATGAACATTGCAGTCTAGATAAACTTTAAAGGTTTCAATTTTGTCATGGTAGTTATATAAACCATGTAACCTGTGCCATCAAATGTTCACAGAGCCTGGACTTCCGGCGCAGGCACGATTTGCCCAGTGAAAAGAAGAAACTCCAAAATACGATAATTTATGGAGATTGCTCTGTCTGATTTTAAAAATCGGGGCATTCTCAAAATTTATTCAGCTGTTACTTTTTATAACTCTTGAATTTATATGGAAATTATGACCCCAAAAATGTAAAACTTCCCATACGACCTGTGCGGTATCTTGCCTGCCAGAAAGGCCCTGGAATGTACAAGGTCACTCTTTTTGTAAACAAAGGTTACATGGTCTATAGTTCAATAGAAATCATTTGTGACGGGTGTAAAGATTACCATTTTGGTTTAACCCTACACCCATGTGTGATACTAATTAGTACTTCTCGACTCCTATGGAAAAAAAACACCCCTATAACAAGACAAACAAAAACCAAAAACACAGGCATACTACTCGGGCGAGATTCAAACCCAAGACCCCAGCATTGTAGGTCTTGACCACTTGTGCCCGGTGACGAGAGTCTATTTCGAATCCACTAATTAGCTTCAGGTACAGCAAACAATTTAACAGATGTAACATTTTGCATCGGGGATAATGGAAATATTTTGTTGTTACCCTACACCGATGTGTGACGGTAGGTGTACAATGGACTCTTGACAGGCTGTGCACGCAAATAGTTGCAGAGTTGATACATATTGCATGAATACTAGGACTCGAATTTGGGGGTAAAATTCCACAAGACTGCAGGGCTTGTAGCCCAAATTTTGAACAGACCTGAACTTATTTTACAAGAACAGACTCTTAATGAGGAAGATTCGTCTACAAACTTTAATTTGAAAACTGTTTTTATTTGAACAAGCATGATTAAGAGAAGATCTATCTCACTTGTCTTGCGGGTAAATAGGACTATATTATTTTGATACTCAAAAGAATTGAAAGATATTTACTTCACTCAAAAGTCAATATTTGAACATCATTTCTTTTTGTTAAAGTTATTACACAGTGAGGTATTATTATTCAACTGAAAAACACAAGACCGCCAGACTCGTCAAGCCGTGAGTTTACTGGCCCAGTGCTAAAAATTACTGGCCTCTGGCCAGCAAGCCAGTGTATAGTTCAAGACCTGAATACACACGACTGGATCTTGATAACTATTTCTACTGAAGTATGCATGATTGACGCAGGGAAGTGCACAAAATTGTCTGCATGGCTAAAGAGAGACAGAAAATGTTCGGATGTTTCACGTGTTGGATCATTCACTTGAAAGGTTTGAACAAAACTGCAACATTTCTTTCGTGGGCGTGAACTTTAAACATGTAATTAATTTTGCTGCCTTGAGAGTTTGTAAAAATTGATTTTTCTATGTATTTTTCTATTTCTAATAATATTTTATGTTTATTGGCTTTGTAAATTAAAAAATGTTGATTGCGTGATTGTTTCTCTCTTACTTTTTGTGCCACTGTAAGTTTTTTTTATCATCTGGATTGCCTTCAGATAGTAATTTGTTTTGCTTTTTGGTTAACCTCAGGCTTGTTCTCTGAAGTCCTGTTCATATTTTAAAACTTTTTTCTGTATTGTTTGAGTGCTGCCTATAAATAAGTAAATAAATAAATAAATAAATGAGTAATTAAAAAAATTACTAAGGCCCTACTCCAATCAAATGACTTCAGCTAAGGCTATAGCTTTGAATATGATGAACATAAAACGCAACTTTTAAAAAATAAGAACCATTACACAAAACGTGCAATTGGAAACCAGCTAGACTGGATACTCTTTCCAACAAAACTCTTGTACCATTGCAAAGTAAGAATATCAGCGACAAAATGAATAAGTCATCTCATACCTCAGACAGCTCAGCATTTTTGACCTCAAGATGTGCTTCAGTTTCTTCACATTGATGCTGTAAATGCAAAATAGAATAGAAGTTAGAATGACGACACGATCTCCAAGTGACCAAGTTTATCATTTCAACAAACTTTCTTGCTATTGAAATTGTACAAAAACTAACTAGCATTTAAAATTATTTAAATGTCAGTAATGCTGAGGTTTTTTTATTTAAACAACAGCAGTCGGTTTACACAACAATCTGAATTTGAATTGAACTTGGGCTCATGAACTACATTGTGGAGATATTATCCTTTATGTCATCAAGTTTTTTTCAAAATCTATACATATTTGCACGGTTTTGATGGATTCTGAATTCGATGCAAATTTGATTTTATAACCCCTACCAAGCATGGGGGTCTGTGTAACAATCGGACCTTAAATTATTTTTACAAAATAATTATAGAGTCTTATATAGCACACATATCGCCAATAAGGTACTCAAAGTGCTCGAACAAAGAGAAACATTTAAGACAAGTTTTTGAGCATTTTGAATTATGAGATGATTTATGTAGCACCTTATAATGGTTTACAAGGTGCTGCAGTGCATTCAGCAGCCACTGCCATCAATACAACGGCAAACTCCTTCTCTAAACGATCTGGGTTCTTTTATGTGCATTACACAACACATGGGACCTACGGCTTTACGTCCCATCCAAATGACGTAGCAATAATGGTAAAGTATCTTGATTAAGTATCAGGACCAGGACTCGAACCCATACCCTGCTGATCAGAAACACCAGAGCTTGAGTCCAGTGTGCTTGACCGTTCAGCCACGACACGCAACATGGTTGATACTAAAAAAGCCTAGAGGATTAATACAGATCTTCAGAGTACTCTAAACTTTCCTAATAGATCACCTTTTTCTTTTGTAAGGCTGTTTGCAACCGACGATGGTCCTCCTGTAGCGCTTCAGCATCAGCGATGTTAATACTGAGCTGTGTACAAAAATAACACAGTTAACACAACTATTAAAATGCCAAGTAATAAACCATAATGGAAACTGACTGGGTAAATTTTAGATAATTATTGGTTGAAAAAAAGAAAAACCTGACTAGAGCAGGATTTGAACCTTTGACCTCCAGATTAACGTAATGGTGCTCCATCAACTGAGCTATCTATCCCTAATGTTGGCAGTCTCCCTATTTTGTCAATACCTTTGTTTGGGGATGCCAGTCAGAAGCCATACGGCAGTTACAGGTTGATTCAGCCGTAGCCGTACATAGCCATAGCCGTAGCCGTAGCCGTAGCCGTAGCCGTAGCCATAGGCCCCAATTCGGACTCTGTCATCGGATGTCAACAGTACATGGGTCCGTTCATTCCACACCAGAACTTTTTCATTGCTCAAATGGTCAAATTCAATGTGATTTTGATTGAATACATGGAAATTTGGGAGCGGACTAATAAATTTCCCCCCTACAAAAATGTGTTTTTTTATACCAAATTTCACACTGGAAAGGTATAAATTCGTCAGTGATATTTTACACAGTTTTAACGCACAATATATTTGCAATAAGAACCGCTGTACTTTTGTGTGTTGCATAAAAAATTACTTCTGCAAAAATCACAATGCGACAGGTAGCTTGTTCAAAATGTCTGCAAAATGTCAGACTCTGGTCTGGTCCATATACCCGACGCGATCAATGTATTATAAATGTAAGACTTCAAAGCAATTGCCCTGAACAATCTCCAATGAGAGACTTTTTTTTAGTATTTGTGAAATTTTACTGAGTTGTCGAGAAGAAGGCTTTCTGCTTAGATTTCATTCTAATCTGACCTTTGCACACTACAGTGCACCAATTTCACATCTCATAAAACATTCTCTAAAGCAACATTTGTTTGCTTTCTGTATTTGCTATTTATATGTTTGCACCCAAACAAATAATCCTTTCATAAAAACATTTTTTTCCGACTGCCTTCTGAATTTTTTTTTTAAAAACCTGAAGAAACATTGAAAAAACATATATATTCTAAATCACTGTATTTATTTAGTGTATAAAACATTAACTTTATTTTGAAGCTTTAGGATTACAAGTTTGCTGAAAAAACATTTTTCCGGTTGGGATTAATATTAAACAGAACCAATCATTGAAAAATACAAAATTCAGGACCTTTTTATTACCTTTTCTTGTATTTCTTGCAGTTTAGTCTCCAGTTCTTGTTTTTTGCTTGCCTAAACAAAAAAGTCATTAGTCAAAAAGAATTATTAACAAATGCATAAAAACTGGAAAACTTTAAGTTGATTGGCACTGATTTTGCACAAAAGACTGCCTTTTCTGGCACTAGTTTTGAAAAACTACCACTTTACTCACCAGAAGAAGTAACAATTGTTAGTTTATAATGACAAATGAGATTGTAGATTTTATGCTTGAATGTAAACACTTACTAATGAAAGGTCAGATCACTTTTTTAACAGACTTTGAGACAATGAAAATTTGACTCTATTTTTATCTTACTTTATTATCTCACAACAGAAACCCGTACCTCTAACTGCAAACTAACTAACTTGTCATCCAAACAGCGTTTCTCTCTTTGCTGAAATGAAAAAAAAAAGTACAAGAAAAGATTGAAGATATTTTCATTTTGCGGGTCATCCAGGGAAAAATACATAATTTGGGGGGCATTTCAAGTAACGAACCATTCACTCTGAATTGTGATCATCTCCAATTTTTGACCGAAACACGGAGTCACGAACATGCCTAGCATGCAAGAGACTGGTAACCTAGCAATCACCATGGTGTTGACTCTGAAAATCCTTCCTCCACACTGTTTTTATTCTAACATTCTAAGGTAGGAAAATAGTGCAAACAGTAAAAAAAAAAAGACCAGTACAAATAATATAAATACAAATGTGTTTACACTTTAACCTGTGTTGTATTTTTATGGTGGAGTTTGTCTACAGATCAATCTGTTATAATTTATATGAGAAACAGTGTACACACAACTCTGCTGGTTGCACAGTCATTGTACACTGTTTCTCATCTAACTATACATACTTAGATCAGAAAATAACAGAGACTCACTATCAAGGTGTATTTCTTGAGCCATTCCTTGTTGGTTGATTTTAATTCTTCATTTTCATCTCTGATTGACTGGCTGCGCTGCCAAACTTGCTGTAAACTATAAAAAATGTCATGGTAGACATGATAAGACGGATACAAATATTTATGCTTTGAAATAAACAGAGTCGTATAGCTCCACTTAAGAGAGGAAAAGCAATTATGATAATTTCATGGAAAATCAGTTGCGTCCCAGAAAAATACTAGTTACTGCACTTGTTATTTCTTTTTTAAATAATCATATAGATTATATCGTTACGTTGTCACAAAAATACTAAGAATGTATTTTTCAGTGATGGACATAACAAAGTAGTTTGGGGAAGTTCCTTTTTGTAAGTAGGTACTATAAAAGTGGGTCGCCATATCGTCGCCGTATCGGTTGTGTCGATTTTGAGCTCACATAATCGGTTTAACTGAGCATAAACATTTGTGCTTGCTATGTGTTTGTGTAAGTGGAACACATCCCTAGTCATTGCCTTGGCTTTATTCTGAAGTGGAGTTTTAGGAAGTGGACCTAGCCTTCTTGGTGGGTCATGGTCAAGCAGTTCAGAGCCGTTAAGAGCACCGGACTAAAGCTCAGCAGAGTGTGGGTTCGAGTCCTGGTCGTGGCACTCGTGTCATTGAGCAAGGTAGTTTACCACTATTGCTTTGTCCTTCAGATGGGACATTAAGCCGTCCCGTGTACTAGGATTGGTAGTGTACGTAAAAGAATCCAGAACACTTATCCTGGAAGAGTTTCTGGTTCACGCACCCTTTCTGCAGGTTTCCTCAGGCTTGCGAGATATCAGCGATAAAATTCACTTATGAGGCATCCTTGGTTTCATTACCAGAAATATATCAGGGCCCCATTTCATAGAGCTGCTTAATTTAAGCAGACAATATTGCTTAAAAAATTTCTGCTAAGCAGAAATGAGCAGGATACCAGTCATAAATTGTACTTGTGGTATGCTAGTTCGGCTGGTAACCTTATTCTGAGTATAGTTCTTTTTGTACTTGAGCAGCTCTATGAAATTGGGCCCTGGTCTGCTGGTCTCCAGAGATAAAAAAAGAAACCTCCTACCTCTTGAGTTCTCCCCTGAGACTCTCAATCTGGCACATCAGCTGATCGTTGGTATCATCCGATGTTTCAACTTGAGTCTGTAGCTTCCCATTGTGCTCACTCAGCTTACGGATCTGGAACTGTAGATCTTCAATCTGATTTTGCAGCTCCGACATATCCCTGTCATCGGTACAGAAAGACTCGATCTTTTAGGCAAGGTGCGTTTGTTTTTTTTGTAAACCGTTATGAGGTTCCAAATGGCTAAGCATAGGTCCCTAACGTCCTGTAGTGAATGTGTAAATCACCATGGACAGCATTGTGAAACTGAAACAACTATGTTTCTGAACGGGCGGCAAAATTCAACCTAAGCAGGTGCAGAATACAGCTAAACTGTGGTGACATCTGAATAACAATAAGCATTATATTAAAATACATTTTTGCAACTTCCCTTTAACCAACAATTTTAATGATGCTCAAAAGTGCTGGTATTATGTACTTGTGTCAACATCGGGAACCATCCTTGGAAATTCCAACAGTAAATTTTAAATAGTATAAAAAAGGGGACTTGATACTGCACACTGCCTACCAACCACTATGACCTTGGTATAAACTCAATAGATTGTCATGGTCTCACATTTGGAGACAAGAACGGTCATTGTCAAAGTCGTGGTTCACACAATTGCAGGCATTCTACACCCTGGGTAAAGACTTCTTGTTAAGACTTCTTGTTAAGACCTCTTGCTTGTAAAACTAAATACATTTCAGACACAAATGTTTGTATCTGTTCTTCTTTTTTCATACTCTAGATTCATATTTTCATTATAAAATCAATTCTACTAACCAAACAATATTGTAACACTTGTTGCAAGGCATATATAGGTAAAGCAGTGATCCCGTTTCTCCCTTTGTTCGTGGCAACATGAGGGTCTACCGCCTGCCGATCTCGGTCTCACCCCCCTAAAGATAATAAACTTTCTCAGGACTTACGGTGGTGAGTCACCTCCTTGTGCTTCAAGACTCCCATAGCTACATGAGGATAAGTCAAGCGAAGCATCTAACAGACCTGCAAGATGTTAAACATAAGACGTCTGTCTCAGAAGACGATTAAACCAGGAAATAAGCGCTTCCGTTTTGTTCAGACAAACCATTCCCCCCCCCCCCCCCACAAAGAGGGCTGTGTTTTTACAATGGAAACCTTTAGAAATAGGTCAGGCGTGTGGAAATGCAGTGAAGTGCTTGTGAAAACAAAAATTGAAGGTGTAGGTGGCCAGCTGTGGGCTGGAACCTGAATGTAGATTGTTCAGGCATGCTAGTTATACCGATATATCCGATTCTAAATGTCCTGAGAAAAATCGGATTACAAATTTTAATAGATTTAGTATCAGCTTACTGATTGGAACATGAAAGGTATTAAGTTACACAAACGAGCAATAATTACTTCTGGAGGTATACTGAGCAAGAATTGAAGTTTTGTTGCTCAGAATTGTCACTGAACCAGAAATTTTATTTCATAAAACCTTCCTTCTGTTTCATATTCACGTCTTAATACACATGGATCAAATAAATGACGGCCTTGTACTACATATGCACGGAAACAAGTCTGGGAAATTGTTACCATTCCCATTTACCCTGAGACACATTTTAGGCCATAAATTGTATCTCCAAGAAAATAATGTTTTTAATTTAATCACATTTTCTGTTGGTTTGCAAGGCAAGAAAATGTTAAAGTCAATTGATCAAAAACACCTAACAAACACGTATTCAATAACCATAGAACAGCATTTCCTAAAAAAAGAAGGGAAAAAAACTAACAAAACCACTAATAATATTTATATTTGCTAATATTTAGGAGGCAGATTCGAATTGAAAAGTTTTAAAATTGATAAAACTCTAAAAGTATGTGCCGAAACGCGCTCGACCACAGAATTGTTTGGTTTTTACTGGCCCGATGCTAACATGTCCAGACTCTGGCCACAGGGCTTGTGGGATATTTAAGCTCTATTACATGTAGGCTCTCTCTACAACAGCCCATCAGATTTAAAGGAAAAGAATGGTGGCTGTGGAAGTTAATAATACACATGAAAGTAATTCATGATATTAAGTCAGAAATTATTTGTAATTGCATTCAGGGTTATATTTCAGTCAAATTTTCTCTTTCTTTGCAAGGCAGGACAATTTAAAGTTGATGTGACATAAACACCAACCTTACTTGTAGTGTTCCATAAACACATACCACCATTTTTTTAAATGGATAAACAGAATTAGGAGATCTTCAATAAAAAAAAACCCAATGAAACTACCTTCCTAATGTTTAGCTGATCCTTACGATCCTCACATGTCTAAACAATATAAAAAAAGTGATAAATGTGCTGAAAAGTCTAAACATTATAAAGTCTTTAAAAAAAACCATTCTCACCACTTAGCAGACGTGACGTGTCTGACTTTCTTGTTTTCCAGTGTGATCTAGTTGTACTACTGAGCGGGGTGGACACTACACAGAAAAGACGAGACAAACAAACAAATGCAAACAAATAGAATGACTGCATGAAATGATGCATAAAAAAAAAAAAATCTCATGGCCAATTTAATGACACTGGGCGAAGTCATACATAGTAATTGATGTGACCAGTGAATGAGAAGTATTCACTGGTCACATCAATTACATAGTAATTGATGTGACCAGTGAATGAGAAGTATTTTGGATAATCAAAGGCTGGAAATACATGCATTGTGCGTAGTATGCAACGCATAAAAATTCAAAGAACACGCCAAGCGATGCACTTAATTCCATTTATTCATATTGCATACTGCGTTATCCGTAAAAATGATGTGCATTGCTTGGCATGTACTTTCATCATAGATATTTTCCATATCTAGGATTTTCATTTTAAAGGATTGCACACTAAGCATTACGCACTACACATTACCCAATACGCAATACAGGCTACATTACACATTGCATTAAGCACTAAGCATTACGCACTACGCATTACGCAACACAGAATACTCATTACGCACTTTGCATTACGCACATTGCATAACATTTTTAACAGACACATGGATTACAATTCTGTGCTCACACAGCTCAACTTTACAATGTATAGTTAAAACATTACTTTGATGTCCTAATCACATTTGTACTTTTTGTGTTTACCCGTACACATTAAGCACTTGATACTCAGCACTTTCCCCGAGTCCTATGAACA
Source organism: Pisaster brevispinus (assembly GCA_023634235.1). Lineage (NCBI taxonomy): Eukaryota > Metazoa > Echinodermata > Asteroidea > Forcipulatida > Asteriidae > Pisaster > Pisaster brevispinus. The sequence goes on along the minus strand of JAMKCF010000010.1, from coordinate 17,897,882 downwards.
AAATCCACAGGCATTCTTGGTAGGGATTCGAACCCACTCCAGAGCAGACTGCTGAGCTTGCCGGGTAGCTAGAGGCAGTTCGAATCCAATAGTTTAGCAGCGGGTACCGCAACAATTTAATAGATATTAAATTCACATTTGGGATAAAGAATAATATTTGTGTTTTACCCATACACTGAATGTGTGTTAAACATACACAGTACTTTCTTCAGTCCTAAGAAAAAAATCCAATCGCATATTTTCACAATTGTGTTTGTGTGAAGTACATAAAATACTACATGTATATGACACCAGGCTTCTTCAACCTTACATGACTAATCAAAGACAACTTGCTTTAGAAATCAATCATTTCTTGCTAAAATGCCAAGTAAATGTACTGCTTGCAAGCAATGCTTCAGCATGCCTGGTTCTGCGCTAATATCGTTGCTCCACAAATAAATCTAACATTTTCTTCTTATCAAATTCTTTGATACTTAGTTCAGACTAAGACTTAGACTTAGGGAGTGGATGGAGCCAAATTGAAGGGATTCAAGTTAAAGCCAACTAGCTGTTCACCTGAAAAGCCGATAAAGTTTTTAAAACAACATGTCACAACAATGTATTGAGAATGATGACTGCACATTGTAAATTTAAAGTGAAGACAGGAACTCACTGCCGAAAAGGCTTGTTGCACTTTGATGAAGAGTGAAGACATAGGAACCTCCATGCCAATTTATTCAACTCATATTGATAGTGTGTGCCACTGATATAATTTTGAGCAGTGAAATCAAATTTGCGTCCGAGACATTGATATCTGCGGACAATTATTTCGTTTGAATAATACACAACGCGTTCAGTGCATACGAACAATGTGTGTCCACTGACAGTACAAAGGTTGCCATAAATACACTGCCACAGACAAATTAATGTCCCGGGTGGATGTCTGTTCAAGGACGACATTTCTTGTAGACTGGAAACAGGTTGATGCTTAAGGGAAAGAATTTGTCATTACGACACGGACAGCTCATTTCATAGAGACGACACAACTTGTTACTAGTCTAGTTGACGTATGCCAACCCCATGAGAAGGCCATACTGTACGTCATACGTTTTTGCCTGGTGTACATTAACAAATTTTTGCGGCATGATTCAATCAAACAGTCACAATAGTGAGGCTTGTACCCGTAGATTTGAAGGAGAATGAAGTGTTTTCAGAGGGGTACTGCTTATCTTTTGGTTTGAAATTGGACACCCTTCCATATTTTCGTACGTAAAAGTACTGTTTAGCAATTTACAGTCACGTCATGAATTTATAAAATCTGTCTACTGACTTTTTTGGAGGAGTAAATAGCATGTCTTTAGACCAGAGGGTCCAATTTTAGAGAGCTGCTTAAAAATATTCTTCTAAGAGAAAACAGGCAGGGAACCAGTCATAAACATTACACAAGACATGGTACTTTGGCTGGTAAACTATTTTGTGCTTAGCTAAATTTCAAAAGGTGGTAGTGTTTCTGAGATGTCGCCAAATGTCTGGAGCGGTTATGTCCACGCAGGAAGAATAATCCGCAATTGGAATACGCAATCTGAGAAAAGTTTCATGCATGAAAGACTTCTCAGATGGAATTTTTTTTAAATCCCTTTCTCTGAAACCACATTCCTTAGAAGGAAATGAGTTTTCAAAATGTTATACATTATCAGCAGCTGCAGTACTTCTTACCAAGTAAGTTTTATGGTCACAAATTTTTGGCCATGGTGCTATTTCTTGTTATTACAGGTGCCTACTGCACTTGGGGTATTCATACTGCTCGCAAATACGTCCATTTCGATCAGAAGCACAGTATGAACGAATGTGATGCAATCAAGCGGGAATATCAGTATTAAGAAAAAAGCCAAAACAGGCCGACAGGGGTTAAATTTTCAAAATATTTTTTTTGTAGATTTAAGTGCAAAAATATTATCTTATTTTATATATTGCCAACTTCCTTTCTGATAAATACCATCAAAAAGGGGTTAAAATTAGCATTGAAAGAAAAGGTGCCAATGTATTTTCAATTATTAACTCGACTTTAAACCCCTTTTTCTCAGTTTTATTCTCTCGTATCTCTTGGTGGTTCTACTTTCACAACTTTTGAACCAAAGGTGGTATCAACATGGGGTTTTAACAGTGTTAAAGCTTAGGCATTGCTCTTTTCAAATGTATTTTAAAAAATTAACAATGACCTGGGTCGACAAACCTCTCATTTTGCTTGATCGCATTACAAATGCTTAAACTTTCCTTTACACATATTCATGAGGAGACAGAATAAATGTAAACTTTGAAAAGATAAATAGCTCTATATAATTGCAAATGAAAACATGATATGGAAGCTACAATGTACCTCTAAAAGGTTTCCATATCTCAGACTGATTCTCCCAAATTTTCTTTTGACCAATTTGTTTTGAAGATTTGTAATGAATTTTGAAAAGTGTTGACCACCTACCTGCTCCGATGCCATCCAAATCAAGACTCTTGGCTTTCCAGTGAGGAGTAACAACACCACCAGGAGAAGAGATCAATCTGTCTTCCATGATGGCAATCATCTCAAGATGTCTGCAAAGGGGGAACGCAATGTACCAAATGAAATGAATCAATATAATCACAACCTTCACTTTTTAGAGTGAAAAACCCACAGGAAATTTACTGCTAAACCTTTGGCCCTAGTGCGTTTGCTTGAAATAGTTGCTTTCTACAGTGCACGTGGGTTTGACGGCAAAGGACTCGTGAGCTGGAATAGCATTGACTCAACATCTATATTCTACTTTTTGAAGGGAAACGTCCTTCGGAAAGGGGGATATGATACGTCTCTCAGATAAGGCATTCATCTGGAATAATATTTTGAGGGAAATTTTCAAGGTTCTAAACACACATCCTTGAGGATATTAGCCATTTCACTTTAACTGCCAAAATCGTAATGAATAAAATTGTTATGAACTTAGCAGACAGTGTTCATGTTTTGTGTGATCAACCATACACATGAAATAACAAACCTGTGGAAAAGTTCGGGGCTTAATTCATTACAGGTGAGCCAGGAGAAAGTAGTGAAAAACCCTGCACAATTTTCAGCATGTAACCACATTGTTTTAAATTTTGGTTGTAACAACCAAAACCAGCTGTTACGCTTTATTTTTTTATGTTTTCAGATATTTTTCTTGAATATGACTTCATTTTAAAGGGACATTTTCTTGAACTGAAATGTAAAAATTCTTTAAAGTTCCATCCCATTTTCGCCGAAAAATTGTTGACAAAAATGTTCACAAATAATGCCGTTTCAAAATGAAAAAAAAACATACAAAAAAACGGGCATACTGTATGCCCTAAGCAATACTCAAAATACATGCAAAATGCAAACATTTTTTCAACATGACTGATGGATGTGAGATAATGTCGGAATCCCAACAATAAGTCATTTTGTCTTTTTTTTAAATACCACTCTACGGGATACCAGAACTTTGTGTGTGATTACCGGATTTTTGTGTGCAATACCTTTACAATGAAAGTGTATAACTTTCTATAATCTATAAAAAAACAGCTATTTAAAACTTTAATCTAAATGTTTGGATCAAATTGGTCATAAATTGAACCTAGCATCTTTAAAGAACACCCCCCCCCCCAAAAAAAAAAATAAATAAATACTTGGCAATATCCTAACATAAACTGATTTGTGTCGGTAGAATGATGCCTTCATTTCCAATTCTAACATATAAATTATGCAGAGTTCTTACTAGTTAGTCATTAAAGTGCTACAATTTATTTTCCTCTCTGCAATAAAAAATTTAAAAAAATGATGCAAGTCAGACTCTGATCACAGTGAAGTGGAATAATAAGACAAATGCATGTTTTCCACTCCACTGATCCAAACAGCATCATGCAAATTGATTTGATTCGTAAAGCATGCTCAACATTCGTCAGTCAATAAAAGAACTTAACACCACTGAGCCAACCTGCTCCGAATTCTTTCCCCTTTGAATTTACCTGGAAGTCCATCATGCATGAAGGTGGACTAGCCTGGTTGGTCAACTGCAATAATTGGGCGAATCAAATCGCTACATGTAAATGGTTTCAATGTATTGCTGCCTAGAATATTTCTACAAAATATTTACATTGTACGCTGTTGCACAGCGTGAATTTTTACCCTAGGTGTTCCACCCTAGTGTGTATAGCACAGAAAATTTCCTTTGAAAATACTGTTTACCTTGTTTGAAAACATCCCTTCCCCCTCATAACGCCCTGTTTAAGTACATAGTACATTTAATAGATGTAAAAATAAAAAATTGTAACCAAAATAATAGTACATGTTACAAGGAGTGCAGGATCCAAACATAAATATATAACAAGAACAGGAAAGTAGTCTCCATTTAAACGAATAAACTAAAAATATTCATCTGCCTCATTTTTTGCACAACTTTATTGAACAGTTTCTGGAAAACCAATATGTAATCGAAGCGAGATGAAGAATTGTGGCTACGTAGACATTCCTCTTTCGTAGAGGATTCACGTATTCGTAAAGACAACATAGAAGCTATGCAAGATGTCAAGGTTTCCACGTGTACTCCCCAAGGAGCTGCAAATAAGCCTGCTCTCCCTTCCAATAAGGAAGCTCTGTTCTCAGTTTGGATCAAGTAGAGCAATTCATTTGCTTCAATCAACTAGACACAAACTGTAGGGATGAATCATTTAGTTTTTCTAGACCGCGTGTAATATGTAGTAGACACATGTAGCCACACTGGACAGTACCGACGGCAATCTGCATTTATCACGTCACAGAAAGACTGAGGGCGCTTGCACAAAATCTCCCCAACGGCAACATTCTTTTGAGGATAACTTAACAAGTGATCGCTTCTCTGGGAAAGCATTCTTTTTTTTTCAAGGATAAAAATATTTAAAATGTTGCTTTATAGAAACAGTGTGTATCAAAAGTAGATCATCAATTTTCACACATGTGATAGTTTAACAAAGCTTTCATTTTATAATCAGGGTCCTCTCCAGGATTTTTCAAAACTGTGGGGCATTCTGGACCCAAATTTTGGAAGTTTGGCCAAAGCATGCTGAATTGAAACAAGGTCCTCGGAATGTTTTCTACTTGGTGTTTATCTTTAGTTTTCAAAGCCCTACTGTCCAATCTGGAGCATTCTAAATGATTTTATCTTGATGATTTTTGTGAATTTTATCTGAAATCAAAACAATTTTTTTTATTCATTTTAAAATTTGTTTTGTGTATCGGCCGATACGTTAGCTTGTGCATCAGGGTATTACTGATGTGTCTTAAACAGTGTTTCGTTAATTTTGAGTGTGACATCATAGTTAATCATTATCAATGATTTCAAAATGACTGAATCTTTACCTCTGATTCTGAACGGTTTTTACCCAGCGTGCAATTCCATTCTGGTACGCAGCCAGGTCGATTTCAATGTCCAGTCCGGATGGATCCAACTGCAGAGCAAGCTCATCAATATCATTGGACTAGAGCAAAAACCAAAGAAAAATGCTAATTATTTCACGGAGACAGGTGTTTTGTGGTTCAAACAAGTGGATGTATGCAAACATGTTACTATGACTTAACCTTCGATGGAAAAGTTAAGTCAACAAAAATACAGAACAAGCACAGAGCATTGTTTAAATCACAAAGCAGAACAAATGTGTACACAATTCTGTTGCCTGACAGGCTGTTTAGCTGACTGACAATACATGTAACGTCATCCTGTTTATACTTTTCATAGCATGTGCGGGGTGAGATGGTCTATGAAAATGACAATTCCTGAAAGTTGGATTAACAATTTTCCTCTTGGTGTGAAGATGAAGCTCCCGGATTTGCAGGATTACATTGTAAATAGGCTTACAGACCCTCTAAATCATACCAAATAAATATCTCAAGGTTTGGTTACATAACAAGGGCCCGGTCTTTCATTTCTGTGAAGGGAATTTTCGAGGCTCTTTCATGAAAATCTGAAGGCACAGGGCGATCAATGAAAAATCTAGAAATAAGCAAAAAACCTAACTAATCATGTGCATGCATGTGGCACTTTGTGAGGGAATCTTGTTTTATACATGTACCACAGAGTCATTGTAGCGCATAGCCTTTCACCTAAATCTGAAGCTAAGCAAAATTGTTCGATACTTTAAGCAAAATGCACTCCTATATTCCACTTACCCTAGTCTCAAGATTGGTGGGAAAATCCACAAGACCAACTGGGCTTGTGGCTCAAAACTTTTACAAGACCAGAATCAAAATGAGACCAAAAATGTGTTCACACAGTTTAATATGAGGGATTTTTTTAAATATTTGAACAAGCACTAAGAGAAGATTTGTCTAATTTGTCTGTTGGGTAAGTAGGCTATAATTTGACACCGGTACTAAACAGAATTTAAATATATTTACAAGAGTCAAGCCAACAATTGAGCATTGTTTGTCTATCTTTTTACAGATATCAAAATTGGAAATAACAAGACTGCTGTCAGGCCTAGGAAGTACACTGCCTCCCCCTCCCCCGATAACTAAGCTAACTCGCCTCTGGTCTGTGGTCCAGTCTAAATTTTTTGAGCCCTGCATAATAAATCATTTTGAGTCAGGTTTTTGTTGTTGTTCAAAAACTTACTGACCAACTAAAGAGGCTGTAATATATAATTTCTTTTTTAAATCAAAATATTAAAACAGGACAGTGGATTAACAAGTTACCCCCTCCTCCACCTGCAGTTCTAATTTTAAAGCAATATAGTAAAATTTTAAAGCAATATAGTAAAAGGAGAAAAAAAATTCTATTTTTGAGTAGTAGATAACAATCTCCCTTCCTTTGCTAATAACAGAATACATAAGGTTCAGTGTTATCACAATAAATAGATTGATTGTCTGAACTACTACACCAGCTGTGAAACACTGTATTCATTCCCATCACTAAGCAAGTACTGGATAAAACAAGCAAAGACAGTTGTGAGTTTCTATTGTTTAGATCACAATGCTTAAATTGTTTTAAATATTAATCTTTCAATACCTATAAGGTAATTTTTTTGTTTGTTTATCAACACACACTTTCTCTAAATACACCAATGGTGCAAGGTGCAGTGGATGCTTGATTTAACTGCAATTTTGTAATTAACACGAGAGAAGTTAAAATAACATACATGTCAGACCTGGAATTTTATTTTTAAGAGGGCATGCTATTTTCATTTTGTAAAGGGCACTTCCATCGAAAAATCTTAGTATCCATATGGGAAACTTGTAAAGGGGCACCAAGGCCAAGACTAGGGCAACAAAGGTCATGGCCTCTGTGTGATTCAATGGTTCATAGTATTTTGTTTTTTGCAATAAAACAACGACAATCCAAAGATTTGAAAATTGACAGTAATACAAAATTTGAAGAGGATGGGGAGTAGAAAGGGAAAGGAAGTTAAAACCTCAAGTTGTACTTAAATAGACCTTTATCATGGTGCGGCCATCTTACTTTTCTCCCAGTTAAATCAATGTAGCCAAACCGAGGCTGGAAGGAGAAATAGTCCGGTTCCTTTTTGTACAATGAATGTTTGCATTCATTACTATTATTGGATACAGGGAACATGACCAAGATGGTGGCAGCATGATAAAAGTCTGTTATACCTCATTTGATCCAACAATCATATGTATGTGTTGTATGACTCTTGATACCGGCACACGCCCACATCCGTCAGTGTCACTATCGATGAAAATAGTATCAAGCAAGTCTTCCTTGTCAATAACGCTCAAACCCCCGCTATTTTCCGAGCTGTGTCCCGATAGTTTCCTCTGGCCCCGTTCCGGTAAAGTATACATGCAGTTCTGGTCTGGTTTGATAGGTGAGCTGCCAGACCAAGCAGAGCTCAAGCGTCTGGGTTTTGGACGTCGAGGGGATGCTCCTTGGCCTTCGTAGTTTATCTCCTCAGTCATGGATGGAGGGTGGATCATTGGATTGTTTGCAGAGTCTCTCATCTCTAAGTGGGGACTCACTGTTTTTGGTTGTTGACAGCAACCAATTGTGAGTGGCCGCTCCGACAAAGCCATGCCAACTGAACATTTCAAAATGTCCTTCTCATCCATTTGAAGTTCTGCACTTCTTGTCTTTGATGAATGCATTTGAGTAACACTTACTCTGAGTTTCTATATGGAAACGACAACATTCACATACGATTAAAACTCAATGTATTAGTTTTTAAGACTAGAGAGCAATGAGACTTTTGTATGCAAAAAATATTAATCACTAATCAATATGTATTAAAAGCAATGAGGCATATGTTGACAAAAGAATGCATCAACACAAAAGCCCCGACCGATTCATAACACCGTGACGAACGGTAACCATTTCAATGACTGCATGCAACAACTGTAGGCTTCACTTCTGCTATTGTGTTAGTGATGATACATATTGTCTGATATGCAACAATCACCACTTAACATCAATACTTTCTGTATGCAGTTTTACAATGATAGCCAAGTAGATGTTTTGGCTACGACCTTTGAACCTTTTCCCAAGAGCTATTAATTATGGAATAAAAAAATGTATCCATGTAGGCCAGTGCCTTTTCGGGCCTAAGAAAAAAATGTATGTTTCAAAATCAAGTAAATTTAATTAAGGTCAAGTTTGTATCACGTCAAAAAATGCACAATGTCACTTACTATTTCATTTTTGAAACAACTTCAATGTCAACTACAATTTAACTGAGAAATGAGTCGTGGCACACCAATTGCAATTACGCAATTACGGACAATCAAATTTAGAAAAGAAAGTTTATCATTGATAAACACATCACATCAACAATCTCTACCCTCGTACCCATTTAATTTTGGTTGTATGATAAGAAGCAATTATTGTCAAGTGTTTTGCCCAAGTTAAGTGGCACGACCGGGACTCAAACCCACATTCCAGTGACTTTTGCCACCAGAACTTGTGTTTGATGCACTGCAGACCTCTTGGCCAGGCCTCTCCACAGTGATGCCGAAGCGAACTGCCACCTTTTCACTCATACCACCATCCGTTATTTACCAAATAACAGTATTACTGGCAATTGGATAATCGCTTTGAAATAAAGGTCACATCACTGTAACTGTAAGATACCTTGCACTTGCAGTCAGCACTCAGCTGAACACTGCCTGATGATTAGGCGCGACCCATACAACCCATCAGAAGCCATTTAGTATGATTCATTTTACACCGATTGTTCGTGTGACAGGCTTTTTGTTGTCAATTTTCCAGAATTTTTTCCCGTAAAATTCTGACTGCCACTTTTTCACTCATTGTTACCAAAAGCAATAACTCATTTAGTTAGGAATAGAAGATCATTTCATTTCATAATGAATAAAAAAAGTGGCAGTCAGATATGGCAATTGTTCCATTTTCTATATTTATAAATAAAATGTATTCACTTGTTAGTGCTGGGCACCATTGATAAACAGTGCGTGTTTCGCTAAATAAAGTGTAAGGTTATCAAGCAGCATAAATAAGTACATAAATGTTATGAAATGTGCAAAATACAATTTATAATTACTTCAATATCAAAGTGTATGCTATTGTTAATTTTGTGACTGAGTGAAACACTAACAGTAACACATTTTAAAAACTGCAATTGTGTAACACACATTACTAATATAGTAATACTACTGAGAAAGACATTGTCATCTAATCAACTTTCAAAAGAGAAGAACATATCTACCTCCATGTTTAGACCTACATGACATGTATATACTACTAGCCTATAGTACTACACTACTAATCACTACACTACTAATAATAAATATGTACCTTTATTTAATTAGAAAGCTCCTGAAATTAAACTAAAGATTCGTAAATTTGTATACCTTCGAAGCCTAGTTAAGTAGTAACAGAGACTCACTAGCACCATAGAGAAAGGACTCAAGCTAACAGTAACACTAACAAAAACACTTGTTCGTGTCATTTCACAAAGTACAGTACATAATATGCGTGGTCTGCTGCTGGAACATTGGTAGCTACGGTGTCAAAGGTCAAGCATTTCCCAGCAGTCGGCACGCAAGCGACAACACAATCGTACCAAAAACATGTCTTTCACGAAAAAACCATGACCTGTTTGTCTGAAAATAATACCAGACTTATTGAAGAGAGTAATTTGCCTATTCTTACGTAATTTGGAGAAGTTCATTTCGTCAGAATTGGACGTGAAAGCACAAAATAGCCATGATAGCTGGACCAGACAAACGGACGGTCAACCCTCACTTTTTTTGAGAGAGAGTTATCTAGCGCCCTCAACTTTTTACTGAACTTTTGGACCAATCAAAACCGACCTTGGATCTATTTACAACGGACTGCGTGGATTCTTCTGTTGATATGATCGCATACTCAATTCATTGTCACTACATTTAAAACACGTACATGGGAGACGAGAAATAGTACTTGAAGTAGCGTTTGTTATTTTACATGATATTATTTACTTTATGTATTTGTTTGTTTATTCATTTACTTTGTTTAAAATAAAATTGTTGTTTCGGGGCAGATCCTACCACATCTGTAGAAATATTTGTTTTATTTTTTTTTAGGTCGAATCCTATCTCTTTGAATTAACAATTAATAAAATGTAATTACCTAAAGGCCCGACCCGAATTATTACCTTTTGACTCGACACTTTCGTTCCCGCCATCCTCACTAGAAGTAGGGGAGGACAAAAGCTCAGCTATACAGATGTAGTTGCCAGGGACATCGGTGTGCGTCCAACTGATCTTCCTAACCGTAAGGAGGGATAGACAAGAATGGATAAATGTCAACATGATTCCAGAATTCCGACCTCGGTCGACTGGGGGGGGGGGGGAGGTCTCAGTTGTTTTCCCTTATTGTTTTGAAATGATTCCAGAAATGAGATATTGTTCAAGCTCCAAAAGCTTCTCCCTCTACCCCGATCGAATTGCTACTCCGATCGAGCTATAGGGCCTAACGTGGCATCAATCATAGGCATACCACCCCCAAACAAAGCAAAAGTATCAGGTAATAAGCACAAACTGTTTGCAGCTGAACACCTTACACTGTTCCTAATTCAGCTACCCGTAAAGACCATGTAACCCTTGATTCCTACAAAAAGAGTGACCTTGCACATTCCGTGGCAATTCCAGGCAGGTGAGATACTGCACTGATCAATCATGGGAAATGTCACATTTTGTGTCATAATTTCCACATCACTTCAAGAGTTACAAAAATAACAGCTTAACAAAAGTTTGAGATGTGCCCTCTCTTCATATCAAAGGTCGATACACGTTAGACAGTGCAATGTCTACAAAATTTAAGATTTAGTTTTTACTTGAGCTGTGTACAAATCGTGCCTGCGGGAAATCCGGCCCGGTTCTTTTGTAAACGTAAACGTCTTTTGTAAAGGTTACGTTGTCTATAGGCATATAGACCTTTCTATTGCAACGTCACAGCCCGAGTTTTTGCCAACCAAGGTTGGAAAACTATGAGAAGCCATGCAAAACAAAAAACACAATTTGTAACAATGTTACACAAAATACTCAAAATAATTTTTTGAAACAAATCAACCAAACATGGGATGTACTTTTGTTTTAATTGAAAGTTTGCAAAAATGTTGAACTTGGTCACAATAGACTTCAACAGGACACCGTGATCGATCATGGGTCGTGATGCGATCGGCGTTAATTAACAAGATTCTTTATTTCAACCCGGGTCTCGGCTCTGTACAAACTCATGTCCAAACTGGTTTGGAATTATAGTATATCGCTCACAATGGACCGCTAATTCAGTGTAAATAGTGTTTTAGAGGGTTCTGACAGCGGACAACACAGGCTACCAGCAGCCTCATAGTCATGCTGAGTGCTGCCGGGTGACGCTTTCTTTTCTACCTCTATGGTCTCTCAGTAGGCCTACGCATTTTAGTTTCCCTTCTCTCCGAAAAACAAAATTCTAATTAATCTTAAATATTCTCAAGGGAAAGTGGTCTTAAAAACTTCATACTATGATACTTACTACTACTTTTCTGTTTTTAGTTAATTCATGGGGGTGCTTTGTGTGCACTGCAATCCCAACTATAGTTGGGACGTCCCAACTTTAACACTCAAGTTGGGACCAGTCCCAACTATAGTTGGGACGATCATCAAGTTGGGACGGAACAGCCCTATTGAGGAATTCAATGGGAGACTTTTGGGGGACACTAGGTGGCAGCAAACTTACCAGGTAAATCCATTGTTTTCTGTAATGTGCGCATGCTCAGAACTACGTAAATAATGGAAATTATTACCCGGTAAGTCTGCTGCCACCTAGCATTTCAAAGTCTCCCATTACAGGTGTCTTAGCGAAATCTGTCCCCCGGAGATTCTGCCCCCCGTATGTGAAATTAACATAGGGGGGGGGGGGGGGAGAGAGGATGATTCAAAAGAGGGCGCTATCAGAAGAAGTTTGTTCACAGCTCACCGTATTGGGAGGGGGGGGGGACACGTACTCTCCGGGGGGGGGGGACGACAGAATCTCCTGCCACACAGGCCCCCCTGTCAAGAAGGCCCCATGAGTATTTGTAGCCTTTGTACAAGGTGAAATTTTCGTCACAGTGCCAAAGGGTACATACATCACCGGGGGGAAATGCAAACATTAATTGCAGCACCATTATGTAATAATCTTCTATTGCAGCACAGCGGCGGTGCGCGGCGCAGAATCGCCCTTTCACCAAGCACGCCCTCAGCGTCAGTCCACTACAGAGTGACAGATCAGAGAATGAAATTGGTATATACTATGGAACGCCAAAGAGGCAATTAATAATCGGTGGTGGTCTTTTACAACCGGTGATCAAATTTTGAATCAGTGATGGTCTAACGCGATCGGTGATCATCTTTAGCAATCGGTGATGTATCACGATCGGTGATGGTCTAACGCGATCGCTGATCAACTTTAGCAATCGGTGATGTATCACGATCGGTGATGGTATAACGCGATCGGTGATCAACTTTAGCAATCGGTGATGTATCACGATCGGTGATGGTCTTTCGCGATCGGTGATCAACTTTAGCAATCATTGATGCATATTCGCGATCGGTGATGGTCTTTCGCGATCGGTGATCAACTTTAGGGATCGGTGATGCATATTCGCGATTGGTGATGGTCTTTCGCGATCGGTGATCAACTTTAGGGATCGGTGATGCATATTAACGATCGGTGATGGTCTTCCATGACCGGTAATCAATGTTTTGATTTGTGTATACTTTCACAGCTGTTGATTAGTTCTACAATATCGGTATTATTTCGCTATTAATGTTTTATTTCACTTCATTAATTGAGCGTTCATTACTTGGTGTCTAAGTGCACCACCCGCGTACTTTAAAGTTGAATACCCCCAAATTAACACCAATAATTGTTAAAAGAAAGTACCTTGGTTTTTCTCATCCCGGTATCTACATTTAGTAATTTGTTTATACATGATTATGGCCAACTCTTGTAAATGTATTTTGGTCATGGTCTCGCTGTTGAAAATGGCATCGAGTTATCTCAAACGTGAACTTAACATTTCTATATGTTAACCTTGTCAACTTGTCATTTTGATAATGTGGAATCAACTTCATTTATTTCTTTTTAATGAAGGGTGTCTGACCACATTTTATGTGTATTTTGTGCGCACTTCACCGGTGACCTTTTAAAAAACAATATTATGTATTGTCTGTTTTAATGTTAGTTTGAAATTATGAAATCATATTAACAAAAAAAATTACTTTCAAAGTAGGCCAGTCAATATATGAATTTATGTGTTTTTTTATTATCAAACTTCAGCGAGACGAAAGAAAAACAAGAAGAGCTATACATAAAATGTTCGATCGTTTTTAACAGTCATGTTAAGTAATCAAACAAATTCAAAATAATTTAGTTTTACAAGTGGTAAGACTGGCGAGGCATATTGGTAATTATTCTACCTTTTTGAAGGCTACTGCGTGCACGATACAGTCAGACTGAAAGTTAAAACGCCTACGCCCCCGTCATGCAAGCCCCCCCCCCAAAAAAAGGGGGGGAAAGAGAGAAACACACCAAACAAAACATCACAGAAATCACCCACAGACACTTCCCTCACACTTTATAATGGGCTTTGCCTTTATTTCCTTATACAAAATAATAAAAGTGTTATAACAGTTAATGTTGAAATCTCAACTGTTTACATTCCAAGGGTAATTATCTCCATACTTGTTTATAATTACATTACGGGAAAGCTCCATTAAAGAAAGAGGCCGGAGTTATACATCCTTTTCGTCTTTACCACGAAGTCTTGCCTGTTATCTCCAGGAATTCCTTGTCCAAACAGTGGACTCTAATCTATAATTGGATCGTCACAGTATAATTATTTGAAAACATTTTGTGGGTTTAGACTTTATTTTGAAATTTGAGCAGTGGAAACCAAGTTCCATGTAGTATTTATTATGTGAAAACCACCAGCCAGTTATGTCGCTAGCTCATCCACGAAGATTGTCGATTGGTGTTCGGCAGTATTAGAAACAAGGACCCTTAGGCCGTTCGCTACACTTTGCATATGGGCGCTGCTTTTATTATGTAAAACACCACGGTCATCCAAAAATAATGAATAATGATTAATGAAAAAAAGCCTCATGTGTTTTCATAAAAGTCCGGACACAATTTTTTAACTTTCATTCTCGTGGCCTAATAAGTGTTAGAATACAAGTGAACTTGGGCATGAGTTATCATATAGAAATTATGGAGTAATATAGGGAAACAAAATGACCACATTATTTATCCCCTCAAGTGAACACAAACGGAATTGATACAAAAGTAATAGAAAAAACAATAAAGATTAAAAATGGTCAAAACATGGAACTAGAAAGAACAGAACAGAACTGTTCTAACAATAACTAGGATGCAAATAAAAAAATTAAAAAACATCCAGGCCTGAAATAACACCGTGTATGTTATCATTAATGTAATAAAATCAGGTTCTTAAGTAAACAATTAAAGAAAGTAAAAGTGAAATACTTAATACATATAGTTTTAAAATGGTACTCTTCTCCAATGTCGGACAAGTCAGTCGATGACCAGAGTGGTAAGTGGTGTGAATTAGATATACCATAACCGATCCCTAAAAAGTTGACCACCGATCGCAAAGGACCATCACCGATCGTGAATATGCATCACCGATCCCTAAAGTTGATCACCGATCGCAAAAGACCATCACCGATCGTGAATATGCATCACCGATCCCTAAAGTTGATCACCGATCGCGAAAGACCATCACCAATCGTGAATATGCATCACCGATTGCTAAAGATGACCACCGATCGCGTAAGACCATCACCGATCGTGAATATGCATCACCGATTGCTAAAGTTGATCAGCGATCGCGAAAGACCATCACCGATCGTGATACATCACCGATTGTTAAAGTTGATCAGCGATCGCGTTAGACCATCACCGATTCAAAATTTGATCACCGGTTGTAAAAGACCATCACCGATTATTAAATGCCTCTTTGGCGTTCCATAATATACGCCCCCTCTACACAAAATGCACGTGACAACGGAAGGACAGGATCCTCACACACATCAAACATAAAAAGGTTCTTTATATTTAAACTTATCCCTGACCCAGTGTACGATAAAACGAACAACATAGCTAATTAAAGTGCTGAAAACGGGTAAGTGTTGTTTGTTGTTGTTACTGTTTTGTTGTAGTTGTTGTTGTTGTTGTTGATGTTGTTGTTCGACGTAAATCTCCTCTGCATTCTGTCTGTTATCACCCCCTCCCTGTAAATACATGCATCAATCATTCCGACAACACCGTAAACAACAGTTTACATCGGTCCATAAACCGCGGTATAATGACGTTATAAAGCGAGGCGGTGTTTAAAAAAAACGATCGAACGCACGGCAATTCTTATTATTTGAACGTGTAGAGGCTGGGTTGCAATGACCTGTGAACACTGGAAACTGTAATAGGCACAATAGTGTGCCAACTGCAACCTCAGTATTTCTAATCCCGTCATACGCGGAAGTGGCAACATAAAACCATTGCCTCAGTTACTGTTGATCATGTCACTTGATTTGATTCATATTTTAGCATTTACCCACAGTTCCAGAGTACTGTGAACATGTTGTTGTGACAGATGTCTTCATTAGAACAGTTTGTTTCTTGACTTTTTCTTCGAAGTATTTTTACATTGTATAAATAACAGCGAAATGTAAACTTTAACGGGCCAAAAGCAACACATTTACCAACTTTGTTCTGTTTGCCATTCAATTATCAATAAAATGAAGAAAACAAACCTAAAACGAATTAAAATCACGGGCGAAGGAAGTATTCTGGTCCGTTTTCATAGGATAATAATCGGCTAACAAGATTTAAATTGCACACAATGAACTTTTAAAGATAACAATAACAAGGTTAAAGTCTAGAGATCAATCCGGTGAGCTCAATTGGAGTGGAAAAGTGCGACAACCCCATAGTTCCGAAAACCAAACAGTTCCGATACCCCCTCGTGATCAACCTATATAGGGTTAGTGGTTATGATTAGGAAAATACATTGTCGAACATGGGGTTGTCGGAACATAGGTGACGTCGGGATCATTATCCATGCGTGTTGTTGTGATTCAATTAAGTCTTGGGGGAGGGGGGGGGGCTCAAAAATGTAACGGATGGGGTTCAGGGTCCGGCCTGACGGCTCCTGGTAGGGTCCAGGGGAAGCCCACTTAAAAGCTCTGAGCTTTTGGCGGGTTGTTTCTTTTTGGGGGGGGGCGGGAGGTGAAAAAACAAGCCCTTCTAATCCAAACCAATCTTTTAATTTAACCGGAATATATTCATGTTAACATCAACGGGCTCAAACGTATGTTTGAGGGGTAAAACACAAGTTTTATACGCAAGGAAAACGCTGCAAAAATCAAGGATTTGGCATCCTTAGTTGTTAATGCAGATAAAATTATAGCCCTTTTCGAAAACACGGCTTGGGCTTGGGCTCCGTCTTGGGTTCTGCCCCTCTGATCAAAGCCCCGTAAGGAAAGCACACGTTTTCTAAATAACTGACGGAATCTATAAAGCCCGAGCCCAACAAGCCGTGGTTTCGAAAAGGCTGTTGTCTCGAAACCAGGCTGTGAGATTCATTTGAAACGGGTAGCAGTGTGCCAAATGTACTGATTGTTTGTGTTTTGATAACGTTGTTGAGTATGTTTGCTCAACAGTCAACAATAGGGCACGGAATAGTGATGATGGTTATTATAATAAATTGCCATTGACCTGGGTGGTGAACATGTTGTTCCTGAAACTTGTGAACTCGTGTAATACGACCTTCTTCTGTAGTACAACATTTCCGTGTTTAAAACAAACAAACACAATATGATTGGTAATATTAAATCGATAAGCGATTTGTCGTCTATTTTCAGTATTCGGACAGTCAACTCACAGGGTGCAACACACTAAATAAGCCAAAATTCATGCGCCAAGCTAATTTTCATAGTTTGTATACCCACCGAATCTTTTTAGTTAAGGGGTTTTTGGGGTCATGCAATTAATAGAATGTGTAATGGTGAGAATCTATCACAACCTGGGGGTTGTTTGTTTCAACTTTTGGGGGAGATTTGATAAATTTAGGCTTTAAAGTTGGTCCTATTTGGCGTGTGAATCGGAGGAGTGCCTGATGAAAACTGGCAGCGAGTCGGTTTGGGAAAAAGCACATTTTTGGGGGTGTTTTTTTCTAGGGTTAAAGTATAGCAAAAATTCCAAACGGCTGACCTACCAAAAATTGAAAAGAAATCTGAAGTTAGTTGTCTGAAAATATATCTGAGTGGTTTTAAAGAGGCTGAGAGACTTCAAATATTTTTTGAGTATTTTTGAATATTTAGCATTTAGCGTTGGTTACTATGGGAGTTTATTTTAATAGTGTGGTGCACCCCACAGTGAATTAAATGTATTGACCCCTGCCCTCATTACCGGCTCAATCCGGGATATTCCAATGACTGTTAAAACAAATATGAATTCTTTGCACATTTGAAGATGGCTCACATAGCCCTAGTTTTAAGCATTAATTGTTCTTGCCCGATTCCTTGTCTTTTGATACATGTCGGCTGCTGTTTCATTTCGTGCCCACAGTTTAATTTGATGCAGGCCTAACTGGTGACCGCATTATGATTTTGTCGTGTACAAAAAAGTCATTTTCTCACGTAAATAACTCATACCATACAGAACACTGCAGTGGCTCATATTCTCTCAATTCCTAGTATAGGGAAACCTTGTTTTTTAACGGCGTTATATCGCCGCACTATTGCGATATAACGCAATAAAATATAGCGAGATAACGCAATAGTGCGGCCATATAACGCATTAGCACGGCGATAGTAGTACGGCGATATATCACCGTAAAATAAAACATGGTTTCTCTCGGAATTATAGCGAATATGAACCACCGTAGAATAAAGCTCAACAGCCTCTACTTAAAAAGGCTGTCAACCTTCTTCAAAGTGTTCCATTTGCATGTAGTGCTGTGGTTGCGTCCAAGCTGGGAAAGTTGCCCTGTGTGACAAGGCCTTGTGATAAAAATATTAAAAAATTAATCGTTGGGGCAAAAAAAACCCCAAACAAACCCTCTTAACCTATAAGGAAAAAGCTTGTCCGCATGTGCTAAACGAACCACACGAGGGAAGCTGTGAAGAGGACCAAAACATTAACCGGTCTTGAAGTTGATCATCAATATTATAAATATTGAGATGAGTTAATGGTTAATTGAAATAAAACCATACAAAATAGATAAAACCTCTAGTTGACGTTTAATCAATGGATTTTTGTTGCTTCTCCTGTATCTCCATTCTATAGATTACTACACTATCTCCGGTTGTATAGACAGACGTGCCACCATGGTTTCAATGGAAGACAAGGCTTCTCTGACTAATAACCAGGAAGAAGATGGCACCAGCCTACAGGTAAATAAAACCTGCATCTTTTGATACTGATGAAGTCATAAATATGGACAAACAATGGCTGAAAAAGTATAAAATCTATGGCTAGCAAAACTTCATTTCCTGGCAGGTGAGATACTGCACTCTGGTCATGGGAAAGTTGTACAATGTGTGTCATAATTTCCCCACAAATTAAAGAGTTTAACAAATAATGAGCAGTGAACAAAATTTGAGATGTGCTCCTTTTCTTTATGGCAAAGGTTCGTAAAAGTTAGACAGTGCAATCTTTATAAAATGTAAGATTTACTGTGTACAAATCGTGCCTGCAGGACTCCGTCCAGGCTCTAACATGTAATGTCACAAAAAATAGTTAGTGGCCTGACGTTTCAACCCTAGCAGAGTCTTTCTCGAAGGCTAATGGGAGCATAGATAAATTATGTCACGGGCATGGCCGCAATCCGACGAGTTCCCAAGCTCAAACAAAAGAAAACCCACACACAGTGTCACGCACTGTCCGTGACATAATTTATCCATGCTCCCTTAGCCTTCGAGAAAGACTCTGCTAGGGTCGAAATGTCAGGCCACTGACTATTTTTTTACATTTATACCATAGGTTCTTTTGGTTGGTAAGCAGTTTGCAACAGCTATTTTTTTAATGTAATGTCACAGGTTACAAGGTATTTAGGCCAATCTAAAGATATTTTAATATAGGCCAATGAGCTTGCATATTTCGATTCCGATGAAGTCATAAATATGCATGAGCTATGGCTAGCAAAACTTGTTGAACGTTGTTGAAATGTTTTTTAAGCCCTCTCTCTAAAACCACCATAGTATACATTATCAGCAGCTGCAGTACTTCTTACAAAGTAAGTTGTGTGCTAATTAAACATCTTTGCTGTGAATAAACTGAACTCATACGAACAAATTGGGCGTGGTATACGGGTAGGTTTTAAATCAGGCCACTGAAGGTCATTTTTTAAAATCCAGTGAAAAGTATTAGATTCGTCCAGCAAAAAAATAAAAATTAAATAAAAATTAGACCTAGTGAAAACAAAACAATAACGTGCTTCAGTGCTTCAGGTAGGCCTACCCGATGAAAGGGGGGAGCTTCCCAATTGTTTGCAGTAAATTAAAGCTGTTTAGTTTTAGATTAATATTGCTCTCTTGTATTATTTGATTCTGTCAGGCCACCGTGACAAGAGTTCCAACAAGGACGGGGCTAACCGTCTTCACTGCAGCTGTGTTCATTGTCGGAGAAATGGCTGGAAGTGGAATCTTGGCACTTCCCAAGTCACTATTAGACACAGGTAAACTTTGACCTCGCTTTGATACAGTTCGATTTGAGTTTAGGACAATTTTAGGACAAGAATTAAAGTGTTGACCCAATTCACCTAACGTCAGTACACGATTTATCTTGTGCCGCCACTTTGGGAGTTTCCCCGTGTGTTCCTGTGTAGTGGACAATTTTAGGCGACGCAAGCTCGTTTTAAAAACTCACCATCACACGAGGCAATTGACAGGCAAATCTAGAATAAGAAATTTCATTGGCCCGTTGGCCCGGAAGAAATTGCCCCGTGTGACATGCACTTTACAATGCATCTGTGTCAGAATTGATCCCGTGGGGCTTGACCCATTTCGGGGTCAGTATGACCCGGAATCTGTGTCTTTATGACCCAGAAATGGGTCAAACTGACCGGGTCAGTCTTACCCAGAAATGGGTCGGAATAAGGGTCAATTCTGACAGCAAGCAAAATGGTAGACCATGGGCAAACAGAAGCCGTGTGTGACGTGAGTGCAAGAAGGCGTCAATGAAACTGAATAACTGACCAATAATGACGTTTATTTTTGTTTGCAGGATGGTCCGGTGTGGGTTTGATCGTATTTTGCGCGCTGCTGTCGGCCTACACCGGAATCATTCTCGGTAGATCGTGGCAGATACTTAAAGATAGGTTTCCGGTCTATCGAGAACACATACGATACCCTTATCCGGCCATCGGGTACGAGGCAATAGGCAGAGCTGGCAGGTAATACGCAAGCCTTTGAAATCGTCAAATATTTAGTGACGGTTTCGTGAAAAACACATTTCTGAATTGACTTTCATTTTTTACGTTTTGGAAATTTGTTTCATGCAACGTTCGCCCAAAAACTTTCTTATTGTATTACAACATTCACATAATATGGGTATAAGTAGACCTAACTATCAGTTTGTATTTTACATCTAGTTATTAGACACCTTTTGAATCGATCTTTAGGTACTTCTCATCAATTTAAAAAACACTAAGAGCTGGAGGAACTGTGAAGAAAAAATCTTGGCATAAGAATGAAGTATTTATTTATGAAGACAAAATATTAGTGTTTTTTTTAATATATATTACTTATAGGTACATGGTAACTTTTTGTGTGAACTTCACTTTGTTCAGCGTGAGCTGCGTGTTTTTACTGGTAGCCGCAAATAACATTCAATCGTTGCTAGCTCCCACCGGTGTCAGCGTGTCGTTCTGTGTCTGGGTGCCGATCATAGCTGCGATTCTCTGCCCATTCACTTGGCTCGGAACACCTAAAGACTTCTGGTAAGGTTGTTAACAAAATATGATTTAACCTTATTGCTTCTCAGGAAGAATTAAATTAAATCGAATCCGCTGAAAAAAATGCCCCTACACCTCTCGGCAAATGAGACCATTTATTTCATGGCCTATTAATTATGTCATCCCAAATACCTCAAGTTGAAAGTCAACAACCCCCAGGTTGTAGGCCTATCGCTTTAATTGGGTCTCTCCTTCGCTCGGCCCCAGCGGCCTATCCAGGACCGCTGGGATGGGCTAATCAGCTTGCACAGATTCTTGTTCAGGAAGTACGTCATGCATGCAGTGCTTGCAGTGTGAGTGTGATGCATGATGGGACTGAGCATTAACCAATGAGCGTGCTTGATACGTTTGCCCATCCCAGCGCCTTTGGTTTTAAAGGCAAGGCGCTGGGGATGAGCGAAGGTCTCTACTGTCTAGAATAAAATATTTTGAGGGCCTATACAACAAATTAATGAGGCCGAAGCTCTGTTTCCTCCCTATATAGTAGGGTGCACCCCTAACAGGAATAACACAAGTTTTAAGTAGGATTTGAAACTTTGCATGGTGGAAGTATAACTAAGTAAGGCTTGCGGTAACACCATGTGGAAATCTCTGATCGAAACGTTGAGCCGTTAACCACCGGTTCTTTTCAGAACCTACACTACTCAAAAGAGATTTCCACATGGTGTTACCGCAAGCCTTACTTAGTAACTCAAGTTTTGGGAGTCTTATGTTCTATAACTTCACCCCCCCCCCCCCTTTACAGGCCGATTGCAGCGGTTGCTACCATCGCAACTGGTTTAGCATGTCTGTTAATCTTCGTTCAGGAGATGCTCGACATCGGCAAGTATCCCCAAATCGAATACCCCTCCACAGACTTCGGGAAATTCTTCGAGGCGTTTGGAGTAATTCTCTTCGCCTTTGGAGGTCACGCCATTTTTCCTAGTGTTCAGCACGACATGAGGGACACGACGAAATTTCATTGGACCGTTGGTATTTCTTACTTAGGTATGTATGGTGGTGGTGTTGGTGGTGGTGGTAGTGGAGGGGGGGGGGTCTGCGAAAGACCCCTCGCTCTGACCAAAGAGCATGCTCTGACGTCCGCGTAAATCAAAATAAAGGACATGGCGTCAACTTTTAAGTTCTAAGTATTTAGTGGTAACATTGATTTTCTTCAGGGTTAGTTCTCTCAAAATTATGACAATGAGATTGAAATAATAGTTTTATAAAATGTGAGACAAACATATTTTAGTTCAAACACTAATTTCACGGGGGAGGAGGGCGGGGGCTCAGGCAGCTAACTTCCATTACACCGTTCTACAAAAGTTTAACGCAACTTGTATATAACTTTAGCCGATTTTTGGCCGATTTGACTAACACATTCTGATTTGAATTTGAAAAAGCAATTTGTTTTTATAGATTCGAAAAAGTTTGAAGCTTTCATGTAAGGTATTGCACGGGGAAAAAAATCGCCATCGATAAGTGGTAGTTAATTAAACACTGCAAAATTTAATGAACTATTGTCAGGATCCC
This sequence comes from Pisaster brevispinus, assembly GCA_023634235.1. Taxonomy (NCBI): domain Eukaryota; kingdom Metazoa; phylum Echinodermata; class Asteroidea; order Forcipulatida; family Asteriidae; genus Pisaster; species Pisaster brevispinus. The sequence goes on along the minus strand of JAMKCF010000010.1, from coordinate 17,874,923 downwards.
GAGATTATCTCACGCAGACATGCACAATTTTTGTTTGTTTGCATAGCATACAATATTCTGTGCATTGTCCGTGGCATACACGAAAGTTGTATGTTTTTCGTTTTGAAACAGCATCACCCGTCAAAATTCGCTCAGAGGAAAAACAATATATAGATTTTGTCAGTGTGAAAGTCGGACCTATGAACTTGAACTCATCAAGTCTAACTTTTGTTTCTCTCTTGCAGTTGTTGTCCTGTACTATCTACCCGTCTCTGCAGCGGGTTATGCCGTCTACGGAGATCTGTTCATCACTAAGAAAACTGACAACATCTTGAACATTTTGACCCCGTCTCACATAACGACGACTGTAACAATCATGATCACAGTACACCTTATTATGGGTTTCATTATTGTTATCAATCCTTTCTGCCAAGAGCTGGAACAACTCCTAAAGATTCCGCTAAGTAAGTATCAATTACACGAGAAGAAATTTCAAGTTGACAGTTGGTAAACCCTTTTTTAGTGATGACCCAATTTACTTGACGTCATCATCACAATGATCTCGGTTGCGGTATTTTGTGAGCCAATTCCTCCGTGTGAGTGCAATGTGGCGCGACGTTCATTATAACTTTGTACTTGTACGTGGATTTTGACCCCCCAACTTGGCGTGTGGCAGACAATATACAAGGGCCCAATGTCATTATAGGACCTGCTCAAGCACAAAGATGAGCTAAACACAACAGACTTTTGCTAACAAGAATAAGGTTACCAGCCAAAATACACATGTACCATTTGTGACTGGTATGGTGGTCATTTTGCTTAGCAGGAATTCTTAAGTAATATTTTCTGCTTAAAAGCAGCTCTATGAAATTGGGCCCTGTGTGATGTTGGGTGCAAGGGGTCAATGCGAAAATGCGGTAGGTATAAATAACATAATAATACTTTTACTATACACCGATGCGTGTAGAGCACTGTTTTTACTAATATCCTAGTAAATTGATCAAGGTGATTTGCAACATTTGTATCCCTGTTCATCAGGCATACTTAAACCGTTCCTACTCGGGGTATACTATAAAACATCCTATAACTTATAGCATGAATTTGTCTTGGTCTCTAGAGAACAGTGTTTCATTATTTTACCTTCAATGTGTTAATTTGTTTTCCCCCTTTCTATTTTGGAAAACAGAGTTCTCATTAAAAAGGGTATGCGTCCGCTCTGCCGTGGTTGCGTTGGTTCTCTTTGTTGCCGAAACTATCCCCAAGTTTGGAATTATTCTAGGACTGGTCGGAGGATCTACGGTCACACTGCTCACATTTGTCTTCCCTTCTCTTTTCTACATCAAACTCCGTCGACATGAAAGCGAAGAGTGGCCAAGGGAGTGAGTATGCTAAATCAAATGTACAAATTTCCATATAGCAGGATACCAGTTACATTTTTTACATGTAAAATTGTATTTTAGCTGGTAACCTTTTTCTTGTTAGCAAAATTTCGTTGTGCTTAGCAACGTTTTATGCTTAATCAGCTCCATAAATGTGGGCCTACAGTGTAGGTATGCCTGCCAGAAAGGCCCTGTAATGTACACGATCACTATTTTTGAAAACAAAGGTATAAATGGTCTACAGTGTAGAAAACAAAAATGAATGCACACATATTTTGTCTTTCTTTGCAGGAGAATTGAAATATGGGAGTACATCTTACACGCTGAAATCATACTGGTTGGTTTGGTCGGTGGTATAGCGTCAACATACAGCGTCATTGCAGACCTCGTTAACGCAGATCATCCGTCGTTCACAGTTCCGTGTTATATCAACGCAACTGCGTCTGGGGGCTAGTCGCTACAGCAGCAAAACAATCACAGAGACGTTAAATTCCCTCTGTGCACTCTCGGGCCGCGAGCTCAAACTATTTCAGCGTTTTTCTCGTGCTGAAATAAGTTGACAACTACCACCCAAGTATGTCATGGCAGTTAACCGTCAAAACCAAAGATTGTTAAAGATGGAGGCAAAAATTCGCGCTAAAACTGCACAATGTATACAGCATTTGAAAACTAACTAGCCTACAATATAATTGTCTTTTTGTATATAATTTCTTTTGATGATATGAGGCTAAACCCGATTTCACCCCAACATTTAGGTTTAAAATTTCAAATAGCCCTATTTTAAACGTAGATTCGAGAAAGTTATAAGCTTTCATTTCTGGTATTGTACGAAAATATCAGCCAGTGATAAGCGGTAGTCATTTTAAAAAACGAGCAATTAATAATATGGATACCGACATTAATTCACGTCCATCAGCCATGTGTTTGCTATTATGTACATTGTCCGTGGCATATACGAAAGTGTTTGTACGGTTTTCGTTTCGAAACTGCATCATTCTGTCAAAGTTCTCTCAGAGATAACAATCTTTATTAGAAAAACAAAAACAAAAACACGTCACGTTAATCCCGAAGTTGCCGGTTCAAATCACGGTCTGAACTTTTCTTCGTTCAACCCAAACTTCATAAATACATTAAGTAATTGACCACTTGCACAACGCACAGCACAATATTACTCGCGCCAAACAGTCCGCCATTTGGGAGTAAAAATGTACACCAAGGGACTCCCAAAATGGTGGAAATGGTGGACGTGCATTGTGCGGAGATGCAAGGGTTCAATCAACCTCGTTCTCAGTGGTGTACGATCTTGCCGCGCCATTCCCCCCCCCCCAGAATGCCTTCCTCGATCGTAACCCCTGGAAGTGTGACTAAAATATAAAATATATTGGAAAGTTTATTTAGTCTTGTGGTTGATCCGTTGATCTGTTAGAGACAACGCAGGGCGCGCTGTCAAAAGACGCATCAAGTCAAAGAGCAACTGGTCCCCTCTCATTCTTTTGTGATATGTCTAGGCCTTACTGTATCCATTTTAGGGTGACCACGTAAAAACGTGATCCGTTTGAAGTGCCCTGAGTAAAAGTAACTCTATGGGGTCAAAAGACCACTTGCATTGGTCGCCATCTTTGATGACAATCAATGGAAACGTGCACAAACGTGCAAGCGAGTACGCGCTGCGCATGACCCTCAGCCAATGGTAGCTCTTCATTGACCTCTGCCAGTGAGGGGAGTGTTTTGGCCTTGTGACGTCTTATGCAACGGGTATAACGCCTACCGTCATCGTAATGCAACAAAACTTGTTACGATTCTCCTTGTATTGTGGGGCATAGCCATATCCAAATAAGCGGTTGGGGCTTAAACAGCTGCAGCCGCCACTTTGGACACAAGTTATTTCCCCGCTTGACTACTTCAGTTTGGCAACGTGGAATTCAAAACATAGCTGGGCTTATCCTGATAGAAGAAAAACAAACAATGAACGCTTTGTTACGCCCCTACGGGTGTGGTAAAGCGCCACATAAGAACCTCGTAGCCTATTAGTAATTAAATTTGGGAGTATGTAAGATGGTGGAACGGAGATACATGTAAAGATTCAAGTCAATTTTAATTTATCCCACCATCAATACTATAGTGAAAATATATTTTATACCGTTATTTAAACATTTGTATTGTTTTTATGTATACGTCAATATTCTAACAAATTTTAAACGGATGTGCTTGTTATGTATATTTTAAGACATCGAAGATGCTCAATTTATTCAATATTGGTACAGCATCCTAGCAACAGCAATCAATGGATATTTGTTGTTTGTTAGCAATGCTACTAAAAGCAGAATTAATCATGTGGAAAATATAAGATAACTTGTTAATTGAAGTACTTTAATTTTAGTTAACCGGAAAAATTTAAATACTAGCACAAACTTAACATGACAATAAAAACAATATAATCAAATTAGCATGAAGTAGATAGTATGTTTTTTTTAAGTCTAAGCTTTGGAAACCGACATTTTCAAAAAGATCGCAAGTGTTTGCACTTTGAAAACACAGCTGTGAAAAAAACAACGCATTTAAATCAAGAGCTGGTGAGTTCCTCCTACGGGAGTTCCCGTAGCACACACAAATCGGTAAACGCCTACCTACGGGAAAATCCGTAAAGGAGTAAGAAGTTAGTGTTTTTGTTCATAGTATTTTTGTGGTATGAGTCGCTTCGTGAAACGCTGAAAAACATTTAATACTTTAAAGAAAATAGTATAATCTGGCTGTAATCAACTCAAATTCAAAAGCAAAGCAAAAACTGAAAGTCTTTGTCACTGGAGGTATTATATACAATATTAACAATCCCTAAAGTCACACGCGGCTACTGTCTGCCACATTTATCAATACTTGGAAATTACGAGTAAGAATTATTGTAAGTGTGCTGCACTGTTAACGCAGACATTGACTCCCCAAATGGAGCAACCAAGTTCATTGTGATGATGACGTCGGGTTACTAGACCCATAATTTGTGTATGTTTTCATAAGTTGTTGGTGCTTAGAAAAACCTTGACCTTTGCTATCGGAATCTTTGCTGGATATTTTGACATTAATTCATAAATATTACAAAATATTAAACTGAGTTTCTGTCGGCTAAAAACTAGTTCTCTTGATCTGTGTTTCCTTCGCGAGCATCGTCGAACGGCAAGTCAGCTTCTTCGTCTTCCAAAGTCTCTTGGGAAGATGAGGGGAAAATGTGGCCCAGACTTTCTTGGGGTGATACAAAAGACTCCGAGATGTCCCCTGAATCACGGTGTGTAGGTGGCGCTGCATTTTCCAAAACGTCTTCAGGCGTTTGCTCTGACGATTCCATTGGAACATGCTCATCCCCCTCGTCCATTGTAGAGGGTGTGGATAGTGTGTCTAAGATCCCGGATGCTGCGTCTAACGTGTGAGAAAACCTACCCACATAGCCGGAATAGCCAAACTTCGATGGTCGTCTTTTTTGAGATGGGATCTCTTCCAATGGACCAGATTCCTCCGCCGCATTTATAGTATCGACCTCAGGAACGCTCTGACACTCATCGGTTTCCTCGCGGATCTCTTGGTCCTCATATTGATCAGTGACGTTGTTAACAATGGGTGTGTGATCGTCTTCAGGCGTTTGCTCGGACGATTCCATCGGAGCATGCTCATCCACCTCGTCCATTGTAGAGGGTGTGGATAGTGTGTCTAAGATCTCGGATGCTGTGTCTAAGATGTGAGAAAACCTACCCACATAGCCGGAATAGCCAAACTTCGATGATCGTCTTTTTTGAGGTGGGATCTCCTCCAATGGACCAGATTCCTCCGCCTCATTTATAGTATCGACCTCAGGAACGCTCTGACACTCATCGGTTTCCTCGCGGATCTCTTGGTCCTCATATTGATCATTGACGTTGTTAACAATGGGTGTGTGATCGTCTATGGGACCTTCTTCTGCACTGAAAAACTCCAGTGGTCTCCAATCAGAAAGGTAATCTTGGCTACGGGATTCCATCACATCTGTGGAGGATGTAAGACTAGGTGAGGTTGCAACCTCGTTGATTTGCCTTTCGGAGTGTTTGGAGGACGACTCGTCAACCAGCAGTGCGGACGACTTAATCCTAGTCTCTGTAGGAATGTTATCGTATTCTGGAAGTGGTTTCCATTGATCATCGAGTGGGGTGGATACATCTGCATTTGCGTCATCATCAAGATGAGAAGTGGCGTCCGCCAAAGCATCAACGTCATGTGAAAATCGAGATGTTTCACTTAGATTTTCACTGTGTGTTTCACTTAAATCTCCGATTGCTGTGTGATAGGAAGACGAGACGAGGAGATTCTCCTGGTCAATAAGTTGCGCAGGTTGTAGCTCTGTGGGACTGGCGAGCGAAGACGCCTGTTCAGACCACACCCTCTGCATCTTATAAGCACTTGCATAATTTTGACCGCCCAAAACGGGGTTTGACAAATTGGATGTCGTTTTTCTCGGAGAGGTCGCGCCAGGAGTTCCGTATAGACTTGCGGGTGATTGACTTCTTGTTAGCAATACACTTTGGGAAATCTTGCGACTTTCACGCGAAGGAGAACTTCCCATGGAAGAAACCTTAGAGGCCATAACCTCTTTACTAGTTGTGTGCAAAGACGGTTTAATCCCATCGGCAGCCTTGCCAGCAGAAACGCTCACCTTCGGTTCGTCAGAGGTGAAGCGCGAACTAACCCGTCGTGATGGGAATCCGAGTTGAGATGATTCGTTGTCTTGATCAATTCCCTCTGGCATGACAGCACGCAGATTCCCAGAAGAGGATTTGACAATTTGTGGGGCCCGAAAGACTTGTGAGGAAGACGACTGAGACCCTGACAGTGGAACAGGTGACGTTTGTCTTGGACTGACACTGTCATCCCAACCAGCCCTGGAGATGATAGAGCTAACGTGGGAGCTCATCTTTCTTGGTGATCCAGGAAGGACCGTTCTGCTCTCCTTGATGTGCTCTCCGGGTACTACAGCACGTAGATGACCAGATGAAGACTTGATGATGAGTGGAGCGCCTGAATAAATGTCACTACGACTCTCATCAGGGTGCACAAACTCAGACCCTGGGATCTCTCGATATTTCCCAGAACTAACTGATGAAACGCTTCCAACCTTTACAGACGACTCAGACATCTTTGAGGGAGATATTGGAGTATGGATGTCTTGAGCTGTTTCTGATTTACAGATGGAACCGAGAGATGCTTTCGCCGATTGGAGATCAGATAGTACACTTGCCTGTTTTCCGAGTGGGGAAGCCGAAGTTTCTGAACAAGTGACAGGAACCCAATCTTGTGATTCACTTTTTATTTCTCTCACTTCTTCGTGTTTCATAAATCCTATGGATCCTTTCGAAAACACTCTGGATATCTGTGGAGAGACAGCTTCCATTTGAATCCATCTTGACTCAGACTCGTTGATTGCACTTGCTGAGTCCACGGTTGAGAGTGATTCTGTTGAAGTTCTTCTGCTGGAGGGGCTGTAATTCTCTGGCATGACGGCTCGAAGGTTCCCAGAACTCGATTTCACAATCAGTGGAGCCGTGTAAATACTGGAACTTGAGGCAGTACCACCACCAACAATTGAATGGCTTTCTTGTGAAGTGTGTTGAGAAAGATTGGGTTGATAACGGTGGCCTGAAAAATCTGTCGACATTCTGGAAGTTGGTTCACCTTGAAGAGCTCCGTATGTAGAAGGCAATCGGGGAACTTCATCAATTTGTCGAACTTTGGCAGAACTGCTGGAAGTTTCCATTCTGGATGTAGAATGCATGGAAAGTGATTTTTTGGATGGCTGGGTATGTTCCATTGAATAATGGGTTGTCTGGTCAGTTCCGTATACAGAAGGCATTCGATGAACCTCGTCATAGATTCGATGACCCGAGGCTGAAATAACTGATGACTTTTCATCCGACGCAGAATCTGTCGACAGTTTGGAAGTTGATTTACCTTGAAGAGCTCCGTATGTAGAAGGCAATCGGGGAACTTCATCAATTTGTCGAACTTTGGCAGAACTGCTGGAAGTTTCCATTCTGGATGTAGAATGCCTGGAAAGTGATTTTTTGGATGGCTGGGTATGTTCCATTGAATAATGGGTTGTCTGATCAGTTCCGGATACAGAAGGCAATCGATGAACCTCGTCATAGATTCGATGACCCGAGGCTGAAATAACTGATGACTTTTCATCCGACGCAGAACCTGTCGACAGTTTGGAAGTTGGTTCACCTTGAAGAGCTCCGTATGTAGAAGGCAATCGGGGAACTTCATCAATTTGTCGAACTTTGGCAGAACTGCTGGAAGTTTCCATTCTGGATGTAGAATGCCTGGAAAGTGATTTTTTGGATGGCTGGGTATGTTCCATTGAATAATGGGTTGTCTGATCAGTTCCGGATACAGAAGGCAATCGATGAACCTCGTTATAGATTCGATGACCCGAGGCTGAAATAACTGATGACTTTTCATCCGACGCAGAACCTGTCGACAGTTTGGAAGTTGGTTCACCTTGAAGAGCTCCGTATGTAGAAGGCAATCGGGGAACTTCATCAATTTGTCGAACTTTGGCAGAACTGCTGGAAGTTTCCATTCTGGATGTAGAATGCATGGAAAGTGATTTTTTGGATGGCTGGGTATGTTCCATTGAATAATGGGTTGTCTGGTCAGTTCCGTATACAGAAGGCATTCGATGAACCTCGTCATAGATTCGATGACCCGAGGCTGAAATAACTGATGACTTTTCATCCGACGCAGAATCTGTCGACAGTTTGGAAGTTGATTTACCTTGAAGAGCTCCGTATGTAGAAGGCAATCGGGGAACTTCATCAATTTGTCGAACTTTGGCAGAACTGCTGGAAGTTTCCATTCTGGATGTAGAATGCATGGAAAGTGATTTTCTGGATGGCTGGGTATGTTCCATTGAATAATGGGTTGTCTGATCAGTTCCGGATACAGAAGGCATTCGATGAACCTCGTTATAGATTCGATGACCCGAGGCTGAAATAACTGATGACTTTTCATCCGACGCAGAACCTGTCGACAGTTTGGAAGTTGATTTACCTTGAAGAGCTCCGTATGTAGAAGGCAATCGGGGAACTTCATCAATTTGTCGAACTTTGGCAGAACTGCTGGAAGTTTCCATTCTGGATGTAGAATGCATGGAAAGTGATTTTTTGGATGGCTGGGTATGTTCCATTGAATAATGGGTTGTCTGAGCAGTTCCGTATACAGAAGGCATTCGATGAACCTCGTCATAGATTCGATGACCCGAGGCTGAAATAACTGATGACTTTTCATCCGACGCAGAATCTGTCGACAGTTTGGCAGTTGATTTACCTTGAAGAGCTCCGTATGTAGAAGGCAATCGGGGAACTTCATCAATTTGTCGAACTTTGGCAGAACTGCTGGAAGTTTCCATTCTGGATGTAGAATGCATGGAAAGTGATTTTTTGGATGGCTGGGTATGTTGCATTGAATAATGGGTTGTCTGATCAGTTCCGTATACAGAAGGCATTCGATGAACCTCGTCATAGATTCGATGACCCGAGGCTGAAATAACTGATGACTTTTCATCCGACGCAGAATATTTCGAGGAAGTCTTTAGTGGTAGTTGGTATTGCACATTAGAATGTGCAGAAATCTGCGGGGTCGTAGCTTGTCGAAAACTTGACTGCACTGATGGAGTGCTTAGCTTCTTGTAAGGGACAGATACCGTGGAACCTACTGAGAGCCGAGGTTGTGATTTCCTTATTCCTTCATGATCGTGTCGGCTGCTGTGGATTTCCGACTCGCCGGCATCAAATAATGAACGTTTAGCTTTCGGTGTTGATGTCTTAGACGATGCCGAGATGCTTGATACTGAACCACCAGAGCGAGGCTTCCCTTCATCCGACAAAGTGCCATGACTCGGTGTCAACCGTGTACCACTCCCAGACCGAGGCTTACTCTCTTGATAGCTAGCCAATGAGAGGACATCTTCTATGCTTGATTGACCTTGACTTGAGAGGGCAAAATGTGTGGAACGCTGCTGCTCAACTTTCTCAATATCTGGTGCTGGGGATGGATGCAGAGAAATCGAATCACCAGATGACATCTTCTTAACTGGTGTCTTCATCTGTTTGACAGAGGACTTTCGTTTTGATACTGTTTGATCAGTAGATTCCAGTATTTCGATACCCGATTGGCTCTTCTTCAGACCAATCACGGATAGCTTCTTATGGGACGAGGCTTTGGCCTCTCTGTCGACCATAGTGATTAGGTCTTCCGTTGGTTCGTCAACTGTTTCAATATCCAAAGTCGCATCAGCCCTGCTCGCTTTCTTTCCCTTAAACATGCTGTATGTATTGGACGCCTTGAAATTCTTGAACTCCTCCCGTGAGATTTCTCTGAACAAGTCGATTTCTCCTTCTGTAAGTAAAGGCTTATCAGCTGCAACGGCTTCCATCTGAATCACCTCGCGGGGTGAATCGTCGGACTTTGACTTCTTCTTGCGCTTCTCGAGTCTGTAAAGGTAACACATACACTCTTATACATCAGAATGCCTCGCCATTAGAAGTTGTAAAATGTGTTAAATACAGTGTGTCAGAATTGACCCGGAGTCAGGGTCCCAGGGGGGTCTGACTAATTACCAGTTCTGGCTGACCCGGAAGGAAGAGTAAACATGAGATTTAACCCGGATTATGCGTAATTTCGACCCATCTCTGGGTCATTTTGACATAGATTCCGGGTCATGCTGTCCCAGTCAACGGGTCGGGCCCAACAGGAACTGGATCTGGATCGATTCTGACCAGGAGAAGGTTTTACAGTATGTGATGGCCTCAAAAGGCATTCAAGAATCATGATGGCTCTTCGAAGAAAAAACGAACAAGCAAAAAGGCCAAACACACTCATCAAATTAATGTTAAAAGAAACAAGAAAAATAGTTAATAGATCAAGGAAGGCTACTCACTTTTCCCGATGTTTTCCAAACCCGAAAACCGACAGTAAAATAACCACTATGATGATAAGAAGTAAAACACCCGAGGACATTTCTCCGACGAAAACGGGGGCTGATTAAAGAAAAAGACAGATACAAAACAACTGTGGATAATGTTTCAATTAAAAACGATTTTTTTTTTAACTAAACCATAACTGAAAACTTCATCCCGTAAGAAATAATAAAAACAGAAGAGGGAAGAATGGATGTTTTCGTAAACTTACAGACTTGTTCGCACGTGTGTCCCTCGAAGCCAGCAGCGCAGCTACACTTGAATATCAACCCCTGGTTGTATGCGGCATGTTCCTCGCATGTCCCTCCGTTCTTACATGGCTTTGATTTACATGTAATCACACCTTGGGTCGTAGAAAGAGATGCATGACGCATCGTTACTAAATGAAACAGTAGAGTCAACCCATAAAAATAAAGCATCTTTTGTCAAAAAGATACACTCATTTTAAGCTTCTTCCTTTTCTAAAACGGTACTTGCGGGACTAGTTTTTAAAATGATGAAGAACCAACCACGTAAACGTTTTGTGAAATTTTACAGTGCTCTGCGTGAATTTATTGAACAATGAAGTTACAAGCTTAAATGTTGTACCATCCTAAAGTGCTTATAATATTATCTTATTTCTAAGTGTATTACGCATCTACAAAGGTCGACTTGTCCAACCTATTTTAGCGTCTGATGTTTCGGACGAGTCGTCTTTCATGATGACAACGCAGTGGTAAGTCCCTGCGTCGGAAGCCTGAACACCGCGCACAATCAGGATGTCGCCTGTCATCTTGAACCTGGCAGGAACAAAGATCAATACTCTTTTTCTTTAACAATATAAATTATAACATAGTGAATACACATTCATATTTCCCCGTTGATCGAACGCACAACCCCCGAGGGGATGTGGTAACCACTAGACCACCGAGTGTGCCAGGTGACAAGCGAGCACCAGCTACAAGTTCAAATACACCATACTATATCCTTTATACCTGAAGCAAAAGGCCAACTACAGCAATTAAAATGTGTTTTTAAATTAAATTAGTTTCAATGGGTTTATTTATAATGTGGTATTTCCTTAACCTGTATAAATTATTCAGTTATTCAAGAGAAGCGCCCTCTTTTAACGAATATATTATTTTCGCGCACTTGGTCACCGTCGTACAGAAATTCAACGAAGACCTCACCACACGTTATGTCATCGTCTCTTACAGAAATAAAACATCACTCTATATAAAGAGAACACACCGCTGAAGTCTCTATCATTTAGAGAGGGTGACAAATGTTTTCTGCAGTCATCAGTGAGGCTTGTATTCGAACACAAGAGGGTGCGTTGTTACCGACGATTTTGGGGTTGAACACAGGAAAAATTGACTAGAGCGGAATTTGAACCAACGACCTCTGGTTTAACGTGCCGGCGCTCTACCAACTGAGCTATCTAGCCCTAGTTGGCTGTCTCCCTTGTGGTTTATAACTTAAAAATAAATGGGCCTGAAGCTTTAAAGGTAACTAATCTGAAAATGTTCAAAGGCACCAAATTAGCTCATAACAATTACAAATTGTGTATAGACCTAGTACTTGTTTTAAAAAAAGTACTTTCTACAAAGAGTCACAAAGGCGCCCTCATAGGACATGGCAAACTAGGCCAACGATTACATTTGTTTCTATCATTATTTATCCAGTCGTTCATTCAATCGGTAAACAAATGAATTATGTTTTCGAAATTTTCAATTCAATTCCGATACTGTACACATTTTATGCCAATACTTCGACGAAAAATCAAGACAAGTACATGTCATGGTGGAGTAGAGCATTAATAAAATATAAGTAGCAACACATAAGCTGAACGACCTTCTCATTCTCCCCTGTTGTACATTTGAAGAAGCAAAGGCGTTTTTCAGTGATTGATAACCTTGGACTAAAACAGTCGTTATGAAATAAAAACAAAAAGGGTTAAAAAGAAAGCGGTATCTTACTTTTTGCTGAAGGCCGTGGAGTCTTTGGTAATTTTTTCACCCGTTGGACTCATCCAGTAGATCTCCTTCGGTGTTTGTTTCCTGTCGTACTGGCACTCGACCTCCGTGCTGTGTCCTTCGTCCTGAACCACCTTCTTCTGCTTCTCCTCTGTACATTTGACGAAGCAAGAGTGCTTTCAGAAAAGTTATTGATGCCTTGGACCAAAGCATGCTTTTATGAATTGTTTGTTCTTTGCCCCCCCCCCCCCCCCGCCAACAAAAAATATGATCAGTATACCTGTTTATGTTTGTAGTCTTGTCATTTAGCCTTCGAGAAAGACTCTGCTAGAGTCGAAACGTCAGGCCACTAACTATTTTGTTTGCATTGATAATAATAATAAATAAATAAATACATAAATAAATAGAATAAAAGATATTTAAAAATCTGTTTTTCCCATCTCCAGGGCCGAATTTCTTGGCTCTGCTTATCTGCACTTGCGATCAACATTCTCCGTTTGGTGTGCAAGCGCCAGGTGTTCCTGGTTTGATTGGCTGCATATTGCGCCACAGCACCTTGTAAACCATTACATGGTGCTATGTAAAGGAGTAGGTCTCATACTTCAAACGAAGCCCCACATACCTTGCAGGAAAACAATGTTGAAGCGCCTTGAGCGTTACTGAGTGACGGATATGAGCGCTATATAAGAAGCCATTATTATTATTATTATTATTAAGCGAAGAATGCCAAGTAACGGGTAGTATACGCACGCGCGCAAGCAAAAAAATCCCTACTAACCCGTGAAATACGTATGACGTAAGCACGGGATTCGCTGCATCCTTTAGCACCGATTCTTCGCTTACAGTAAGCAGAGCCATAAAATTGGCCCCAGTTTTTATTCATTAGTTATACCACTGCAGAAGAACATTGTCTTACTCTCTAAACAAGCGTCTAGAACGCATTCATCCAAAGCTTTGCTTCTTCCAACACATGGCTCTTTGCTGGGCGCCAGCCGGCAAGATCTATGGCGGGTGATCGCACCTCTGCCACAGCTTACTGAACACGGACCCCAGACACCCCAAGACGACCAGACGGACGACATGAGGATCGGACTTGTTGGCAGTTGTTGGACACCGTTATCAGGATTCTGTCGTCTTCTTCTTCTGTAAGCGGCGGGTAAAATCTGACGCATAAACCGGGAAGGACGGGGTTCATTTGCCGGTCGATGCTCATTGTTGCTGTCGTATATGGACACAGGGCGTCCAATAAAAGACCCAACATGATTCGGCGCCATGCTCCTTTCTGTGATATCAGCGTCACCATTCCCTCTGAACTTAACATTAACATTGTTTACATCATCAATCTTGTCTGAAGGGATCATCTTGTTTTCATCCTGAGATTCCACCATGCGTCCATTGTAATTTTTGAACGAGTAATTCTTTAAGTTCTTAGTCGGTTGACCAGAGGCTACCTTTCGTCTATGAATGCTCACTTGATAACCATCATTGTCATCTATGTGAACGCGAATGTCTGATGCTCCAGAGGGGGTATCTTGATGTTTCTCATCTGTTGAGCCCTGCTCTACTGAGGTCACGTTAAACCGGACGCCATTAACCTCAATAGTACTATCACCAACACTGATACCATTGTTCCCGTGTTGAACTAAGGTGAGGTGACTACCATTGACTTTGTCTAGTAACAGTGGTTTCCCGCCCTCTGTGTTACCTGCAGCTTTGCTGAACCTGAGAAGGTCCAATATCTGGGACAGAAAATCCACATTAGCTGCTTTAATATTTCCGGTGATTGATACATTGACCATTTTGTGATTCTTCTGCTGGACATTGCTCTTTAAGGACGAATTGGAAGGGCCGGTATCGGACTCGTCTACAAGGACGTGAAGTTCGGCACGAGACTCCGACTTATCCGTGGCCGCCGTGCTCCCAGGTTTAGTTGGAAATGGATTCTTGTAAAAATCTAACCATTTAGAACCGAATTCACTGCTTCTATGGACTATTTGTGATGGTAGTAAGATTTTACTGTCCTGTGAAGTGTTGATTTGATCAAGCATACCATCCATTACTTCTTGTTCAAGCTGTGCATTGGACACTAAAACAATTGGTGCTTCATTTACTTCATCAACAATATTGGCAGTCTGTGAAGTTGTGTACAGCGGTGTTTTCATGAAAGGACCGCTCAGATCGTAATCGAAGGCGGTATCGATTCTAGAGTGTTTATTTGAAATAGGTGGAAAGAGTCGACCCACATCCAAACGATCTGACGCTCGGTTGTCTTCCTTACTAAAGTAATTCATCTTCTCGATATTTGTCTGCACCGGGAGACCACCTTGCCCAAAAATATTGGTGTCGTCGAAGTCGATTCCAGTTTCGTAACCCTGGGTGGCTTGTAAAAGAATCAGATCCTTCCTTAGGGCTACACCTTCCTCGGGTATAATAATTTTCATGACCTCGGTTTTCACACCAAGGTCCACGGGCATCGTTTCATCAGGAGAAAACTCTTTGTAACCTGAGTCGCTGATCAGGAGATCTGGTAGTTCTATATCCCAATTTCGTGTAGTGGGCTGCACTACCTTCCTCAAAACAACTCCAGGCTCGGGGGTGACAATGGTCATAGTGTCGGTCTTTACTTTATTGGGTTTGTCTTCTTTAGTCTCAGTGATGGGCAGCTCTTGTGTAGTAGGTTGCACTACGACTATATTCTTCCTCAAAGCAACTCCAGGCTCGGGGGTGACAATGTTCATAGTGTCGGTCTTTACTGCACTGTGTTTGTCTTTATTAGTCTCAGTGATGGGCAGCTCTTGTGTAGTAGGTTGCACTACGACTATATTCTTCCTCAAAGCAACTCCAGGCTCGGGGGTCACAATGGTCATAGTGTCGGTCTTTACTGCATTGAGTTTGTCTTCTTTAGTCTCAGTGATGGGCAGCTCTTGTGTAGTGGGCTGCACTACGACTATATCCTTCCTCAAAACAACTCCAGGCTCGGGGGTGACAATGGTCATAGTGTCGAACTTTACTTTATTGGGTTTGTCTTCTTTAGTCTCAGTGATGGGCAGCTCTTGTGTAGTGGGCTGCACTACGACTATATCCTTCCTCAAAACAACTCCAGGCTCGGGGGTGACAATGGTCATAGTGTCGAACTTTACTGCATTGAGTTTGTCTTCTTTAGTCTCAGTGACGGGCAGCTCTTGTGTAGTGGGCTGCACTACGACTATATCCTTTCTCAAAACAACTCCAGACTCGGGGGTGACAATGGTCATAGTGTCGGTCTTTACTTTAATGAGTTGGTCTTCTTTAGTCTCAGTGATGGGCAGCTCTTGTGTAGTGGGCTGCACTACGACTATATCCTTCCTCAAAACAACTCCAGGCTCGGGGGTGACAATGGTCATAGTGTCGAACTTTACTGCATTGAGTTGGTCTACTTTAGTCTCAGTGATGGGCAGCTCTTGTGTAGTGGGCTGCACTACGCTTATATCCTTCCTCAAAACAACTCCAGGCTCGGGGGTGACAATGGTCATAGTGTCGGTCTTTACTTTATTGGGTTTGTCTTCTTTAGTCTCAGTGATGGGCAGTGTAGTGGGCTGCACTACGACTATATCCTTCCTCAAAACAACTCCAGGCTCGGGGGTGACAATGGTCATAGTGTCGAACTTTACTGCATTGAGTTTGTCTTCTTTAGTCTCAGTGATGGGCAGCTCTTGTGTAGTGGGCTGCACTACGCTTATATCCTTCCTCAAAACAACTCCAGGCTCGGGGGTGACAATGGTCATAGTGTCGGTCTTTACTTTATTGGGTTTGTCTTCTTTAGTCTCAGTGATGGGCAGCTCTTGTGTAGTGGGCTGCACTACGACTATGTCCTTTCTCAAGGCAACTCCAGGCTCGGGGGTGACAATGTTCATAGTGTCGGTCTTTACTTTAATGAGTTGGTCTTCTTTAGTCTCAGTGATGGGCAGCTCTTGTGTAGTGGGCTGCACTACGACTATATCCTTCCTCAAAGCAACTCCAGGCTCGGGGGTGACAATGGTCATAGTGTCGAACTTTACTGCATTGAGTTTGTCTTCTTTAGTCTCAGTGATGGGCAGCTCTTGTGTAGTGGGCTGCACTACGACTATATTCTTCCTCAAAACAACTCCAGGCTCGGGGGTGACAATGGTCATAGTGTCGGTCTTTACTTTATTGGGTTTGTCTTCTTTAGTCTCAGTGATGGGCAGCTCTTGTGTAGTGGGCTGCACTACGACTATATTCTTCCTCAAAACAACTCCAGGCTCGGGGGTGACAATGGTCATAGTGTCGGTCTTTACTGCATTGAGTTTGTCTTCTTTAGTCTCAGTGATAGGCAGCTCTTGTGTAGTGGGCTGCACTACGACTATATCCTTCCTCAAAGCAACTCCAGGCTCGGGGGTGACAATGGTCATAGTGTCGGTCTTTACTTTATTGAGTAGAGGCATTCCTTGGTCTTCTTCATCAGTCTCAAGGAAGGACATATTATCTGTTGAAGCTTTGTCTGGGCTTTTTGTATCTTGGTGCACTATCAAAATATCCTTTCTCATGAGAAAGCCAGGCGCAGGGGTCAGAATCGTCATAACCTCTGTCTGAACGTTGGTATTAGCATTTACTTCAGTCGTGTCACTTTCCTCAGAACTTTCGTTGCTCATCGATCCAGCCCGGTTTCTCACATGGCTTTTCGCCTTACCCTCCAGTTGGTTTTCATCATCTAGTCCAAATTCATTCCATATGGTTAAGAACTCTTTTTTCACCTTTTGATGGGGTACGACACTGTTAAGGTGCCCCTCGTTTCCGCTTGCCACCTTTCGGTGCCTCCTTTCTTGCCACTTTTTCCGCTTGCCACCCTTGCTAGAGGGGTTATATTCAGCAGATACAACTTTACTTGGGAATCCCACAAGAGACCTAATTGGTCTCCGTCGTGCCGAGTTTTCCCCGTGACCAAATTGTGTTTTATCACTGCAGCTGCTACGCGCAACTTCTTTCTTCGGGACTTTGAAATTGTCGACTGCCTTTACCATTTTCTTTATAAGATTTCTCTCAGACGTCGATTGCTTTTCAAAGTCATCGAAACTCTTTGACAGATGTTTGGAACTTTTCTTAAGAAGACCGTGTGCCATATTCTTGAGTGCTGTGAGTGATGTCACGTTTTTATCGGTCCCTTTTCCTGTCGTATTGTAAGAGTTGTGACTACTGACGGATGAGTCCGGGAAATGGGTAACTGTGCTTTTGGTGTCTTGATCAAGGGTCGTCAGCTCGTTAACTTTAACTGTGCTTTTGGTGTCTTGATCAAGGGTCGTCGGCTCGTTCACTTTAACTGTGCTTTTGGTGTCTTGATCAAGGGTCGTCGGCTCGTTAACTTTAACTGTGCTTTTGGTGTCTTGATCAAGGGTCGTCGGCTCGTTCACTTTAACGGTGCTTTTGGTGTCTTGATCAAGGGTCGTCAGCTCGTTCACTTTAACGGTGCTTTTGGTGTCTTGATCAAGGGTCGTCGGCTCGTTCACTTTAACTGTGCTTTTGGTGTCTTGATCAAGGGTCGTCGGCTCGTTAACTTTAACTGTGCTTTTGGTGTCTTGATCAAGGGTCGTCGGCTCGTTCACTTTAACGGTGCTTTTGGTGTCTTGATCAAGGGTCGTCAGCTCGTTCACTTTAACTCTGCTTTTGGTGTCTTGATCGAGGGTCGTCAGCTCGTTAACTTTATTTTGCTCTTTATTTTGCGACTTCGACAAAATATCCAAGATCTTTGAGATATTTGTACGTATAGTGTCAAGACCAGGCAACAGAGACTCTTGAACATCGTGGTCAACTTTCGTCTGCGGTTGAGCTTTGGAGGCTTTTGCTTGGTCAGCGGTCTCGCTATTTACTTTATTACCACCTGAAGCGTACAGACATTGTTTGACATTCCTCGATGTCTCGTCTTTGTTCGGTTCAGCACCTTCTTTGCCTTGATCGTTGGAAACTGGTACTTCAAACACCGTTGCTTCTTTGTTGGTGAAATAGTCTTTAAACTTTGGTTTTCGATCTAGAAGCTGACCAGGTTGCAATGAAGACTGTCTCGAGGGACCGTGCGTGTCACTGACTCCCACGTCATCATCATCTTTGATAGGCGGGTCAGCAGCAATATCATTCAACACGTTGCCTGATTCAAACGGTAGGTCGTCAGTGATGGGGACGGTCCTGCTCTTCCAAAATGGGCGGCGTGGAGATGGCTTTCTGCGGTGTTTAGGAGCGATGTCTTTGGCCGAGTGAAGTCTTTTCCGCGCACTATTCAGAGCTTCAACAAAGTTGTCCCTTTTGAGTTCTCCAGTTAAAGGTTTTGGGTACATTTGATGTACACTGACAGGGGCGGGACGAATATTCCGCTGAGCGCCTGTAGTTGCAGCTGTGTTTGCAATGGTCTTTGGAGCTGATTTTACACCGAGATCTGCCAAGGAGGAATAAGTTAAATGATGGCAAATAAATATCGTTTTTCAAATTACATTAAATTCAACTCATTACGATTTTTGTCTAAATAATGGTCTAAAAATTTCAACAAGTACAGATGAGGCATGGTTGAAAGGAAAATCAAAATATGACAAAAACAAAACCAACGTGGGGGCATCTTGTAAAATCAAGGGAGGCTCGTTGAAATGAATAGATGTACAAAAAACACACGCACATCTTAAATAGACGACAATAACAAGAACAAAAATTACCCCAAACAAACAATTCTAACAAAACATTAAGCGGAAAAATATATAAAATATCCAACTCTCCTGCTAGTAAAAAATATTGTCAAAAGAGGCTTAGAGATGCCGTGGAACCCGAAGTGCATGATGAGGAACAGGGTCTTTTTTGCAGGAGCGCTAGATTAAGCATTGTTGCTGTTGTTCTTTTCTGTACGTCCTATAAAATTTTTGTCCGTTTGTCTTGTCTTGTCCCTGTCTTTCCACAGGCTGATTACCACAAGCCTTGGCTCATCAAATCAGCCTCCACACTGCTTCCCTTTTTTGCCTTTTTTTTGCCTTTTCAAGCTTATAAAAACTCATTCTATCTGTTCATTATTATACCTTGTTTTGTTTCCTATTGTTAATTGACAGTATGGAAATACAATGCAAAGTGATTGACTGAAAAGACAAGCGTCACTGACTGGAACTGTTTGCTACTTGAAGATTGCGGCAACTACCTTTGTGGGAGCTAACTTTTTCGAGCACAATATCCTCCGACGACGATTCCTCATGGCCAACGTAGCTGACTGCAACTCGGAAATTGAACAGTTTCTGGTGTGGGTCGGTTCGCCGGATCATGACATTACATACTTGATCATTTCTAAATAAGAACACCGTGTGGGGTGCAAAAAACTGGGTTAAATCAAGGGCAAGAAACAAAACAGAACGATATCACTCATTGATCAAATTGAGACGAAAATTCAATAAATAATAATCATTATTATTTTGTATTTATACTATACATTGAATAAAAAACTGAATAAAAAGTGCTACTGTAATGAAAAATAAACTTCCAGATTAGTATTTTCATTTGTTCTCCTGGTAATTTAATAATTGTCTAAATTCTTAAGCACAAAACAATTTTGCTTGTATCCAGAACATGGTTACCAGTCAAAATTCCACGTCACGTGTACCTCTTGTGATTGCTGCTCAGCAAAAAACATTTTAAAGCAATATTTGCAGCTTTAACAGCTCCGTGATACTAGCCCCAGGTAGTAGATAAAGTACAGGAAAGACTCCTCATCAACACAAAGCAACAAGTTCGAATAATGCGAGAGACATGCACGGTCATGGCAAAGCAATGATTTTGAATGGATCCTCGCCAAAGTATGTAGGCCAGGGAAGATAGCCCCGCAAGTTTGGATTCACGAGACATCTGCCGGTGAAGGAACACGTAGGAGACAGCAAAAGCACAGCTTTGGTAAAGTAATTTCATCGATGGTTTTAAGAAAAAGAAAAACTTACCGACAATCATTCAGTCGTTGCATTTTGGTGTCTTCCGATCTTCCCACTGCCGTTTGTACCTGGAACCATTCTATCTGAACTGAAGGCAGTAGTCGTTTGTGTTCGTCGACACCTCGTGTCAGGACATCTATTTCAAATTGATAGTGATCCTCCAATGGGGAAATGATGGCATATCCGTCAGAAGGGTGTTTTATTTTCAAACACGGGGCTCGCTTTGTCACAAGATCTGCAGCGTCAACATTTAGGCAGAACAGTACATGAAAATCAAAGGTGTAGTAAAGAGTAAAATGGGGGGGGGGTCAGCACTTTACGCCGAACTTCTGCCCATAATTTAGCAATTTTTTTGCAGAGACAAAATCGTTTAGCATAATAATTTAGTTTAGCCCTGGTTTGACGTCAGTCTCTGCATAAATTTGGATAACATCGGACTCAAGCTCTGGTGTTTCTGATCAGCAGAGTGTGGGTTCGAGTCCCGGTCGTGATACTTACAAGTGTCCCGAAGCAAGACGCCATAACTATTGCTTCATCCTTCGGACACCGGGGCGTAAATGCCGTAGGTCCCGTGTGTAACTTGTGAATTGCACGTAAAATAACCCAGTACACTGATATCATTAAGAAAAGGGGTTTGCCTCTATATGTTCCTGGTTTGTTTGGCTGCATTTTGTGTCACAGCACCTTGTGTAGTTGTAATTTATAAACCACTACATGGTGCTATGAAAGAAATGGTCTCATGGCTTCAAAACGCAGCTCCGCATACCGTGCAGGATAAATACCGTAGCGCTTAGAAACATAATATTAAACGCGGTATAAATGTAAAGTATTATTGTTGTTAAATTGTACCATGACCATGCTACCACTAACTGTGTGCATTGCCGTAAGGCCTACTTCAAGTTTTTATAATTTGCTACTGAGATACAGACCTACAGTATAAAATCATATAAATTAGGCTTACAACGTAAACTACTTTCGAAAGGAAAGCATATTGAATAATGTAGGTCCATTTGCATTTGAAAGGAGACTGACGTCATACCAGGGCAGGGGTCTCGTCTGAATCTTTTGTTATTCGCCCGTATTTTCCCGTCAGCGTCAGAGTCACGGACTTGATTTCATCGGATGCTGGTATGGGACTATGGGCATGCTGGGATAGGCTCTATATATACATTGTACATGATATATATATATATATTTCTCCAAACAAACAAAAGTTTAAATCACAACAATGCAAAAACAAAACCAGAAAGTGAAAGACAAAGACAAATTCACAAGAAATGCATTTGAGGGCCAAGTAACGAATGCTTACCACTGGGTAATTTTGTTCCCGTATGCTGTCCAGAGAAACAGTGCCAGCCATATCCCACAGCAGGAGGCAAGTTTCCGTAGTTTCTACCATGTTTTGCGCTCGCAATAATTACGCTAAAAACCAATAGGATTATGCCTTTCACAATCATTTTTGGAAACTACTTAGATTTTGATGCAAACCACATTTTAAAATGCGCAAGTTGTCGTCACATTACATTAAAGATTGTTGTGCAAGAAGACTCTTTTCTCCGTCTAAATTAATAAATGTAATCCTTATCAAGTTATAACGTGTAAACGTCAAGTAGTATTTTAAGGTAACGTTTTACTTCGAAAAATGCGGGCGCCTTTTGAACGCACTCTCTTATTTACAAACAAGTACGCGAGAACGCACAGCTATGATATCCAACCCATAGAATAAAGACTAGATTGGGCGTGCGTGTATGCGCGTACAAATCAGTGCGCACGAAACTGTCAGTTCCCTATGAACGCTCCACGCGGTAACAGTGCGCGGCGCGGGGCCAGCGCACGTTGCACGCCCCAACGCGCGGGCCGCACACATTCGTCTTATGTCACAATCAGCAGGAGGAAGAAAAGGCATTTTTGTTTCAATATTTACACATAACTTTCTTGACGATACCATGACACTGTTGGACACTACTAACGCCCGTGCTGACGAAGTTCTCCTTTAGCAGTTGCCTCAAATTTGTCTGTTACCCTATTTGAAATTTCCTTGTGTGACAAGGTCAAATTAGTACCAACTAAAAATTACTTAGTGACATTGACAGTCCAAAATAAACAATACTATGAATGCATTAAAGTATTGACAATAGTTAGAATTTGTTTTTAATCAATACAACTTATAAGAACTTACTGTTTGATCTTTTGATCAACAACTTTTGATCACAACACTGGAAATATTTAACATAATGAAAAGTGATGGACATTTGCTCACCATCACTGTGCGCGTAAACACTAATGCACGCAATAGCATTACATTGCATTTGCAGTTGCGCCTTCAAATTGGTCATATCACTAAAATGGACGGGGGTGTAAGTTTGGGGTGATCAGAATATTAAACAATATATCCCTGCCTTTCTAATATTACCATTATTTTCCATCATATCCGAGAAGATGATTGACCCAATTTAGTTTACAAAACTTGAGTCTTACCAAAAATTAGCAGAACTGCCCGTTCATTGTGCACAACGCGCAAACAGCAACCTATATTTTTACTTGCATGGCCTCGTTTGACGCTTTATAACCAAAGCAACAAGTCAGTGAAGCCTCTGGGGTGACGTCATTATTGAAGCCCGTGAAATCTTCTTCACACTGATACAACAGCTGTGTCTATTGGACAATATTTTCCAACGACCATTTTCGATTAAAGAACTTATACCCAATCATTGCCGCGGTTACTTTGTAACACGCCAGTGCACATACCATTCACAGAACAATGTATCACCAGTGCAGTGAGTCTAGGTACCACTCTGCTGTTCGTTGCACGCCGTTCGAGTGTGACTGACGAAGGTGAGTCGAATTCAATGTACATTTAGTGTCTTAATTTTGTCAAAAAACATAAACTAATGTAAGAAAATGCTAATGGGAAACACATTGCATGATTTGTGACATTTTGTCGAGTGGGGATGCGATTTTTAGTCAATATTAAGTTGATTTAACAGCGGCGGACGTTTTCAGACTGAGGCAAACTTTACGTTGCTGTGACTGAGCCAAAGTTTGGACAAGTCCATTTGACTGCAGGGTTGGCAATTACTTTTTTAAACTGCGTGCATTGGATTAAGGGCTTTACTCTCAATCTATATTACTTTATTGTCAAATTAAAAGTAATTTATATCAAGAATATGATAGGGGCAATGGTGATGTAGTTGTGCACGTAGGGAAACCTTACAATTCACTGAGTGATGAGTAAATTTCAAGTTTAAAAAAGCCATAGGCTTAACCTGTTGTTGTTTTTGACATGCACAAAATTCAAGAAATTAAGAATAGGATGCAGCATACAACTAGTAAAAAACATCAAGATTCAGCGTTTAAAAGTATTTATAAAGTTTATATTTTGTTAATACAGACTCATGGAAGAATGTAAAAAGACTAAGCGGAAACGCAAGGCCATTGACTACAAGAAACTTGCAGAGGGACCGAAACTTCCAAGACAACAGTCATCTGACATAAAAAAGTGGTCAACCAAGAAACTTTATTCGCTGGAAGTTATTGATACTAAAGAGGATGAAAACGGTGTAGTTACTGTTCTTGTACATTACATTGGTTGGTCCAGTAAATATGATGAATGGCGTTTAGCCAGCGACATCATCGACATTCCACGTGAATTTATAGCCACTACTGAAGAAGCAACAAATTTCTTCTATTCTCAACTCAAAATATCAATCAAGGAAGCATTGCACATTCAAAGGAAAACTGATAGTTCTGTGGTCATTCGCATGCCTATTCAAAAAGATGCATTCCACAGACTAAAGTCTTTAGGCTTACTTCGGTCATCAAAACCCCAACAATTTACAGCTAACTGCCAGGACTTGGATAATCTATTTGGAAAAAGTTGGCACTATCGAATTGTAAATGCAAATAGAGACTTTGCTTATGTGATGGAAGGAACAATTAAATTTCGGATGATTGAACGAATTCCTCTTGCAGACCAATCTTTTGATGGAAAAAATACATACAGACACCGGGGATACATGATTGTTTTCAGTTTTGTCCGTGGTCGTGGAAATGCTCTAGATTTGGACAAATATTTGAGTCTGTTGTAGTATTTTTGTGCCTTTGACATCTGGCAACAAGCAAGAAAAGCAATGCCAACCCTCCATGACGAATACTGTCATATGGTCACTTTGAAAGTAAATAATTATTTCATTTACACTCAAGCAAAGTCCTGTAGTAATGATTCTCTTCAGCCAGAAAGTCTCCGTGCTATTTTGGATACTATCCTTTCGAAGCACCATATTACTACAGATCATGTGGACATTACACCTGTATTGCAAACATTCAAAGAGAAAGTGAAATATACTTTACGAAGACTTCGGGAATCGAAATCATCTCGCAAGAAGGCTAGACTCCTAGAAAAATGGAAAAAGACTGAGTACGAGCTTAAATTGCCTCATCGCACAGGAAGCCCATCCAAACGAAAGGTGCAGGAGTTAGAAGAAGAACTTAAAGAAGCGAGACAAGAACTGAACAAAAAACAGAAAGATCTAAAGATTGCTGAAGATAAAAACAATGATCTTAAATGTTCAATTAACCGTCTTGTAAATCCTAAAAAAAGAAAAAGTGGTGAGAGAGGCCGATCTAAGCACAAAACAATTTATAGTACTCGACAAAAAGCAAGACATGAAAAACAAAACTTGGAAGCAGTTAACTTGGCTCTTGAAGATTTTCGAAATGACCAAGACCATGGTTTAACTCCGATAAAGGTAACATTTAAGGATGAATTCGATGAGGAAGTTGTGTTATGTTTAGAAGATGGATGCACCATACCATCTCAATGTTCAGTCGATGATCTGGACGAATTTGTTTTCATTCTGGATAACCATAACATTACTAACAGGGGCTATCATGCCTTGGCACAGCACATCAAGGCTTTACCAAGACTTACGCATGTCACTTCAAGACGGGAAGAACTAAACAAAACGTTTATGATTTCTGAACTTAATGGTGAATATCCTGGTGTATATACAAGTCTGAAAGAGTCACTTCGACTTAAACTTGAAAATCCAAAAAGAAAACACTTAACTGAGAGCGGTACTGTACGAATAAAATTAAGTGGTGACGGAACGAGGGTAACTTGCAAACAAAATTTCATCAATGTGTCATTCACATTAGTTGATGAAAGTGTTAGTATGTCTGAGCATGGTAACTATCTCCTCGCCATTGTAAAATGCTCTGAAAACAATTCTTCAATCAAAACAGCACTCCATGATCTGATTAAAGAATTTGAGGACTTAACGAGTATTGATGTGATGGGAGAAGTCATCAAAGTTGACAAATACCTTGGTGGTGATCTCAAATTTTTAAATCAAATTATGGGGATTGCAGGCTTTGCAAGCAAATATTCATGTTTATGGTGCCATTGTGCTAAATCTGAAAGGTTTGACATGTCCAAAACATGGTCAATGACTGACCCAGACAAAGGTGCAAGAACCACTGAGGAAATAATTCAATGCTCCAAGATGAAAATGTCTGATAAGACTAAATTCAACTGCAAGGAAACCCCTCTGTTTAAATCTGTTCAAGTTCATAAAGTGGTGCCTGATACTCTTCATTTGTTTTTAAGAATTGGAGACCAACTTGTAAGCCATTTGATTTCATACCTTCAGACACAAGACAATGTGGTCAAAGTAACCTCCACAACAAAATTACAAAAATGTGAAAATCTGAAACGGTTTCACACATTTGTCAGAGATGAAGTGAATATATCAGACTGGAAATTGTATGTGAAAGATAACAAATTAGAATACAGGTCATTCAGAGGACCTGAACACAGAAGAGTGTTTCAAAAAATAGATCTAGCCAGTCTAATTCCATCCCATCCAAAGCTGGATCAACTGAAAAAACTGTGGGGTAGCTTTCCAGAACTTATGCAAGAAATGGGGAAAACATTGAGCATGTGTGAAATCGATGCCTTTGAAAAAGAGGCATGTGCATGGGTGTCACTCTACTATGAAACTTTCTGTAGTACTGACATAACTCCATACATGCACATTTTAGCCTGTCACATCCCTGAATGTATGAAATTACATGGCAACATATCCCATTTCTGTCAGCAAGGTTTGGAAAAAGTTAACGATCTTGTTACAAAGTGGTATCACAGATCTACAAACTTTGGCCCCAAATCCCTGTATCAGATAATGGCAAAGCAGCATAGATTGCACTTGCTTTATGATCAACATAAACTTAAAGCCAGGTGGAATGTCAGGTGTAGTAATTGCCAAAACTTTGGGCACAACAAAAGAACATGTGGTTCTGTCATTGAAGATAGTTGCGAAGAGTAAAGTTGAAAATATCAACCACGGTCCCCTGCTTTCGTGATCGTGAAAGATTGCTTTCAATTGTTATCTTTCTTAAAAAGTGTGCACTATTTGCAAAGCTAAACTTTAGCCTAAAGTTTTAGAGTTGTTGCACATCTTGGTTGAAATTTTGTACAAAAAGTTTGTTACGCTTGACGTTGATTATAACCGGTTATGATGTATAGATTATAAAGAAACGTTTTTCCAATTTGAAACATCGGTGTCAGATTTGCAGTTTTTACCGTCCTGTGTGGTTTTGTTGTGACCCCTACGTACGACAATGGAAGATTCCAGATTTCACAGTTGGGGATGTGAGCGCGGGCGCGCCATGTTGAGTGTACATGTACATTGCGTGTGTGGGCGCGCGTGTTTAGTTTACACTCGCACAGAGCTTTTGTCCTATTTTGTACACGTAGTTTTCATTATGGTTACTTTAACCGGGACAGGGGATGGGGAGGGGGGGGGGTACGATACGATCATGTGTCCGCAAAGTCACGGATTTTGCACCCGGGTCATCCTGCTGACGAAGACAGGAGTGTCAGTTGATAATTATGTCTAAAGGTACGGAAATATTTCCAGTGTTGTGATCAAAAGTTAAATAGTACATTGTATCTAACGACACAGATGATTTTTCATGCTTATTGTTCGCTGGTCATGTTTCTGACTTTTAGACACAAATATAAATAATTACGAAGAATTAGCAAAATGAAAATGCATGTGCGCATACCGCGCCCGACGTTCGGCACCAACATAATTAACTAAAGTATGCAAAGATTTCAACACACAAAAAATGGCACACAACAGGATGAATAAGTTAATTAAATCATGGATATGAGGTAGGCGTAATACTGGCTCTAATAATGTGTGCATTATGTCCCTTGCGGGCATACCAATCAAGTAAGAAAATGTGGACATCGGAATATAATCAGCCGATAGCCCTAATTAACAAAATACTACCAAAAAAAAGAACTAGATCAATTTCTATCCTTAAGGCAGGTTTATTTCAATGTTGTCATCAGTCATTTTTATTTATCCAAGTGTGTTATCAAACAAGTTCTGTCTTGGATTTGTTTTAAGTTAGTTGTCACAATGCCGGATGATAATCCAAGATGGCGGATGATAATCCAAGATGGCGGATTTCACCCAGAGTACCGGCGGCTGGGTCTGGCGCCAACAACAGGAATAACCATTTGTCTGAATAAATATTCTCTTGTTACTTGTATTAATTTTACTAGATCCCAAGATCCCAACACTAGTGTGTTCTACCATTATGATCATCAAAAGGGCCAGCTTTTATAGACCTACTTAAGCATGAAAAAGCTGCTGAGGCATAACAAAACAACGCTCACAAGATTAAAGTTACAAGCCACAATGCAATGTCATGCGCACCATTTGTGACTGGTATCCTGCTCATTTTTGCTTAGCAGTTTTTAGCAGTATTTTCTGCTTAAGCAGCTCTAGGAAATTAGGCTCAGGATCTTTGGATAGACATTAGTTTGGAATTGTTGCACTTATGTACATGTACAAACTCAGAGGGGTCACATGAAACAATTAACCTTCACTTACAGACCTCTATCATGCATGGTGCGGCCATCTTGATTTTCTCCCATTCAAATCAATGCAATCAAACTGAGGCTGGAAGGAGAAATAGTCTGGTTCCTTTTTGTACAATTAGCAGTCATTACTGCTATTGGATACCAGGAATATGACCAAGGTAGTGGCAGCATGATAATGGTCTAAAAGCAGTATCTGAAACTTCTGGCAGGAAAGCAATAAGAGATTTGCATGTTTTCAACAATATTTAGTTTGAGTGCCTTTTTTTTTATTTTGGTTAAATGATGCCTCCATTCCACATGTTGATGGCGCACTTTCTTCTTATGGTCAGATTGTGGGTGAAGAATTGTCACACATTATACGACTTAGCACCAGTATGGACACTCATGTGCTTTTCAATATCTTCCTTCAGGAAGAAAAGCAATCCACAGATGCTACACAAAAGCGTTTTGTCGTTGGAGTGAAACCGTTTATGGAAGGCCAGATTCTTTAGGCTCCAAAAGTGTGAGCAGCAGACGTCACATTTGTGGTTCTTCTGTATCTCACCCTGGTGCCTCTTGATGTGATAGTTGAACTGCTGTTTATTTCTGCATCGGTTGCCCCTGTAATGGCACAGCAGTGACTTGCGTTTTGAAGTTTTCTTTGTGTGCACCGCCTTATGTCTATGTAGGAGCACTTGGGAAGCCAATGTCTTTCTGCAAACTTCTGCACAGTCTTGATGCTTCTCTTGTCGGTGTGATTTCAAATCAACCACGTAACTGTCACAGTCTTTACAATACCACAGGACTGTGGCACACTCTCCCACCTTCATTGTCTGCAGCACTGTCCCACTCTTCTGTATCGAGTTGTTAGTCTTGCAGTTCTGGTGTTTTTGTAAGAAATGTTGAGTGGCATGACGTTCCGTTCCAAAGTTTTCTTTGCAATTCTTGCACTCAAACACCTTTTGTTTTGGTCTGACTAGGTCCGACTTTGGGTTTGTGTGTGACTCCGTGTGTTTTCGTAACTTCTCCACTGAGTCATAAATCCTTCTGCATTCCTGACAGACTTGATGTTTCTCAAGTCTATGTTGCTTCAACCCGGCCACGTAACTGTCGCAGTCTCCACAACGCCGCAGCACGTTTGCACACTCTTTAGACATCGATCTGTAGACATGTCTCTGATGTTTCGTCGTGTAATGCTGCGTGACAAGGAAACGCGTCCGGAAAACCTCCCTACAAAACTTGCATTCGTACATCGTCTGCTTAGATCTGATTGGTTAAAGAAATTTTAAACTCGGATTTACAGAGCATCTCTAACTTTACCCCCCCAACACCCCACAAAGAAGAAAAAACACTTATAGAAAAATAACACAGGGTATCACAGAGCCAGGCATTGAAGATAACGAATAAAACTCCTATAGATTGTTCTCTTTGGGCTATGGACTTTTTTACCACACTGCATAGCTGAAGAAAAGAAGTACAGTTCATCATTGAGTAATAGTAGTGTACGAAAGGCAAGAATAGAATGAATAAGAATGAAAATAAGACATCCCTTTTGGTAACTGACATGGTCAGTGCATGGAGGAAGGGTAAGGCTGTGTCCGAAACGGCAACTTCGGCTACAGCTAGAGCTAGATCAGCGCGTCTGCCAGTGTTGAAGAATAGGCAGACGCGCGCGATCTAGCCGTAGCTGTAGCCGAAGTCGCCGTTTCGGACATGGCCTAAGAGTGACATGGTCAGTGGGGGTGATCCATAGGTCATGAAAAAGCACGTGAAGTCTTAAAGTCCCAGACAGCCGGTTCTAGACACTAGTCATAGGGGTGGGCATTGCAATGATACATGGTGGGGCACCTGTTGGCTTGTGAGACTGAGGGGAGTGTGGGGTGTGACACGATTACAAGCTTACACCGATAAGTAAGTTTTGATTTTAAGGCACTCACTCCATCACTGTCTTCTCCTCCATTTCTGTCTCCTCTATCATTGTCACATCATCCTCCATTTCTGTTTCCTCCTCCGTTTGATCTCTGTCTGAAGATGACACGTGTTCATGCTGGATGACCTGTAAGGTGAATCACACAGTCATTTCATTTCATTTCCATTCATAATGGCTTATTAAAAACAACGTGAATTGCAGCTAAATGCTAAATTGCTCATGAATTACAATGGGTTGGAATTCCGGTCATGACACTAGTTGCTTTTACTTCACCCATGGGTATAAATGGGTACCTGCGAGGGTAGAAGTCGACATTGCGTTTGAATAAGCCTTTAAGGCGGGGCTGTATACTCCCTGGTGAGCTGAGAAAGATTACAGGTATGTTATCAGCCCAATGACTAGGGCACTAATGCAAAGGGCAATGATACGCACATTGTAAAGTGCGCTATAAGTACTAGTTTAATGTTATTAATATTTGCATTATTATTTTTAATATTTAACATTGTTGCAGTTTGAAGTACTTACAAGTCTGGAATCCTGTCTTGTTTTTCTGCGGCACGGTGGCTTAGGGTCACCACAGACTGAAACAACATCATCATCACTGAGTCCGTCTTCATCAACAACCCAATCTTCATCATTTTTATCATCACCATCCCCAAAATCGTCATCATCCCCATCAACGTCATCCCCATCATCATCATCATCATCATCATCATCATCATCATCAACCAAATCAATTACATCGTCGCTGTCATCCCTGGCATCATCATCTTCATCAGCACCATCTTCAATGATGTCTTCACTGTCATCTTCCTCTTCTTCTTGTGCCTTCTCCACATTGGCATTGTCTCTGCTCGTGTCTTTCTCTAAAGTTGTATTGTTATAATTTTGCCTTGGACAAAAAAACAACAACAATGTATGGAGAAAACAACAACAATGCATGGAGAGATAAAATCTTCATAACCAAAAAAATGACACTATCTTTCTAAGACATTCTTGGACTTGCCCTTAATACCAATTGCAAGTCTCAGACTGAGATCCCACCATGGAGTACTAAAACCATGGGAGACTTCTCTCATTATACAATACAATACAATAAAAACTTAATTGTCCCTGCGTGGGAAATTTCTTTGGCATTTTTACGTAGAAACATACCTATATAAAAATACCGAAGATAAAAAGGATTAACCAAAACAACAGATAAAGAGTAGGCCTATAGTAAGAAGTTAAAACGTAAACCCTAGAAAAACAAAGGGCAGCTACTGAAAAAAAAAAGTACACCGTAAAACAAAACAAAAAAAGGAATCAAAACGACAGTTATGGTGGTATCCCATGTAAAGCATAATAAGTTTACAGGTGCAGTCCTCAGTCCAAAAGAATCAAACAAAACACGCTGTTTGATTTT
The DNA here is from genome assembly GCA_023634235.1 of Pisaster brevispinus. Classification (NCBI taxonomy): domain Eukaryota; kingdom Metazoa; phylum Echinodermata; class Asteroidea; order Forcipulatida; family Asteriidae; genus Pisaster; species Pisaster brevispinus. The sequence goes on along the minus strand of JAMKCF010000010.1, from coordinate 17,843,463 downwards.
GAACGTTTGGCGATGGTTGAGAATAATTTGTCTTTGGGCAGATGAACCGAAGAAGAGGTATTAATTTTCATTTCTGTCAGTCAAAGAATTTGACTGCTGAAGTTTTACTGCTTACCAGTCATCCGAGTTGTTAAGTTGCTCCTCTAACCTGAAGATAAAGAGAAAATTGGTAAAAATTAGTCCTGAGAGCAAGAAATTTTTCCAAAAGTAATTTGGGGGTTTGTTATTTTCATCTCATGTCAAGAAACATAGAGGGCGCCAAACAACAATGTTTCTTGGATACATCAAAAAACTGCTTGGAGACATAGAAGCGATGTTCACGCCAGACACGATTGCCTTGTTTGGACAAACAGGAGGGGAGCGATCTTTTGGGGAATGGCGCCGTGAAGCGTCCAATAACTATCCACATTAGAACTTCAACGTGGAGCGTCGCGGCAGTAAATGCAGGACAAAATAAAGTATGATATGTGAGGCGTGTTCCACCAATCAAATGACAAGGATCTGTAAGTGCGGTACATAATAACAAATAGTCTAACATATCAAACATGTAGCTTTGTTTTTGTAAAAAGAAAAGAACAAACACACAGACAGCATTCTCCTGAAGACGATCAGAGCATACTGATCGAAACGTTGAGTTGTTAACCACCGGTTCTTTTTCAGAACCTACACTACTCAAAAGAGATTTTCACATGGTGTTACCACCAACCTTACTTAGTTAGAAACACACAGACCTTTTGAGAGTGTACAGGGCTCAAATTTTGGGGGAAATTCCACAAGACCTGAGGGATTGTAGCTCAAAATGTTTACTGGACCCGAATTTATTTCACAAAACCAGAAACTTCAAGAGAAAGAGCTGTCTACACAGTTTAACACGTAAATTGTTTTTATTTGAACAAGCACTAAGAGAACATCTATCTCATTTGTCTTATGGGTTAGTATATTTTGATACTCAACAGAATTGTATAAATACCAGACTCAAACTTTCAAAGTCAACATTTGAACATCATTTCTTTCTGTTAAAGATGTTACACAGTGACTATTATTCAGTTGAAAAACACAAGACCACCTGACTTGTCATGAGTTTGCTGGCCTGAGGCTAAAATCACTGGCCTAGGGCTGGGGTCCAGTGTCAAATTTGAGCCCTGGTGTAAAGTTTTTCAGTTTTTCTAATGAACTAAAAGAAAAGTTGCATGCCTGCATGTTGTTTGGATAAACCTTAGGCTGCAGGACTCGTTGGGTACATAGCATTACTAACCCAATACTACAGTGGCCAGTGTTTCAGTTGATATTTCAAGCCAAGGGCCCAATTTCATAGAGCTGCTTAATGGCTCATTTTGTGCTTACTGCGCAAGTTTCCATTTCATAGCACTGCTAACTGTAAGCACAAGAAAAGGCATGCTAACCTTCCGGTGCTTACTGTATAAAAATGAATCATGTAACAGTGCTAATCAATGGTGAACGCGCAAGCTGGCCACCTAATTTTCTTGTTAACCTGTGAAATACACTTTCTGCTATAGCTAGCATGAAAATTTGCTTACCGTTAAGCAGTGCTATGAAATCGGCCCCAGGGCCAGGGCCCAATTACATAGAGCAGCTCAAGCACAAAAAGTAAACTGAGCACAAAACAACCTTGCTTACCAGAATATGGTTACCAGCCAAAATACCATTTCACATGCACCATCTGTGACCGGTTCACTGCTTATTTTTGCTTAGCTGAAAATTGTTAAGCAATATTGTCTGCTTGAGCAGCTTTATGAAACAGGGCCCTGCTAGCTACTCAACTTATTTTTTTCTCAGGAGATCCAAACTTACCGATCCATCAGACATGAGCTGAACAGCTCGTCTTCACTCCAGTCGGGATTCTTTTGGAGGTACCGGTCAAAGTACGGGAGGCTCGCCACCCTGTCTCTTAGGGTCTCCCATCTCGCTGCCTCGTGGGGGAACATCCTCTGAAGCTCTCCCTTCTTTGTCGTCTCGTCTCCCTTAGCTCTCTTTTGAGGCGTGAACTTATCCCTGTAGCCAAGGTCCTCCTCCAGGCTGCGGCAGGAAAAAAGACGTTATTTTCACCATCAAGGGCAGATTCATGTCTAATTATCTCGTTTGCATCTGATTTGAAACATCTGCTCACCAAAATGTAAAATCCCTTTACTGTGAAATATCAATCAATTCGTTTCAGCACAATATATGTTTGGGGTGTTATAAAACAAATATTGACTGCTTTTACTTGTGCTATGGTTAAAACTAATACTCTCTCGGTGATCCCGAGAGCACTCTTATTTCCCTCGACTTGGCCTCAGGAAATTAGAAAGTGCGGAGGATCACCTCAGGAGTCGTAATTTTAACTAAAGCACTCAAAGCAGTCAATAGTTTTTATACCATTTCATATCATCGACCACGGTTTTGACTGCTAGATGCCTCATGCCTTGTGCCTGCCTGCAATCCAATACCATGTGGGGAATGCATTCGCGCGCACACATATACTTTGTTGTAGTCATGCCACCAAACATAACCTTTGCAGTTGAATAGTTTCAAATGGTTGGTCAACTCAAAGGAAACAGTTACCATGATTAGAAGGGGTTAGTTGATATAATCATGACCCCCCCCCCCCACCCAAATAAAAAATAAAACACCCACCCGGCCTGCAGAAATTGAAAAGGATTCTAAACAATTTATTTTTTCAAATGACCTTGCTGCGTGTTTTTTGTACCATGAGTTGAACAATCATATCAATTAGTTTATTGCTAACCGTTTTTTGAATTTTTGCCCTAAATTATGTTTCCAAAATAAAATGAAACTTTGAGGCACAGTACGAAGTACAGTATGTCAGGCCTTGAATTTCATTTTTTGAGAGGGCAAGACCATTTTCATTTTACAAAGGGCAGTTCAATTAAATAAAAAATAAAAGGCCATGGGAAACTTTTGAAGGGGCACCAAGGTCAAGAACAAGGGCAACAGAGGCCATGTCCTCCGTGTAGTTCAAGGCCTGGTGGCCATTTTTGAAATAGCGTCTTGGGCTTGGGCTCTGGCTTGAGCTCCATCCAACTGTTTGAAGACACGCAAAGAAAGCACACGCTTTAAATATTTGATGGCGCCCAAGCTCAAGCTCAAGCTGTGGTTTCAAAAACGACCTATGCAGCCGAGCGATTTTCCCTACCTGTAAAATGGCTTCATAAAAACTGGGTGTGGTACCTTACCTCTCCAGCAGGTGTCTCGCAAAGTCTTTATCTTCCTTTAACGATACAGTCTCATCCCAAATGATCTTCTTGGTGTATTTCTCAAGATCGGACTGGCTGAGCATTTCAGTTCGAAGTTTCCATTGTCCATTTTCACCAAGATAGAAGTTTCGGATCTTCATCTTACCTGATGTCACATCTGAAGTCCTACCTGTTGTGGAATTAATTAATAAAAAATGAGTGATTTTGACTGTTTTATTGAACCAATTACATTGTATTCTAGAATTGTTGTTGTTGTTGTTTTTTTCTTTTTTACAAAAAACATGAAAATTTGCCATTTTTGAAATTCCTACCTACAATCCTAGCCATATCTCATTGGGCCCCACCCCTCCCCCCCCCCCCCCCCCGCACCTTTTCAATGTTTGCTCTCATTACGCAACCTGCTCTCCAGCTGGGGTTAACAACATTGAGCGGGTGAACGGGGAGGGTATATTTGTTGTCATGCGGCCCAAGCATTTTTGGCCGGGATCTTTAACCTTTATTTCAAGGCTATACGTTAGCTCAATATAACCATGGAAAAAAATGGAGGAAGGAAATACCCAAGCCACCCAAATCCAGTTATGCAATCCCAAGGGTTCTGAGTGAAGGGGTGCCCCCCTTCTGATACAGCACTGCATACAGTGCACACTGCTAAAAATTGTATTCTTGAAATAATTATGAAAACAATCTTGTTTCGAGAAAACTTTCGAATTCTAATGGAGTAATAAATAACACAAAAATTGTTTTTTTCTTCTTAATTATTATATTGTTTGCAAGGAGTTACAAATAATGATGGATGTAATTCTCACCATCGTTTGTCTGAGCTGATGCTGCTGGCATTGCCCCGGACCCCTGTGATGTTTGAGGCTTACCAGACGTCAATGTAGCCATTATGCGTTTATTTGGGCCGACTTGTTCACACACGTGTGCGGTGCTGCTGTAGTGTCACACTGTTACTGTTCGCGTTCACCTCTGTACCCGTGTAGACCCACCTACAGTCTACTTCTACTACTAGTACTAGTAGGGACTAGTACCTACCGCACATGGCACACGTCCACCACTCCAGCACACACCTGAAACAAGAAACACGGCTGGCACTGTTGTAACACAAAAACATGTATTATCAATCGTAGAAAAGCACACAAATTACCAATTAATCTACAAGAGCACATAGAATTGATCGTAGTACTTCCTACCATGGAGCAATAAACTAGTTTATTGCTCCATGTTCCTACATACACAGCTAGTTATGCTTTGCTGGACGAAACTTTGTCACCGCTTACGCACATGACTGCACACACCGTATAAGAAGTTCGCTCGGTTTTAAGGCAAGGCGCTGGGGACGAGCGAATAATAAGAAGTAGCTTCTCTGCTGCAGGGCAAACTGTTGGTGGCGCCCTCTGTACTCTCGATGCCTAAATAAAAGGATTCGGCCCATAGCTTTGAAAAACTTATGCGGTCTTTTTTCTTTGAACAGTAGTTTTAAACCAGTCGGTCGGTGTGGCAGGAGGATTCGTGACTGTCTCCTGGGATTCTGTCCCCCTCTATACGGCGACGGACGCTGCTTACGAATACCTCCTCCAGCCCATGTTTTAACGTGGGAATTTAAAGTTCCCCATGGGGGACAAATTTGCGGCATGCGGCTCCCATCTACGGCGTTTTCTAATCCCGTGGAATAACTGCAAAATTATGACTAAAATGCGTAGCACTGCCTGCTTTGGTTAATAATAAACGCCGTTTTTTTCTTAGTGAAGGTGACATTTTTTAAAGACAAATTCTTGTACGTTGAAAAACGAATTAAAAACACATAAATAAAAGTAAGCAAGAAATTTTAAAGGGAAGTGGGCCCACTCGTTTTTCTTTTTGAAGGGGGGGGGGGGTATTATATATTTTCACCCTCTAGTTTTCAGATAGTTTCAATACAAAAACCTACCCTTTTCCCACGCAATGCATCTCTTTTGAACTCCAGGCTGCCTGCTGCATATTTTCCATTCTACGTGTACTGTAGGGTCATACTTTAGTAATGACTGCGACAAATAATTGTGTAAATGTTAGCCCAGCCTAACACAACAATTCGTCAAATTCGGTGTACTGTTAGTGTAGTTGCAATAATCGTAATCCTCCATCCTCCCGACGGTCGCAAACCGGACAAAGTAAGTCCGTATATTAGTAATTGGCACATGTCCAATTTTGACCGTTTTTGTCAGCCTAGTCTGCAGATTCGCCCAAAGTTTTATCACTTTCAACACACATTACATGAACACGGATTTGATCTTCAATGTGAAATAAATTGAATTTACAACTGTTAATTTAGAACATTTAAAAAATCACCAAGAAAATATTTTGACCACCGACCAAAAACTTACCAAAGACTGACCTAGTTGTCCGTGGAAATTAAAAATAAAGCAGGACAGGCGAAGGCAAACGAAAATGGCACTGACAGTGCCCCTTTGGCCATTTTATTTTTTACAGAATCCTTTTGTACACACAAACCAAACACGAATCAAAGATTTGAAAAGTTATTGCTACTTTATTTTAGTATATTGCACACTAGTTCCGGAATAAGCATATTGCACAGGGTGTAGGTATACCTTTTACTCTCTGACTAGTTAACTTTACTCTCCGATTACTGTTAAACTTGTGAATATATAGCACATTATAAACTGTGTATAAATCATACAGCTACTTATACATACATGTATTTGTGGAAGCATTTCTTTGGGAACACATTATAAATGATAACACACATTTCTTTTACTTATAATGCACCTACAACTCTCCCCCCCCCCCCCCGCCTAGCCCCACCCATCTCCACCCTTATCCCCACCATCCAAGACCTCTTGCATAATATGACCTCACAAGCCCAAACAGCGCCCTCATTGAGGTCGATGAAGACCCATCATTGCTTGGCTGATAGTTGTGCATGGCGCATACACACGTGCACATTTACCTTGTTTGACATCAGCAATGGCGGCCAAGGCAAGGGGTCCATCCAAAGATTCACAGCTGGCCACATCACACCAAAATGACAAGACTTTCCACCCTGCGGCACAGCCACGATTAGGCCTTAAGAGCAACTCCTGCTGCAGTGAGGGTTGGATAGTTAGGGGAGGGGGGACTCCCCCTCTTATGGGTGTGGGGGATCCCACACTTATGGGGGAGGGGGACGGAAGAGGGACAACAACTGACAGGTGCATATATTACACACAGTGCACAATTTGATATACATCTGGTTTTTACAAGTTATTGCTTCTAAAGATGTGTACTTTGAACAGGCACATAGTTTGGTTTGAACACAGAAGGTGCTTCATTAAATCAAGTAAAAAATACCGGGACGAGGGAAACTAAAGAGGTCTCTAAAGACCAACCCCCTTCCCTGCTACAAAATAAAAACTCTGACTCAATAGTGTTCTTTGCAGCAGTGCCAGCAAGAATAAATGTTTAATTTTCTTGTGAGATTTTGAAGATTTTTCTTGTTATAAACTTCTCGCAGTTTGATTAGGCCTACTTTTGGCAAAGTAACCATTATATGTACAATGAGGTCACTTCACAGCTTTGACCTCTGACAGCAGTGACACTCAGCCACTGCCAAGTCAAATTTCATAGGGTTGCTTAAGCACACACAATAATTAGCCAAGCACAAAACAATTTGGCTCACAGAAAAAAAGTTTCCCACCCCAAAAATGTAATGTGTACTGATTGTGACTGCCCTGTTTACTTTTTTTTTCCTTTGTGGAAATTTGTTTAGAAATAGTTTATATTTAAAAAGAAGAAATTGGACCCTGTGACAAATTTTACAGAGCCAATCCTGCTGAGAGAACTACTCTTGCTAAGCAAAAACCAAGCAGTGGGCCAGCCACTGGTAGACACCACATGGCATTTTGGTTGGTTATCTGATTTTGCTATGCTTTTCTTTATATGCTAAGCAAATTAGTGTGCTTAAACAGACACTGGGTCCAGGAAATGATGGACGTCCTTGGGAAGAGGGGTGGTCGGTTTCACACATCATGGTGTTATTGTTATTATTTACAAACCTAAACCTATCAAGTTAAAAACCACACTTCATCTTAAACTTCCACTTAATCCCTTTACAATATAGTAACTTTGGATTTAACACAAAAATAAATTACAGTTTGAGTGAACAACAAAGAATGTTAATCAACCATTCTCCTGAAGACGATCAGAGCATACTGATCGAAACGTTGAGTCGTTAACCACCGGTTCTTTTCAGAACCTACACTACTCAAAAGAGATTTTCACATGGTGTTACCGCAAACCTCAATTAGTTATACTTCCACCATGCAAAGTTTCAAATCCTACTTAATCAACCATGTTAAATATCTAGTGCTGCTAGAGGTGAACTACATGTTGTTGAGTCATGACAAAAAGTTGAATGTCTCGCACGCTCTTAAATTCATTTGACTTGCACCTTGTCTTAACAGAAAGGCAGCGTAGAACAGGCAAGAGAAAGAGAGGACGGCAGAAGAGAAAATGGATAGATGACATAACAGCACATATGGGCACAGCTACATGGAACAGAGTGGCTAAGGAGAGAGGCAAACGGAAATTTCATCAGGAGGGCTTTGTCCAACAGAAAGGCAGCGTTATTAAGAATGGCAGCATACTTAAGCCTCGATGATGATGATTATTATTCTTCTTAATAGTTAACTAAACCCAACCATGGAAGAGGTGCGATGTTGGAAATATTTGTCCCCCCCCCCCCCAGTTTTTTCCCCCAAACAGCAATGAAAACCATGTGCATACAAAGATAAAGCACCAACACCTTTTTTTGAGCACCACACAGCGGTTAATAATTATTCCAATCTCCTTCAAACCAGTGTCTCTGAGCCTGCAGTACCAACATTTTCCTCTTCCATTTACGATCATTCGTGCCGTTACCTCATTGCACACGCTGGCAGGGACTTTGCTTCAGCACCTCTTTCAGAACCCTCCCAAGCTGTGCATTCAGATTTTTCAAAATCAGCCAGACCCCCCCACCCCCACCCATCCCAGATTCCAACAAAGCTTCACGTCAGTGAACATCACCTTTTACTTTCTGACCAAATTCAGACTCTTCTTTTTATTCAACACCTACATGTAGTGTGTTGAACAAAATAGTAAAAGCAAAAAAGTAAAAGCAAATTCATAAAATTAGTACATTTCCATTTTTAGGGCACTTGGTATTCCAGAGATGATAAGAATACAATATCACAGAACCCTTACCCTAACAAATTTAACAAAAATACACAATCTGTGAAGTTAGATAATTCTCTATGTCTCTTCGGCTTCTTCGATTGCTTCAGGTTTTGTTGCCATGCCGACGCCCTCCATCATCTTCTCCAGTGTAAATGTCTGGAAGACGATGCGCTCATACGGATGCATGCTCCCGCACTCATAAAGACACCCAAAGTTCAGCACCAGAGTTCCGTCGGTGCTGCGCGTCTCGTAGCCGACCAGATCCGAGTACGCGCTGGCGCCGGAGTTCAGTTGCCATGCTGAGCTCCAGGTCCGGCAGCCGTTGCGACTGAGACGCACCGACATGTTGACCCGCGTCTCGCTGCTGGCTGGGTTGGAAAACAAGACCCAGGTGCTGGCGTCGTACGCATCGGGGGGTACATGGTTTGGGGCGTGGAAACCGAGTATGCTGGCCTGTTTGATAACCACAGGGGAAATAGCACAACAGAATTTCTTTAAATCAACCACATATGGAAAGACGGTAAATATTTAAGGCAATAACAGTGTGAGGAGCTGGTCTTTACTGTGAACAACTTCTGTAATGTTTTTATGTTTCTTTGTGTCCCTCAAATCTTTATCCAAAGCATTGTTGTACCAAATGTTATCACCCCGTTGATAAACTCTTCGGTTAACTTCCCTTACCTGGCAGCCACCAAAGTTTCGAACCATTGGAAGCCATTTTGTCATTGTGCTACCGGGCTCTGGGAGCTGAGTGGCCAGTTCACCTGGGTTGAAACCCAAGCAGCCGTCAAGGCTGATGGCTTGCTGCCGAGTTGTCTGCACACCAAGGGTTCTACTGTTGAGGTACACTCTTCCATCTTCAAACTCAACTGCCTGGAAATTGGTGAAAAAAGAGCAAAAATGAGTCCCATTTTTTCTGCTGTTGATGTACACCCGCCCATCTTCAGACTCAACTGCCTGGAAATTGGGGAAAAAAGAGCAAAAATGAGTCCCACTGTTCTGCTGTTGAGGTATACTTGTCCATCTTCAAACTCAACTGCCTGGAAATTGAGGAAAAAAGAGCAAAAATGAGTCCCACTGTTCTGCTGTTGATGTACATCCGTCCATCTTCAAACTCAACTGCCTGAAAATTGGGGAAAAAAGAGCAAAAATTAGTCCCACTTTTTGGGGTGACTTGAGCGTCATTCCTGACAAAAACGTCTGAAAGTAGGATCCAAATTATAAAGGGTATGTTGAAATGCTGGCATTTCCACCTTTTTGTGACCCCTGGAGTTTAGAATTTAACAAGATTCTGAGAGCAGTTTCTTCTCAAGTGATAATCAGACACGCAACTTGGTAATTAAAAAAAAAAATGAAATGGCCAACACACTTAAATTTGTACAGTGTTTTTCAGTTTTTGATAGCTCTGTTATTAAAGAGAAAAGAGGAAATTTGCTGACCAGGTGAAAATGTCCATGCCTTATGAATAATGCTTCACCTATAAAAGTAAAATATATAAATAATTAGAAATTGTGTAGCTCACGCCTAAAAGCATTTACTTATTTAAAAAGTCAACAGAAATTGTCCACGAATCGCCTTGAAGTAAATAAGTAAATAGACAAAAAAGAAAATGCGGGAGCAATTAATTCCTAAAAGCATTACTAATAGAAAATGCAAACAGAAATTGCCCAGTAATTGCTGTGAACATTTACAGGAAAGTGGTTTTTTTTTCTATTTAAAAAATTAATATCTGGTAAGCATTTAAATTGTTCCCTAATCTTACCAGTTTTTTTTTATAAATCATATAAACCCATCATGTCAAATGCAATTTTGACATTTGAATAATTAAAACGACTGTACATGTGTACGCAAGGCTTGTACATCACCGCCTCCTTAAAAATGCAGCAACTAAATAATTCATAAGGAACCTTACTCCGCCGTGGCAAGGGAGTGAACCTTCGCATAATTGGAGCTATACCATTTACATATTTCATTATCAGAAAGCTCTTGTAAGCTTGTCTAATCAATAGATAAATATTGACTTAGCCATTATAATTGCAAACACATGGCTGTATTCTAATAGTATTTAATTTACACAGACACTCTTATGTGAATCTTTTTTTCCCCGACAGTAATCAAGAGCACTGCGGAGGACACTATTTCAGGAGATGGCGATTTCACGATTGAAGTCGGCCCTCAAAATAGAAATGGAAGAGAACAAAGAAAGAGAATCTCACAGGGAAGAATTGTTATGATACGGCTACTAACACTATTTTGAACTTTACTTTCTAAGTCTGATTTTCTGTTTTGTTGCTTTGTATTCTACTACAAATTTGCTGGGTTTTATGACCGTGTAGTGTAAATATACCTCTTTCTTTTTTATTTTTAACATTAAATTTTCTAGTATATATTATTATGTGTCAACTTGTAGACTTTTCTTCATAGAACCAGCTGGAGAGGAGAGGCTCTAGACAGAGACTTTGTTTCTTTTAGGCAATCCATTGGGCTCCAGCTGGTTCACTTACTTATTCCTCTATACAGTTTTATTAATGTAGTTTTCTTTATTTTCTTTTAATATTTGTTGCTATTTTGACAGTACTTTTTAAAAATGATTGCTTGAGACATAAAATAAATATGAATATAAAATGATGACTACAGGGTAACGTCTAGTTTTGTTTTTCTTAATTCTTTGCTTGCATTTCCAGATTTGTAAACGGTCTTCAAGGTGTGTCATTGATTTCTGAACGAGTAAATTAAGTCCTATTTTTATAGACTCGAGAAATTTAACAGCTTTAAGGTCTGGTCTGAAACATATCTACCAATAATGAGTGGTAGTTAATTAAAAACTAGAAATTAGTTACTGTCAGGTTCCCAACATTAAATCACGTCTGTCACGAATGTACAAACAGTATTGTATATGACATGTATTTTATTGTACATGGGCGAAAGTTTTGTATGTTCTGCATTTTGAAACAGGATCATCTGTGTCAACATTTGTTCAGAGAAAAAAATCTTTCTGCGAAAATTGGGCCATGCAACTTTAAGAACAGGCGGATTTGAATTTATTTGCTCGTCAGACACCGATGAGTGTGTGGCAGTGGCAAGGGAGGGGGGGGGGGGAGATTGCATCTTGTTGCCGCTCATAGTCACTGCTACAAGCTTGAAATGCTTTTAGAATCTTGATTATCTTTTCATGTTGTATGCGTAATGCATGGGAAATGTAATTATAACGACAGTGCAGTTCATTGCATCGATAAGAATGGTGACGTTTCCACAGCGTTAACGCGGGGCTGGGTAGTTTAAGCAAGTGAGATGAATTAATCTCTACAGAAACAACTCGCAAGATAATTGCGGACTTGCTGCACTGAGGGGAGATGAGGATTGATAATGCTGCACCGACATTTGAGCATAGATGGTTTATGGTCTAACTTTCACTTACCCAGAGCTGTACTTCATTAAAATATGCTTAAAATATCTAGGCCATTCTAACTGGTAGGTCATTGTTTTGATCTTTAGTCCAATCTGTGTCAAACACATATGTGTACATGCAAAACTACAGACACATTTTTTTGAATTAATTTCCTCGTTTTGTCAGAAGTGGAAGTGTGGAATTGTTAAGCACATTATATCTAGTCTCTCCGAATAGTCAAAATTCATGTCTCGCAACACAAATGTTTACTGCTTTTATCCATCAAATATGGCTCCTTCATCTACTTCTATTTTGTCTGTATTTTAATTGTGTTGTAAGTTATGCTGGTACCACACTTCCGCACTCAAGTCTGTGAGCAGACATTTTCTGCTTCCTGAACAGGGATGTGATAGGCTGTTGAGAAAAAAACCTGAACTCTGAGCGCAAAGAGCGAAAGCATGCGAGCTCGAAAACTTGCGAGCATGAAGCCCAATATTAAAATTTATCTTTGGTTATTAAAGCCCTACTCTGCAATCTGGGCGTTATTATATGGTTTTATCTTCATTTTTTTATGAATTTGATCCTTTAAAAAAAAAAAAAAAAATAAATAAATAAATAAAATGGGGGGGGGGGGGGGGGGCAAAAAAACCCCGGAATTTCTTTCTTTTTTTAGGGCAAAAAAAACCCGGAGAAATCACATCCCTGCCTGAAGCAGTTTTAGTTACAGTTTTTATTCTATAATTACAACACCCTAAAATCTTCCTGGTCAGAATTGACTCCAATCTGTACGACTCTAAAAAAGACTCTGAAAACTCATGGGTCAGAATTGACTCAGATCTGTACACTCTAAGAATGACTCTGAAAACTAATGGGTCAGAATTGCCGGGTCCCATGAGTCTGACCTATTTCTGGGTCATTATGACCCAGATTCTGTGTCAACATGACCTAAAAGGGTCAAGTGAATCCTAGTTAAAGTCCCGTTTGTTAACCATTTTCTTGGTCAGCCTGACCCATAAATGGGTCAGGCCCCCCCTGGGACCTGGAATCAGGGTCAATTTTGACCCCCAGAGTTTTTAGAGCATACTTACTGCAAGAAATTAAAGCAAAAGGGCAGGCTAACTTGCCAGCTGTTACTGTATGCAGATGAGTAACGCGGCAATGCAAATTCCCGTTGCCCCGTCGCTCGTCTGCTCGCAGGATTTCATTCTCGATTCATTTATTCATTGTGTATGCAAACGCGCATATCAGATCTTCTCATTTGTTTAGGACATACACTTTTCCCTTTAGATGCAAATTGTCTCCGCTTTAGTACTCATGAAAATTTGCTTGCAGCTTTTATGATATCAGAGCCCTGGTTTGGAGTAAAAAAGTTGTTTAATAAAAACTAAATTCAGATATTTTCTAAAGAGAGTGTTACATTAACGACAAGGAAACAAAACATTACAGCTCACTCTACTGGAAAATGTAAATATGTCAGTCTGAATTAGACAATAATAAAAATAGCCCTGTTATTCTGACAGATAAATAAAACAAGAAAGGTAGTGGTAGCACTTAACATAAACTGCTTACATAAAAACCTGCATGAACTTTAGTAGCAACAACTACTTCATCAGATGCAAGAAGTAGTTGTTGCAACGAAATCTCATGCATTTTTTTAATGTAATTAGTTAGTCTTTTAGTGCTACCACTACCTTCAATGCATTAAAGTCTGAATTGTGCAAGTTCAGCTATGGCTGTGGCCACGATTGTGGCTACGGCTACAGCTAAATTGGCGGCTACAACTGCAACTATTCCTATATAAAGGGTGTTGCTATAAGGACGTACTATACTTCAATGCATGATGACGCGGAAATTTAGCAGTAGCCGTAGCCATAGCTGCCAATTCGGATATGGCCATATTATTTGCAGGACTCAAGTCTGAGACCTGAACTCAATTCACACTTGAATTGCATCATTTTGAGACTTGGGATTTGACTACATGTAAACTGACTTGAGATTTGACTTGAGACTTGGGGTGCATGATTTTCCCAACTGGAACCAAGAACTGTTTCGGTTGAGTTGTCCATTGGTTAATCACCAGCCAATAATCGAAACAGTTACTGGTTACAGCTGCCAAAAATGCAACCTTGTCTTAAAAGAGCCTTGTGACTTTTGAATGTTTTAAGAAATGCTGAAATGAGGTAGTAATACTGCAAGGCACTTTGAGGGGTACACTTAGCTTGAAAAAGGCATTTGGCAGCCACTAAGCTGTGGAAGGCTCTACCCTTGCATATATGTAGCGAACGGAAACTTGACTCTTTTTAATGTGAAATAAAAACCCAGCTTTTTAATGCCACATTTTAGTGTTTGGCATTGTTCTTTTGTTTCTATTTTTTTTTCTTCTTCTATGGTTGCCTTGCCAGTTAGTTTAGATTGTTTATACATAGTTAGGGTTAGAGGTGGTTAGTCTCCTGAAAAGATCAAAACAGTACTGAGAAGGGTAAGACTTTTGCTAAGAAACTATTAGTTCTCTGTTGACATATCCCCATGAACAGTCTTGTTTCTTGATCTTTTTTTTCTATTCTGTGCATTAAAAAATAAAATAAAAATTATGCACTGTTGATCATTTTTATGTTAGGGGCTCAATATAAATCTATACATGGTTTTATTATTATAATTATTCATAAAATTGGGACCAAGGTCTTATCAAGGCCTATTACAATTTAATTACCATCGCAAATCTGTTTTACCTGGAATAAACACTTCAGTGGGCATACTCAGGGTATTTCTATAATGAATTTTGCTGAGGGTTTTTTCAACTGGGTATTTTGTAAATACCAGTATCTTGTTTTTTTTGTGCCTGGGGTTTACGAAAGGAGGTCAAGGAAATTCTGTAGAACCTTGTTTTGCTTTGCCTCATTTGGTTGAAATATCTTGGTTGTTTCCCGGGGTGGTTGTGACACAAGGTTGTAACGGTCCAACAGAATCAAACAAAACATGCAGCTGGATTGTGAAGGAATGAGCATATGGGGACTCAGGGCTCCAAATTAACACTGGACCACAGGCCCGAGGCCAGTGATTTTAGCATCGGGCCAGTGAACTCACAACCGGAAAAGCCCGGCGGTCTTGTGTTTTTCAATTGAATAATAATAGGCTACCTCATGGTGTAATATTTTGGTGAAAAAATGCTGACTAGGAATCTGATAAATATCTTTCAATTCTCTTCATTACCGAAGTACTACACATAAGACAAATGAGAGATTTTCTCTTAGTGATTGTGCACTTTGACTCTGGTCTTGTAAAATAAATTCTGGTCCAGTAAAAAATTGAGCTACCAGCCCTGTGGTGTTGTACATGTAGATATTTCCCCCAAATTCGAGCCCTGCGGACTCTTCGGTTACTGAGGGCAGAGAGGTTGATTAGCCCAAAGTTTTACATAGATAACAACCAAGTACTAATTTCTAATACAAAATAAGTTGTTTTTTTGTGGCTTTCTCTGGCCAATTTGTTTCTTTCTTGCCATGCCTGAATTTGCCCCACCGTTTTTCCCTAATTTGGGAGAGAATTAGTCCCCTACTCCCCTGGGTCGTACGCCTATGTGTAAAGGGGCAGGGATAGTTAGGGTTATACAACGAAGAGTTGCATCAATCAAAGTTGAGAGTGATAAACATAAGAACTGTATCTGGTACCCTTTTTCGTTGTGCACTCTTTGCACTTGTTTCCCACATCCAGCCTGCATCTCCCTACATTATAACTGGGTCAGACTATCAAGGAAGCGTTAATCCTTGGCCGGCGCATGCCTTTTCAAAAGAGATGCAGACTGCGGTTGTCAATTGAAAAGTAATCATCTCGGGTCTTTGACATCTGTGTGAAATATCACACAACTGCACTTATGGCACAACTCATGTGAAACTAAAAAAACCATTAGCATCCTGCGGCCCATGTGATAAGCCCATTATTTACAGTGCCTAAACCAACGCAGTCCGCCTGTCGATTTGCAAAACAAAAAATAACTGCAGCCTGGATTCTGGGGGGGGGGGGGGGGGTCGGTTGAGCAAGGTTTGTTTTTACTCTGCTACTTAAGACAGGATTACGTTGGAGTCTCTGGGAATATTAATTAAGGGTGTTTTACAAGGTCCATGAAGGGTGGCCATTTCATCGGCTAACCTCGCGGGGCAGCAGAAGGGAAGTGCGCACCGTTCGGCAAGTAGTATCAACTGAGAATGATTGAAGGTTGCCCTATGAAGGGCAAGGGCACCGACGGTGAAACAGGACTTGGTTAACAACAAAAAAAGACAGGAATCAGTGCATTATGTTGATATGAGAGGGATGGGGAGGTGTTTGAGTGGGAGAGGGGTTGCTTGTTAGAGATGAAAAGGGGCCGTCATTAACACTGTCACACAGGCCTGAGGCCAGTGATTTTAGCGTCAGGCCAGTTCACTCATGACTGAACAAGTCCGGTGGTCTTGTGTTTTTCAATTGAATAATAATATCACAACAAGTTCAAATGTTGACTTCCAATCTGATAAACACCTTTCAATTCATCATCAACGTATACTTCCAAATTTGATAAACCTTGTCTTAATGCTTGTTCAAATCAAAACAAGTTATTATTACTGTTAAAAATATGTCCTTATTTGATTTTAGTCTTGTGAAGAAGATTCTGGTCCAGTAAAAAATAACGAGCTAGAAGCCATGTGGTCTTGTGGATACCCCCCCCCCCAAAAAAAAAAAAAAATTAGAGCCCTGAGAGAGGGTGGGAATGAAGCTAAGACCTTTACGGAACAATGCTCCATTGGGAGTGGAAAAAAAACTAACTAAAACTTGCATTTAGTCGATAACAGTCATGACAGTGACAGGGCTCATGAGGTACCACTACACCAAAGACCAACCCAAAGACCACTAAGATCTTAGACAAATGCGTCCAGGGCCCAATTTCATAGAGCTGCTTAACGGCCAATTTTTTTTCGCTTACTGCGCAAGTTTCCATTTCATAGCGCTGCTAGCAGTAAGCACATGAAAAGTCATGCTAACCTTACGGTGTTTACTGTATGAAAATGAATGATGTAACAATGCACATCCATGGTGAACGCGCAAGATGGCTGCCTAATTTTCTTGCTAACCTGAGGAATACGCTTAGGCAAATTTTTCTGCTATAGTTAGCATGAAAATTTGCTTACCATTAAGCAGTGCTATAAAATTGGCCCCTGGTACTTATAGCTATATCAGATCAGTCAAGTGATATGGGGGCCAGATCATCAAGGATCTTGTAGATAAAAAGTCCAAGTTTGTACATTGTCCTGTCTGACTGGAACGACAAAATGAGTTTACATAGTCATTCGATTTTGACTGGATGAAAAGTAGCTGTATGTCACTTTGATTTCGATCAATACGTTATTACGTCTGTTCACGATTATTTGAAGTACATCAACGGCCGGCCACTAATTAATGCAGACATAAACAAGGGTCGTACGAAACGAAGCAAGAGCAAAACAAAAAAAAAAAAAACCCAACCCCAACAACCTGATTTAAAAGGCAAATGGAATTGATCTGTTAATCAGATTATAAACAAGTGTGGTTTGTCCTGTCCATTAACGTCAACTTGCCACATCGGGCTGGTTGGGAGTAGAAGTCCTACAATACATGTAGGTAGTGTTGCAGCTGGCATCTAATTGAGTACAAATTACAGGACGTACAGGGGTAATAACGGCTGACGTTCATCTGGCTAAATTGACGTTTGTTTGACATCTCTTCCCTTTTAAATTTGAATTATTCCGACCGCGTGAATCAGACGGATTCCACTTCATGTTTCAGGGACCTTGAGAGTCATCAATTGATCTAAGGGGAGGGTGGAATCTTTCCGACGGGAAGAAACAAAAATTCATCTTCGCTTTCCGCTCTAAGCGTAGAATGATCGGTTTACATGAGCATGATTTGTTGATTTGACGGAAATACAAAACACGGAGTTAACAACACAAATCAATAGGTGACACAGGCAGTGGCGCCATGGAGATTTTCATTGGGGAAGGAGGGGGGGGGGGGGGACGCATGTGGAGGAAAAGAAAATACATATATATTTTATTCTTTTTTCGGGGGGGGGAGAGCTTTCTACTTTACCAATTACTTTCGATGCAGTTGATGTACTGAACCATGCAATAAATGTATTATGGAGCCGACGGTCTGGATGAGAACATGTAACAAGCACGCACTGCCAAACAGCAGCACTCCACACACAGGAAATACTGCACATTCTGACCGCGCCTGTTTCCCTCTAGGATTGGATTGGGAAGTTCACAGTCTGGTTTGAATGCATGTACTTTTTCTTACAATATGATTTTTTACAGTACCAATTGATGTTCCTAGTTAATTTATCTTTGACCGCATCAAAATGGGAGGGCTAGGGTTCTGATAGGGGGGTTATTCCCCCCTCCCATTTCACCACTGGACACAGGTACAGGGTTAGAAACTTTTGAGTAATTTTGGTGTGATTTACATATGCACATGTACAAATCGTAGCTCCCCCAGTAAACCATGTCCACTACAACAGCACTTGACTGCTGACCCCTGACATGCAGGCCTCCAGAAATAGATATGACTTGAGGAGTTTCTTGAAAGTGACAAAAGTACTGCACTTGATGTGTTCAGGAAGTCTATTCCACAATCTGGGGACTAACGCAGAAAATGCCCTGTCACCAAATGAAACAAAATACAGTGGCACAAACAATTACAAGAAGCACATATTCTTCAAACCTCAGAAAAGTTTATACCATCGTCTCTATAAGGTTCTCATTTTCAGTTTTTATATCCATAATCCAAAGGGCATTTAGTGTAAAATGGCTGTAAACCAAAAAATAAAAAATAAAAAATCAATAAGCCACAAAAAAATATTGTTCTTACGACAATAATGTTTCTTTTAGACAAACAATTACTTCGTGACCAGGGGTAATAATGTTGGAGTGCCATGAGCCTCACTGAGTGAGGGATTTGAGCCCTACATATGAAGCCGCCATTATTGTTGCCATTATTAAAAAATAAAACAAAGAAGAAATCAGCTGACCAGCTCAAAAATGTCATGGCTGTTTGAAAGTTGGAAGTGGACCAAAAGCCGAGCGTGTGACCCGTGCGTGCATATGAAGTAATGACAAATATATACCAGGAGAAAATAAAAAGCTTAAAGAATAGCTCCACACAAACAATAGAACAAACAGATAAATAAATAAATTTATTAAATTATAATTTATTTATTCTTGCAGGTGATAACAAATTTGATGGATGACAACATGAGGTCAGAGAGAGTATACTGTCCGAAACGTTGAGTCCTTTGACAGCATTCTTTGGAAAAGTTATTTTGTTAACCCTACATTGATTTTCTTATCATAGACTGAAGTCAGCATGATTATATGTAGTCTTGTTGACATGGTTGAATACCAGCACTCTTAACAGTGGTCTGCTGGCCAAATGCCAGCTAAAACACCCGAGGACCAGTCAAAATACACCCAAAGTGGTCCGGCTACCCAGTTCAGTTTTTGAAAAGCATCCCTATTTAATATGAATAACGGACTAGTGAAAACACTGACGGACAAGCTAAGTGATCTTGCTGGCTAGTCATTGAAAAAATGAAGGGCAAACCCTGAATGCTATCAAAATTAAGTACCATGCAAAGCTGAAAATAAATCTAAAGTATGAGAGTGATGTCTTCTTGTGAACATCAGTTATAATTTATGGCTTTTCAAAATAAATATATACATAAACAAAAAACCAGCAAAACAAACAAACAAACACCCCCAACACCCCAACAAACAAACACCCCAACACCCCCACAAAAACATACAAAAACGAACAAAAACACCCCAACAAACAAACACCCCAACAAACAAACAAACACCCCAACCAACCCAACAAACAGACAAACAAACAAACAAAAACAAAAAGCACACCAGCAAAAAAACCCAACATTGACCAACATAAAACAGGATTCTCAATTTCACAATCACAACGTTATAAAAATGTTTTGCCATCCTATACGTAATATTTCTTCTGAATTAAAAAAGTATTCCGTGTTAATGTGTGTGATAAACATAAGAGAGGAACAAAATCAATGGTGGCTACTAGGAGACACCCCGCGCCGTCTGCCGCAATGAGAGGGATTTTCAGCTCTGTACACCACAAGACAAACTGCTCATCCGGACTTGTCCATCCCAGCCCCCCCTCAAGCCCCGGAGGGAGGAAAGTAACGCGCCGCTTTCCCATTCATCTCATAGCTGAAGAAAAATACCCCTCGATCCTCCGTCGCTCAATGTTGCGGAATTACCCACATTTACAGTAAATCCTTTTATCCTCTTAGCGTTTATCGTTGATGCTATTTTTCTCTCGCAGCTTCTCCATCTCCCGCTCGTTTTCCCCTGGAGGCTTTCCTTGGACTTAAGTCTCGGAGAGGACGATTGAAAAACTTAGGTGTGAGCGGCACATGTAGTGTCTGGGACGTTACTGACAATACAGCCCATCACTGCTTATCAATGTTTCACTGATTATGTTGAGCGGTTGGAGAAGACGGGTGCATGTGAATGGTCATGAATAAATGAAAACTGTCTACTTTCGTTTCGGTGTAACAGTCCTAACGGTAAATATTTCATTACACGTGCGTACACGTACAGGTGGGGGCTGTTGTGTGAAGTGGTCAAATTTGCATGGATCTTTTGAAAATTGATAACACTGATTAGCATAACATGTGCGCTATGTAAAACATAGCTGTGTAGTTATTATGAGTGCACCAGTTCAAAATCCCTCCTTGAAGTGGTTGCTTTGTGAGTAAACAGATGGTTTATTTTTGTCCTTTAAAATTGGTAAGATTGAAAATATAAATGTTCACAGATAAATACATGTCTTACATGATACAAAGATGGTCGTGGTGAAAAACTTCCCTTGAAATAATTTGTGTGCCTGAAGTGCTGCAGTTTCTGAGAAACTAGTAGAACAATTAGTTTTGATCTAGTGAGTCCAACATCCAACGTTTGAAAACAGAGATGTTTTTCGCTATTTTTCTCATTACTCCAACGACCGATTGATCGAGCTTCAACTTTCACAGATGTGTTAAGTCATGTAGAAAAATGTTGGGTCACACAAAGTGCAGGTGCTGGTCTTTGACAATTACCAATCTGCATGTTCTAACAACAAGATTAGTTGTCCTGAAAAAAATATTGATCAGTTCGAATCTGACAGCTAGTGATTATAAAGCTCGTACCAGTACCAGCACTCCAGAGAAATATTTGTGTTTGAAGTATGGTCATGAAGTCAAGAAAATAGCACTTGAAAACAATTATTTTGTTTGATTTCAGTAATCAAAATAAGCTCAATATATTTATGAATCTGTACCAGATACATCACAACACATAAACCATTTTTGTTTTTGGGGGGGGGGTTGAATGTCGAATGTTGAATGTTTTCAGTGAAACATGGCTGAATTTTGTGAAATTTTCACACGTTTGTTCTCTTTGTGTGTCAGACTTTGATAACAACCCGATAAACAAAATGTGTAATTTTTATCCGAGACCATTTTTGTTGTAAAGATGGTAATAGTAGGAAGAATCCTGTAAATTTATTTTGTCTGAAATGCCCATGTTGATTAGAAATCAATAAAAAATAAGTGGAAAATTTTATATAAAAAAGGTGCCTAAGGCAACTTTTGGAGATGCAATGTCTATTTGTGAATAGTGAAGCCAGAGATGCGTTTGGTACCTGCTGTCATCTCATTAAACATGGATGGATTCAACAGTTATGGATGAAAATACTGTGACAGTTTTTTCCTGTTTTCTCAAGAAGTAGACAGTGTACTCAGCTGAAACTTTTATTGTAACTTTCTTGATACCGTTGCTTGTAAATCACCATCACATTGACAAAAACCAACATTTGACCATACCTTTAATGCAAACTGAAGAATGAAAATGACTTTACTCTTCCGAAAATAAGGGGGAAAAAATGAAAATAAAATTCCAAGTGATGTATAAATTCGTAAAAATTATCATCAGTTTACAAATGTTCTTTTTTACACCGAAAGCAATCATAATTTGACTTGTGAAATTGTTTCAAGTTAATTACTTACAAACGAACTTCAATTTGAGCTGAAATACATCCAATTTGCCCATCAACTGAACTCATTTCCTGGGGTATTCTTCTCTGTTGAGCTTTGAGTAGATTGAAGGTCGACTTTACAGACGGATTGTCAGCAGGGGGGGGGGGGTAAAAAAAAAAAAAAAAAAAGGAGATCCGTTTGTGAGAGCCGAGGGCATTACGACGTGAAGCCACTCTGTGATTTCCCGGAGAATCAATAAGTCAAAGTAGAAATCCAAAGCTTTCAGGGCAATTTAATTTCAGATAATTGGTAGTACGTACGTTCCACCACTTCCCAGTGTGGTAACAAGTAAAAAGAAGGAAGGAGATGAAGGGCATGCTTAAAGGGCATGCACATATACATGTAAGAGAGCGGTGATTGTCTCACCGTTTTCAAACCATTTTGTTGTTGAATCTCTGCTTTACACCCTTCGGTAATGCCAGTATCAGCTCCTCCAACATTTTTATTCATTTTCTATATTCTTTAAAAGATTTTCTGCATAATATACAGAACTATCACGCTAAGATTATTTGGCCCCAAAAAATTTTGTGACAAAATTGTGAATAACCAAATAAAATTTTACTTTCTTCCCTAGTTTCATTATTTTGACCTCAAAGACTTTAAAACAAAATGTGTATACTTGTTCTTTTACAGAAAGAGAAACATAGAGAATTTTCAGTCTTTGGCCAAAAAAAATAGAGCAGGGTTGAAAATTGTGAATAACCAAAGAAAACCTCATCTGTCTATGTATACGATTCAACTAGCCACCACCACTTCTTATAAGTACGGCTACCAAGCATTACTGCATCACTAATAGAATGCTCATGACACCATTCTAAATAGCTCGTTCTAGATCTGCCTCGCTTACGAAGTGGATGCTCTATCATGTCGCCATGATAGTATCATGAACATTTTATAAGAGAGGCTTATAAGTGACAGTGGCTAGACGAATCGGCTGATCTGTATAAGATTTGAAGCTTTGAATGGCGTACAAGATCAAAGTAACTAGGTTGCGGACGACAACAATACTAGTAATCTCTGCATTTATCTAGTTTCATAATTGCAAAAAATTAGTTTAGTGGCCTGACGTTTCGACCCTAGCAGAGTCGTTCTCGAAGGCTAAATGACAAGACTTCAAACAGAAACAGGTACATGTATACTGAGTTAACAAAAGCAGTCAAGTGGAAATAGATGCTGGAGATGAAAATACACAGAGAAAGCAGGAGGCTGAACAGAAAGGGAGGGGGATTGGGGGGGAAGGGGCTAGTTTCATAATTTTGAGTGTTTTTCTTCCTGCAGATCAGTTTGCATTGCATGATGTTTTACCAAATTTATATATTATTTTTTTAGTAATCTTTCTCAAATGTATTTATGTACCCCCGTATTTCAGCGTTGATATTTTATATTTTTATCTGTGCAATTTTTAACTCATCTTTCTTTCCTTCACATAATTAAGCTTTGTGCTGTCAGTCGTTTTTTTTTAAATAAAAATGAATGAATGAACGAATGAATGATTGAATAAAATATTTAACAATATAGTTTACTTGATGAACGTTAACACAGCGGAACCAAACGCTCGCAGATTATTCCTGCCAACCCCTTTAAAGAAAACATCTCTGAAGAGAGAAAAACAAATCCAGAAATCTTCGAGCAGGACCACGTTTGATTAATGATCTCAACTACATATCAAAAGGGAAGAGTTAATCCGAAGTACTGTGCATGCACACACGCTTGACTCCTCTCACTCTGGCGTCTTAAAGGAGATTCACGTCTTATCTCGTTAACCGCCGTGCCCAAAACACAAGCCCTTTCATCACGGTAATACTCAATCCAGAAAATAAGGCCAATGATATTTGAATTTCAATCTACATTTACGCAGGGAGAAGTAACTACGGGCAAGAACACTTTTTTAGGAGTTATTTGTTTCTATACGAACAATTATAGCCATCGTCGAAGCCGATTGATTCAGATGCGGCGACACCCAGCTTGTGAACCCTGTACAATGGGAATGTTAACTCTTTGGATTTTTTTTATTTTGCAGCTGAGTTCCCTTTGACACATCATTCCTGGAAATGTCTTCTCGCTCTAAAGTAGAAGTGTAAACTAATAATTGGACATGATCACTACCCGCCCATCCCCTCATCTATCAAGTCATCCTAGTGTGGTCTAGTCTAGGTCTAGTGCAGATCTAGTTTGTTTGTCTTGTCTGTTTTTTTTGTCTTTTTGCCTTGTACCACTGTGTTTGCTTTTTACTTGCGTGTTTTACTTTTTGATTTTTATAAACCTTTTATCTATCCTGTAATTTGCGCTTGCACTGTTGGATGTTGTATGAAATACAAAAAAGATAAATAAAATAAAATAAATACAATTAAACAAAAGTCTTTGTTTTTCTTAAGCATGATTTGCAATGGATTATGATGACGTGCATATGGACGTGTGTACACTCTATACTTTGCCAATCCACACAAAAATAAACAATTGCAAAATTATTATTATCATTATTATTATTAATATATTTCTGGTAATAAAACCAAGGATGCCTCATAAGTGAACTCAATCAATGCAGCTCATGAGCCTAAGGAAACCTGTTAATAACTACAAAGCGGGTTATTAAACGCAAAAAGACCAATTGCTCTGAGAAAACACGCTATTTATGCAGAACCTACCTGGCATTCATTAGCATTAACGAGTTGACCCTCGAGGTCAAAGGCCGCTGGAACACTGCCACCTCTTTCCCAGGTGTCTCCCCCGTCGTCACTGTATATCACCATGGACCGACTCTGGGCACCGTAGAAACAGTCAAAGAACTCCAGAATCTTGTGCTTGATTTCAGATAAAAAGCCTTCATAAAAAAAGATATAAACCAATAAAAAATGAATCAGTACAATGTAGTTAACTCATCCTCTTGTGCAAGTTCTAAGTGTTTACTTTTTAACTCTAATGCGTGACTTCTGGCTCATTTTATTTATTTGGCTCATAATTCATTTTACTTCTTTAATAAAAAATAAAGCGCTCAGTATTTTGTCTACAAGGTATGCTATGTTCGAAACATAAGAACCAGTTATAAACACAGCACCATGTTGTGGTTTACAAGGCGCTGTGGCGCAATCTGCAGCCAACCATACCAGAAAAAAACAGGGCGAACCCCTTCTCTTTACGATAAGTGTGCTGGGCTCTTTTACTTACATTACATAACACACAGGACAAATAGCTTAAAGTCCCTTCTCAAGCATTAATGGTCAAGTGTCTTACTTTAGAACAAAAGTGTAACGACCGGGAATCGAACCCAAACTCGCTGATCAGAAAGACCAGAGCTTGAGTCCAGTGCTCTTAACCGCTCAGCAACATTATTTGAACCAGAATTGACTATCCAAATATCCTTTAACTTTAATATTTTCTTGGTTCTTCATTCACAGGACCAACTCTCACCCCCTGTAGGATCATTCAATTGTTGGTATCTTACTTTATGAAGGATGCAACCACCACAGCAAAACAGAAACACTGGGATGAATGTGTACTTGGTTCTTTTAGGTGCTTTCACTGCTTTACCCAACACACTTCACACTTTACATCCCACCCCGAAAGAATGAAGCATTAATTGCTGAGTGGCTTGCTTAAGGACAATAAGTATCAAGACCGGGACTCGAACCCACCCTTGACTGGTCTTTTAAGTTTTGGTTTTGCATTTTTCACACTTAATGTTTAAGTTTGTTTAAAAAAATATTTTTGACTTCATGACTTAGTAACTGACCCATCTACCGACCAACCTATTGACGAATCAATCAATCAATCAATCAATCAATCAAGCAATCAATCAACCAATCAATCAAGCAATCAAGCAATCAATCAACCAATCAATCAATCAATCAATCAATCTATTATTCAACCAATCAATCAATTCATCCATCAAATACAAATTCAATGAACTGTTAATCAATCAAACCAAATAAAAATTATTCCACCAAACAATCAATTAATTGATCTCGGCTCTTGAACTAATCCTGTCGAAAGTTCGTTCTTAATTGACAAAATGAGTTCCCAACATGGCAAATCACTGGATATCAAACCAGGTCCAGACCATAATAGCCCTTCCCAAGCTAAAAACACATCAAGCTTTTCTAATAAGTATTTAGGCACTACACCGAAGCACCAGCGTATGTTTGTTATACACGCATAATGAATGACAGGTAATGTGGGCTTTCCAACACACAGGGGAGAGGCCTTCAATACAGTGCGTGTCAAAGTATAAGACTCTGTCTGCATAAGGAATGTGCATTATTAAAAATGCAAGCTAGCTGACATTGACAAGTTAAATATACATTGGCGTTTTTGTGCACGGATCAATTACCTAAATCTGAATTTCATTACAGCTACCTACACATATGCAGATGAGAATGTTCGTGTTGCATGGTGTACAATGTGCTTTTTAATACCAGCAGTAGTGGGGCATTCATTTAATGGGCGGTCAAATATACCATACTGAGAATGTGCTGTTTAAAAGTAAATGTATACGTTACAACTACAAGGAAGTATAAGAATGGTAATAATATTGGAGTCTTGTAAAGCGTCGATATCCGCTCATGGCGCTCACTCAAAATACAAAAACCAGATCAAAAGAAAGGGAAACAAATATGTCTGTTGAATACCACTGGTCAGCATTAACATATACACATGTAGGTATGTGAGACGAATAGTTCAAAGGATGGTTCTACAGTTGTAAAACACGTACAGTTATTAAAGTGAAAGTTTCCGTTGTGGTATTGCTTTATCATGAAAGTTAGGCCATGTCCGAATTAATGGCTTCGGCACTTGTTTAGCCGGTACGCTAAAAAAATCCTATTCTTCAACATTGTTGTTGCAGCCAATAGTCATAGCCATAGCCAATGTTGCTTGATTCGAATGCGGCCTTAGTATCAGGCAACCATTTGCAAGACACATTTCACTCAACATGAGATCTTACACACACACATACCAGGTTACCAACCAGAAAGAACGACAACATCTGCAGTGTTTTTTCTTAACAGTGGTCCATTGGCCAAATGGGTCCCTGCTCTGTGGTTTGAACAGCCTGAGGACCAGTCGAAACTCAATCCAAAAGTGGTCTGGCTGGCTAGTTCCTCGCTTCCCACTGTCTGGCTTGAAATGCAAGTTCCATAAAAAATGGAAAATCACTTAAAATATGGACCAGTGAAAAAAAAAGGTAGCAGGGCTATGAGTGGAGCGACATATTAACTGGGCCCAATTGCATGGCAATACTTACCACAAAATTCTGCACTTACAGCGCCCTGCAAAGTATGTGATTCTATGGGCCGTTAGCGCAGAATTCCGCAGTAAGCAGAGCCATGAAATTGGGCCTGGGTCCCACCGGCTAGAGGGAAAACCCTGCAGAGTTGAAAGTTCATAAACAACTTCAGCGAGGAAAGGCTACGTCTGAATTGGCGGCTGCAGCTACGGCTCTGGCTGGGAGTGTTGTCAATGGCTATGGCTTTGCTATGCTTCAATGCATGTTCGCGCGATGATCAAACCACAGCCACTAATCCAGACACGGCCATTCTATCAGTCCATTGCGATGCTGCATCGCATACTATGAAAATGTTCAGAGGAACCGCTTACTTACCGGGATCTGCCGGTGGCTTCCAGAAGATGTTTCCAGGAACGATGAGTCGGCCTGAACTCAGTTGAATTCCATGCCCTGGTCCTATCACACATCAGGAGGCAAAAACAAAAATAAAAGAATTGACATTCACATTGCACAGTCAAAAGCCGAATATACAAAAAACAAAAACAATACAGAAAGGTACAAACTGATCATTTGTTGACCCATCCTCGTTCTGAGGGGTGATCGATCTAGCCGTGCCATTTTTGTATCCCAGTACGTGCTGCTGGCTCATAACCCCTGCTACTGGTTAATTAAAACGTGCCAGTATGCTTAAGTATGGTAGCCAGCATATGAGGTAACAAGACATACATGGAGAGCAACTGGTCCCCTCTCATTCTTCTTAGTCTTGTGACATGTCTAACTGTACGCCGTTCAGGATGTGCACGCCAAAACCTAAGTTGCGCGTGAAAATGTCGTCCATCAGGGGGGGGGGGGAGGGAGGAAAGATGAAGAACAAATTGACATAAAGAAAAAGGAAAAGCCAGCCATGATTCAACTCGACCCTAACCCAAGCTAGACTCACCTGATGCATAAATATGCGGACGGGGGTCCATCATCCCTAACGTGGTCTCCGTGACGTCCCGCGGCTCGCTCCATGTCAACCCGTTGTCTCTCGACTTGGTCACCAGGACCTTCTGTTGGTACCCTTCACCCTTGATCAGGTCGGCTTCGGAGAGCTCTTGTGGAAAGGCGGTGAAGACGAGGAGTATCGTACTGTTACGTTTGTTGATGATGGGAACCGGATTCATTGTTCTGTGAAACGGTCGAGGACAACCAAAACATTCAAGCAAGTAAGACAAAAAAAAATTGAAAACGTCGTGACATAAAAGTGTTAGATTACAGTCAAGCCTGATTTGTGTGCTTCATTAATGAAAGGGCAAGGCAGTTTTCTCCTAGTAAAGGGCACATCAATGAGGGAAATCTAATTTCCAACTGGAAAATTTCAAATGGCACCAAGCTTGGGGGCAATTGCCTCCATTGCCCCATGAAGTATCAGGCCTGAGTGATCCCTTTTAAGAACCCCTAATAACAAACTCCGCTTGATACAATTTTCTCATGTTTTGTTTTTGTCGAGGGTTTTCTTTGGAATGAGTTCCTAGCAGTAAATACAATACAATTCTTTGATCTTTCCTTAAATACGTCCAAAGTCACAAACACATCCCTTACACTCATAACTGGCGGTGGAAGGGGGCAAGGAATGAGGTTAATAAAAATAATAACAAACTATAAATAAATTTCTAATTCATAAGCAACTCGATACTGTTAGAATATTATATCAGTGAAAACACTCGTTTTTCCAAGTTCACGTACTGACTGACAGTTACCAAGTTACACCATACTGTCAAGATTTACGCAAATGTCACTTTAAAGACAGTATTCTGACAATTATTTTGATTGGAGGTCTGATTTGTACATTGTTTATTGAGCAGGGATTAGATTTGCCAATGTGAAAATTCCTGAAAATGGCTTGTAGGGGCCTGGGTTCCCCCTAATTTCAGACCAGAAACCTCCCAGATGTTACAATCCAGGAGGTTGACAGAATCTACGCATCATCAGAAATACAAAACTACAGGTTTGGACACTATTGCACTATTTCTTTGTTTGTTTATTTCCTTATATCACAACTAGACAATCTGTCAATACAAGAATTTGATACAACTGGTGACAATGGAGGGCACCAGGAAAAAGCCAAGGCTTATACAGGCCCTGGTCCCTTTAGATAATAAGTGAATTAATAACAATTTAAGAATATCGATGATAATTATTGAACAAGAATAAGGAGAAGTGTAGCAACCAATAGTTCGTTTAGAAAGAAAACAACAACTAGTTATTGCATACAGTTTTAAAATTAGTAGAACTATTTATACAGAATGGATTTATAGTATACAAAAACGCATAAAGCGAGGGAAAATATTAAGAGAAATAAGCATAAGTAATTGAATACAAGACTTGATCGACGAAGGTTGATCTAGTTTTCCTCGTTTTCTGCTGCCTCTCGTGGGTTTGCTCACATCGGGAGAATCTGTCGTGGTCAGGATAGTTTGTATGATACGTTAGTTGACTGCTTTACTTTTTTCAAGAGCATTCGAAGGCTCAAAGAGGTTTTGAGAAAATCCTCCAATTGGGAATAATCCGGAGAAATCTTGATTTAGTGCTTCTGGAGTCCCGCATACAAACAAAAACAAAGACCACTCGGTTGGGATTCAAACCAGTGACTCCCGCATTCTAGGGAAGACATCTCACATCTCACACTTCAATGTCTCACAGCATTTTACATCTTATATTCTCTTTATTCTCATAGCTTCAAGAAGTTTGGGTGTGACGTTGCCGTATTTACCGCAAAATCGATTTACATACTGTACCTGTGATCAGACAGTGAAGCTACAACCTGTATGTCTCCCCACAGCACCTCCCCGTCTTTCAAGATGCCCCTCCGCAGAACCAGATCCATGCTCCCCCAGTCCCGAAATGAACTCTTCCGCGCCTCGCAAAAGGCTAAAAAGGTCCGCCGGTTGTAGACAATGGCTGGGATTCTGGGTGGGAGTAACAATACGGACCTGAACTTTGGAATTTGAAGGTTTGTAGGATGATTTTTTTTTTCAGGGAAAGCTTTTTACATATTAAGCGATCATCAAACAGTGTTATTTGATATCTGCCGTAACTATTAATGAATACATTTTGAAAGGGTAAGATAAATTACCTGAAAGATTATCAGTACGCAAATGTCAGCCTATGCCAATCGTATGTCGATTAAAAAAATCAGCAATGCCTTACAGCTTTTGTTTCTTTCAACAATTGTTCATGAAATCTGTATATGAAATCTGAGGCACTGCATGAAATTTAAGACGATACAATTTCAATCACTAATAAAATACTCAGTGCACTGTGACAAAATTTCATGGTTTTGCTTCCACTATTTGCCCCCAAAAGAGCTGATAACGGTTGAGAGCTTGAACTACAATGTACCCACCTGACCACAACCCCAAGACCATTCACATTGGAACAGTAACTAGTGAACAAGTTCGACAGTCGTGTGCTTTCCCCAGCACGTCATTCTTAGAAGGTTGACTAATTAGGGGCCATTTGGGGGTTTTTTTCCCTCGAAATTGTGGGTAGGTGGGTCACAAGAAATAACTGAAAATCGAAATTCAGTTAAAAAAGCAAAAGAAAAAAGGATAGGCCTACAAATTAACAAAAAGAAGAATAAAAGGTACCCTAAACTACAAAGTTGTTTGTTTAAGCCAGAAAAAAACCCATTGAAAACTAATGATGTTGGAGACCTTTGGTCTAAAATATCTGGTTTATTTGAGGCATTACTTTGTTCTTCAATGTATAGATTATATTATGAAGCCATTCAATATTTCAAAATCAAAATTTGGGGTGGGTGGGTGGGTCAAAACAATTTCGAAAAGAAAAAAATATATATACTTATCTAATAAAAAAATAGAAAGATTTTTTGACTGAGTTGACATGGGCTGATAATGATGAAGATGGTGAGAAAGATTTCCCAGTCCAGTGTTAAAGTTGAGCTACAAGACGTGTGGCGATTTTCTTGAAACTTGAACCCTAACAGAACTCTGTGAATCGCAGGTATTTTAAGCAACATTGTACATTTTGTTGTTTAATTTTGTCAACTATTATTCTTTGTTTTGTTCTGAACTACCCAAACAAATACTGCCAGCACAGTATCTGTGACAGGTAAAAACATGCCCCTATACATGTTGGTTTTTATCAACTTTCTCAGTCAATTCCTTTGACCAATTCTTTTAATATTCAAATTATATTGAGTGCCCTCCACATCAAGTTTCCGAGCGCTCCCATAATTCCATTCCATGAATACATCTTTAACATGTCCTTCATCACTGTTCTCATTACACAGATACAGCTGGAACTAAAGAGATTTACCTTACCTCAGAATATAGCGAACTGACTCAATAAGTGAATGTCACACATGTACATCAAATTCAGAGCTTAAATTATTATTGTGTCTAGCCATTCTGCCCTTTTGCCCTTCACTTCACACTTTTGGGGGGAAAAATAA
Organism: Pisaster brevispinus; assembly: GCA_023634235.1. Lineage (NCBI taxonomy): Eukaryota > Metazoa > Echinodermata > Asteroidea > Forcipulatida > Asteriidae > Pisaster > Pisaster brevispinus. The sequence goes on along the minus strand of JAMKCF010000010.1, from coordinate 17,811,879 downwards.
ACATTGATATTCCGAATGGCCCCTTATTGTCCTTTAAAAACTGAGTAAAATTCATTAGAGCATATTCACCTGAATGTGTTGTAGCCATAATCTCCTTGCCCAAAAATCTCTAAAAGAAACAGAGAGAGAGAGAGAGAGAGAGAGTAAGTAAAGGCATTAAATTGGTTGTGTACTGCTACACAAACTAAACAGAATTTTTCATTATAAGATCAACTTGAATGAAATTAACATTTGTGTTCTTCTGTTACAGACAGGCAAACGAGTGTACAGTTATTACATATACTCGAGTAAAGCTCAACAAAAATGATCAACTTGAGTTGTTGTTTTTTTGTAAACTTTAGACAGGCAAACGAGTGTGCAATATTTACATATACTTGAGTAAAACTCAAAAAAAATGGTTTCAATAAAAATCGCATTTTGATCAGTGTCATGCTGGGCAAAAATGCCCCTAAGCACCTAGGAATCAAAACAGCACTGTGATGTCACACGACAGACTCAATCCAAACAAGACAATGGAAATGGCATAGCAACCTTTATCCAGTCCATGTTGTGATGTTTTTTACGTCCGTCACAGACTGGTTTTACACTGGGTTTCCGAGGCACTGGTACAAGTTTCAGTGTTGATTTTTTCTTTTTAATTTTTATGGTTCTTTGAAAGCATTCAGGGTGCTGCCAACAGCGGGAAAAAACTCTAGTTCAAAAATCAAAGAAGGGGGGCGAGCTAGTTTTTCTGATCAAATTTCAACAAAATATCAACAAAATTACAGGGAGGAAAACTTTACACTTTTGACCAAATAACAACTTAACACAACATAAACAAGGATAAATAGTCAAATTTGTTTTGAGGTGATTTTGTTCGAGTTGATATCTAATAGGGCTCAGTCACAAGCAACCCACCAGCAAACAGCCATCGGTCGGCTCACCATTCCAATACACCGCAAGAATGTTTTCAACACTTTTACATTAAGGAAACTTCCATGCACATCTGTCAAGTGGTCATTAAATGGATCAATAATGCATAAATAACCAACTAATGAAAGTAAATTGCCTTTTCTCTTGGGGGGGGGGGGTTTGAATTGTTCGGTTGTGTTAGGTGTAGAACCTGGCAGATTCAGGCAGGTGGAGTCTTCATCACACAGCGGCCACTACAGCAGGTTAATTTATATGAGGGATTACAGCATTCTATGCAGGGTTCTAAACCCAGGATTTTGCAAAACCGTGGGGTAATCTGGCTAGACCAAAATTTGGGAAGTTTGGCCTAAACATGCTGAAACAAGGTCATCAGAACCTTTTTTTTAACTTGGTGTTAATGTTCAGTTCTTAAAAACCCTACTGTGCAATCTGGGTGGTTTTATCTGTATGATTTTTGTGAAATCGATCTGAAGTAAAATTTAAAAAAATTCTTCAAAATTCTTCGTTGCTTGTAGATTGTTGTTAACAGCAGGGCCTAATAGTTCACTCTTGTTAGGGCAAGGTAGTTTTCCCAAAGTAAATTTTCTCTTTGTATAAGTGTAACTGTAAGTTGACTGTACAATAAACTGCTTAAATCTTTAATTTTTTCCCTTCTAAACCAATTCATTATTTGATTATTTTCACAAGATCCCTTGCCATGTTGTTTCATGTACATCGCTACTTAGTTTTAAGAAAACCGACTTTAAAGTGACCAGCCTGTACCACAAAAATCACACGTGTAGAAGAATCCAGGTTTGCTTTTTTTCACACGCCTGGGATTTTCAAATCAGAAGGACTGTAGAGGGCACCTCTATGAGAGAAATGTAACTTTCTACTGGAACATTTTCAGAGGCACCAAGGCAATGACCAGGGGGTGGAGGCAATTGCCTACTGTGAGGTACCAAGCTTGTACCAGCATCTCCACACTCACATTATAGACAAGTTGCCTCGACAGAATCTCCAATGAAATCATTGCATTTTTCAGACAGTACCGACCTTCTTACTTATAATCTGTTTAACTCAGTCACAAAATGTTTCCTTTTTTTGTACCGCATGTCATGTTGACAAGACAAAAAAGCGGGGAAAAAAACCCCAGCAGACTGTCAAAAGATCAAACGTCATCCATTGATTTTGAAGGTTGTTTTAAATGTCATCACGTGACCTGACCCAGATTGATGGAATTATCTCTCTACAAACAAATCTTGTTAAACTTCAGGTTTTAGTGCTGACTGACGACTCGTTTAGCGACCTACATACATTTTTTGTATGTGTGCCAAGTTTATGCATTGCATTTATACACCTTAGAAACTTGGTCGCTATATGTAAGATTTGTACCCCTTTCTTTAATAAACATTACTTTCAATATTGCATTTTTTAATATTAAATGTTTTCATTTACAATTTTGTTTTTATTATTTCACAGTGCTTTGTATTTCTTCCTTATTTATTTAATTTATGACCTTATTTACTGATTGATTTCCTTATTCATTTAATTCATGACCTTTTTGGCTGGTTTTTGTTTCATTTATTTAAATTTCTTATTTTTGAAATTTAATAATGGTTTGTATTTCTTTTTCCTTCATTTATGATTTATATTTTTTGTTTTATTTTACTGTTAAAATTTAAATTTATTTAAAGTTATTTAAACTTACCTAGTTATATTAATTATCCTTTGTTGTTTTAAGGAGGGTGGGGTGAATGATTAAACTTGTCATTTCTGCTTGTGTTTAACTCTTTTACAACTTGCACACATAAAATCAGGCTATTTTCTAGTACTTATACATTATATAATATATAAGTACTATTAAATTTAGGCAATAGTTAAAACTAGGTGTTCAGATTGTGCTCCAATCGTTCAGCTTTTGTAGTTTAAAATATACGACAAGAGTTTGACAAAATTGCATCTTTGTGTTCAAGTTCACAAAATGTAAAATTTCAGTTTGATAAAATAGATGTCTTTATTTTTGAAATGTTATGGATAATTAAAAATTCAGTCAGATTTGGATTTGCTCAGGTTCTTATTACAAAAAAGTGGTAGTTTTTTTTTCTCTCTCAAGTAAAACTAAAATATAATTTATCAGTGAATATTTCTATCCAAAAAGCAACCCTTGGAATCCTTTAGCACTTAAATTTATCTGCATGTGAGTGGCCTTGCTTTTACAAAATGCTACATTGTATTTCCGAAGAAATATGCATTAGCAACATTTTTCATGCCAAGGTGGTGGAAACTGTCTGATCAAATAATGAGTTTTTTGTCGAGCCACAATGGAGAGGTAATGGCAATGCTTTTGTCAATGCGCACACCTAATGGTTTGTAATCAAATTAAATGTTTGTTCCATGACATCTGTTTCCACCGCGTTGTAGCGTGCCAAAATTACGACTGAATGTCATCGTTGAGTAGGGAAGGTCTCAGTCGGCATTGAACTGTATTGTACGAGGGAAAATGATAATTGTGTATTGTATGTTAATCCATGTGTAGGCTGCCTTGACTACTGCAGTTCCGAGAGGGGGGAGGGGCGTAGGGCTTTGGAGGCGGGGAGATGGTTGGCACGTATTATTATCATACGCTTCTGGTAATGGTACCATGGGATGCCTAGCCTTGATATCAAGGCGGGGGGACCGGGACAGGAGTTGCATTGCATTCGGGCATCGCATTCGTGCGGCTGTGGTTATGCACATTTTTAGCTTTATAGTAAGCAAACTATTACACAGCCTTGCAATCAAGGCTATGGGATGCCTCGTAAGTGAGCTTAATCACTGTAGAGTAGCTCACAAGCCCGAGGAAACCTGTCAACAAGGATGCTTGCTATGTGAACCAAAAATACCGGAAGTTAACCCTACTTTTCCATGATGTGTTCTTGATTCTTTTCTGTGCACTACCAACCCTAGTACATGGGACCTACAGCTTTAAACCCAGTCCAAAAGAAAAACAGTAATGGTTAATACGTCTTGCTCAATGGCACATGTGTCAAGACCAGGACTCGAACCCACACTCTTCTGATCAGAAACACCAGAACTTCAGTCTGGTGCTCTTAACCGCTCGCCAATTGATGTATTCTATATTAATGTAGATTCTGGAGTTTGTGAGAGCCAGATGGGGCAAGCGGCGAAGTGACTGGGGAAGAGTTGCTAAGTGCCTCAAGAATGTTGGCTAGGTGACTTGGGGCAAAGGCTACAAGTCCCAAGTGACTTGGGGCAAGTGGCTACAAGTCTGAAGTGACTTGGGACAAATGGCTTATCACTGGCTAAGTGACTGGGGGAAAGTGGCAAAGTGTACTCAATGACGATAAACAATAATAATCTTCATCCAGGGTATATAAAGAATTCATAATAAAAACAATTTAAAAACATGACTACAAAGAAAGATCAACACAAAACTCCACCTGTCTAGGTCTTCCATAACCTTTTTTTTTAAAGGATGCTTAAAATAATTTATTATTTTTATTGAGCTAAGCTCAGTGGATTTCCCGTCAGTCACAAATCAAAAGCTGAGTGCTACTCCAATTTCCTGCCAGAGTTCAATACTAATTAAAATGATTAATAACCCCTGTTTGTCAAAAGTCATTTGATGACCTCATTAAAATAATACACGAAACAGCTGTCTGGCAAAATTGCAGACTGTTGAAAGAACATACTCAAGTGCATTCTGCCATTGCTTTTCTTCGTGAATTTTAACGGCAAAAATGCACCCAAAATACTTCACAACAGTGTCCATTATATCCCCATATGTTAAAATTAATTTGTAAACGAAGAGTACAGGTAATCTTGTAATTTATGAATGCCTGTCACGTTTTCTTTTTTCCTTGCATTTCATTGTGTTACCAGAAGAACGAAACCAGTTAAAAGGGTGCAAGCAATTAGAGTGCACATTTTTTGTTGTTGAGAAAACTGAGCATGAAAGGGAATGCGAAACCATGTCTTTGTGGGGTAATTCTAGCAACAAAAATGTAACATTAATGCCGTGCCATATGTTTTTGTCACGAGACATTTTATTGCCTGTACCACCATGCTGTTCTGGGACAAGAAGTAGAATTTCAAAATGCCTTAGAAGCAGCCGGGCACATAACGAGTTGCAGACATTTAATTGCATTACGATCATCGACAATGTACAAATGTACTTAGCAACATTCCAAGCTCCTTTGACTGGCTCCTAAAATAATCAAGAACAATGTTTCGCAAACTATGGGTCGCAAACAAATTCAGAGTAATGTATAGCAAACTGTATGGGTCGCACACAAATTCAGACCAATATATCGCAAACTGTATGGGTCGCAAGACAATTCAGTGCAAGAACAGAGCAATGTAGGGCAAACTATGGTAGAAAAAAATTCAAAGCAATGAATCGCAAACAATGGGACGCATACAAATTCAGAGCAACGTATTGCAAACTATAGGGTGCGAAAAATTCACATGGATCAAAGCAATGCATAGCAAACTATGGGTTACAGAAAAAACTTAGAGCAATGATTGCGAACTATGGGTCGCAAACAAATTCAGGTGGCTCGCCAAACTTTGTCAGAAGCACTAAAATTTATGGTAAGATTTTTGATCATTCCACCTGCAGCAATCGATTGATCATCAAAAATATGGTCTTTTCCTCTTATAAGCTTATTTTTCAGTTCAACAAAAAACTTAATACTCATTTAAATATTAAAACCAATTGCGTCAATATACAATTCATCCTGTTAAGATTAGCCTAGATTTCTTTTTATCCTTGGATTTAATCCACGGGTAAACACTGCGCAGAACCCAACCATGTACAGAGCAATGATCCAATCAAACACTTTCTTATTAACAGTGTTGAAGTCAAATACTTTTCAGTCGAGCATTAAGTACTGCCTCTTAGGAGGCCGATTAGTACCCGAGTACATATTGGGCCATCAAGTACGAGTGCAAGAGTATAAGTACCGAGTATTCTGATGAGTACCGACTCCAACAGTCATGAACTTGGATCCTCCGAGTACCATCCAGAACTTTATTAAAGAAGATATACAAATCCTTTGCTCTTCTTTTTTGCTATAAATGGATATGTTTGTGTTTGTGCTTGTTAACGCCTCTGACGAAGGTCCGGTTTGGATCGAAAGCTAAGGCCATCTCCCCTACTCGTTTTATACATACAAAGTGATGTATAAATACATTTCTTGTGTTAAGTATAATCTAGACAACAATGTGTGCTTGATAACTATCTTTCAAACATGATTACACACATCAAAGAAAACTTCCATTTTATTTTTCTAAAGTTTTAATCCTCTAATCCTTGCACTAAAGGACAAAAACGAGAAAAGCCAATTATTATTTTGACCATGACTACTTAAAATCAGAGTCCAAGTACCTTTACAATCGAGTATCGAGCATGGACTTTGAGTATTTTGTGTAAAAAAGTACTTGGAGTATTATTATGGGTCTTTGAGTATTTTGCTAGCTGAGAACAAGTACAAATACAAACATGAATGCGTACCATCAAAACTGTACTCTACTAGTTTTTAGTACAAGTTCACTGTTTCACTATTTCACTCTAACACAAGCAGGCATGCAAAATGCAGTTTTAAATCCCAATGTCACAGGTAAGAAACCACCATTACTAACAACGTTGAAATCAGCTGAAACTGAAACTGAAAGTGAAACTGAAAAGCCACCATCCATATCATTGCCTGCTGTCCTGTAGTCAGCCAAGGGGGGGGGGGCCTGGGGGCGTGCCCCCCCCCACGAAATAGTGCTCACAAAAATAAAAAGGAAAAGAAAAGAGAGGGGAAAAAAAAGGAAAATGCCTGTTTGGATGATAAAATGTAGTGAACGATTGCAATCGCAATCCCTACCACGGGCACAAAATGCTAAGAACATTATAAGAGGATGGTGGCTCTCTGCAGGGTCCCCCTTCCAAAATAAAAACATGGCCCCCATCACTGACAAAACCATTCCACTACCCCCACCCCCCCAAAAAAAGTCCTAGCTACGCCGCTGACTGTAAATCTTGTATTGTAGGGACGGCTACGATTACGAACGGTCACGCAGAAAGTCTGAAGTCTCTAAAGTAAAAGAAGGCAATGGTGACACTATCTTCATCGTGTGATGCTATACTTGTCAGGCTTGTTGTGCACTGCACAACAAACTCTACAAACTCTACACAATGTGTCTTGATAATTGTGAACTTTTTACACACAGTGATAACTGATAGTAATACTGACTACATGTACATTGTAAACTTAGGTTGGACTCCACAGTCTGTCAGTGCAACAGACACTGCATGCGGTTTCCTTCCTGGTACATCCTACCACCACCAGGGCCAAGTATGGGACTGTAAAAACTTACCTGTCAACGGTGGAACCTTCACATTTGATCTCCTGTCAGCTTCCATCTTTACCAACACCCTAAATCCAAAGTGTGTGTAGACAAAAACTACAAGATCCTAATGAGTCAACATTCCAAGTTCGCGTTTAAATGAAGTCACTACACAGGAGCAGAAACGTAGGATGCAGGGCCATTCACACAATTTATACACATGGTAAAAAGTCAGTACCAACACCAACGGACTCTCTGTACACAGTGTGTTTTACATGTCATGTCAACATCAGCTGGCGGCCTGGCTGGTTGGTTTCTCGAGCTAGACTTGGTTTAAAGTCTGTGACCGTCAGGTTTTGTTTTGTTTTGTGTGTCTACCTGATAGCGCCCTCTTGTGGATTAACATCCGTATGGCATTTTGATAGCCAAGTCTGCGGGGCAATTTGTGCGCCTGATGCAGATAAATACCGCGATTTCAGACTTGAAACTAAGTCCAGTCTCTAGCTAACCTGCGTATGGTGCACAGTCAATTTGGACGCGCAACAATAAATAAAAACCACTATTTATCGTAAATTTTATGAGCAGTGTGCCTCATCATCGAGGTACGTCTACATGTTAAAGGTCAAAAGGTGAATAATGAATAAATTAAAGTTCTGAGCGCGCGCTGCTTAAAAGGCATGTTCAAGATCCATAAAATGAATAATGCCTGCTTGTTTGAAGTACGTGCTCAGTGGCCCTAAGGGGTAAGGTTGGGGTTGGGGTTACAACTCTAACCAACTGTAACTCTAACCCTATCTTATGGTTTCGTCATGTAGTTTTAAAGTCAGGGTTAGGCAGTGGCGCCTAGCTAGGGTTGGCCCCCCCCCCCCAACTGATGTCCGTGCCCCCCCCCCATTTGGGTAATGGTAAAGTAAAATTATATATTTTGAGCTTGAATTTCGATGTTTTTAAAACTACTTTTCCATTTTCGAGCAGTAGACGCATTATTTGTTTTTAGTCACAGGCTTATAGAAAATAGTAAATGATACAAGAGCACTGAAGAGGGGCTTTTTTTTGTGCAAGAAGTGCCCCCCTAGAAAGAATGGGGCACTCCCTTGTGCCCCCCCCCCCTAAAATTTTACCCTAGTTCCGAAGCTGAGGTTAGGGTTAAATTGTTAGGGTTTCATTAAATGGAGATTTCACCCTGATAATTAAAGATTTTACTGAACTATTTTTCAATAAAACACCACGCAAGTAACAAAATATTTCTAGCAAATTATATGGTTGCGTTTTTGAGGAAATACTTACCAACAAACCTTTCCAATTCAAACAAAACACACATTTAAAAAGTTCATTCGTTCCTTTCTTAAAACTTTATTACAAATATATATATTTATATTCCAGTTATAAAATCCTTTACCTCAAATTTATTTGTAGATAATTCCGGTTTAAGGACAATTCTAATCATTAAAAACAGTACTGTAAACTACATTGGATGACAATACAAATATCAATATTGACAACATAAATTATCCAACCACATGTCTGTTTTGGGGTTTCCTTGTTCATAGGAACACACACATTTCTCATAATTTATGAATAACTTTGCCATAAATTATTGACTTTAACAGAAATAGGTTTTTGACAGCATATACACCGTGATGGCAACTACACAAAATAATTCTGCAACTTTCTAGTTTCTAAGAAATGAATGAAATAGAAACAAAAAATACATGATGAAATCTTAAATAGAAAACAAATATGATTCAAATCAAAAAGCGATGGTTACTTTACTCGCCCAACTTGATACATTTAAGTGCACTTGGTCGCTATTAGCGATTGATCAAAGAATAATCTCACCTATGAACCAAAGGATAAAATATAATTTTCACTGAAAAGTTGATCAAATATACTGAATATATAACAAAATTATAACTAGTAATCAATAACACGGGGAAACTCACTAGGTGAATTTTAAATGATTTAGGGTTGAACAAAGAAAACTTGACAAGAGCCGAACTTGAATCTGCTGTTGAACCCCTAAATTTAATTGTAACTAAATTAAAGTCCCAATGACTTAAACATTGAATCAGTTTAAATTTGAATGAAACATTTTTCTTGTCTCAAAACATTTATAATTTTTTCCCCCAACTTGTACCCACGACAAAATTAAGGACACAATCAACCAGAAAAAAAGAGAAGGGTTGAGTTGGTTATTTATACTTGTGACATCATTGATGACATCAGGCCCATAAACACTAAAAAAAAAATATATATAAAAAAAAAGAACAAACTACTAACAACTGTCAGCTTGAAGAGAATAAAAATTGCCAGCAGTCACTTGTCGCTTAAAGCTACAACCACGACACACTGAATAATTCTTTCATGTTCAAATTATAGATGAAGCTTATCTGCAACGGAGTTCAACTTTGCCGCATAATGTCTACAACTTTCTGAATGCTTTTGATAAGTAACTTCATACACTCCTGCTTTGCAAGTGGAGAACAAAGAGACATTCCAACAACTTTATTCCATAAACTGCATCTCTTTGGAACTCCTTGCGTTGGTGCATGTTTCCCTCCATCCTACAATTTAGACTGTTTCAAGAGGAATATCAATTCCTACCTCCAGCTCCTCTGAGTTATTTTCATCCTTAATATTTTCTTCCTGTAGCCCCTTAACATCGATGTGGCTTTCAGCCTTGTTTGGGGGTAAACTTGCATTTAAAAGAAAGAAAATAAATAATATTCAAATAACTTGGGAAAAATAACAACATTTCCTTATTACAATATCCATTCCACTGATCATCCCAAACTTGACATTTAATTTTAGGATGGTATAGATTTACTCTTTAATTTGTCTCGTTAAAAAAAATATCATTACTTCCAACAGCATTTTTGCAGTTTTAAACTTTTTTAACCTCAACCAAATCGCCCCAATTTGATCCTACAGTTTTCTCGATTTTAGAAGTCACTAGCAAAAACAACAATGGGCCCGCAGCCCTGATTTTGGTAAAAATGCTGGGAAGTTAAGAATCGATGTATACATTTACAGTTGTACAATTAAACAACAATAGTGAGGGAAAAAAAACCCAAAAAAACATCAAATTACTGCATGGCATAATAAATGTATGGAAGTAACTGCTACAAAAAAAGTCATTACGCTAATAGAATCAGAAAACGGTTGATTAAACTAGACAGCAAAATCTAATGAGGCATTTGACACTAGTATTTATAATTGCGGAGAACGATACAACAGCCAATACGCACAAGCGCCATCTTAAAAATATACTAGTTTGAAAATGAATCAAGCTGCCGAGATGGACGCCATGCTGTAACTGTTAAATGATTGTGTATGGCATTGCTTCAAAGTCAGCGTGCAATGGCGTTTGCCGGAGTTGCTTGCATTCGGATATCAGCCAGAATCCTTAGCGCATTATGGGCTATTTATTACAAGGAGCTGTTTTACACTATAATAATAATCGAGCTGTCTTCATTAGGTGGTGATTTGCCCGAGTTAAACAGGACAAGCCGTCTTTAGAGGGAGGCTTCGCCAATCTCATCTGCAGCAATCTGATCGCTGTCGACACTTGTACCTGTGGAAAAAGGAAGAAGAAAAAGAATTTGTCAAAATCAAACTTGATTTGTAAGAAGGGTTTTGTAAGAAGGGTTTTGTAATGCGGCAGCAAATACTCAGAGTTTCTTTCAAGACTTCCTCTTCACAAGTCACAAATAGACCCTACTCAATGACATCACATTAATCCTAGAAACTTTAAAGTGTCTTGCCTTTTTTTGGGGGGGGGGATACGGTTTATGTGCAGCTAGAGTCACAAAACTATCAACTGAGTTATTGTTACCGTCCATGTTTATCAAAACATTCACACAAATTTCTCTAACTAATTTCTATACCAGACGTTATTCAAAAGGCTCGTAGACTGTGCAAGTCTCGCAAGTATTTGAACTTTGGGAACCGTGTGCGCTAGTTTGTTGCCTTCACGCGTTAAAGCAAAGTACGTGGGACCACAGTGGTCCCAAAATGTGGTCCCAAAATGTTTGATTACGTGCGAGACTCGCATGGTCTATTGACCACGGTTTCTATTCTGTACATCGTTGTGTGACTGGAAAAAGGTTGTACCGAAAGTGTGACCAGCAAAAGGTTGCAAGCAATTACTGTCTGAAATTGTGTTTCAAGAAAACCGAGTGTGAAATTTGGTTCATTTTTCTGCCATTCATAAGTCATTGCAGGAAAGTTAAAATCCATGTGGGAATGGCAAAGCATGCCTTGGAAGGACTTCTAGCATAAAATAAATAACGATCATGCCCTAATTTTTTTTCTCCAAAAGAGCCAGTTTATTGCTTGTGACCTCCTGCTGCAGCAAAAAGATGTACTTTGTGTGCTCAGAAAAAGGACGTACAGCCTTGCACAATAACACACAACGACATGTGACATGACGTTTTGTGATGATATTTGCCACATTATCTGTTGACCGTAACAACCATATTTGTTTTTTTCCTGGCACATCATTGCTGTAATGACTACTGTTCAATCTTAATACCCCAAAAAGGGCTGCAGATTGTTTGTACTTACGGCGTTTTGACTTCAGCACCCAATTAGGTCCAGTCACCCGCCCCTCCAGAATGTCGAGTAGAGCTCTGTGCAGGAACTCATATTGATGCTGTGCAAATGGGTAAAGAAAGAGAAATATTTACTTTGATTAAAGCCAGCATTCAGGACTGGTAATCATCGTTTCTGTTTGTCAAGTTTTAATTTGAAAACACATTTGAAAATTTGGCCCTCATCAGCAGAGAAAGTAGCAAGCCTGACCAAGGTCACAATTAAACCTTTTGAGATATGGCAAACACCTTACGAGTACACCATTCGGTTTGGGTGTATACAGACAGATTGGCCCAAACCAAACAGTGCAATTATAATGTGTCCACCATATCTCAAACTGGCTTAAGGATCTTGCGTCTTAATCCATCACATGTTTAAATGAACACAAATATATGTGTATATCAGTTTTTTCAGTTTTTACAAATTATTATCTCATCATGTTAGTACAAAAATGCTATCTCTCCTAAAATAGCATTTGCCTTACATGCAAGATTTGGAAATCTCGCAAAGGAGGCTTATCATTGGACGATAGCCGTTCTTCGTGTGTAAAAACGGGCACGTGACCTCAGCAAGGGGTCTATATGTGCCAGAATACAATTTTTTGCGCGGAGCATTTTCATGCGAGATATAATGTTGTTACAAAATTGAGATACAACATTTTTGTACTGACGCGACGGTCTTTTGTATACACCCCTTGCATTGGCTGCCATCGCTGTTGTCAAACAATGGAAATATGCGCGCGTGTACGCGCTGCGCATGACTCTCAGCCAATGATAACTCTTCACGTCCATTGATTGACATCAGTGATGGTGGCCAATAAAAAGGGGTCTATTGACTTCTTTTTTGGGGGGAGAGGAGAGGGGTGGGAAGGGGGGGGCTTATGGATAGGTGCTTACCACTGTCTGCACCATATTGGTTCGTTCCTCTCTTTCCTTGGCTACTGTACCAAACACATCTATGTACTTCTCGTCCAGAGACAGATGCTGGGTGAGTATATCCAATGCTATGAATACTCCAGTCCGCCCAATGCCAGCGCTGTAGGAAGATAAAGTCACCCAGAATGACATTACTGAGGGTCAAAGTGAATCTAGAGTGCGTAAGGTTTTTGTCCTGGTTGGAATAAAAATGAACTAAACTGTGAACAGTCTATAGGCCATGTCACGCAGAGCATTTTTACAAGTAACCAACTTGCAGGAGATCTCCAATAAGAAAATGTATTCAGATTTCAGTTTTCTGGGTATTTTCTTGGGGATAGTGAACTACAGCTAGAAGAATGTCTCTTGCGCTACCGAGGTGTTCCTTGTGATACCGAGGCAGTTGGTTGCCTCCAAGTTGCCTGAAAAATTGACCTGAGTGACCTGGACTTAACACAGGGAACCCATATGTCCGTTGTGCATTATCAAGAAAGCATCATGTGTAAAATTGAGAATAAATGTCAGGAAACGAATCCAATTCCAAGTATCTGTGATGACGGGACTTGGACTGACCTCTCCTTACGGGGGCACCTTCCCTTTTTCTACCGGTGTAGACATCTGCTACAAACAATACAGGGGTTATGGGTTTGAATCCCACCCATGGAGCGTGTTTATCACACATGACTGGGTTTATCTGCCCATCATACAGATGACGCTAAGAGCTTTTGCATAACACCTCATTTGTAGCTAGGGCCAATCATTCTTAACGTGAAGACTGTTTCAGTCATCACATCGCATTGATGTCATGGCTGATGTTTCCCTCGTCTACATTTTCACTTTTTCAGGAAGAGCTTAGTTTTTGACACAGGGATGGGAGTGACATATTTAAATTACTTTCCTTTGTTTTTGTAAACTGGGAGACATGGAAGACAAAGTGGTGACTGTTAAATAAGCCAGTGATATCAAAAACATACTCAGAGAAGAAATAGAGTGAAGGGTCAAATGATGCAAAAGAAAGTTGCTCTGTGATTTTGAACATACGTTGAAGAACTGTAAGCTGGAACTTACCCGCAATGGACAAGCAAGGGTCCGGCATTGTGGGGGAGTGCTGAGCGAACGGCACGAACAAAATTCAGCATCTGGTTGGAGTTCTTGGGTACGCCGTGTTCTGGCCAAGCGATGAAATCTAACTGGCGCAGGGCACGCACCTCTGACCCCTGTTCCAAAAGAAGAAAAAAAAATAGCATGACAAGATTAAATATTGACCAAAATTGGAAAAACATATTGGCAAAGTCATAATAAGAATAACACTGGGTTCTTATAGCGCTTTATCACACCCCTAGGGGCGTATCAAAGCGCTCAGTATTTGTTTATTGCAGAGCTATGTTTTGAATTACGAGACCCATTTATGTAGCGCCTTATAAGAGTTTACAACATGCATTCAGCAGCCACTGCCAGAAACACATCGGCAAACTCCTTCTCTTAGTGATAAGTGTACTGGGTTCTTTTATGTGCATGACGGCTTTACATCCCATCCAAACAATGAAGCAACAATGGTAAAGTATCTTGCTCAAGGACACAACTCGAACCCACACTCCACTAATCAGAAACACAACAGCTCGAGTCTGGTGCTCTTATTTCCACCATTTTCCAGGAAAGAAAAGGAAATGGTTTAGGAGTCAGTCAAACTTTTCTGGTGGCAGCCGTTTCCAAATATTGTTAACGATGAAATGAAACAAGCAAAACCTGTTCAAGTTTCTGAGTTATCTCTGGTAACTTGTTCAGCAAGTTTTGCTTTTGGCATTTGGAAGGTTACACAACAAGTGCGAGAGGGAGGGACTAAAATGAGGTGGAGAGGAGAAGTAGGAGGCTGGGGGTGAGGTAACCAAATGTCATGTAATGACTCACTGATTCCAAGCAGAAATCACGGACGATGTACCCATGTTTGGTCTCCTCGCGTTCCGATACCCTATTGACGGTGATGTTGCCGAAGGTGATCGGTGTGGAGTCACTGGGCCAGTACTGTACAAACTTCACCTGTAGAGGGCGACAAAACACGAGATATCAAAACAACGAATTTCAATATGTCTCAGAACACTGTTGCACTTTCGTGTTTTACAGACAGCCATAGGCAGACTTCTGAGAGCCTTGTCGGACAGGATATTTTTTTTTCTGGGTTCCTGGGAGGCAACCAATGGCACTACACCACAAAGTAGTGGTTGGGTAGCACATGAAGGCATTTCTTAAGCCAGAAACTGACCAAAGCGATAAAACCTTGGGTCTTTGCAAAGCATAGGTGTTACAGGCAAGTCAACATATTTTTGTTTCACATAAATAAAAAAGCAAACAAACCCAAAACAGAAGAAGTTTTTTCTTTTAAGCTTCTGGTAATCGTTGGAGCTTTTATTGTGAAGTGGGCGTGGCTCACTGTGGAATTTCATCAGCCTTATGAGCAGGACAAGATTTGCTTAAGAGATTTTATATATAAAAGCGGAGGGGAAAGAAATGTTAAATTGAAAAAAAAACGTGACTTACCCGTCCAAACTCCACAGGGCTGCCGATCACAGCAATGGCGGGGACGCTCTGCTCCCAGATCATCTGCCAGAAGTCATTGACGGTGGTATCTGTAGGCCCCTGGCTGGCGATATATTCATTGGCACCATTGAAACCCTGGAGACAACAAAAAATAAAAATAAAAAATAAGAATAGTCAAAATTAAAAATCACCCAGATATCTTCATTTTGAATGAAGTAACTGCTGTGGGCATATCAGAAACGAGAGCCCCTGCTTTGATTTCAAACTATGGACAGCCCCCTAGAGTTATAAATTTTAGGAACCTTTTGGAAACAGAATCCTTGATTTCTTTATATGTGTAATGTGTAAATGTGTAATTTCTAAATAGATGATGCGACCAATAGCATCTGGATATCTATAACAGTAGCCATCTTTTTAAACGCGCTTTTCAACCAAGTATCAAGCTGCCAAACACTACTACCACCCCTGGTTTGGGGGCATTAAAGAAACCACATCACCCCTTAGGAATATGCACCACCGGCAGCCAAATGGAGACACAAGTTGCTAATCGTTCACATCAACAATCTCTACCCTGACCAGTGCCTATTTACTTCAGGGTGAAGAGAAGCAGTTACAGTTAAAATTGTCTCGCCCAAGAACACAAGTATTGGGGATTCGAACCTATACACCACGGACTCGGCCGTCAGGACTTTTAAAGTCCGATGTGCAGGACCGAGCGGCCATGTCACACTATGAAACAAAGCAACTTACCATTACGCTGCTGGCATTGATGTAGTCCTCTTCTTTATCCAGGCGAATACGGTTATAGTCAACTGTCAAATAAAATCAACAATTAAATAATTATATTATTTCACTTATTTATTTTATTGATTTATTGATTTATTTATTGACAGTCAACAGCAGTACCGGCACTAACAGGTATCAAGAAATACAAAATAAGAAAGCATTACTTATATTATTTGTTTTAAATATATTTAAATATTTAAGAAAACCATAAAAAGTAAACATAAATCATTCAAAATAAAAATTCAGATAAACAAATATAAATGTAAATAAGTCAACAATATGCAAATCAACCTTTAAAATGACCTAGGCACATGGAAATGACCTCAAAATGGCATGTCAGTCAGCAATGTCAACATTTTCATGAAACTATTGTTAAGAAGTTTGACAAAGAATCGTTTTACAAATCGTTCTTGCACCGTTTACATGTAACAAAAAAGACTGGACCCTGCAGATGGATAAGATATGATTGCGTGCCTTAGTGACCCAATACTTACATGGGACAATATTAGGGTAACGGTTCTTATCCACGTTCTGGGTGAGATTCCCAACAGTCTTGGCATGACTCTCCCCGATAAAGTTCAGATCCTGTGAAAGACAAATTTCATGAGCAAATTGAATCAAATACTTGTGGATTCCAAATTCAAAAAATTATGTTGGAGTTTGGTAACATATAAACATCTGCCTGTCTTGAGGGTTCAGGTTGTCTTTTAGTGGTACCTTCCCCTCCCTATTCATCCCCCTGGTCCCTGGTTCGAATCCTGCCTCAGACAGGAGTTGCTCATGTGGTTGATTTTGGGGGAGTTTTCTTCCAATATCTGAAACTGACCTTTTCTTTATCATCTCATATTCAACATTTTACATTTTTTTTATTTAGTACACATCAAACACTAGGATGAGTAGGAAACGAGAAGGAATGTTCAGTTTTAGATGTGGGAGGAAAACCCTAAATAGAGAAAATCCCACCCAATCAGGTAGGGAATGAAAATCCAATCCACATGTGAGGCTCTGGTCTGAGGTGAGAATCGAACCGGGTCTGCGGAAAAAAGGCAGGGAAAGAAACCACTGAGCCAACCTGATCCTCAAATAACAAGTTGTACTCTCTTTTGCTCCCAATCTCTCTGAAAGAGGAACTTTCCAAAAGAAATCGTTGTCGATAAATTAACTTCAAAGATAAATTAACTTCATTATTTTGACTGACCTCGTATTCTTTGCCAAAGTTGTCTCCAAGTTTTGATGACAGCTTGCGGACATGCTGACCAAACTTCACCACCTCCACTGGCCTAAAAATCAAACAAAACTTTTGTTAATTTATTTCAAATTAAAGTTTTATTGTAAAACAGACGAACCATATATCGACTGAACATTCCTCGCGCCGTCTTCTAATATTTCTTTTTTTTGCATTTTGGGTGTAATTTTTTTTCTTCCAATTAACGTAACGTAGCCAAACAAAGGCCAAGGATAACAAATACAGCCTGGTCCCTTTCGATGCATTGAATTATAACTATTATACTCACTGACATACAGGGAGCCAGACAAATAAGGCCATACAAAAATATGGCCGGGTTATAGCAACAGCCATGGTATAAGCAACTCAATACGTTGTACCTTCTTGTCAGAGTGTCAAGTCATGGCACTTGTGTCCTTGAGCAAGACACTCAAACCATAATTGCTTCGTAAAGCCGTAGGTCCCTCATGTTTATGTAATATGGACATTACAGAAGCCAGAGAGGGCGCTTGCCCCTGCGTTTCTTGGCTTCAGAATGTGCCATGTAAGCCCTTACAAGGTGCTCAAAGATTGGGGCTTGTGACTCAAACATAGCTCGTGAATACCCGTCATGAAATCACAAACACTTTGAGACACTCGTTGATCAAGTACTAAATAACTGGCACCATCAAACAAAGATACTGACAACATAGGGAGACCAAAAACATTAGGGGTAGATAGCTAAGTTGGTCGAGTGCTGGCACGTTAATCAGGAGGTCCCAGGTTCAAGTCCCGCTCTAGTCAATGTTTTCTTTGCTCAACCCTAAATTATCACAAATTTACCCAGTCAGTTTCCCTTGTGGTTTGTTACTTGATAAATAAAAATAGTGTTTTATTATTATTATTATTTTAACCATTCTGATTGTTCATAGAGCTGACAATTTACAACTGAGCATGACCTTACCTTGACCTGGGTCCTCTCTTAGGTGGGGGTGTATCAGGGGTCAGTCGCTCTTGCGAGCTGGTGGTGCCATAGATGTTATTAGCATTCTCGTTGGCTTGGGGCGACATTGCCTCTTCGGCCTTCTCTCTTCTGAAAAGGACAAAAAAGCGAAACAATTTGCAGATAGTAACAATCATTGTAGCAAATGACAGATAAAGCATAACACACGTCTAGGTCTGAGTAGGAACAGATTTTAATGGCTTGTGTTTTTGTTACGCTTGTGTTTCTGAAGTGCAATCAGATTACTGCAAATCCGTTATATAACAACCAATCGTCGACCCCTAACCGGTCATACAGATGGCATCCCAGAGAGAGATAAAAGGCCTCACGTGATGCATTATAATTCATCTTTAAAAATCTTGGCTGCTATGTGAAAAGGAACAGGTCTTCGGCAAAAACATTAGGAACAAATGTATCCAAAGAGTTAATCCGTTCATTGTTTGCGGTACTTTGTCACCAAGTCCTCCTAAGGGAAAGTGCGCAGACTTCCATGCTCTGACAAGTTTTCCCCTTACAGAGTTCCCCCCCCCCAAGATGTCCCTGATTGGCTTGAGGGGTCTCTTCTTACCTTCGTGACCTTTTGGCGGGTTTCTTTTTCTTATCACCGGCCACACATGCGCAGAGGCACATGATGAAAGCTATGATCAGTATGATGATCATGAACGGAATGAGGGCGTACACAAACCACCAGGGATCAAACTCTGCAAAATAACGGAACAATCAACGAATATTTACAAGACAAGTTCAGAACGTTCAATGTTACAAACCTTCTTACACCACACTTCGTTACAGAAATGACCCTTGTAAATGACCCCCAATGGCTTTAGTGTTAATATTCACTAGAATGCATGGTAGTTCGGTGGCTTAGGGCCAAATTTTTTGCAAAATCGTGACATGCTGGATTAAAGCCCCAAATTTGTTGTGCAACTATTCTATAGGTCCCAAAATCATTCTAGAGATAGGGGTGCTCGGTTTGGGTGACCTAGGTCAAGGTCAGGCTGAGGTCAAAGTTAGTGTGGTAATATAATACTGCCTATCAATTTTTCACCAATAGAGGGCCGCTTCCGCATATCATTAAAACTTGCAACAAATGACCATGCAGCTTCTATTTCAGACACTCGGGCAGAGCTATGTGGAAAAAGTTGATCCCTTTAGTTTACTGACCTGGAGATGACAGACCGGGCACCCCCCTCTAATATGCTTCTATGGGACCCCTAAAACAAGTGTGCAAAGTTTGGTGCTTTAATCCGGCGTGTCACGATTTTTTTCATTAAGCCACCGGACTATGGTTCATCCCTACTCACTTGTTGTGATGGCATCTGACCACGGGGAGTCGGTGAACTGACCATTCTCAGTGTAAGCACGGACACGCACTCTGTTTTAAAAAAAAGAAAGAAAAGCAACAACAATTTGTTAATATTTTTCATTTCAATTCATTACATTCATTTCCTTCGGTTCCAAAGCCTCTTAAGACCACAGCGGTCTGCACGGGGCACTAGGATGCCCACAGCGGCCACAAGAAAACATCTGATAACGCCCTCTTTTGACTCAGTTTCCCCAGGCCATGTTTAAACACTCCTCACCGTAGCAGGCAGTAGAATTAAAAGCAAGACCTAGTTCTCTAATCTCAAATCTACATAGCTAGTAGATATACACATGGTGTTACCGCAAACCGAATATACATTGATACCTCACCATGCAGAATGGATAAACTGTGTCATGTATTTATGCATGGTCTTTAAGTGCTTAATAGAACAGTAAGAACATTTGCTGAAGCTCTCAATTCTGAAGTTTGCGTCTAAAACTGTTCTTATTCGTCCCAAGTAGAATAGGTTTATACAAAATTACAACCAGGGTTGCGGTTTCAAAACAGTAACAACTTTTTTTTTTTACATGACAGAAAACAAGTTTTATTAAGGTAAATGATATTTCAGACAAAAATATTATACCTATATTGTGAAATTGGTTTCAGAGCACCGTTACAATATCCAAAACTCGGGCAGGTTTCCTCTTGCCCGACGACAAAGTCCACAGTGTCGCCATTCACGGTCTGGCGCCGGCGACGAGCCGCATTGAACGGATTGAAGGGTTCCGAGGTCTGGTAGACGGGCCAGACGGCACGCCCGCGGATTTGTTGATAACTAGGGAGTATGGCCACCGCAGTTTGATTCGCTGGATGGACAAGACGAACAAATACAACAATTATTTGAATTGTTCATTTCAACTGACGGAAACCAACTCTTGTTGAAAGCGTGGTGAAACTAGGGCACTTTTAGTTCACATAGAAAGTCTGAAGACAGTCTTTTTAAAGAGGGACTTCTAAGTTTTTCCCTTGACCTTGGTGCCCCTCTTTAAGTGGTATCAAGGCTCAGATAGTACCAGGGCTTCAAATTGAAGAAAAATCTCCACTCGGCCGCAGTTCTTGCAGCTCAGAATTTTCACTGGACCAAGTATTTTTATTTTTAAGACCAATTTTCTTATCTTCGTACTTATTCGCTGAACTTTTAGGCAGAGGTTTGATTTGAGCTTAAACAGAGTAAATTTTTAAAAAGTGAGTTTGGAATAAACACTGGACCACTCGACTCATTCAGTCTTTAGGTTATTGGCCCAATGCCAAATTTACTGGCAGAGCTGCGGACAATGGAATATTGCAATCTGAGAGTTTTTAAATGAACGAATTAAAAAGCAGTCCAATAACTGTATTGTTGTACAATATTATATTATATTCGTACAGCATATTTATGTTTGCAGCTTTCGTCTTGATGATTTGGGTAATTGGCGAATATAAAATGTCCAGAAGAACCGATTTGACTTTTGGTGAGAGACTCTGAGAATGTATTTTTTTAGATCCTCTTAGTAGCAACCCCAAGTTACCACTTGTTAAACTTTGCAATCCATCCTTACCTCCTTCTTCGACTACGACGACGGTGTACGCCGTGACGACACCGTTTTTATCCGAGAAGAGTGACTTGGGAATGCGGATGGTGATTGTGGACGAGGTTACTTGAAGAACAAAGTCTACAAATGGTATTTGCTGTCCGCTGAAAAATGGCGCTGTCAAAAATAATAATAATTACAGGTTGTTTTTTTTAGAAACCAAGAACTATTATCAGTAAATAGTTGATTTAATGTTGTTAAAAAAGAACAGTAAAGAGTTTACCATAGACTGAGGTTGTATTAATTTGAGTGTTGAACAGTTTACCAAAAGATAAGTTTATTTGTTTGCTTTGAATGGAAAGGGTCAATAAACAGACTATAAAAAAAAAAAATTAAATGGAAAAAAGTTCAACATAACTTGAGAAATTACTGGGTATCAGTGTTTACACATATCGGTGTATTGGGTAAAAAAACAACTCATATGTGTGTTGTGTTGTAATTGAGCCCTTGAGAAGGACTCTGCTATGGTCAAAACGTCCGGCCATTAACTATTTTTAGCATGTATACCATAGGTCCTTTTGGTTGGTAACCAGTTTGCAACAGCTAATTCTATTTTCTCCTCAAAATGCAGACGTTGGTTTAGGTTTCATTGTAAATGCCAAACGGTTTACAATAAAATACAGACATTGGTTTACCTTTCATTGTAAGTGTTAAACGGTTTACAATAAAATACAGACATTGGTTTACCTTTGATTGTAAGCGTTAAACGGTTTACTATCAAATACAGACATTGGTTTACCTTTGATTAGAAGTGTTAAACGGTTTACTATCAAATACAGACATTGGTTTAGCTTTCATTGTAAGTGTTAAACGGTTTACTATCAAATACAGACATTGGTTTACCTTTGATTGGAAGTGTTAGCGGATCAAGGTACACTGGATCACTTGAGCCCTCGGTGTTGGTGGCTTGAATCTAAAACCGCGACAGAATAATCATCAATGACTTGGCCGATACCAAGCAGAAAATGTGTCTTGCAAGCAGAAACGACCCTCAAGTAACATTCCTACTATTTGTACTTAAACTGATTAAGAAACGTCTGCTTTTGTTTTTGGAAGAAGGATGTAAAGAACAGTTAGCGGAGGAAGGGCATAA
The DNA here is from genome assembly GCA_023634235.1 of Pisaster brevispinus. NCBI lineage: Eukaryota > Metazoa > Echinodermata > Asteroidea > Forcipulatida > Asteriidae > Pisaster > Pisaster brevispinus. The sequence continues at coordinate 17,789,584 of JAMKCF010000010.1, read as the reverse complement.
GCAAGTAATGTGCAAAATTGTGTTTCAAGACAACTTAGTAGCGCAAGTTTGATCGGTTTCCTGCCACTCATTAGTCCTTATAGGAAGGTTAAATTCTGCATGGGAATGTGAAAACATATCTTTGGGGTAATTCTAGCAACAAAAATGTTACAGTAATGCCAAATTCTTTTTTGTCGGAAGCCATTTTATTGCTTACAGCCTTTTGTTAGTGGAAAAAAGTACTTTGTGTTTCTGGAAGGACAGCGTAGAGCCTTATGCCCTTCGTCCGGGCACATGACGAAATGCCAATTTTTTTAAGAAGAAGGAGAAAAAAAAAGAATGTTTGTGACAATGTCAGAACGACTGTTTTTTTAAAATAAAATTCTAAACTAAAAGGAGCAACAAACTTTGGGGGATTACTGACCGAGAGAACGTAGGTGTAGCCGGCCTTCAGTGGTGAAATAACCTCGTCAAACTGTATGTCATTTGGAAGAGCAGTGATGGTCTGGAAAGCAGAATCATTCGGTTCACCCTGTCAAACAAAAACAAAGTCCAGGTGAATTTCGCACACTGTCGTGTCTTCCATCGGATCTCAGATACAAATGACTACGTCTTTTAAAGGTAGGGTCAACGTAATGCTCATTTATGGGTAAAATTATCTAAAAAAGGTTGCTGCAGTAAAGATTAGGTGTCTTGCTTAAGGACACAAGTGTCAAGACAGGGACTCAAACTCACACTCTGCTGATCAGATACACCAGAGCTTGAGTTTAGTGCGCTTGACCGATCAGCCGCAACACACCATTTGAAAAAATGTCTATTCACAAATTATTTTGAAATGCCATTTTTTTAAAAATGTTTCATACCGGTTTAGTTCCTTGGACGGAGACGAGGTAAGCCAAGATGAGACCGTTTGGACTCTCGGGTGCCTTGAAGGAGATGCGGATCTGGTCCGAGTCAAAGCTGATGACCTCAAAGTCTCGGACGGGGCCAGGCTCTAGTAAAACAAAGTCCCAGCGTAAAAAAATAAATACAATTTGGGCAGACAGATGCTCTTCTTGAGTGGTTACCCTTTTCACTCACGTAGAAAAGTTTAGTAAGGAGAGCATAATTCACAGTGATACAAAGTAATTACAGAGTCAAAAGGCAAAGAGATGGTAACAAAATCTATCCAAGATAAACCCTCCTCTTCCTTGATTGAGTTTGTGATTTTTCAAACGCCATGAAAATTGTTTTTGTAGAGGCTGAGCCTTCTTGGTGTTACATTTCAGAGAATCAAGGGGACTTTTTCACATTGTAAAAACAAATCTAGGGTTGAACAAAGAAAAAAATTGACAAGAGTTGGACTTAAACCCATGAATTCCGGTGCTCTCTCTAAGCTATTCAATAAGTAACTGCTGTTTGGCCAGGGATCACGCCCAAGTTTATGATACAACCTGGGAAGCGGCAGCAGAGGGATCACCCTAAGGGGATTAAACGTTTTATTTACCTAGTCAGTGTTCCTTTCGGTTTTTTTACTTGTAAAATAAAATCGCAAACAAATTGATAGACAATACTTTGATTTGCGCATTGCTATTTTAGCAAAAAAATTGGAAGACAGAGGAAAATTTGGAAGGAAAAATACTAAAATTATTTTAAAAAGAAAGAAAAGAAAAATGGTTGCGTGACAAAAAAACTTTCCAACAATGACAGATGATTGATATACACTTCCACCCTTTAGGCTTAAGTGGCTGCTCCCAAAAGGCCAGTAGTGGCCAAAACTGGCCACAAGCTTAGACCTACCGCTCCATCAACGTACTGTCTTCATTACTGCAACAAAACTAAATTTCTTTTTTGTGTTATTTTTCACTCTGAAAAAATATCTTCGAAACATCACAAAGATTTGCCATGTCTGGACGTACTGCAATGTTTTAAAACCATTGTTTACAAAATGAGAGACCTCATGCTCTTCAAGAGCGGGGAGAGGATCGGGGGGGGGGGGGGGTGTAGAGTCAACTAAAACTCACGTGTAGGGAAAGTTCTCTGTCGAAGCTCCCGTGAGCGACTCAGAACATTGCCGATCTTAGTACGCACTTCAAAGTCCACCGTGACATGGGGCTGGATTCCGCTGAGCAACATGCTGTTGCTGGTGGTGAAGAACGGCGACTGGGGATTAAACTCGGGCTCGTTAGGAACAAAGGTAACTTCGTAGCCGTCTCGCGGGCCTGCGGCGTCCAGCCATTGGAACTCAATGGACGTGGTTGTCACTTTGACAATGGAGAGAGGACCGGGGGTGTGTGGCACTGCAGAAGGGAAAGCATGTAATAAAATGTTATCAATAATTAAGAAAAAAAACCATCATTAATATTGAAAAGAATCTGAGATAGGAGAGGTTCGTAGATGTGCTGGTCATCTGTTCCTCCTTGCCACTCACTGGCTTGGTATGTGATAAAAAACATTTTACATTTTAATATCTACACTTCTAGATTTGTTTATTTACCAGTCAAATATGTATTTTGTGTATTGCAACTTTTATTGGCTGTTTATTGTTGTACCAGTGTAAAGTATAATAAAAGGGGAAAAAAGAAGAAGAAAATAAAAACTAGTTTCGCTGTTGCAAAATTTCCTATGGTTTGAAAGCAAAGATTTATAGGGGGGGGGGGGGTACTTCCGTACAAGAGAAAAATAGTGTATTAAACTAAGGGAACATTAGGGGAGTTGGATACTCTCTGCCCCATATTGGGCATGGTATATAAGTGAGAAACACTCTGCTAGGGTCCAATTGTAAGGCATTTAAACAATATTTTGCAAAGTAAATAAATAAATAAATAAATAAATAAATAAATGCTTACATGTGTAGAACACCCGCTGTATGGGTACACTAGCCAGATTCTCGTCCACGTTCTCAATGTGCGTGGTGATCGTCACCGTGTACTCGCTCGCCACCTCCAAACCCTGGAACAGCAGATCCCGCGGCGAGTCCTTCAGCACCTTGGTCACGCCGAGGTCGACCGACGGGCTGAAGGTCACGGCGTAGAAGTCCAACTCGCCCACCGAGCTCGGCCACTCGATGCGGATGGACGTCTCGGTCGGCACGTGAGTTATGTCAGCTGGTGCTACGGGACCTGAGAAGAAGATCAATCCAAATGCAGTATGAGAAGTCAGGGGGCAAACATACTCCCTATGGAATTGAAACGGATTTAGAAATGCTTAGGGCCTGATGAAGAGAGTGGTAAGAGTGTACGGCACTTTGGAATTTCGTCCCCCCAAAAAAGTGCTTTATAACAATAACCTGTGCATCCCTTCGGCTACCGCTGCTGCATAGACCTACTCCCAAGGAGTTGAGATGAATTTAGGAATGTTTATGGCTCGACGAGCAGGGGTCGTAATACTACTGTAACTAGTGCCCTCACCACCTTGTTGGTGTATTTGTGCGCTTTATACAAATTGTTGATATTTTTTGTAGTACACGCCTACTATTAATAATATTACTATTACAAGAACGAAGTTCAGTCTGTAGTGGTGTGTAGTGCATTTTGAGCTACATAAATTAAGTTGTAACTGTGGCTAGCTGGTGATAAGTGTCAAGTAATCTTAAAAGTAACCCCCAAAAATGACTTACGAGTCCGGATGGAGACTGTAGCGGGGGTACTGCGCAAAACCTGGTTGCCGGCAAGATTTGACACGGCCACCAGGGAGATCATGTAGAATCGGCCCGGTACGAGGTCAACTAAGGTCGTGCTGTCAATTTCAGAGGTGAAGATGAGAGGCTGGGTGGATGTACCCACGGGGTCATAGGTCACCTCGTAGTGGTCGACGATGTAACTTCTGTCGATGAACCACCGAAGGTCGACAGTAGTCTCTGCTCTACCTGTGCTGATGAGAATGGGCTGCGACGGTTCTAGAAAATAGAGAACGAGGGAGAATAAGGTAAATTCAGCTGAAACTAAAGTGAAACTTCATCCCAAAATATGGAGCATATAAAAATTGCTGTGCCCTGATTGGCTATCCATTGTTATCAAGGGCTTGATACAAATCACTTCCCTCCCCCAACCACCACAGATAATATCCCCCACCCCCTCACCTGTGTTTGCCAAGACTGTGCTGGGCGAGCTGGGCACGTCTCCGCTGACAGTCATTATGGTGACGTTGTAAGACCGCGCCGTCAGAAGGCCAGTGTACGTCAACTCCCGGTTCTGATTGGGGTAGACTTTGAACGGGCTACGGGGAAGACCGTTGTCGGAGGGGTCGAGGGTGAGGGTGTAGTAATCGAAAACCCCGGAGGCTGCGTCCCAAGAGACGGTCAACTCGGACGATGTCACGCTGTCAAGCTGGAGGGTGACGGCATCCGGTTCTGAAGAAGTGAATTTACAATCATCGGTGTTAAGTTGCAACAAGAGAAACTAAATGTTCTTTATAAGATCAGTTTATTTAATGGGAGACTTTGTGGCAGCTAGGTGGCAGCAGACTTACCAGGTAAATTTCCATTGCTTACGCCGTTCTGAGTATGCACAAATTACCGAGAACAATGGATATACCTGGTCTGCTGCCACCTAGTGTCCAAAAAGCCCCCATGCTAACCCAGGCAGTGTTGTAGTGTTGTGGACCAAGAAAATTGGATCACTACTCAAACTTTGTACTAGCAGGGCTGTTGAAGTATCACAACACAATCAGGCTTTGCGCTTAGGGTTTTTGTAAAGTAGCCCACCAGGCTAGTTGACTGCATTTTACTTTCCCCTCGGAAGTTTTAGTAACCCACATTTTAAACTGTCATGAATATATTTTTTTTACGATGTATCAATGGTAGCAATCTCAGTTTATTGGCCGAGTGAAGTGACATTCACAAACACAAAAATAAACTTTTAAAACTTTAAGTTTAATTAACAAGTAAGTTGTACAGAGTTTAGTAGCCCAGAGGGCAAGTTGAGAAGTGGTACTGACTACCCCATAGCAGTTTCCACAAGACAATGTGTGCCTGGCCAGCGTTAAGGGTGAGCCCTGCACATTTGTTTGATAACACACCATGTAACCTCAAAAATGTGAAAGTAGAAGTTGCGACTAAAATCCAGCTTGGGAGGTCAGCTTTGACCTTGCGTATGCCTCGACTGCTGGCGTTGTTTCTAGAATTTGTGTTCGCAATTTACAGCTTAATATACATTGCATTATTTGTTGAACCCATTGCCCCTCGTCCGGCATGCCCGCTTCACCCTGCCGGAACTCGGGATCCATCTGGTCTGCCCACTTGGTGGGGAACAGAGCTTCGCCGGGCCCCACCAGAGTACGCCTGAGACTGCCCTTAAAGTCCGCACTGCTAGGGTGAATGTCAGGCATGCTCAGTGGCTGCATGGCAACACTTGAAAGCAGGAGGGTGGACAGTAAAGATATTTGTTTGAAGGAATGTAAAGTTCCACCCACTTGTGCGCTCTTCCAGGATGAAGGGACCAGCCTTGGTGTCTACTCCATCCATCAGAGTCAGCTCGATGGTGTAGAGCTGGCCGGGGACCAGTTGACTGAAGTCCAGCGCCCTCTGCAGATTCCTAGGGATGGAAAACGGCGAGTTGGTGATGCCGTCTGGCGGCGAGTACCTCAACACGTAGAGGTCAAAGTCACCGAAAGCCTCTGAGAAAGCGACACTGATTCTTCTGTCTGTGACCTCGGTGGAGTACAAGTCAACAGTCTTGGCTGCCGGAGAGAAAGGGGAGACAAAAACAATGAAATTGAGCAAACTCAAGTACTTGTTGGTTATTTGAAAATGCATAATTTAATAGACTGGGTCTTTCTAGGTCCTGCAAGTCCTTTCTGCTCTAAGCTGACTGGGTTTTTCTAGATCCTATAAGTCCGTTTTTGTCTGAGCCGACTGGTTCTTTCTATGTAGTCCTTTCTGCTTTGAGCAGACTGGGGCTTTCTAGGTCTTATGAGTCCTTTCTGCTCTGAGCTGATGATATACAGCTCTTTCGTATTACCTAATGGGAAAACTTACTGAAGCACTGGAGTTCAACACAACTGACGAGACTTGCATCTGTGGGATAGCCGCCCAGGACAAATGGCACGCCAGTTTGCTTCGCTAATCTCACACACAGATGTGTTGTGTCTGCACAGTTCATCCTAGTAAGGTCAAGGGTCGCCACCAGACCATCAAAGGTCAACGGGGTGCCGACCTGGACTGCTTGGTTCTGCTGGGCGGTGGTGAGAGTCGCTTTGACCCTAGCGGATTCCACACCACATCCATCGTTGCAAGTGGTGGTGAAAACATAAAGGTCCCAACTGCCGTCCGCTTGAAGGTTTCGGCTGTTGGGCCAGGGGGTGAAGGAAGCCTCCAGCATGAAGGCTGCATTGTCGTCGCTCTCCAGGACTTCATTGGAACCTAAGCTCAACGAGCTCGACTGTATGGCAACACCTGAGTGAGGGAAAACACACAAAAATACATTTAAAACAATATCAAATGGTTTTGCCCAAATTCAATGAAATGATTAAAGTATTGTATAATCAAGTGATGTTTGAAGCTCTGCATGGTGTGGAAACTAAGAGGTAACTAGAACTAGTGAACTTGCGGGTACAACCATGTGTAAAATCTCTTTTGGGAGGAGTGTTGGCTCTGAAAAGAGCCGCTGTGGTCAATCTGTGTAGTCAGATTTCCCAACTCCTGCTGAAAACAAAATCCACAGACACCTTGGATGGGATTCGAACCCATGCCCTTTCACCTTTTAGAGCAGATGTCAATTTCCACTGGAAGATACGGCTATGCCTTCAGCTGTCCATCTCCTATACAAGGCCTAACTTTGTATTTAAATAAGTCTGTTAATTGACCCAAGACCTTGATCAGTCCAAATTGTATATTTCTTCTGAAGCCATACAGTGATTCAAGGCTACATGGTGAACCCTATGCAGTGCCCCCCCCCCACCCCCCACCCCTCCATCTCGGTCAGGATGACTTACTGATGCAGTTGGTCTGTACGCAGTCCGTCAGGGAGTTGTCATCGGGGAATCCCGCCAAGCTGAAATCGGGTTGAGCACCAGCGCCCTCGCCCAATGTGACGCAGATGTAACGCATCTCGGTGCAGGGAATTCCCGTGAAGTCCATGGTGGCAATCAGGTTCTCCAAGGTGAGAACTGCGTCCGGGTTGAGGTCACGGCCGCTCTGAGAGGCAGAAATGGTTGCCTCTCTCTCTGATCTCCTGCAAATAAGTCATTCAATGTTTTGTTTTTTTAATGATTGTGCGTTCGTGATTTACTTGACAACACAGGACTGAAAGGTCCATCTGAAGAGAACCAGTTGCACGTAATATCGCTATTATCTCCAAAAGTAGCACTTACGTTACGCTCGAGTTTGAAATTATCAAAATGTTGAATCTAGCTTAAAATAACCTGGATTAAAACAAATACGTGCCGAGCTACGACATTTTTGCCCAGAGCATTTTCGTGCAAGATACAACGTTGCTGCGGTGACACAATAACATAATGGTGCTTCAAATTGAAAACACAACTAGCAAACACCTTAAACGATTTTTTTTTCCAGCGAGTTTGACCAACCATTCAACTACACATAGTTGTGAATGGTGTCACAACTGCGCAAGGAGCCGCACAGAACTACCAGTCCACTGTGCAGACGCATTCACCCTATGTTATTAGGATGGCACAGTTAATCTATCAGGGCGGCATGGGTGACTAGTGCATAAAAGCACTGTGGCCCCGGTTCGAATCCCGTTCAAGACTATTACGTGAGTAGAGTTGTACGTTGATTTATCTACCATGGCCAAAGGTTTTTCTTCCTCTGGAAAAATCAAACACTTTTGATCTCTAGCTGTGCTTTGTGGTCATTTGGGTTGATGTTGCTGACTGTCTAAGGCCCCCTTGCATACCTGCAGCTTGAACATGCTGAAGACACACCCTTCGCAACTCAGAATCTCGGCTGCGAGTCGAGACAATTAGCCTCCACAAATTATTATCAAAACTATTATATTTCAAACCATATTGGATGATATTAATTGGTCACACAGTAAAAGGGGTGAATAATACCTAGTCCCCGAACCGTCCGCCTGGGAGGTCACAAAGACCGTCGCCCTCCACAGGTTGTCCCCGTTGATCCCGGCGCTTGTTGGGGATGCGGTGACATTGAGTTCCAGGCGAACCTCCTGGTTGGGCCTCTGCTCAATGAGGGGTACGTTGGTGATGATGGTGCTTGCTACACTCATCACTTGCACACCTAGGAGAGATGAAAGCGTCATAATTACTTATTTTGTCGGCGCAAAAAAAATGGTCTGATATCGAAAACCCTGCTATTAAAAAGAAAATATTGCTTATCAAATTAACTTGCTCTGCAGAAACTAGCAGGGAACCAGTCACAGGTAATGTACGTTACATGTCTGGGTTTTTTTTTGGGGGGGGTGGTAACCCATATCTGCTAAGCAGACTTATCTTGCTGCACAATTTTTTTGTTTTTACAGCTTTATAAACGTCGTGCCCAAATTGCAACTTGCCCATGGGCCTTTGCGAATCCACAAGCTTAGATTTGGGCTTGGCTACAGGCTTTGTCCACCTTTCTGAATCCCTATGCTGAAAGTGCACGATTTCAAAAAATTCTGACGGAGCCTAAGCCAGAGTCGATTTCAAATCCACAGCTTCGAGAAGGCCCTGTGCAATGCAAAGTTTTCTTGAACACTCAAACACAAGCCGTCTTGTTTATAAAAGGCAATGTATTTTCAGGGATTTCGTGTATTTTCAAATGGGCTTGTCTTTTAATCACACCGCATTGTTTGGAAGACAATATTCTGAAATTTCATATTTTAAAATTTCCTGTTCTAGTCAATTTTGTATTTGTTTGCCCCTCAACATTTGTCAGCATAATAATGGATATATATAGTGATTGGTTCTTATATAGCGCATATATCCTAGTCAGATCAGGGTGCTTTACAACATGATTATCCCTGTTCATCGGGCATACTTTAAGACCATTCCTCTAACTTTCTCAACTTCCTGGGGAAAATACAACCCCAAGCTGCTTAAATTAGCGCCACGGTGTTAATTTCCAACACAATACTGTCCTCAGTTTCCCGTTTACCTGGGTAAAGAGAAGCAATTATGGTTAAGTGCCTTGCTCAAGGACGCAAGTGTCATGAGCGGGGGAATCGAACCCACACTCCGATGCTTCAACCATCAGAGTTAGAGTCCGATACAGTAGACTGCTTGGCCACGACACACCGTTGAAAGAACTGGGTAGGTTTCCACACATTAGTACTAAGTTTATTAATGATTGCAACACACAAGCCACCGATCTTGTCCATACTCACCGTTGCATTCCATTGCAACACATTGTCTGAGCCCAGACTGAGTATCCGGTGACTCGATTTTATAGAAGGGTTGAGCCGCACTCCCGCGCCACACTTCAACGCAAAGGTACGCCATGTCGCGGCAGAACAGGTTGGCCGTCATCAGCGTCACTGTGACGTCGTCAAGGCCGCTCACCATCCCAGCGACGATAGGGACTGCTCCGTGTGTGGAGTCCAGAACGGCTTCGGCTTCCGCCTGTGAAGGGGGAAAATGAATTTAGTCTTTTAAAAAACAATTTGGGGTTGAACAAAATGAAAATCTGCCCTGGTCAAAACTTATGTGGGCTAGTCCATTGCACAGGTAGGACAAACATGCAAGTGAAAAGCCTGCCCAAGTGTAGTAATTTATGAGCTTATATAAAGCATGTATCTACCAATAAGGAACTCATGGTGCTTGAACAAACAGAAACATCTAAGGACAGGTTTTTGAATTTTTTTTATTATGAGACCCATTTATGTAGCACCTTATGAGGGTTTACAAGTTGCTGCAAAGCATTCGGCAGCCACTGCCAGAAACACCGAGTCAAAGCCCTTCTCTTAATAATACGTGTAACTGGGTTCTTTTACGTGCATTACACAAACCACTGGACCTACTACTTTTACATCCCATGCGAAGGTCGAAGCACAACTATGGTAAAGTATCTTGCTCATGGACACAAGTGCCACGACCGGGACTCGAACCCACAACTCTGCTGATCAGAAACACCAGAGCTCGAGTCCAGCGCCATCAACTACTCGGCCACGGACACGCCAGTGAGCACTGAATAACTTCCCCTCTCCGATGATCTCACCTGTCGTGTGCCTGCGCCGTTCCGATCGGCAGACAGGAACACCGTCGTCTTCCACAGGTCCGTCCCGCTCACCGTGGCCGACATTGGACTGGCCAAGACGCTGACGGAAAACGTTACGTTACTGGTTGCTGCCAACTCACGCAACGGGGAAACGCTATTGTCCATCAGAGTATTGGGCGAGAGTGACACACCTGGCAAAAGACAACAAACAAACAAAATATGTAGTCAGATTCTGATATACCACTCCCACCATACTATTTAATTCAATTCAAACTCACGTTTATTTCCATACCTCATGAAAGGCTCTTAACACTGCACAACCGAAAAACGAACGAAAGAATTGTAAACCATAAATCCAGTCTGACAAGACAGACATCAAAATAAGTATGGCGGCATCTTCTACAAGCCGGGGGCTTGTGGCGAGATGCCTGATGGACAGACAAACTGAACATAAACAGCAACAAAAATGATGAACAAAGACAGACAGGCTGAACAAAGACAGAAATGGTGGGGGAAAAATAATAACAAGTTATGCATTCAACTGCATTACTTTGGCTATGCACGACGGAACAAAGAACTATCAGTATTGTGGGTGTATTCGCCCATGATGTCATATTGCAGGCTGGCATAGCATATCTATCACCATGCGGATGATATTACACAAATAGCTGGAAGGACAGATTTGCTTTTAATGTTGGTTTTTATTTGCAAGAAACCTTTCCGAAGTTTGACAAAATTAAAGATAAAACTCTCGTTGTTGATCATACATAAACGTTACACCAAGACAGGCATAAATCATGCACAAGGAATAAGTTGAATACAAGCATACTTTTTTTAGGCAATCAGTCATAACCAATACATAACATAAATATACCAGACAAGCAGATCCTTGTCATTCATTAGTGGAACATGTGTCATGCGTCATCCAATATTTTGCAGGGTATTTACTGCCATGACGCTCCACAATTTAATATTGGACAGGCGCCCGTCCAATATGGATAATTATTTCATTTCATTTCATTTCTCTATTAATTCTGGTTGTGAAGCCAAGGACTCTCAGAAAAGCGAACTTAATCACTACACCAGCCAAGAACCCCATAGAGAGAAGACAAGGAAGGAAGTTTCAGTTTTCAATCCCATTGATTTGACCTCATGATTATGTTCTGCGACAATGCACTCATATGCATCCAATATTTGTATGGGTTGGTTAACCGAAATGAACCGAGGCCATGCCTCTCTTCTCAGAAAATTTTACAAAGGCATTTTCTGTGCTTAAACACGAACAGAAGCTCCAAACTTACCGGTGCAAGTGAACAACTGTGTGACAACCACAGACCAACCATTCCTCCATTCCAGCGTGAACCCTGGGTCAGCGTTGGGGTTGGTGATCACCACAGTCAGGTACCGGACGTCCGAGCAGGAGATGCCGTCCAGGTTCAGGTCAGCCACGACGTTGAGTTCGATCGTCTCTCCCTTCAAGAGGTCCTTGTCGGCATCGGTGCCGGTGAGGACGCCGCTCGTGTTCGCCCTGAACACCGTCCCCGGCGCGAGGGGGTCCTCGTTGGAGAGTTTGACCTCTGCTGACCAAAGGTTGACCCCTGTGGCACTACCGCCAGCTGCGTCCGAGGTCAAAGTGACCTTAGTTTGGGGAGGAGAGAGAAAAGGGGGCAGAGAAAAAAAAGATTTGTTACACAAGTTTGATTTGATTCTACCAAAATGTTTGAAACTAACTTTTGAAGGAAAAAAAAACAACAACAATGGTATAGTCTTGCTCAAGGACACAAGTGTTATGACCGGGATTCGAACCCACACTCTGTACTTACTGTAAGATCGACAGGATTATTGGTGGCATGTTCCACGAAAGGAATTCCAGAGTTAATTGTCAGCTGCTCACTCACAATTCGGATTCCTGTTGTAAAAAAAAAATCATACCAGAAAAATTACAGATAACTGTATCCGTTAAGCAAAAATGTATTGTTCAACTAGTTTTTGACAAAATAAAGAGTCGCCTAAAATGAAAAGAGGTGAAACCTTTGCGATCGCACAAAAATATTATTCACCAACATTTTATATGTCGTCTTTAACAAGGGAAAGGTACCCAATAAAATTACCTCTGCAATCAAGCCTTTGAGTGCAGGCAGTCAAGACTGGGTCACTGATGTCAGGGGTCAGCGTGAAGCGCGGCTCGGCGTTCAACCCTTTGGTCAATGTCACACAGATGTAGGGTATGTCAGCGCACCTGGCCCCCATCAGATTCAGCTCAGCCTCGACAGGGATGGAGTACATCCTCCCGGCATTGATGTCGATCATCGAGGGCGGGGAGTACGGCACGGTGACTTGGTGCTGCGAGGCCACCACGCCCTCCCGGCTCGGGACGGCTGTTGCCGCCACCTGAAGTCGGAAGAGATTCACCGGGTCGATGACGCTGGCGCCGGCGGGGTCGGTTTGGAAGTTAAAGTCAAACATGATCGGATGACGGGGATCATTGGAAATCAAGGGCTCTCCCATGCGGAGATTGAGGAGGGAAGACAGGATGTGCAAGCCTGGGTGAAAGAAAAGAAAAAAAGAGTGAGAAATCAATATCCTAAACTTGGGTGTGATCCCTAGCTACAACGGCAGCTAACAATTGTATGGCTTCTGACTGGCATCCCTGAACAAAGAAATTGACAAAATAGGGAGGCCGCCAACATAGGCTTAGATAGCTCAGTGTGCCGGCACGTTAAACTGGAGGTCGTTGGTTCAAATCCCACTCTAGTAAATTTTGTTCTATGTTCAACACCAAAATCTAATTAAAAATTTACCCCGTCAGTTTCCCTTTTGGTTTATAACTTGATTTGAGAAATTGATAGTTACAAGGTTGAAATCTAACAGAGAGAGTCACAAACTCTGAAAAAAATGACAGTCAGGGTTAGGAATGAATGTGTTTCGAAAGGAAATTGTTCAAAGACTCAGACTATACCTTTACACTCGATGGCTCTTGAGGCTATCAAAGCCGTTTCATCCGGTATGGGCACTAAGGTGAAATTCGGACTGGCTCCCAGTCCTTTACCCCACTCTACACAGACATAGTTGATGTTCTCGCACAAGGCATCAGGAAGCGGCACCGTGGCCCTCACGTTGTTCATCAGGAACAGCGCCCCCGCGCTGAGTGGCTTGTTCAGATTGGACACGCTCAATGAGGAGGTGACCCGCTGGGAAGTCACGGTCGCACAGCTCTCCACGTCACTCGTGAAAATGTCCACCGACCAGAGCCCCGCCCCGGAGATACTGGAGCCGTCGGCGTTTGAGGATATCCTCAGATTAAGGTCAAAGGTCACTTCGGCGTCGCTCTCGACAATCCGACTGCCAGAGTTCACCTCGCTGATTGCAGTGTTGGTCACCTCAACACCTGCCAAAACAAAACAAAATCATAACAATATGAAAAACCATCATAGTTTACCAAAATCTAAAAAAATATTTTAACATGGTACCCCCCTCCCCTCTGCAAAGTATTTCTTTGACACCACATACGAAAATGTCCAGTTCTGTTACTGTGTACCAGAACAGAATAAGGGGCACCAAAGCAATGACCAGGGGCATAGATGCAATTGCCTCTGTCGCCTCCATGATGTACCAGGCCTATGTCCAATGTCACAAAGCTGATTAAGTGCAAAAAGTAACCAAGCACAACAAAATTATGCTCATCAGAATAAGGTTACCAGCCAAAATACCATACCGGATGCACAATTTGTGGCTGGTATCCTGCTTACTTTTGCTTAGAAAACGTTAACCATTATTTTCCGCTTGAGCAGCTCTATGAAATTGTGTATTGATTTTTATTTTATTTTTTAAGAGGAAATCATGTACCTTTGCACTGAACTTCAACTCCCTTTACGATCTCTCCAAAGAGAGTAAAGTCCACGCTGGTTCCTGCGCCGACATGAACCTCCAGGCACAGATACACCTGGGGCCATGGTGGGCACTTCATCTGATAGTCCAGGGGCACGTCCACCATGAAGTTAATGGTGCCCCCTTTGAGGAGGTTCTGGTCTTCCTCTCCGGGCTGGATGACGGCGTTGGTCAGTGCCACCTCCTCTGCATCCCCGAGGCAGTCCTCGTGGTTGTTCAAGTAGGCTTTAAACTCCCACAGATCGTTTCCCACGACGTCCTCCTTAAGAGGGTCGGACGTTAAGGCCACGTCGAACGAGAACATTTGGTTGTCTTCATTCTCATGAAGGATATTGCCACCGGTGCCAGTCAAACTAAAAGTGGTAATTTTCACACCTGGAAAAAAAAAAAAACCCAAAACCCCAGAAATAGTATTGGCTGCAAATATTAATACAAATATTTTCAAGTAAAACGTAGCTACTGGTACCATTGTTTGACTACTTATCTTAACAGGTTCAATTTGATGAACTCAAACAGTATTATTGGTGCTCGCTTAACCAAAGATCTTAGAAAACTATGATTTCAGCTCCCTTTAATTCTGTCTTTTACTGCTGCCACAGCTGGCAAAGCTGGTTTAGAAACGTAGATACTAATTTTTTTTGTAATCATGGAAGAAAAGAATTGAAAATGTCAAATCCGCACATGACCTTCACTAGGTCAAATCTTGCAGCCAGTTGCCGCCGCCATGTAAATTTGGGTACTAAAGCCACCTCCATCTTGAAAGGGTTTAAGAACAAGCTTCGATCACAGTGTTTGTAGTAAGGTGTTTGTAGTAAGCTCTGGTGTTTCTGATCAGCAGAGTGTGGGTTCAAGCCCCGGTCGTGGCACTTGTGTCCTTAAGCAAGACACTTTACCAAATTGCTTTCTCCTTCGGATGGGACATTAAGCCATAGGTCTGGTCTGCTAGAGTTGGTAGTGCATGTAAAAGAACCCAGAATATTTATCGTGGAAGGAGGAGAGGTTAACCCCGGTGTTTCTGGTTCACATAGCAAGCACCCTTGTTTACAGGTTTCCTCGGGCTTGCAAGTTACAGTGATTACGTTGACTTACGCGGCATCCTTGGCATTCATTACCAGAAATATATATATTAATCATTTCAGATTCTCTTCGGATACAAAATGCAACGACAACGAAAACCCTGAAAACCCAAAGCATCTTTGTGACTTTGTTTCCTTACCGTTGCAATCCAGGGAGTCGCAGGTAATCAGAGCGCTGTCATCGGGGGCGCCATGCAGGGAGAATTCCGGTGATGGAATGACCCCCTTCAGTAGCTGGGCACAGAAGTAAGGCGTCTGACGACATTCAGTATTCTGCAGATTCAGGGTGACCTGAATAAAGAGAACAAATGACAAAGTTGAATACCTAGCTAACAATTCACACTAATAAAACATTATGGGAATCAAAGTGCGGCGACGAGGTTTTAAACTACAATGCTTGGGCGTCGCGACAATAAACATGGAGGTGGAAGGCGAGGAAAGACAACCACTATGCCAACCCGAACACCCTACACAACTCATCAAATTAAAACCACATATGGAGATATGACAAAAAGTAGTCAAAAGGCAAAAACGCATTCCAGAAGGTACGCTGAAATTGACAGCACAAAATGTAACAAACTTCCTGTATTTTCAACAACAACAAAATAAAATTGGGCCCCTGTTGTGGCATTAAAGCCAACCAACATACATTGGGCCTACCCTTATTCTTTCATTAGCCCGTGTTTCTAGGTAGGCTTATGTTCCTCCATAGGAAGCCACTGTACGTTGCAACACTTACTTATTTGCTACATGTAAAACTCTAAGATAAGCCCCCAAAAATAAGATTGCATACCGTACGGCCAGCGAAAGAAAGCACGCGATTAATCTCAGACAACGGAGCATTGGTTTGGTCAGCAGTAAGGGCCACCAGTGTCTCATAGGCCTTCCTATGGTGGGAGCCATCTGCTCGACGGTTAGCAAATACTTTCAGCTGCCAGAGCCCTGTGCCCATAATGGATGCCCCTCCAGGGCTGTACATTGCTTGGTAGAGGAAGCCAACGGAGTGTGAAAGAGCGTTCTCAACGGGGATCAGCTCACCACTTTGGACAATCACTGTAGCATCTTCCACTTCAACGCCTGTCACAAAAACAAGAAGAAAAAAGAACAAAAACTCAGTTTCAATAATAAAAAGCATTATTTTTGCCATTTTTAGCCGAGAATCAAAGAGTCTTTCAGCAGGGACCTAATTTCATAGGTCTACTTAAGCACAAAAGTAGGTAAGCACAGCAACATTATGCTTAACAGATTAAGGCTACCAGCCAAAGCACCATCTAACATGTAGGCCTACCATTTGTGACTGGTACCCTGCTAATTTTGGCTCAGCGGGAAATTTTCAAAACAATACTTTCTGTTGAAACAGCTCTATAAAAGTGGCCCTAACCCTCCCCAACAAATCATCTCAACTCATTTGGCGTATGAAGAACCTACAGAGCACTGGGTGAGGAGGAGCTGATACAGGTAAACGTCTCACTAAAAAAAAACAATGACCTTGATTTCAACCCAAGCTCAACCCACTTCAGGACTTCTTTAAAATCTTGAGGGTGTAAACAAATGCAAGACAGTCCTTTGAGAGCAGGATTGGACAAATTTTTCGCAGGGTTTTGTTCTATTTCATGTACATGGGTGAGCACAGAAAACATGGACACTGTCTGCGACTATTTGGTCAGCTTATTACCAACCCTGTGTAATACCTTTAGTATAACACACTTTCTGTGTGAAGAAGAAATAGGTCTGAAAGGATCACTAGGGTTCAAATCTCGTCGTTGTGGCAGATTTAAGCCGTATCCGAATTGGCGGCTGCGGCTACGGCTGTTGCTAAAGACGTCCTATACTTCAACACATGATGACGCGGAAACCTAGCCGTAGCCGTATCTGTAGCCGCCAATTCAAACACAGCATCAACTCTTTCCCCCCGTCAGGAAATTGAAAAGACAGTCGTGTTTTTCGTTACCTCTGCATGTGACACTCTGACAGCCAATGAAGACTGAATCGTCACCGTCCTTTGCCGACAAGGTGAAGAGAGGGTTGGGAGTAGCATGACGTTGGAGGCGAGCACACAGCCACAGACCGCCCTATGGAAAGATCACAAAGTTCAAAAAATCAGTTTTAGGATTTGATTCCGCGATGACTTGGATAATTAATGATGTCAAAGACGCTGGTGATGGTGCATCTGTCATCGTTTCCCCGATGTAAAGCGCAAGTTGTCGTCAAATGATGATGGTGAGAATGAATTATGGTTGGAGCTTTCTAGGGAGTAAACAACTGAGTAAACAGTTATCTCTTTTAGGAAATTAAAACACCTTGTACATGGTGACAACAGCGGGAAGACCTGTCAAAGGTCAAAGGAAGAACTGTCAAGGATTTAAAGAGATGTGTGCGGCACGAAAGTATTTTGTGTTTTTCTTGTTTTTAAAACAGAGTCATCTGTCGTGGAGGAAAACAAAAACCAATTTTGCTTTAGTCCTGGTTACAAATCGGGCAATGCAACTTCAATGGCACTGTTTTGAGATGTTGTGTATGCTTGTATATTGAAGCACATTTCCATTGTTTGGTTTAACCTCAGTGTTGAGGTCAAACCAAGGTTATTGTGATGATGCTGCCAGGTGAATTGGGTCCATTGGTGGCCCAGAGAAGAATGGAATGTGGAACGGAATGAAATTAAAGACGAAGAAAACACATTAGACCGTTGTGTCAGTTGCCAACGCGCTGTATCTCCATTTTTACAAAAATGCTGTATCTAAGCACGAACTTGTTTTGTGTGACATACTTCAAACTCACATGTAACTTAAATGCTATTTCAGGAGACACAACGCTTTTGCACCAACACGACGAAACTAGAACATCACTTTGTTCTCGACCTGATAACACTCTGGACTACTTACAGCTGGACAAACTAGATTAGACAGGTCGGTAGTGTTTTCCAAATTTGTCAACGCCAAGTTCTCTCCAGCATCAAGCGGAGCATTCATGTTGGTTGGGCCGAGAGCAAACGTTTCCTTGCCGATTGTGAGGTCTTCGTCGCCGATGGCATTGGGCGTGTAATAGAAGGAGACGTCCCATAGGTCTGTGCCAGCAATGCTGGCTGCGTCCCCAGCTGATACTGACAAAGTGGAGAGCACGACGAGGACGCTGTTTGACCGCTCCTTCACAGAGCTACCCTCTGCGATATTCGAGATCACCGTCGACACAATTTCAACACCTGGGGAAGTAAAAGTGTTCAAATGCCATGAATGTAAGACTAGGATTGCTAGTAAATAAGTTTGCAGAGAAAAAAGCAGCCAGCATTGAACACCTTAGAGGTAGGGTCAACGATCGGTAAATACTCCAAAAATTAACGACCATACAAATTTTCTCGGTGATGAGCACCGCAGCTGTTGATAGCATAAACTACTTTGAGAAAGGATTCCCTTCAAAGTAATATGGTTTGAGCTCAAAAAATGCATTTGAATCTTAGGAATGATTCATGCATGAGTCGATTCTCAGATTTCTAAAGGGTTTGCCGCTCGAGAATGCTGCAGCCAGAGATGCGATCAGTACCCGCCTGTCAACTAGCTAAACAAGAATGGCTTTGACCTTCATGTGAAAATCCTGGGACAGTTTTTTGGCTGTTTTCTAAGCAAGTAGACATATGTGACTTTTATTACATCTTTCTTTCTAAATGTGCCTATGAATTGGCATTACATTGAAAAAAAAAAACCCTATAAACCCTTCCTTTCAATAAATCAAGGAGATGACGAGGTAAAAAATGCTAGCCACAGCTAATTTGATGTTCTCAAAGGAAATAACTCTCCGGCTAAAGGACACAAGTGCCACTACTGGGACCCGAAAACACTCTCACATCAAAGTTTAACTCCCCAAGCCCGCTCAGCCAAGCAATGCAGACCTTGCTCCAACTTACCCTTGCATGTGACAGCGATGCAGACGTCATTCGGTGTCGTAAAATTCAAATCAAATTGAGGGGCAGGACTGTTCCTTTTTTCAAAGGTCAGACAGAGCTCGTCCAGGTTTTCACACAACACTCCGGACGGTGTGATTTGAACAGGGAAGATGTTGATGAAGTCCACTGTCTGATTGGCGATCAGGGCTGCGGGAGGATTTTTGAGTTTGATCAGACGAGAAATAGTTACATGAAACCAATGATGTCAAAGTATAAAACGCCATTAGTCAAGAATTCGGTTTGCTTCTTTAGTTATGGTGCAAGCTTCCTGGGTGAAAGGGATTATTTTACAGGAAAATATATATGGCTTCTGAGTGGCATACTAGAACACAGATACTGACAAAATAGGGAGACCGCCAACCTACGGCTAGATAGCTCAGTTGGTAGAGTGCCGACACGCTAATCCGAGGTCGTAGGTTCCAGTCCCGCTTTAGTCAGTTTTTGTTTTGTAAAACCCCCAAATTTTGTGACAATATTTCCTGGAAATACACACAGCTCGGTCAATTACTAGTTACATGTGCAGATGGCTAGTCATGGGAAGGGAAATAGAAAAGGGCCTGTTTGTGGCTTGGGGACGGGGGATGAAATGTTTCCATTCTTAATGTAAAGTGACCTTTCCAACAATTAAATGACTTATAGCACACTGTAAGGTATTTTCGATTTGGCAAACATTTTCCTGCGTATGAGAGATTTGAAAACTTTTCAAGACTAGTAGTTCTGGTAGCGCACTTGCACAAAAACATTAAGCTTCTGAATCTGAAAGAGTACCACTTATAAATTTTCTGAACTGTACCAAACTTTTAGAAAGTTGTTGAAGTTCACTTTTGGATAGACCAGTTTGCAGAAAAAAAAAAAAAAACTAACCGGTGTTCTCCCTGCTGGAGGTCCAGTAATTTCCAGCGGCGTTCAGTGGTGTCACAGCGTTTGCAGTGTCTCTGATCTGGAAAGACGGAGATTGCCAGAGACCCGTGCCGGCGATGTCGGCCGAGTTGACATCAGTGGAGACGTGAAGGTCGATGTGAAGGTAGTTGTCGACATTCTCCAAGATGTTGGTGGGCAGGGTCACTTCGAACTGGATGTCGTTGATGATGACAGCTGTGGTCAACAAATGGCAAGTTTGAATCAAATAGAGAGTCAAGTGTTTGCTATAAAAAAGAATATCATAGTATTCCAATTTTGTTACCTTTTGAGACAAGCTCGGGCAACTTTTTTTGAGGAAACAACAATTTCTAAAATGATGTAAATGTATTACCAGCTGTATCTACTGAACTTACAAATACAGCAATTCACAAAACAAGGATGAAGTGACCTTTGATGTAAAAAATGGGCCCACTTTAATTTCCCGAGTCTCTTCCAAATTAACAACTTCATGTCAGTGAATTTGAACTTACGATAACAAGTGACTGGGACACAATGCCAGTCGATGGCCATGATGCTGAAATCCGGACTACTTCCCGATGCCTTCTCCACCCTGACACAGAGGTAGAAGGGGCTGGCAAGGGAGCAGAGGATGTCAGCGACCGCTGGCATGGTTACGGTCACCCCGTTCAGGGTGGTTGTCGAGCCCGCCGTTACGCCTTTATTGGAGTTATCCTCAGAGAGGGTGGCCACGGATAATGTTCCGAAAGTGTTGCCGCTCCCGTTTGCCTGGCTGTTTAGGGTAAAGGTGACATTCCACAGGCCAGTGCCGACGACGCTCCCTGCGTCTGCGGCGGCCGTAACGGCCACATCAACCGTGAAACTCGTCTCTCCGTCTCTCTCTTGGAAGGAGGGTGTCTGACCACCGGTCTGTATAGCCACATCTTCGATATTGACGCCTGTTATAAAACAAATAAAAAACTAGGGGTTGGTGACCACGTTTAAAAAAAATTAATAAAATTAACTACGCGCGCACACATCTAATGCATTTGTACTGCTTTCCTGATAGGTTAGGGATGCTAAGGGTTAGGTCAGAATCATTACAAAATTAAAATGCAAAGAACAAATCTACTCCAAAATGTTTTTTAGGGAGTTTAACACTTGATCCCAGACCTTTTTTTTCTGACTGCACATACAGCCATGAAAACGAGTCCAGGGCTCAATCTCACAAAGCACCAAGATTGATCTTTAGATGAGTCGTCTATATCCAAGTGGTGATTTGTATTGTGACATCATTTTCACCTTTAGAAATGTTTTATTTTATTTTATGAGATATCGCCCAACACCGCAAGGCCGGCTGGCTACCTCAAGGTGAAGGCTACACTTCACTGATTTGGGCTGTCGACCCAAATCAACTGCCACGAGGGGGCAGATTGCCACCTACTCCTGGGGCTGAAACAGGGTTACCCCCTTCACAGTCCAAAAGGATGCAATTATGGTTAAGTGCCTTGCTCAGGGGCATAAAAGTCATGACCGGGATTTGAACCCACTCTCTGCTGCTGACAACACCAGAGCTTGGGTTTCGGTGAACTAGACGGCTTGGCCACGACACAACACTTAGCAATAGAGAATGATTTTGTTGGCTGAGATCAATTTTAATGCTTTGCGAAAACAAGCCCAGGTCTCCTGTTTTGTTTGTTTGGTTTTTTTTAAAATTTGGCAGTATAGACATTAGGAATCGAATGTTTAAACAGCCAAATAAAAAGATGCTCTGATCCATGCTTATAAAGGTGTATACCTTGACAGTTGATTGGCTGACACGTTAAGAGCTTGGTGGCATCTACATTCCCCGCACCGCTCCCAGTATCCTCCCATCCTTCCAGTTTGTAATTCACCGAGGCCATTGGGTCTTTCACCAGGCGGATGCAAATGAAGTTCTCCGCCTGGCACGTCCAGGTTGTCGTGTCCAGCATGGCGATGGCCCCGACAAAGTCTATCGCACCGCCGGCCATGACCGGCTGACTCTCGGAGCCACTGGGGAGTTCCACGGCCTGGTTCGGAGTTTTCGGATCGGGAATGCCCGTAACGTTTGAAGCGACAAACGCCTGTAAACAGAAACACAGATTACAATGAGAGGTAACACCAATCTTCAACATAGCGGGTACAGAAAATTGAAGTAAACTAGAATGGAAACCTTATACACACACAAAAAAACCAGGAAAACCCCTTTAAGACATTTGCAAAGTTTAGCCCTCAGTTCAACCAGTGCAATAAATTTGTAAAAGAATTCACCAAGAAATGATTAGGATCAAGGAAAAACGTTTATAGATCCGAAATGAGAGAGCATTTTGACTGTTTTTGATTTACTTCTTAAAAGAGTTTTTTATTTATGTTTATAATCGAGTTTCTGTTAAAACTTCTCATTCGTTGTGGGTCGACTTTTTCTGAATTTTATTTACTTTGTTGATTCATTTCATATATTAATTCCGGTTGTGAAGCCAAGGACTCTCAGAAAAGCGAACTAATCACTACACTAGCCAAGAACCCCATGGCATGAGAAGGAAAGACAATGAAGGAAGTTTCAGTTTTAGACGTGGGAGGAAAACCCCAGAGAAAGCTCCCTGTTTCATTAATAAATTAATTACCTTTTATAGTTGCCTGTTTTGGGTTGATGGCTGTAACCAATGGTTTTTTTCTTGTTTCTTTGGTCGTTTTGGTATAAAATAATCCTGTAATGTGTAAATTCCTGAGCCAAAAAACATCCCTGAAGTATCTGAAACTGTGTTTTAATATAGTTGAACTTGGAATCATTCCACTTTTGTTTCCAGCAGCTTTTACTTAAATTTCTTTCTTTCTTTCTTTCTTGATTTATTTATTTATTTATTCAGGCTTTACTCAAGTACATGAAATATAAACGAGACAGTAATAACTGTACCTACCTCCAATCTGAAGAGATTTGACCCGCCGGCACGGACACTGGCTCCAGTGTCACTCGTATTGAAAGTCACTTTAACAGACAAGTTGAAGACTTGTACCCCCTCCAGCAGGTCAGAGGTCACATCGAAGGTCCCACCCGTAACACGAAGGCCTTAAGAAAATATTTAAAACATTTAAATTAACAAAAACTGTTACAATACTGTGAGTTAATTAAGGGCCTTTTGTGCCCTCTTTATCACAGAGACAATTTGCAACATTCCTATAATGATTCGAAGCTGCTACTTCCATGCACACACAAAAAAGGGATTTAAAAAGATAAAAGGAATTTGTAAATTTACTAATCTTTAAACTTCTTTCTTATATTTGTAAATAACAAGCTTTGTAATTTATTGAGAGTAAATAGTAAACATGTACTAATGTATGTAAAATGCACACCAATAGTATAGAAAAAAAATGAGTAAACATTAAAATTGTGGTGTTATTATTATTATTTATATTATTATTTCTTTCTGGTAAAGAAACTAAGAAAACTTCAATAGCCACCCATGGCACTGTGACCCGTTGAGAAGATGATGAAGAAATCTCAGTTTTAGATGTGGGAGGAAAAAAAAAATAATAATAATTCAGGACTAAAACCCATGCAATCATGTAGGGACTGAAAACCCAATCCACATGCAAGGATTCTTGGGTGGAGGATTCGAACCCGGATCCACGGAGATGAGAGGCAGGGGGAAAAAAACCACTGAGCCAACCTGGAATGGCCAGTAATGAATACAAACGTTTACCTATACACGTCAATGCATGGCATCCGATGAGGCTGTTTTCATTTGGCACTCCCTCCAGCTTGAAATTGAACGGCGGGGTGTCCCCGCGGGAAACTTGGACACAAAGATAATTGAAGTCAGTGCAGAAGACCCCCGTTAGGTTGAGGGTTCCTGGCAACACTGAGTAAATAACTGGGTCACCTGAAATGAAATAAGGGATAGGTCATTTTGAGGGGAGGGTTCAAGAGATTCTGTACGTACACCAAATAGTGGTGTTAACCTTGTTCATTTCTGTATTATAATATAAATATTATTATTATATATCTTTCTGATAATGGAGCCAATGGATCCTCAACAGTGACTAGCACTGCGACCGGTGGGCCTGAAGATGCCTGTGTAGAGAAACTGATGAGGAAATGTTGGATTTAGATGTGGGAGGAAAACCCCAAATTAGGGAAAACCCAACACTATCAGGTAGGGACTGAAAACCCAACACTATCAGGTAGGGACTGAAAACCCAACACTATCAGGTTGGGACTGAAAACCCAACACTATCAGGTAGGGACTGAAAACCCAACACTATCAGGTAGGGACTGAAAACCCAATCCACACGCGAGGCTCCTCCTCAAACTGAGGTCTACAAAGGTGAAAGAGCGGACAAGAGACAACTGAGCCAGCCTGCTCGCCCATAATCATCACTATATGGCCAGACTTAAATACTATATTTTTTAACTTTTTTGTTTTGTTTTTTGGTTTGAACAAAGAAAAATTGACTGGAGCGGGACTTGAACCAACGACCTCCGGATTAACGTACCGGTGCTCTACCAACTGAGCTATCCAGCCCTACGTTGGCGGTCTCCCTAGTAGTCGATATCTTTGTTCGGGGATGCCAGTCAGAAGCCATTCAACCGTAAGCTGCCGTGTAGCCAGGGATCACACCCAAGTTTACGATACAGTCAATTTTTCTTTGTTCAAACCAAAAATATATAAAAATGTACCCAGTCATTTTCCTCTGTGGTTTATTACTTCTTCTTTTTTACACAACTTTTCAAGTGAAAATGTTCTGGAAAACTTATTTTTTTTTGTGTAAAGAAATTTGGTTTTGTTTTGGAAATGTAGCTGTTGTGTTCGCATTGTGAATAATTTGAGAAAAGTAAATTCAGGACGCGACATTTAGTTTGACATATTGGGTTTAGTGGGAGTAAGTCAAATCTTGTGGCTGTTTTTTTGTCCACTATGGGCATTTCGGTACGAGTTGCCTTTAACCTCTCACTGGCAAAGGGCTGAGAAAACTGCCAGTGTTTGGGATGAACACAAAATATATAAATTCAGCATCGTTAACACTTCCTAAGTTGTCTAATTAAAAAAGAAACAGCGGTGACATTCTTAAAGAATAAATACTCTGGGAAAAAAAGAAAATTATGTCTTTGTCTTGGATGCGATATATGCCCATATGCTTAATTATTACTGCCACAATAGTATATAAACTTCTATCAACTGGAAAATTATTCGTAACTGCTACCCTACATAAGTCTTCCTCTGTTAAATCAAGAAGAGCAATTCTGAAATTTGTACGACGACTAATTACAGTGAACATTATTTTTTTTTTTTTGGGGGGGGGGGGGTGGTGCTAAGTTGCGACGCCTCTCTGGAAGAAAACCAAATAAAAAATAGGGCTGGAGCAGCCGACAGAAAATTGATCCCTCTCTCCTTGGAAGGTATTCTCTTTAGGGTGGGGTCAAACATACAGTAGCTACCGGTTCTCAAACACTCTTTAAGTCATGTTTGAAGCTTTGCATGGCATGGAAAATAAGAAATAACTATAACTAGTAAACTTGCGGCAAGTTTACTAGTTCTGGTTACTTCTTACTCTCATAATGCTTGGAAAGCAAACAGTGAGCCGTGTTAAGTTTTGCCAGAACTCGGACATTATTCTTCTTTTCCAACAGGAGCTGCATTAAAAATTAAGTATTCTGTCATTAACCTAGCTATACAGTTTTTGTGAACACACCCACCGATCCTTGTGGGGTCCAAAACACAACAGAACAATGGACCCAACAAGGAATTCTTTGTGGAACCTGGACCCCACAGGAGAATTCTTTAGAAAAGGGAATAATAGAACAACAATAGCAGGACCCCACAAGCCACCATCGGTATGGGTGTTTTTGTGTGTGTGTGAAGCAGTGTATATAGAGCAGATTAATCCAAAACTTGAGCACAAAACCAAGTGCGAGAAATTTACACCGTAACTGGAAGTAAATTGTGCAGTTTGAAGAGTTCAAGAAACAACATATTCAATATAAAAAGTGACTCACAACTTTGTTGCACCGGCGCGGCGACTACATTTCAGTGACTTTTTCAATGAAATTTTTCAAGTACTGTTTGGCTACTCTGCTCATTTTACACTTGTTGTTTACTAAAAGAAAAAAGTTTCAATCCATACCTTCCAAAAGTTGAACATAATGACCGCTTGTATCAAGAAGAGTTTCTGCAACTTTGGTCTGTGACGTACCAGCCACTGGGCTACCAAAGAGAAGCACCTTGAAGTAACTGTTACCGAATTGTTGAAGGAAAGACGAACCCGGTGCGCTGGTGAGTGTAACTGCTGCCAAAGACAGAGCATTGCTTCCGGAATCTTCCTTGAACATACTATTTGCCGTGTTGAGGGACAGTGTTGTACTGGCAATCTGGACCCCTGTACGAATCACAAGACAGCATTTACTCAACAAGGTCAGAATCTTCATCATAGCCAATAGCCAGAATGATTGTAATCATTAAAAAAAAGTCTTGTTTTAAATAGTCATAGTCATAATTGCAATAACAAGAACAATGGTGATCAAACGTTAAAGACAAAGAATAACTTTTTTGGAACCCTTTTAATTGTATTAATTCCCATGTAAATGTAGACATATACAATAAAAATCTTTTTAAAAAATCTCATTTAAAAAGATGGTAGCGTTTTTTGAGATATCGCCAAATATCTGAAGCGGTTATGTCCATGCAGGGAGAAAAAATCCGTAATCTGAGAAAACTTTTCATGCAGAAATATTTTCTCAGATTGAAATGTTTTTGAATCCCTCTCTCTAGAACAACATGCCTTAGAAGGAATCGTTTTCAACATACTTTACATGATCAACAGCTGCAGTGTTTCTTACCAAGTCAGTTTTCCTGACCATTAAATTTTGGAGTACCCCTCCCTTTAACAATGTCAAAATCATAATCAAATTCAGAAAAAGGTCAAATTTCTGAATCGCAGTAAAAAGTACAAGATCTTAATCAAACAAAATGTTTAAAGATAAAAGACCGCAATAAAACACAAACCAAGTTATATCCCAAACTCTTAAAAGGACCAAAACATCAATCACAATAAAGAGGTCCAAATCATAATCAACAAATCTTATAAGCCAGAGCTCGAATTTGGGAGAAAAATCCACAAGACTGCAGGGCTTGTAGCTCAAATTGTTCACTGGACCAGAAATGTTTGTACAAGACCAGAATCAAAAGGACAGAAAAACTTCCTAGGTCCTGGCAACATGCAACTAAATTTCATTTGAACAATGGAGCACTAAGACTAAAAGATTTATCTCATCTGTCTTTTTGCATATTACATACATGTATACTTCATTAGAATTGAGAGATATTTAACAGACTGAAAATTTGACCAAATTTGTTTCTGTTCATGATATCACACGGTGAGGTACATGTATTGTTACTCAACTGAAAAACACAAGACTGTCGGACTTGTCAGGCCATAAGTTTACTGGCCCAACACTAAAAACCGCTGGCCTGGGGCCTGCGGTCCAGTGTAATATTCGAGCCCTGTAAGCATCAAAATCTTAATCACAATGTGAAAAAGATCAAAGTAAAAATCACAAATCTGAGCACGTCAATATTTTACTTGTGGATTGATAACAACTTGTGCACAATACATGCACAAACGAACAATCTCATTGGATCGGGTTGTGTGTTCTAGCGGGGGTGTGTACAAAGACCAGCCCGTTGGACTATTAAGGGAAAGTCAAAAATGCTGTTCACTAGTGTAGTGAATGTTCCCTTAGTTCGGCACACCGGCACAGTCCAGGAGAATGTTCTGGAGGATCACTGCATTGTGGGTGCGTCCCTACGCGACCGTCCCGTCGTGCGTAGACCAAGCCCGACTTTTGAAACGCCCCCCCTTAACGTTAACAACATAGTACAAATTGACCAAGCTCTTTGCAAGATGCCTACCTTGACAGTTGAGGTTAGTGCATGCGATGTGAGCGTTGCTCTCGGACATCAGAGAGAAGTCCACGCTGGAGGAAACCTGCTTCTTCAACTCGGCACACACCCAGCGCACCTCCTCACAGACCAGATAAGGCCGGAGGTTTAGAGTAGCCATCACGCTGTTGAACTCCACGGAGCTTCCGTTGGGCAACGGGAAACTCTGGTCGTTGCCCTGCAGCGTGGCCATTGCTTCCGACATTCGGGGGCCTGTGGGCAAGAAGAATTGTGGTGGACAAACAATTTTTAAAAACTCACTTATTTGGTCAATTTTAAGGAGTTAGTAGGTCTGATGTCCTTCTAGCCGGAACAAGAATTTGTTGAATTACTTATTTGGTTGTTTTTATAGAGTTAGAGTGTTTTATGTCCTTATAGCCCTGCTACTGGGTTGTTCACTTTTGTTTAATTTTAAATAGCTTCTTGTTGTAAATTTTAAATTTTGGTTCTTGAATGTTTTTCACTTTCTTTTGCTTTTTATTTATTATTTTTTTTTTTTAAGTGCCACTGGCGGGTCCAAGTTTCTATAGGGGTTCTCTTGATGTATTAGATATTTTTGTAATTTTTTATTTTATCTTGGCTTTGTTTTTATTGTGTTAGTGATAGTATCCTGAAAGTGAAAGCACTAAGAACACAGTGCTTATTCCACCAATCAATGATTTAAAACCCAAATAATGAAAGATAAATTTTCATCAACATTCTTCTGAGACATCCGTTGAGACTCAAAGCTCATGGTTCAAAGTTTTAACGTTCATTAGTATCAGCGAGAAGAATCACAGAATCTACCAAAGAAATCGCCAAAAAAAAGAAGCAGCACTTGTGGAATTCCTAATGCATTCATGTGCCTCGAGCTGATGAACAAAAAGTACAAACCATTTTCCATAATTTGGCAATCAGCTCAAAGCAAATTGCTGCATATTTTAAATGTCTCCTCGACTTACCCAAGCCATTTTCTTCATTGTTGCCAAAGACAGTTAGAGACCACAGTCCGATACCACTTACACTGGCACCTGTCGGACTTGAGGTAAAGGTGAGATCCAGAACCACAGGATTGCTTAGTCGCCCCTCCTTCAGGTCACCGCTGGTTGCAGTAGCCGAGCTCTGGACAATCACAACACCTACGGACAGAGGGTCAGACAAAAGGGGTCAATGTCACTGGGGGCGTCAAGGGTATCGAAGGTCGTTACCACAGGGTCGTGTCCACATGGATTCTGGGAGGTCAGATATCAGTAGCAGGAAAGTAATGTGAACAACCACTGATCTCAAAACTACAAGGAAAATCTCGCTTAGTTGAAACAGGTTACCAGCCCAAATTGCCTAGAAATGTTCATGCTTGTGACTGGTTCCCTTCTAATTTTGCTTAGCAAATATGCTTGTAAATCAAGAGTTACAGCTTAACGGCTTTTAGGAAATTGTGGGACAAAAACTCAAGAAAAAATTAACCTATACCTTTGCAAGGTACATCGGTGCACTGCCGCGTAGCTCCTGTCACAGTGAAATTAACATTAGATCCTCCAGCTCGTGCCAAATCAATGCAGAGTGTGATTGTGCCGTTACTGGGACAAACCAGTTGAGAGAGGTCAAAGGGCAACATTACATTACTGAACATGATTGGCTGTCCATTGACGACATCATTGTTGGCTTGTTGGCCGAGGTCAACCGGAACTGTGGACAGCAATGTCTGTATGGAAAACAAAATGACAAACTCAGCGATGGTGAGATCCCATTCCCACTAAGTGAAAGTGATATTCCAACAATCTCAGTCATGGTGAGATCTTAATCCGCTCAGTAAAAGTGAAATCCTAATCCTCCTCAGTGACAGTGATATCCCAATCCCACTCAAAGATCGTGGTACCCCAAGAATTTCATTTCATTTCATTTCATTTCATTGATTAATTTCACAGGTAAAAATGCAGAGTACAAAAAAACAACATATACATACACATAAGAGAGGAGAAAAAACAGGAAGCACCCCTGATGGATTTTAAGAAAAGTAAACTAGTTTACTAGTAACTACCAAGTTAATTTCCTGATGCCACAATTTAAGAAACAGACAATATAAAGGACATTATGGACATTAATAAACATGGCTTACAGTATAAAAATATGAGAACAATCTCACTCAGTGAAAGTGAGATCACAATCCCACTCAGTGAAAGTGATATCCCAACAAGCCCACACAGTGATCATGATACCCCAATCCCACTCAACGAGATCCCAGTCCCAGCAGTAGCGAGATCCCAGTCCCACTCAGCAGCGAGATCCCAATCCCACCCAGCAGCAGCGAGATCCCAATCCCACCCAGCAGCAGCGAGATACCAATCCCACCCAGCAGCAGCGAGATCCCAATCCCACCCAGCAGCAGCGAGATCCCAATCCCACCCAGCGGCAGCGAGATCCCAAACACCTCTTTGTAACAAACAAACAGACAAACACCCCAACACCCCAACAAACGTTCCAATGAACAAAAAAACAAAAACAACAACAACAATTAAGCAAACAAACAAACACTGCCAACAAACATTAAAAAGATAGTTAATAAATTAGTTAAACCAAATGAGTCGAAATCTTACACTGCCATCAAGTAATGAAGCAGACATCTCCCAGAGCATTGTTCCAGAGGCATCAGCACCCCCAACATTAACAGTCGCAGTCAAGGTCACTGGTGCTGTTCCTCTCTCGATAATGGCCGGCGGTAAACTCGACAAAGCAATATTGTTAATCAAAACACCTACATGCAGAGAAAACAAATACGAACTAACCTCAATAATAAGTTCTTAAAAATGTGGTTTGGGAATCAACAAAAGAAGAAAAAAACGTGGCCAACCTTTTGTGGTTTTCCTAAACCACGACTCTGTGGTAGCGGATTCGTTGGAAAGGTTGGTGTGAAAAAAAGGCCATGCAAGTCTATCCTACATCCTGGAGTATATTTCTGGTTCCCGTGTAAATTGCTTTAATTTGTGAACGAATAAAATGGCAAACTTTGCTGTGTAAGGTTTGTAAATCTCGTAAGTGCTAAGACTCCAATGTGGGTGCTAAGGGTTTACCTTGACATTCAACTTCAACGCATGCGACGAGAGGAATCGGTGAACCTTGAATAGTAAACGGCGGGAGTGATGCGGGGTCACGTTGAAGCTCCGCACATAGGTAACCTGTGACCCCTGGGCACACAAAGCCGCTCAGATCAAGCGTCTCATCAACATTGACGAACTGCACGGAGCTGTCCGCAATCAGGGGAGTGATCTTCTGAGGGGGTGTCAGCTCGGCGTTGCGCTCTCCGTAGCGCTCACCACTTCCGTTAGCCATCTTGCTGGCGAAGACCTTCAGGATCCAAAAGTCGGCACCCGTTTGAAGGACGGCGGTGTCCGGGG
The DNA here is from genome assembly GCA_023634235.1 of Pisaster brevispinus. Lineage (NCBI taxonomy): Eukaryota > Metazoa > Echinodermata > Asteroidea > Forcipulatida > Asteriidae > Pisaster > Pisaster brevispinus. The sequence goes on along the minus strand of JAMKCF010000010.1, from coordinate 17,758,424 downwards.
CAGTGACTGCGCTGAAGGTGAGGACCACGGGATGGGCTGGCTCATTCTCAATAAGCACAGATGTGGGTGCCGTTACACCGGTCGATACAAACGTGGGTCCTACAACACAAATTCACAACTCATCTCGATTACTGGCCATGTTTAATTCAATTACTTGTGTATTGAGTGGAAAACTGTTGACCTTAAGCCTTGTTGTCCTAGTCCTACGGTAAAGAAATCAAGAAAGAGTCTCCTGCTCAATAGCCGGCTCATACAAAATAAATCAAAGAGGCGTTACCTTTGCAAGTGATTTCCTTGCAAGTTGGACTCGGAGGGAAGGTGATGCTGTGGTCCCTCGACGCTGAGGAACTCTCCGATATCTCCAGGCAAACATAGAGGGCGGCACCACATTGCAGACTGGTGGTCGATAAGGGGAAGGTATAGTCGCTGAACATCAAGGGGTCGGTGACGCTCACACCCTGGTCTCTATCCACCTGTTTGGGGTTACGCGGAGAGGCGGAAGCAAATGTTGTGCCGTTCCCATTGGGAGCTGAATTCAGAAACAGCATGACATCCCAAATATTGGTTGCCAACCCATCTAGGAAGTCATAAAAAAAAAAACACACACCACTCATTAGAATTTAAAAGAACTCAATTTGGGGGTGAACAAAGACAGATTTACAAGAATGGAATTCGAACCTGTGACCAGCGACCTCCGGATCAATGCGCCGGGGCTCTACAAACTGAGATATCTGGCCTGGGCCCAATTTCATAGAGCTGCTAAGCACAAAAATTTGCTTAGCATGAAATTTCTTCCTTGATAAAAACAGGATTACCAACCAAATTTCCACGTGATTTTCAGGATAAGCAAACAACAGCTGACTACCAGTAACAAGCAATATGCAACACATGGAAATTTGGTTGGTAATCTTGTTTTTATCAAGGAAGAAATTTCATGCTTAGCAAATTTGTGTGCTTAGCAGCTCTATGAAATTGGGCCCTGGCTGTTGGCGGTCTCCCTATTTTGATAGTATCTCTGACTTTGTGACTTTGAACTCTCCAAATATATTGGATATTTTTATATTAGTCCTGTGGTTGATCCATTCTTTGGTAGAGGTGTATGCAGAGCGTGCTATCAAAACAGGCATTAGCCATTGAGCAACTCTCATTCTTCTTTGACCTTGTGACATGTCTTACTGTGGGCAGTTTAAAGTGACCATGCATAAAACATGATTCATTTGGAGTGGATTACGTCAAAAAAACTTGCCTTTTGACGCGCCCTAGGATTAAGCGCCCAACCAGTGCCCTACTAGTGCTCGTAAGTTTTTTTACAAGCTTGCGTGCAGAGCAGTCACTTTCTGGCTAGCCAATCAGTGTTATTTTTCAGTGCCTTCCCATTCCAGGGGCTAGTGATGGGAGGTATCGATGATTGGGGGGGGGGTTTGTTTGTTACTAAAGCTTTTCTAATGACTGATGATGGTACCTGCTATAGATGCGCCATTCCCAGCAGCATTTGCGGATATTACGGTCGCTGTCAGTTCCTGATTGTCCCTAGCTTCGTAGATGACGCTGCTAGTTAAAGCAAAATCCTCACTTGCTATGACTATTCCTAGTGCGGGAAAGAGAAGACAATAACAACTGGATGAATCAACCGTTGTCATGTTTATTTACTTGAGTTACAGGTAATTTCTCTGTGAGTTGTCTAAAGCCCTGACCCGTACTTCATGGGAATGTGGATGCAAATTATGATGTCACAAGTTCTACCTTTGCAGCTGAGGGAAATGTTCCGTTACAAATTTGTGCCGTGCAATGTGCCTTAGGGACAAGTGATTATTTCTGTCAACGACTGCTGCTGTTGTTGTTGTTTACGATTCGTCGGCTTTTGGAACTGGCACGCTTCATTGCCTTGTAATAATGTTGGAAGATGACAACAGATCTCCTCCAAAGAAGACAAATCTATTACCACCGTGCAACAAAACGATTGCTGTATACGCTCTGTGATGGGGGTCCATGGTTTTGTACACCATGGAGGTGGAGGTCCAATGGTGCTTTTGCCACAGACGCTGTTTGCTCACTTGGTACAAAACACCATGGACACCATAATAGAGCGTGCAACAACTGTAAAACGGGACCAGCAGAAAAGTTGGTGAACTAGTAAAATAACAACCCTCAGCCAGTCTCACTCTTTAGTCACTGTAAGACTGAAGGATGAATGACTCTGTGTATAAATTATTATTTTTTTTTTCAATGGTAGAGAATTGTGACACCATAAAGACCTGGCACCAAGCTAGACTAGTTCAGATCGTTCCGAAACAAAGAGGTCATCCTACTTTAGGCACATCAAAAGGATGCCAAACTCCAGATAACCCCATAGATCACTCTGGAGGGAGGGCGTAGATGGAAATAGTCCTCGCGGATGACCAGTCATGCGTTGGACTGACACCATTCAATCAAGCTGAAGCGCCAGAGGTGTCCACTCTTCAACAGAAGCCGGCAGGAAGGCTGAAAACCGTCAGCCCTGGAGAAGTTATGCAGCAGTCACCACTGGGCATGACCTGAGAGGGAAAGCCTACTACTACTAGAGAATGGTGTGCTTACCCTCGCATTGTAGCGGTGAGCATATGGAAGAACTCATAGGTATGAGGGAAAAGGGCGCATCGGAACTCTTCACCACTTCAACACAAACATGCGTGATTGCACTGCACAATAGGTTGGTCATGTCAACGTTCCAAGTGATGGAGTCAAAAGTGACTGTGGCCAGAGCAGCTGGGTCCCCGCTCGTCACTGAGGTCTGCTCGGCGATTCGGTCGCCAATGCCCACATCGCTGGTACTCCCATATATAGTCACGTTCCAAAAGTTGGAACCGGCGACGTTAGCACTGGTGGCCGCGAAGGTCATGGAGACGCCCACTGTTGGCGAGTTAGAGGCGACGCCCTCGATGACTGGACCCCCGCTGGTGATTGCCACTGCTATGTTTGTAAATTCTACACCTGTATTTAAAAGAGATGCAATAGCGTTGGTTTACATTAATGATAATAATTTGGCAGGCTAATCCCCCAGGGCCCCCTGTGGAGAACAGTTCATTGAAAACTGATGGGGCTACTCTGGTTAACTAAGACGGAATAAATGAATAAACTTGTGAAGGGCGTGGCTACAACATGTTCGAGCTGCTGGCATACCTGGGCCCTTTTGGCAGCCAGCCACACATCAACCCATACATGAACACGGAACACAGCCAGAGACTGAACATGCTTGATTTTTGGAACCGGAGGCCCCCGGAAAAAAAACCCAAGGAGAGAACTAGCGCGCAACTCTACTCACATATGGTCTTAGCCGGGAATCAAACAGGGGCCAATGTGGTGGGATGTGAGAGCTTTCGGCACTGCGCAAACCCTTATGATTTGGTTGGTAGACTGGCTCAAACCACTAAGCTTACAAAAATGTTATCACACAAAAATCCTTAATTTAAAATTGAGAAACACAGTCAGACTGTGGTTCATTGTGGAGGACACACACAGGACTGTTCAAAAGCATTAACAAAAATTACAATGCATTCATTTGTTACAAACATTCTTTTAAAAAGTTTGGTCATACCCCAGGGGGTACGGAATGGTGGAGAAGGTAAGAACGGAAAAAAGCAAAACAAAACAACCTTACCGTTGCACGCTGGGACTGGTTTACAGGTCTTCAAGACATTGGATGCCGCGTCGAGCTTGAAGGTTTGCGCGCTTGCTTTGCGCAGCTCGATGCACAAGAACTGCATTCTCTCACACGTCGAGTCCAGGTTGAGGGACACTTGGACGTTGTTAAATGTACTCTGTGTTCCAGCAATCAAATCTGAACAAACGGAGTAAAGAAAGAAAAAAAATAAGGTTAAGGTTTGTAATTTTCAAATTTTAGCAGCGTGTTGAGATCTATGCTGGAATGAATTTTTGTTAACCCTCTATTGAGGGATCTGTTTGGTTGCAATGCCCCCATAGCACTTTTTCCGCACATGTTTCCTAGCCCGAACATCCGACGTCGCACTTCGAGGCTCGTGAATAACGCCAGACACCAGCCAGACCGGATGTTGCCAGATGTACCTTTGACCTAGCATTCATTTCACACAGAGACTCGCAGTCATTCACACCATGGCGTACACAGTGAATAAAACAACACTACATGTACACATTATGCACACGCTGCATGCAGCAGACGATCAAAAGTGCAAGCTGACAAACTACATCACCTCGTAACCTCGATCAGTCATAACGCAGATATTGAAAGATTGCGTCACAGCGCGTTTATCCAATGAAATCATTGTATCCAATGAAATCATTGGGTTTAAAGACAGGGATATCGGTGGCAATTTCAATTCTCATATCATTAAAAAGACCTGACTATCTCTTCCTTCCAGCCTCACTTGGGATACACTGATTGGGAAAGGAGAGAAAAACACAAGATGGCTTTACGCCATGAAAAAAAGTCTGTTTCAGGGTAAGGCTTGGGGCAACATAGAGCGATTTTTTTTAACAAAGATTTTTTTAATGCAATACAAGTTCACCCCAAACAAGGCTAAAAGCCACTCTTGGTAAGGGGCTACAACAAGGAAAATAATTGAGATGAAAGTAACTGGAGCTGGAGGTAGGAATTGATATTCCTCTTAAAACGGATTGTATGATGGAGGGAAACATGCACCAGGCAAGGAGTTCCAAAGAGAGAAGGCATGTAACTCAAGACCGCACCTTGGGTCTCCCAGCCAGTCAGAGAAGCCAGGGATGACACTGTCAAGTCCTGTTGCTGGTCCATGGACAGATAGACGAAGACATCCCAGAGTTGGTCTGTACCGCGCACGCTGCCAAAGTTGAGATCGACTGTTGCTGTGACGGAGAAAGTCAGCAGGTGTCCTTGGGCTCCCTCTTTCAGAGCGAAGTTTGTGACATCGTCATTGATGACCAGGGCAGTGATCTTCACACCTAGGGAAAAACAAATATATATATATATATTGTTAGACACTTTAATAAGTGTCTGAAGCTCTATGATGAGAAGGGGAAGAGAGAAAGATTTGCCTGCAAAAAATGCATTGAGAGGATCTTCAAAATGCACAAAAAAGATTTATACAAAAGAAACTTGTTTTACATAACTTCAAGATAAATTATTTTGAAAAGTTTGTAAGACTTTTTGCATTTTCCCAAAGAGAGCACACAGTCCAGGGGTGACCCGCTTTGGGTAAACCAAGAAGATATATTTGTGGTTTCATAATCGGAAAAGGGCATGGGAAAAAAAAGAAGAAGCTACAATTGGACAGAGACGTTACAAACTTGTTCAGGTTTGTTGATGAACCCGACTTAATGAAAAGGTAAACCAAGGCTTCTTTTTGTTAGCATTGAGGCAACTAATTATTTTACTTGATTTTATCTTGCTTCACTAGACTTCGGTTTGTTTGTTCTTCTGGGATTTTTTGCGGAAAGATTTTGCTTTGAAATAAGCTTTAAATGCAAAAGTTTTCCTTTGGTGGTCATCGTAGATCCTCAAGCCAAGACAACAAATTGCTCTCAATAAAATATTAAGTGTTATGACCGAAAGGTCAAGCGCACTGGACTCAAGCTCTGGCATTTCTGGTTAGCAGAGAGTGGGTTTGAGTCCTGGTCTTGACAACTGTGCGCTTAACCATTATTGCTTCGTCTTTCAGATAGGACTTTTTGGCGTGTCGTGGCCGAGCGGTCTAGTTCATCGGACCCAAGCTCCGGTGTTGTCAGCAGCAGAATGTGGGTTCGAATCCCGGTCATGACACTTGTGCCCTTGAGCAAGGCACTTAACCATAATTGCTTCGTAAAAAGTTGGGAAGGTAGTGCATTCTGCTCTACCCAACCAGGCAATGTCAATTGTGAACCAAGTCATTTTCTCCAGAAACTAATGTCTGGGACGTAAACTAACCTTCACATGTCGGGGTGAAACATCCTGTTTTTTGAGCGACATCGGACTCGAGTTGGAATCCGAGCGTATCGTCAGGGCTCCTCATCACCTCGGCACACACCTTCCCTAAGGATGCACATCGTTCATTGGTCAGATCCAAAGTAGCCTGCCGAAAGAAAGAAAAAACGGCTCATTAAAACTAATCACAGAACCGACAAAAAGATTTAAATATCATATTTGATTTGGTTTTAAATAAAGAGTCCAGATGGAGCATCCATGCCTACGGGTTCTGTAGCTTTTTTCACCAAAAGATTAAAATAATGTCAGCACCAGCACTTTAGTTCAGAGGTCGTAGGTTCAGGTCCCGCTCTTGTCAATTATTTTTAAATTTACCCAGTCAGTTTCCCTTATGGTTTATCACTTGATATTTGAAATAAAAAAGTCCAATCCCCCTAAGGTGATCCCTCTGCTGCCGCTTCCCAGGTTGTATCGTAAACTTGGGTGTGATATCTGGCTATACGGCAGTTACAGTGTGATTGGCTTCTGACTGCTAGTCTTGAACCAAGATATTGACATGACAGGGAGACTTCCAACATAGGGCTTAGATAGCGCTGTTGGTAGAGCACATTAATCCAGAGGTCGCTGGTTCAAGTCTCACACTGGTCTATTTTTCTTTGTTCAACCCTAAATTAAACAAACCAAAATAGTCTTAAAAACTGAGGTTTTGCTGGTTAGTAATAATAACTATAAACCCATAACCACCTAAACCATAAATGGTTTAAGAGTAAATTCCTTCAAATTGTCTAGTTTTCAACTAGCTTGTTCAGTGGTCATGTTTCATTGACAATGAAAAAAGTTGCAATTTTTGTGCACTTTTATTCACAAGCTTATTTCAATTGCCTCAATCAAAATAAACCAACACTGATTTTGGAGGCCTTCAACTGCTATTTTCATGATAGCATTTCAGTCGAAAAATATTTCTCTGGAGGACTGGTACGAATGTTACAATTAAATTTGTTTCACCACGGATAAGGAATCGTGTATATGTCCTCAATTCCTGTACCTGTCTCAGAACCCCGTAGCCACCTTTACTTACCATGATCCTGGTAAACGTGAGCGGAGTACCAGCTGTGAGAGGCGAGTCTTTCTGTGCCTGGGTGAGGGCAGCAACCACATCACCTGGTGATACCGTAAACTGCCAGTGGTTGGTTCCACTCGGGACGCTCCCGCCGGTGATATCCGAGTCAAGAGTAGCATCGAAGTAAATTACTTGATTTATCTTGCCTTCAAACAGTGGGAGACCATTAGGAGAGGCCCCAGTAGATGGAGAGGCTGTGGTGTTAGTCAGAGTGACATCTGTTTCAAAGACAAAATCTAAACTTAGTGGACGCTTTCAGCTAAAGCCAGGTTTGCATTAGACTTTTTTGGGGGTAAAGGTAAGTTAAGTAAAAAATAAGTGCTTGTCATGTTGAACAACACCTACTATTAGCGTTAAACTACCCATTAATTGTGACGTGACTTGTGAAAGTTGCTAGAGAAACAGTGCTCTATGTCTTGGTTTTGATCCAGTTGGACTTAGCTAGTCAAACCACACAGCGTTCTTCTGACATATCTCGATTGACTATGGCTCAGTCTAGTCGACTCCAGTCACCGAAGCCCAACTTGCTTACTGCTGGCTAGTTACGTGAAAACCAAAGTGTTTTGTTAATTTTGTTTGGCTACATCATAGGGTTGCTAACAAACCAAATGGAACTATCTGCCCTTACTTTTGCAGGAGAGCATAGCAGAGCAACTCGGCAGCAGCGGTGTGCTCATGATGAAGTCTGGGACGGCTGCAGCGTTCTTACTCAGTCTGGAGCACAAGTAATTGTAGGTTGAGCAGGCATCGGCTTCCAGCTGCAGGACGGCCATTAGTCCTGTCAGAGCGAGTTTACCACCCGAGCCAGGGAAGGGTGTGTTCAACTGAGCTGCAACGAGAAACCAAAATCGCCAATGTCTTTAGAATGAGGAATCGAACTAGGAAGTGTCTTCAAAAATCACCTCTCTGTGAAACCAGTCGTGATTATGATATCAAGTAATAACATCATGAGCTCATACACTTGTGATATTATTCTTTTTACTTGCTTCAGCTTTTTGATTGAACCATTTAAACACCTCAAGCAACTACGTTCTGCCGTCCAAAGTCTCAAAATGCCACCCTCACTGTAATCAGAGGGGAAAAGTCTACATACACTGCCAGTTATAAACCGGTGCACAAAAAAATGTTGAACAGCACTATTTGGGGGAACAGGGTGATCTTTAACCCTCCTACTGTTGGTACCATTTTCGAACACAGTTGATGCACCATTTGAAGCCATTCACAGTTGTGAGTTTGAACGGTGAAACATCAGTGTACAGTGTCCATTCCCCCAAAAGGATTTTTGAATGGCAGGTAAGCTGATACAGAATCTTGTTAGGACTCACAAGCAGAGACTCCATTCATTGTGTAGTCCACTCACCATTTGAGACCATTTTCTCTGTGGTCACACACAAAGGTGCGAGTGTATCCACCATTCATAAATAACCAAGGACGGTTCATCCATTCTGGTTGGTTGAGAGGAGGCCACATGGACATGTTTTTAAATCGTGCAATACAAACACAGTTGAGTATTGGGTGTTTATTAAACACGGCCTTGGGAATTTGAGTCGATTGAACTTTGCCCTCGTGTCCCTTGGTGTGTCCACGGACTTCCAGATGTTCTTACCATTCTTTCCTGGAGGAAAAGTTCAATCGTCTGAAACACTATCTCTGTCCTATTTGAAAATGAAACACACACACACACACACAATCGACTTACAGGTTTGTAGTGTGACGACAGACGCAGGTCCCGTGCGGCCCGAGCCGTCAGCATTCTCTGCAGGGAAGACCATCAGGTCCCAAAGGTTTGTCCCCGAGACACCTCCACTCATGGGAGAGGAGTCGAACATGGCTTCAAATTGTATGATGTGGTCTGCTTTGAATGCAGCCAACTGGGTGGCGGGGTTGACGGTCAGCATCCCGCCAACTACGGTTAGTCCTGACAGATCAACATCCAAATTAGTCAATGTTAAATATCATCGTATCAGTCGGGGAAAAAAACCCCCACACAAACAAACAAACAAACACCCCAACACCCCCAACACCCCCAACAAACAAACAAACGTTAGGAGACAGGCAAGTTGAAAAGTGAAAACGCTGTATCTCAGAAATAATATTTGCCCTCCACCAGGGCATGCTCTATCTGATACAGAACCTTCATTTCTGTGGACCTCTTTTTTTTTTTGCAATGTCGCACCCTCGAGTTTCGACAAACTTGGGTCGGCAAAAGTGGGTACGGCCGTCACCGCACACAATAATCCTGACAATTTTACAATTTACCATGAAAGACTGTTAAAAGACATAGATTCCCTTGTAGCTCATACTTCTGGTTTGTACTTACCCTCACATTCCATCTGCACAGCACCGTATTTGGCGAACGACGGACTGAATGAAAGCGAGAATGGGGGCATAGGAGTGGCCCCCTTCTGAACCTCAATGCACAAGTACATGGCGTCATTGCACCCAGCACCCATCATGTTCAAAGAAACAGCTATCTGAAATGGTACAAAATGTAAAATATGTGAGCTAAATCACACTTCTCTGTCATGAGACCGCAATTTTCTGATGATTTATACATACTATTAAACAGCCAAAAAATAGTTAGTGGCCTGACGTTTCGACCCCTAGCAGAGTCTTTCTCGAAGGCTAAATGACAAGACTACAAACATAAACAGGTACAAAGATGTAACAAAAGCAGTCAAGTGGAAATAGATGATGGAGAGGAAAATACACAGAGAAAAGCAGGAGGCTGAACAGAAAGGAGTGTGACAAAAGGGATGGGGATTGGGGGAAGGGGCTGGTTGACCACAAGAGGTGGGGAACACAAAGGACAAAATCAACTATTAAACAGCATGGTTTCTGGAAAGTCGTTTACATCAAGTTTCCATCTCTTAAAAAGACCCACCTTCAGGGCTCCAATTTGGGGGAGGGGGGGAATCCATACGACTGCAGGGCTTGTAGCTCAACAATTTTAATGGACCAGAAAATTTGTAACAAGACCAGAATCAAAATGAGAAGAAGAAAAAACAAAACTACACAGTGTCACAACAAAACTGTTTTTATTTGAACAAGCACTAAAAGAAGGTTGATCTCATTTGTCTTAAATGGGTGAACTTTTCCACTCAAGCATGTCAAGAGAATTGAAAGATATTTATCTGACATGTTTTTTTTAAATTAAAGATGAGGTGATGTATTATTTGTGAAAAAAAAAAAAACCCACAAGACCGCCGGACTTGTCCGCTCATAAGTTTACTGGCCCGACACTAAAACTACTGGCCTCAGGCTTGTGGTCAAGTGTGAATTTCAAGCACTGCTAACCACAGCTCTTACGTACTATAGCACTTTATCCATGCCCGACAAGCATCTCAATGTAGAATTTGAAACTTTGCATGGTGGAAGTATAAATAAGTGAGGTCTGCGGTAACACCATGTGAAAATCTCTTTTGAGTAGCGTAGGTTCTGAAAAGAACCGGTGGTTAACGACTCAACGTTTCAATCAGTATGCTCTGATTGTCTTCAGGAGAATGCTGGACTCTGTTGCTGGATGCTGCTTAAGTACTGCCTTGAAGGGGATTAACTGGTAGCTGGGCTTGGCTCGGTGGTGCGCGAAGACAGGAACAGGAACTGGATAAGCTGGGCTTAGCTCGGTGAAGCATGTAGGCTGGAGCTGGGGCTAAACCTAAACTTAAAACCCACTAGGAGTGTGATCACTGAACTGAATCAGTTGTTGACAAAGCACGGGGAAGGTGAGGGAACCTAGAGGAGACTGAGGGTATAGAAGACCCCTTAGACGTTGAGTCGTTAACCACCGGTTCTTTTTGAAAACCTACACTACTCAAAAGAGATTTTCACATGGTGTTACCGCAAACCTTACTTCGTTAAGCGTCTCAACGCTCAATAATTTTTACAACAGGTTTGTCGAGCTATGTTTGAATTACGAGACCCAAATAACATATAGCACAATTTGGTTTTACCCTTGCATTGATGTGCATTAAGCACTGTATACTGGGTACTTTCCCCATGTTTGGTGAAAAGAATTCACAGGCATACATATGACTCGGGTGGGATTTGAACTCATGACATTTGCATTGCTAGAGCAGATAAGCTCTTACCACTAGACCACCGAGCTTGCTGGATGGCTAGAGGCAGGTGTGTTAAATACACAGCACCTTGTAAGGGTTGACAAGGTGATGTGATGCCCGAAACACCTGGGCGAACTCTCTCTCCCAAGGATAAAGCATACTGGGTTCTTGCAGATGCATTACACAACACATGGGACCTACAGCTTTACAGCTTCACACCATTAAAGGGTAGAAATTGGACAACTTACCACGGGCCATACAGACTGTCCTGCAGAATCCAGACCATAGTCTGCAGCCATGTTCGTGAGCGTAACTGTGGCTGGTACCTGTGTAGGGTTCATGCAGTTGGAATCCGCATTCCCAAAGGCCAAAGCTGACCACAGTCCACGGCCTACAGTCATTAAAAAAGAAAGACGAAGGAATGGAACTCGTCACATCACAGCAAAGGGCAAAGTCGACCACCACCACCAAAATACTCTTAACACAAGGTGTTTTTTTTTTAAATAGCAGAATCAAAGGAACTGCTAAGTGACAACTCCACATACTTGACAATTTTTGGGTCCTCACTCATTTTTGTTTAGTAAAGAACCCCATGGAGAGAAGACAAACAAGGAAGTTCCAGTTTCAGACGTGAGAGGGAAGCCCCAGAGAATTATTCAATGGAAAACCAATGCCATCAGGTAGGGCTGAACTGGATTCGAACTGGGGTCCTAGAGGCGGAAGGTGAGGAAATAATTTTATACCACTACGCAAACCCAACCACCAAGAGTCAAACAGACTGGGTATAATATTAATTTAGGTTTTACCCTTACACCGATGTGTGTTAGCAATGTATACTCAGTACTTTCCCGAGTTCTGTGAAAAAAATCACAGGCATATTACTCGGGTGGGATTCGAACCCACGGCCGAGTAATATGCCTGTGATTTTTTTTTCACAGAACTCGGGAAAGTACTGAGTATACAGTGCTAACACACATCGGTGTAGGGTAAAAACCAAAATTATTATTCTTTATCCCCAATGCAAAATTAACATCTATTAAAAAAAGACTGGGTATTGAGAAAGAAGGCTCCTGGTAGATCCCTTTTAGGGAGCCAATTGGCTTCATTGAAAAAAAGAAATTATGCCAACTGGAATGTCTTACCGGACAGGGAGGCCTTGGTGGCATCTGCTCTGATGGTGACGGTGATGTCAAAGTCATTCTGTTCTCCCTGTCTGATCATGGTGGGCATGTTGAATGATGGAATCACCTGATTTATCAAAACACCTACGGCAAAATGCAATAGCAGGTTAGCATGAAGCAGTCCTGGCACTATCTCAACTATCTCACACAAATGGGCACACAGAATGCTGATCATTTACATAGACAATCTCCACTCACAATATCGTCAAAATTGAGGAATGAACTCAAAATGCTCTGTCCAAAAATGTACATATATTTGATTTTTTTTTAAAGATTTTGACAAAAAAATTGCACTTGAAGGGTATCAAACACAGTGGCATTTGACACCGTTTAAACCAAAGGTTAGAGACTTAGTAATTGTTTTCCCAATTTGCTTAAGGACTCTATCTATTGGGAAAAATGAGTGGATCACAAAACTGAATTTGACCTAGAAGGCCGTTATGAGATGTAAACGGATAACACACACTTACCAATGCATGACACCGGAGCACACGAGGTGATACTGCCTCCTTCTATTGTAAACATCAGAGTTGATAACGGATTCCTCATCAGGGACACGCACACAAGCTGAATGTCTTCGCAGCTCCCTACCCCGTTCAGATCCAGCACGGCGCTGACACCAGTCAAAGTCAGAGTGCCCCCTGAGGACCACCCTATATTAGACGTCGCAGGGGCTAGCGTCGCCGGCACACGCGTGCCGATCTCTGTGTAGGTGCTGAGAGTGCCTTTGCCCAGGAACACCTCGGCAGCCCAGTAGCTGGTCCCGCCCTGGATACTGCGCCCTTGTGTTTCGCTGTTCCCAATGACAGTCAGGGTCACAGTCTGGCCGTCGACGTTCTCAACTAAAGAGTCAGTAGTCAGTGTTGTTAAGGAGTTGGCAATAAGACCTGTAGATAAACCAAAAGACAGATCATCATTTCTTACTTTATGCTAATTTTTTTTTTTTTAACCGGGAGCTACAGGATATTGTTATAGTAAAACATACCTGCTTAAATTTTGCTCTTATGGCAAGGTTTGACCTAGACACTCGCCCAGCATACATTGTCTAGTAAAAACTTATAATGGGCTAGTAAATACCACTTCTCGCCTTGCCCTGTGGGCTACTAACAAATCTGCAACCTACTCTTGTTTATATAATGCTCATATTTCTTCCTTTTTCAAATATGAATGTCAAGAAAATTGGAAGCCTGAGGGAGATTTTGAAAACTCCAGAAGTCAGGAAGAGTCCTGAGAAATCCCAGGCCTGACACTTTGCTGCATTTCAACTTGGTCATTCATTGGCATGCTAACAAATAACTGTACAGTAAAGCTGTCACTTTCTTGGAGGCCCTTCATTCTCAATGCTGGAGGAAGTAACGGAAACTAACAACTAAGAAGCTCACACCATACCTCTACATGAAATAGGCTTAGTAGTTTCAGGTGCTCCACCAGCAAAAGTATAAATTGTGGGAGGAGACGATAACGTGACTTTCAGCTCAGTGACTGATGAACACAAGCACCCTGAGAGGTCCAAGTTCCCTGTGACCACGCCCTCAATCATGCCTGAGCCGCCGACTCCGATTGCAACGCCGGCCTGAGCAGGTGTAAGGGTCAGCGGAGTGGAAGCCAGGCAGGTGTCAGTTGCGTTTTGGACGGTAACCGCCAATTGCCATCTGTCCATGATTCCCTGTGCGTTAGCCGGGTTGGGTCCCTGTAGGGTGATGACTGCGTCAAACGTAAAGGAATGCTGGGATCCTTCCCGAGTAACCTCCCCATCGGTGATAGTAACAGCCAAACTTGCCACTGAAAAAGACAGAGGACAAGTTTATAATTTGCATTCAAATTGTATGTGACACTAATTTCTTTTGCTGAAATTGCCTTATTGTAAATTATTCAGTCAACGACAATTGGGAGGATTGAGGATTTTGATTATCGTACTTGTACTTGTATGAATTCTATAATTAGTGCATCGTCAGTTTCAAATAATTTTTGTAACCTTTTTTTGTTTTAATTTATTGTACTTTTTTTTCAGTCCTGCACTTTGACTTCAAAAAGGATGTTTATTATGACAAAAAACTGTCTTTATCTTAAATATTATTAGTCAAAAATAATAATGTGGAAGTCATTATTGATAATCACTCATGTGCAAATCATTGTAAATGAACGTATCATTCCTTTAGCCAATCATAATAATTTGTTTCATTATCAATATCAGTTCATGGACTTATTCCTACACCGGCGAAGTAAACGAAAATGTGATTCAGACTAAAATGCAATCAGGTTGGCTCAGTGGTTTCTCTCCGTCCTTTCACCTCTGTGCCAACTGGTTCTAGTCCGGACTGGAGCCTTGCGTGTGGATTCGGTTTTCAGTCCCTACTTAGCTTGAACTGTACTGCGCATATATACGCTATTTTTTTAAACATAGGTTCATATGATGAGACCGATGTTATTAGGAGAGCCCAATAGCCCAACAAGGTGGACTATTAAAGTCCAAACCTGACTGCATGGGTTTTCCCTATTTGGGGTTTTCCCTCGGCCACGTCTAAAACTGAAATTTCTTCTTTGTCTACTTCTAAAGTTTAAAAAGTTGGTGCGATGTTTCCGTAAGGATGCTTTGCCTACTAATATAGCCGACTATGTTATTGACCTCTGCATCGACATCGTTGACATATGCAACCTCAGATGTCAAAATTGCAGGAAAAAAAACAGAGTACAGCGCCACAGTTACTGGGCCTCTAAAAGAAAGTCTAAGCCTATATAGTATAGGCCTAATTCATATTCACATTCAGATTCAAAACTTCTGAACTAGACCAGGTTGGACTTCTCCCAGTTGCATTGTCTGGAGCCCCACAGACCCACCTCCTGAGTCCTAGTCCTACTCCCACTCCTACTAGAGTAGACTTATGAGTTCCTTTAGCTGTGCTCACTGCTAGAGACTAGACTAGAGTACGTTTTATGGTTCCCTAGTTCTATGTACTCCTAGAACTATGACTATGACTGAGTGACTGAGGTTTGTTCCGCTATTGTCTCCACAAACCTTGATAGAGTGACATGTACAAAATCCTATTCGAATCTTTTTGCCCCTCACCATTACATGTCTACAGCTTTTTTTAAAATCCGATTTGGCCAAAATTAGGCTGTATTTTGATC
This sequence comes from Pisaster brevispinus, assembly GCA_023634235.1. Taxonomy (NCBI): domain Eukaryota; kingdom Metazoa; phylum Echinodermata; class Asteroidea; order Forcipulatida; family Asteriidae; genus Pisaster; species Pisaster brevispinus. The sequence continues at coordinate 17,743,040 of JAMKCF010000010.1, read as the reverse complement.
TTTGTACTCTCATTGAGCATTGCGCTGGTCCAGAAAATCCACTTCGCAAACATTTTTGCAAAAAAATCAATAAATTGTCACCGTTTTTCAGAATCTTCATGGAGACGATAGTGGAACGAACCTCATTCATAGTCATAGTTCTAGGACTAGGAGTAAGTTCTATGGAGCTACCTCCATGGTTCTACTTCTAGGACTAAAACTTAGAAGGAGTCTAGACCACAGCAGTACTACGAGAAAAACATACTACTCCTACTTATTACTACCCCCTAAGCTCCTTGACTTTAATGAGCTGTAGTGCAGGCTCTCCCCTCCCGAAACCCCCCCCCCCCCCCTCCCTAGCCCACCTTGTTGGGCTGTTGTTAATTGTTATGGCTCTCTTTTAACATCGGTCTTCACTATAATAAGACCGATGTTAATAATAATAGAGAGCCATAACAGCCCAACAAGGTGGGCTATCCCCTCCCATCCTACCGCCGTCGTCGATTATCAAACTGCACCCACCACTTATTACAGCCCTGCCTGCCAGACTCTAGTACTAGTAGTACTTAGTCATGGCACTCACTCACGGACAACATCCGAGACTCGATTACGAAGTTACGAACATCTGCATGGTTATTTTATGTTCCCGATAATAACTGCAAAATTAATGATGAATTGTCACTTACCATTTAGCGCTGTTTGTGCTTGTGACGGCCTCTAGAAAAACGACAGAAAGAAAATAAAAGTCAACATAGATGGAAATTTACGCACAGAACAGGGGCAACATTCCGAGCCCACCAGTATCCCTCGTCCCTGGTGAAACTGAAAGTTTTGAAGCAGTCTCTGGAGAAAGACAGGTGCACTTGTCCAGCTGTACATGATCTCTGTTAACGTCTTCTGGGTGCCCTGCTGTACGGCTTCTAAAACTTTTTGACTCTGGTTTCCATGCAAACCACGTATCAGCGCGGGAAAGGTTACGAAGCCTAATACCTAATTAATTATAAAAATTTGTCTTTATTCCAACTTTCAGATTAAACACTTATTGTTTTTTTCACGTCGTCAAGAAACAGAGAGGCATCTTCAAGAAATAAATTGTTAATATAGTTATTCAAATAGATTTCTTGTAGTAGGCCTTTCAGTTTTCTTCTACAACTTGTACAAATTAAAGTTTACCCCCTTTGCTCTTTTCTAGTAATAGTGTGACCAATATTGTGCAACGAGTTTGTGAAATGTGCTGCGTGTGGTGCACGCCATTCTCGTGCGAACCGCACTGATGACTGTTCCAAATTGCCCGTAAAGATTGCCGATTTACGTCATATTGCAACCTATAATCTGACGTGATTGCAAAAACCAACACACTGTCTGCTTGTACATGTAACATCGTACTCACTCTGCAAATTTTTTAATCTGAAAAGTTCAAAATTTAAATGGGGAGGGGGGAGGCACCCGTGGGCAAGGACATCAATGGGGGAGGCACGACATCACTGACCATTTTATTAAGTTATTTATGTCTTGTGTATCCAGAACTTTTCAGTATTATTTGTGAAACGAGAACAATATAAAAGTAAATTAGTTCAAAGTAATTTACATAACAGGATTTTTGATCGATTATGTCACTGTAAAAAAAGATTGGTTGAAAAAAATATGAGTATGTTTACATTCCCAGCGGATCTAAAATAAACTTACTGCATCAAATTCGAGGAAATGGTATAGTACCCCCCAATTTTTTTTTTAATTAATTAATTAATTAATTAAAAATCTCCGCTGATTATTTTGATTGGCGCAATAGAATTAACCCCCAAAGTTGAATATTATTTCGTTCTTTTCACAATTTAGTGAAAACAACAAACAAAATTTAGAAAACGCGTGAAGCATTGATTTAATTTCCCAAGCCCAGTTGTATGGTATTAAATAATTGAAACTATAGGCCCTATGAGGTTTAACTGCTTGTACTTTACCACACACGCGAAACATGTAAGCCTAAACAAAAAAAGTTCCTCTAATCCCCCAATACAATTGAATAAATAAATAAAATAAAATAAAAAAATAAATAAAAAAAACAATAGGTCTATGTGTTGCCAGTCAACTTCAGAAAAACAATTTCAGAAAAAAATGTGTTCATCGATCAGACGAGGATTTCTTCTTATCGAATTACATTCAATTTCGTTTTCTTGAACACATTATTTCGTTCTTTTCATTCGAGGCTCGTTGTTTTCATTCTACTCGTAGGCATGCGCCATTCTTCAGTTTAAGTTTCTATTACCTATTTATTTATACAAATTGATGAACTTGAATGGATAGGACGCTACTCTCGGAATTAAAAAGGATCGATGCGACCTAGAGAATTTGAATGATGACCACCAGTGAATGCAGGGCACGTAGGGGCCTACCTTTGGTTTTGGGAACCGTTCGATCGTTTTAACCCTAGTTCGGAATTCGGGACAGTTTAGTTCGAGTGAAAAGAACTGTCCTGCTTATTAACTACTTTTGTAAAATAGAATGAAGGCCTACACAAAATAGTAATGATAACTGCAGAGTACATGGATGTACTTTCATTTCTAACCAACACTATAATCTATACAGATTAATCAAAATCAACCTTTTACAAAATAACACCACATGAAACGAAGCACAGACAGGCTGTAGGCCGGGTTGGTTTAAATCGGCCTTAAAACCAACAGTTCCCCCATTTTGCATTCCAACCATGATAATCCAACCCGAATAAACCAACAGTTCCCCCATTTTGCATTCCAACCATTATAATTCAACCCAAATTTCATATCACCTTCAGAAGATGAATGGGGGCCACAACCGGAAAATATATTCACCTCATTGCAAAGTTTAACCGTGGGTCTTGGTTTCTATTCTGAAAAGACTTTCGTCTTTTCTATTGTCGTTTACACAAGAATGCACATTTTGCATTTTACAATTCAAAGATTATGACGTGGTGAAAATATTCCGGCATGTTCATTCGACCTTGACTGGGTGTTTACAATGGCGTGTGAATTCCAGCGAACGAAAAGTAAGAAAGAAAGTTGTATAGATTGTCAAAAATGTGAGATGGGAGAGTACATTTACATGTATTCATTAATAGTTTATTAATTTTTTTGTGCAACTATATTATGCTTAGAATAGAAAGTACAATATCAGCTTTTGAAAGAGTAAACTTATTCACATCTTTTCAATACTATGATCAATAGAACAACCTGACCTATAAATAGTGATTTTAGTGGCTACAGTTTAAATATGGCGGTATATAAGTCTGAGAATCGTTCATACATTACCAATCCTATACATTCATTAACCAATTATGTATATACCATGAAATGATTGTTTATGGGGAAAACATCGCAAACGGGTTGTTAAAATGTCATCTAAAATCAGGCCAACAAGTAGAATAATATTAGTGTGAGACTCTTCCAATGTGAATGGTTGTTATTGTGATCAGTAGAGCATGTGGAAGAACTAGACAGCAAGGCGGGGTTGTGTTCCAACTTTGCAAACAACTCCTCAAAATGTTCATGTTTATTTTCATTGTTGGGCTTTCTTTTGTTGCTACGCGTTGTAAAAAAAGAAGAAGCTGGAAATACTAACAGCAATTTGAAACGATCCCGTTAAATTTTGCTGTATACAATGAGTCATTCCTATTTATCGGCACGCCTTGAAAAATTACACAACGGTTTTTTTCTATACATAGTTTGTCTTCATCATTTTTCCCTTTTTCCCTACAAGATTATAATCTATTTCCAAATATGCAACTTTCGTATGCCTTGTGTAATCGTATTGCATGCCCTGTTATATAACCGAAGGAGATTAAATATCATCCATAAATTTATATACGTCCACACATCAATGCGTGATTTTAGCCCTTGATCTGGCGCCGAAATCGCGGAGACAGCAAAACAAGTTAAGACATTCAATTCAACCCTCGTGTAACTCAAACCATTATGTATGTATTATACATCAATTTTAGGTTTATTGACTTTGTTGACAATCATCGAAATCGTTGCCTAAAGCGGCCTTTGTAAAAAAAAAAAAGCAATTACAATGACAACAACAACAACAGCAACAACAACAACAACTACTACTACAATCCAATAAAAGTTGCTCATTTTCGACGCTGAAAACAGTTTAAACGAATATAGTTGTTCAAAATACTTGTATTTGGAGCAATACAATATCTTTACTATTGTTCAAACAGATCGAAAATTATGAAATGGGGCTGATAATAATAGTTTTACCATCGACCCTCCCTAAAAATCATCAATAATTTAGGAACAGATAGTCTTCATGGATCACTTTATTTCATAATCATTGATAGGTGGTTTTACAGGCAACAGGCCCACACCCTTTTTTCAGTACCGAGGGTCAATCCGACGCTTCAGAACAGTGTCATTGTTCGTTAGAATTTAACCGGCCATAACGTCACCTCACACAGCGAAAACAAATTACACAGGTTGTGTAAAATTTTTACATTAATTGAAAATGTGCCACACGGAACTTTTATTTTTTTTAAAGTTATGTAAATTATTACTTTCGATATCAATAAAACAAATTAGGCTACACTGCAAAAGCTGGAGTGTTAAATTTACACCATAGGTGTTGTCACATATAGATATCGAAAAAAGAATCAACATTAACACCTTATGGTGTTAAAATAACAGTAATTTCTACCCCCAAAAACATCACAGTGGTGTTATTTTAACACCATATGATGTTAATTGTGATTCTCTGTCGGTACCTATATGTGACAATACCCATGGTGCCAATTTTAACACACCAGTTTTTGCAGTGTATAATACCTCTAATCTCTGTTTTAAAAAAGTTGTGTAAATCATTTCTTTGAAAATAGAATAAACGAATTTCTCCGGTATTTTCGTTAAAAACGCTTGGTAAAGTGGGTATATAGTAGTTCTTAAATGTCAATAGAAGGGAAATAATTCTCCCTTTTATAATTATGTTTTCTTAACTGGTTCACCGTGTTAAGTTTTAAAGTGAATATCTTGCTAATTTTAAATAAAGCGAGACGTGAACAAGAACATATCTCTCGAACAGAAAATGTTGTTATCGATCGCCACTTGTTCTCATTGTTTACCTTCAAATGGTATCTTTCACACCTACTATAGATTATAACCTATTATAGATTTTAATCATAGGTAGGCGGTAGTTTGATGCATCATTTTCCCCCATCTGAAGTGTTTTATACATAATTATCTCGAGATCTGTGTTTGTGTTACACAGAAATTTGGCTTTCACTGACTGAGTCTTCATGGAGAAGTTTTAAAGTAGCACATACACATTTTAAAGGAGTTTTCTTTGTTGACAGTCTTCTCAAGATGGACATCTCACAATTTTCTTCAAGAAGTTATAAAAGGTTTGCCGCATAAAGAAGCAGAAGGGTAAAGTTGATGTTTATGAGGTAGGCTGGCACACCCCTTTTGTATTTGCTTCTTTTACATCATCTGTATACAGTTATTTATCATATAATTATACAAAGTGAAGTTTGGTATTTGATTTGAGTTAGTTGCAAAACAGTTTAGAATATAGACGTGTACACGTACGCCCCTTCACAGATGTTAATTTGCATCGGGGATAAAGAATTGCATTTGGTTTTACCCATATACACCGATGTGTGTAAAGCACTGTAGACTCAGTACTTTCCTAAGTCCTGTGAAAAAAATAAATAAACCCACAGCCATATTACTCGGGTTGGATTCGAACCCATGTCTGACCTTGGTTTGGCTATTCCAGAGCAATTGTCCAGACAACCGATGTTGCTCAGTAGCTAGAAGCAGTTCGAATCGTGTATTTTAGAAGTGTGTATCCGTGCTTCCCAACTTACCTTTATTGACTTCAGAATGGAGAATCTTTGCCATTTGGAAAAAGCCCGGGGGTCTATTTATGAAGATCCTTTGATTTTAAATCTCTTCATTAGATTTAGTCCACCCTATAATTCCTTTTTAGTTTTGTTTGCTTGTTTATTTTTAACCCCCCCCCCCCCATAATTAAACAACGTCATGTAACACATTTTGTGATAATATTTAACAACGGAATATAGTAATATTTCACATTGAGACTGATCTTCTATAGGACTAATCACGACAACTTCAATAAAGTAAAGCTATGGCGTTGAAGTGAATTTTGGCCTATAAAATAAACCAATCGGGGTATATAAGGAAATTGCTTGTATGTTTTTTTATACCCAATTACCACTTATTATTAAAGGTATTATACAGGATTGGTAACGCTGACAAAATAGTCGCAGACAGTGTTCATGTGTTGTGTCATCAACCACATTAATACATGAAATTGGTACCAACTTCGGTCTTCATCCGTTGTTTGGGAAAATAGTGAAAAAGCCATGCACAGTTTTCAACATGTAAACACATTGTAAGAACCGAAGTCTGTTGTTGCGCTTTTTGCTTTTTTTAAGTTACAGCATTCTTAAAACGTGACTTAATTTCAGAGAGAAGAATTTCAGGAAGTTTTCAGACTAAAATTAAACGGTGGTATTTTTTTTTTTTTACAGTATATGACTTCCTTTAATGGATAAATAAAGAAAAATGTGGTCAGACTTTCCCGAATTAAATCACTAAAAGTATTTTCCTTACCGTGACGAATGTCAGGAGAAATACAAGGGCAGATAGGAGGAGACAGTACGCGCTGACTCCGCTACGATGGCGAGCCATCTCGGCCTAAACGATATCCACAAGTCCTTTCTATGTCTCGTGTACAAACAGTCGTACCACAGGGTCGAATCAAATTGAGTACACCAGAGACAAAATACGGTCCAAAACGGCGTTGGGAAGTTGTGAAACCCACAAGTTTTATTGAGTGTTCCCTCAAGTTCACAGGCAGAACAGTTGGTAAATCTTTGTCATGCCGTCCAGGGTTAAAACACTTGAGAAGAAACTTTGCTGATGGTACTCGATCTCTGGTAGTTGATGCAATTAATACTTCGTAGTTGGATACTGCACGCGAGATGGCGTACATATACCACACCCAAATGCAAGCCGTTCAGACTTCTGGCTAGGCGTAGTCGAAGTTCATTACAAAGCAATAAACCAGAAACAACAATCATCGAAAATATGACGTCGGTGGTGTACTTCGGTTTATGGATAAGGGTGCAGGCAATGGGACATGTTGAATACACCCAAAAATTGACCCGAGTGCGTTAAAGCGTGAACGGAATAGAGGAAAGGTATGGGTACGTGTTTACAGGTACTGAAGAGTTAGTCATCGTCATTCAGCCAACACTGCCCTGAATGGGGCACTATGAAAAGGGAAAGGGGTGTATTAAAAATTTCCATAACAATAAGACATAGCTGAGGATATCACAAAGTAACAATAAGTGGGCTCTTTGAGTTCATTCGACCGTCTCAGTAGACTTGTCTAGTCTCTCTGCTTCTGTATTTTGTGCGCCTGCAACAGGTGGATTTATCGCTACACTCTATAAACTTCCGCATCAGAATTGACCCGGGTTAGGGTCCCCATGATACCTGACCCGTTTTGGGGTCAGCGTGACCCGGAATCTTTGTCAATATGACACAGAAATGGGTGAAAAATTACCGCAGAATCTGGGTCAAAATCCAGGGGAATTTTTTTTTTCCTGACATGAGTTGTGAAAATATCATCTGAAAGTTAACTGGCGGCCACTGCATCTTTGTTGTATCAAGTATTGTTTTATAATTTGAGCCTATTTATGTGGAGGCCGCAACTGGCTGTTGCCGGAGTTACCCTTGGGTTACATTAGACCTTTATCATGATGCGGCCATCTTGATTTTTCATAGAAATCAATGTAACCAAACCGAGGCTGGAAGTAGAAATAGTCTGGTTCCTTTTTGTACAGTGAACATTAGCATTCATAACTCTTATTGGATACAAGGAACATGACAAAGATGGCGGCAACATGAAAGGTCCATGTGTTGGCATATCATGCGGTTTCATTATTCGGTTTCATCTGATTTACTTTTTATAATCAGTGAGCACCTAGATTTACACTAACTGCCGAAAATATTCTTGAATTATTATCAAAAGTTGATCGATTTATTTTCAGTTGGGTTTTTCAGAACTCTGGGGAAGGCGTCTGCCATAATTGGACAATATTGTATTACCTGCTGTATTCCGATCGATATCAAACCATTAATTACAAAATGATAGTAGTTTGTGTGTCCATACATGCAGTGTGGACTTGAATCACTTCAAGTTCGCGCAGTCGGTTCGATGTTTTCCCCTACAATAAATGCACAGCTCTACATTGCACATTACTTTCGCGCCCTCGTCAATCGTTGTATCATAGGCACCCACACTCGAGTACGGGGCGAAGCGAAGACAAAGTTATATTTGGACACCCATACTGTTCATTTTCATAGCAAATGTATGCACTACAAGATAGTAACAACTAACAAATAACAAACATGTCGTCATTTTTAATAACTCTACGATGTTTTTGAAATTTTTGGCGCTTAAAACACTTGTCACAAAAATGGTCACACTATTCGCGCTTGAAATTTGGATACACAGGCGCCGTCTGCTTTTTGAATTTATGCTTTGTTTGGGGTGTTTAAAAAAGCTCGGGGCGAGCCAAGACTACCTCTTAGGATAAGAGATGGGCACTGGGTTTTTCAAGGGGTTGTGGTTATAGAATTGCCTCTAGCTTTATAAAAATAATTAAATTTTTCGTAGAAACACAACTTTTAGAAATGGTGGAACACCTTTATTTTAATGCTAGGATGAGAAGACTGTCCTTTAACATTGGGAGAACATCGAACATGTTTAATGTCAAGGATCCGTGGCCAATCTAACAACATGATTGGTAAAAAGGGGGTAGAAAAATGGAGCAACATAAAAGCGACAAAGAATGTAATGCTCTGTCAAATGGGAATTCAAAAGGGGGCTTATACCGGAGGGTGGAACCTGGACGGTCTCTTTATTACTACAACTATCATTGAAGGGGTAGAACTTTACACTTGTACTTAGCAGAGAGATTTATGGAATTATATTCCGGTTACACAATGTACATCTCGATTATGACTAAGTAAAGTGCTTTGTTTTTTAATTTTATTTTTCAAGTGTTCTATATAGCAGTCATAGGGGAATGGTAAAAATATCAGATCAAATTAAATATGCGGAAAATGCAGTCAGAAATGGTTTTCAAAATAAACTTATTACTTAGTAAATAAACCCAGAAATGTTAAAGCAAACCCAAATTTGGTTTAATGTTACTCTCAAAACGTTGCATTAGATTCTACTTAAAAAAAGAAAATTAAAGTTCTGGTAAAAGTCAGTGTCATCAACCAGTATTTTCACCAAGTTGTAACCTTAATCATGGATAAGAGGTTAGGTGCCATGCAAATCTAAACAGCCTAAGATATGGCCCTTGAACATGAATACAAAAATAAAGATAATATCAACAAACCAAAAATAAAAAATTCTTAGAATTGTTAATTTTAGTCTCATTAAACTTATTTACTAACGAGGATTAAGGGGCATCTGATTATATTGGTCATGCTTTTAAGCTTAAAAAAAAAAAAAATTCATATAATAGGCCTTAATCCCTAGATAAATGTTAATACAAATATAACAGTTTACAAAACTGAATCACTGAATAAATAAATCAATATAATATAAGCAGATAAATAAATCAATGAATATTGACTTGTAGGTTGCATAAAAAGTTTTGAAACTTTCCGATAGCCTAGACATGGTCTAGAAATTGAACGTCAGCAATGCCCCAAGCCAAGTCTAAAGCCATAAAGCTTTAAATACTAATAAATATGAAGCATTTTAGTTAAGATTGAGTACATTAGCTCTGAATCCTTGAAGTTGAGTATCGGAGTCTGACCTGAACACCACAGTAATCATGTTACTTTTGGAGCGGAAGTTGAATCTCTTTTTGGTCCCACAGTATACTGTATTACTTTGTAGGTTGGCTGAGTCAGTGATCTGTTTGTGAAAGAAATCAAACAATATTATGCTTTAGGGACATTATTTGGGGAAAATAAAGATATTAGATTTGTGAACAAATGTGTATTTAGTGATGATTTTGAAGATGAATAAAATTCAGTCATAGAAGCTGCGAGTGGGTGCTGTGTGCCAAAGTGCCCAAAGCTGCCGCAAACAGTCGCAAGATTTGACCTACTTCCACTCGACCCCAAAAGGTCAAAGTAAATGCCACTTATCCTGAAGAGACATTTGCAAAGGTTTCTTATGTTGCTATAGTTTATTCCTTTCTAAAACAAAGCAACATTTCTCTTTTTGGAAATTTTTACAGGGAAAATTTTGTCAAATAAAACCAAACCACCCCTCCAAACAATGTTAGCAATGACTGGGTGTACTCTGATTATAAAGAATTGAATTATCTCTTAAAATTAAGTACTGCCAGTTTGAGATGCCAAAAAGATAACAATAAACACCAGAGCCCTTTTATGGTGCATGTGTCTACCAATAAGGCACCCGAGGCGCTTGAACAAAGAGAAACATTTTTAAGACAGGTGTTAAAGATTTATGTAGCACGTTATAAGGGTTTCAAGATGCTCTGGCAAACTCAGCAGCCACTGCCAGAAACAACGTGGCAGACCCCTTTCTCTTAGCAATAAGTGTAACTGGGTTCTTTTACCTGACTTGCAGCTTTATGTCCCACCCGAAGGATGAAGCAATAATGGTCAAGTGTCTCATTTAAGGTCACAAAATAATGTCAATACCGGGACTCGAACCCACACTCTGCTGATCAGAAACACCAGAGCTTGAGTACGGGGCACTTGACCGCTTGGCCAAGAGATGCTACAAGATACTATTTAATGAAGGTCTTCTGTACAAACAAAATGAATTCCTTACCGAAACATAATCAGTCGAGCACGAGGGCTTTTCTCCATCCAAGATGAACTTTTTAAACCTGAGTTTGATAGTCTTCCCTGGCGCGGCAACGATGGTGGTTGTACACATCTGGTTTGCTCCGTAGGGATTAGGCCAATTTGGACTCGTGACTGAACCTTTGGCTTTCGTCATCACCCGGTCACAAGCTGTTTGGGGAAAAGTTATGCAACAGATTTACCGGTGGTATAAAATGTGGTAAGAAAGATCTTTGTGGTAACAAGTGTTTAAAGTTGGCGACTTTCGAATTTAGATTAATTAAGTTTGAATCTTATGGTCTTAAAATTTTGGTCTGGAAAATTGCTCCGCCCTTCAGATGGGACATTAAGCTGCAGGTCATGGGGTGATGCAAACAAATAATCCAGGGCACTTAGTTTAGTGTAAAGAGACAGGACTTACCCCCATGTGTATGGAATGGTCTGGTAGCAAATCTTTTATCTAGCCAATCCCAAGCCACAGTGCAATATTTCAAAAGTTGCCTAATTTTTGTAACCAAAACATGTCACCAGAAGAACATTTTTCTGTCCTGCAAACAGCTTGAAGTAGCAGTTGTTTATATGAATGCTCAAATTGTCCTGCCAATTAGCGTATGAAATGATTGTTCTCCATCAAAGTACCCAAACTGCGTGAGTGTACTTCTTTCGATTTCTTTCATTAGTCTGTGTTTCTATGATTTTGGGTTGAACAAAGAAAAGCGGGACTAAGCGGGATTTGAACCAACAACCTTCTGGATTGCCTGTGTTCTACCAACTGAGCTACCTAGCCTATGTTGGGGGTCTCCCTATTTTGTCAATATCTTTGTTCAGGGGTGCCAGTCAGAAGCCATTCAACCGTAAGCTGCCGTGTAGCCAGGGATCACACCCAAGTTTACGATACAACCTGGGAAGCAGCAGCCTGAGAATCACATTAAGGGGATGCGACTTTTTGTTTCAGATTTCAAATAATAAAACCCAAGGAAAACTGACTGGGTAAACTTTAAAATATTTAAATCATTTAAAAATTTACCCGGTCAGTTTCCCTTGTGATTTCATTATTTGATTTCTTAAAAGATGAAGGTAAAATTATACTCACGATTAGGCAGGGTGGTTGAATCTGTCAAGCTGTACGTCAGATGGTAACCTCCAAGTAAACTGGAGGCCATGAGGTTGTGCTCAATACTGAGAATGTTAGCTGGTATTGTGAACAGACGATCAGCAATATTTCCGCATAGTCTCTGCTCACTCCTTCCAAACTTTAAAATAAAACTCTCTGTCGAAAAAAAGACAAAGAAAACAACTGAGGGATAAATGATGTTTTTGAAGGCTATGTTACACAAAAAATTACAGTGTCTCAATAAATAAGTACATTTCAAACCTTGCGCTGCGTTTGATAAAATGGGTTTTATAATTCAAATAGCTCTGTATGTCCTATAATAATAACACTTTGAGACACCTGTAGATAAAGCACTGCATAAAAATTAGGAAGTAGCTATAACTAGTAAACTTGCGGGTGCAACCATGTGTAACTCTCTTTTGGGAGGAGTGTTGGCTGATTTGGGAGGAGTGTTGGCTTGTTTTCTTTTTTGGAGGAGTGTTGGCTCTGTGTTGTTTCATTTGGGAGGTTTTTTGGCTCTGTGTTGGGAGGAGTGTCGGCTTGTTTGGGAGGAGTATCGGCTTGTTTAGGAGGAGTGTTGGCTCGTTTGGGAGGAGTGTTGGGATGAGTGTTGGGAGGAGTGTTGGCTCGTTTGGGATGAGTGTTGGCTCGTTTAGGAGGAGTGTTGGGAGGACTGTTGGCTCGTTTGAGATGAGTGTTGGCTCGTTTAGGAGGAGTGTTGGGATGAGTGTTGGGAGGAGTATCGGCTTGTTTAGGAGGAGCGTTGGCTCGTTTGGGAGGAGTGTTGGGATGAGTGTTGGGAGGAGTGTTGGCTTGTTTAGGAGGAGTGTTGGCTCGTTTGGGAGGAGTGTTGGGATGAGTGTTGGGAGGAGTGTTGGCTCGTTTGGGATGAGTGTTGGCTTGTTTAGGAGGAGTGTTGGGATGAGTGTTGGGAGGAGTATCGGCTTGTTTAGGAGGAGTGTTGGCTCGTTTGGGAGGAGTGTTGGGATGAGTGTTGGGAGGAGTGTTGGCTCGTTTGGGATGAGTGTTGGCTCGTTTAGGAGGAGTGTTGGGAGGAGTATCGGCTTGTTTAGGAGGAGTGTTGGCTCGTTTGGGAGGAGTGTTAGGATGAGTGTTGGGAGGAGTGTTGGCTCGTTTGGGAGGAGTGTTGGGAGGAGTGTTGGGAGGAGTGTTGGGAGGAGTGTTGGCTTGTTTGGGAGGAGTGTTGGCTTGTTCGGGAGGAGCATTGGCTCATTAGGGATGAGTGTTGGCTCGTTGTATATAATTTACCTTTGTTGCAGTCGACAGAAAGGTGTAAAATTTTCAATTTAATATCTTTCCCTGGGGCTACTGCAATGATCTGGGTACAGGTTGTTTTTGAAGTCGTTCTACCGAGTGTGTTGATGATACCTGAGGATTTCACAGACAGGCCGTTGCAGTCTTGATCTGTTCAAAGGAATGTTTCACAGAAATATTTACAACAAATCTCACAAAATGTATTTATAAAATTCTTTTGTGCAATACAGTCAAAACCAGTTCCCACACCAAGTAACATTTGTTTTAATGGAAACAAATTATAGCAGACATGTTATAATTCAACTGAAAGACAGTTGGTGAAAGAAGTTCAAGGATGTGAGTCTTGAGACCCTCTTTGGGAGGAGAGGTCACGGTCTCACATTCTCGCCTGAAAAGTCATCGTCTCGGAAGGCTTGGTTTTGTCTTAAAAAGTACCAAAATTTTGGTCTTTGTCTCAGTTTTAGATTTCAAGGTCACACTTAGTCTGGACTGGCTAGTCTGTTCTACAACACAGCACTTTTTTATTTAATATGCAAATAACTCATGATTTATTATGTCCTTCAAGAATTTTGTTCGAAAAAGATAACAAAAAAGGTTTTTGAAAGGAATTTACGGTTTCCTTTCAAAACCTGACACAAAGAAAATTGTTGTTGCGAACTAATTTTTACTAAGCTTTTGCATGAGCAAGCACACAATTCCCTCACACAAAGCAATCAATTCTCTTTGGGATTCTTATGTTTTGTTTTATGTACAGTGTATCAGGTTAAGGCAACCGGTTTGCCAAATTTGGCTGAAAGATTTTTTCAGCTGGGAGGGTGGGGGAAAAAAAGGCAGGGAAGGGTGATAGGGAAGGGGAGGAGGAGGGTGGAGAGTAAGGGGGAGTGGAAAGATAATGATAAATAGTCTCTAGGAGAAGTCATAGCCTAAAAAAGCAAACTTAAATGTGAGTTTACCCTCACTGAGCAAATACCTCCCTCTGTACATGCTTCTATTCATCATTTCCAAGAATACATAAAAAAAAGTTACTAGAAAATCCTTCAGAATTTCAAGTATTTTTCAACCGAATTGGCAACAATTTAATGAAACTGCTTTACTTTTACGGAGTTACATGAAATCATCTACAGTACTTGGTATTTTTCTAAGCCTATTAGTTGCAATGCATAGACCTATTTGACTCTAAAGCCAAAATGTCGCTTCGGCTCTTTGCTATTTTTCATCAATTTCACCTTTCAGAATTTTCATTGTGACATTTTATGAGGCTAGGTAGCACAACTCGGGAAAGTAGCTGTAGTGGATCTAGGGTGGTTGAAAAATAGTACAAAGGCACGCTAGTGACCGACCAGACCGCTAACAATGACTCTCAAGCCCCCTTAAGAAAATGACTTAGATCCATCCCTGATTAGTAACATAATTCTAGGTTTTTTTAACTGACAATTTGAAAAAATTTGAGTCAAGACAAACAGTGTCTTATTCTTGTACTTATAGACAAAGTACAGCATTATAATTAATTATTGACATATTTTTTTTCAATCTGAAAGCTCAGTTGTTATAAAGTTCATACCACAACCAATCCTCCAGAAAAATATTTCTGACTGAAACACCATCAAAGTCAAGAAAAATTGCATTTTGAAGACCACAAATAACCACTTCTTAATGTAAACCTTTTTTTTCACTCGTTTTCGACCATATGAAATTTTCACTGGCTTTTTGGTTGGTGTGTTTATCGAAAACTAGAGATAGAGAATTAGTTTACTTTTCAACAAAAAATACAACATACTATCCCTTTTCAAGCCCAAAAGATCCTACTTTTATCAGAGACAAAATGAAAATTGTTCTATTCACAAACACATTTATTGGAATAATTCAAGTGAATGGGAACAATATTCTAGCGTGGAAAGTTTCTCTCTATGAGTTGTAGCGGTTCTAAACAGAAATGCCGGTGTGATATTTTGACGATAAGCAACAATCATAAGCGGAATTAAGTTTAACATTTTGTCCTACAGTTTTGTAAATTGTTGCAACAGTTGGCATGTTCTCTAGATGATGTTTTGTGCATTTGAGTGTTTGACCATAAGTGGGGTTATTTCAAAATAATAAATAGTTAGGATACGTTATGAGGGTGAGCTGATGGTCTCCTATGTATCCATGACATGGATCTGTGGGAGACCATCAGCACACCCAGATTAACTTCCCAGTCAAAATAGATTATCATTAAACAATATATTTAATAAATTTAATTCTTGTCAAATAAATATTACTCAGTTTATTGCAATGATAGCTCAAAACCAGCTTTTTAATAAATTAAAATTTCTAATTTGAAAGCCCAAAGAATTGGAGGCTTTGGAACTCTACATGGCAGCAGACATACCAGGTAAATTTTCATTGTTTACATCACTCTGAGCATGCTCACATTTCCACGAGCAATGGATTTACCTGGTAAGTCTGCTGCCACCTATAGACCACAAAAGTCTCCCACTGGTTGTGACCAAATAAGTTTTGTTGAAGTCCTCAGAGAATCAAGAATGTATAAACGAGAGTGACAATGATGATCATACTGTCTAGGTGAAGAAGGCTGGCTGCCGCTTTGGCCTCGGGGGGAAGAGTCGCCCCTGCCAGTCCATCATTGCCCTCGGGTTTGTGGGTAGGGGTTGTAAAACCAGAAGGCATACCTATTGCGGGGCATTCCTGCACGGTGCAAGACTCCTGTATGGATGGTTTGGTGGAGTCATCGCACATCCCCAGTGCCTCGATGCCGTCCCGAATGCAGCTTGCCATTCTAACTCGAGTTCCTTGTCCACAAGTGACAGAACACTGCAATGAAAATGTGGTTCAAATTGAAGATGTTTTGTGAAGAAGAGAAAAATGATAAATAATATTTTTTTTTAAGTCTCGAGAAGCAAATATTTCAAATTGAGTCTATAGAGTTTATCTTAAAACTTGCAACAAAAGTGTTCAAGTTGTGTAGAGAAAGTTTTCATGTTGCTATCCCAATGCTGCAGGAATACAACTCATAGCAGTCACCATACAATAACAACATTTCTTACTTTCATTAAATTATGTGTAATTGAATGAAAATAAGGAATTTAAATTCAGAAAGGTCATGGAAACCATACAGAGGAATTGTTTCTTCAAAACTTGGAATACACAGAATTTGTGTAAGTTTGAGCAAAACAAAGAACCTTTACCCTAAGCCTGGGGATTTTGGGGAGGAACTGTGTCCAAAAGCATCAGAATATTTCTGCACTGCTTCCAATTCATCACCTTAGAGTCTTTTGTGTAGTGGGTTCCTCTAGTCCCATTGACCCCTCGTGCGCGGCTACTGTCTGCCACACTCGCCGTTTCAACTTAAAAATAGAATGCTTAAAAAAACCAAATTGATCAAAAATGCTTCAAAGTTCCACTGGTTTACTTACAGGGAACCATTGACTAGTCTCCCACAGCGCAGGTATCTCAACGGGACAGGAGTCTACGTTGCAGGGTTGGCGAAAACTGGGCTTGGGTTGAGGGCAGAGAGTTTTCTCTACAGTCACCCCTCTCCCGTCTGCAGTCACGCGACGACAGCTCACAGATCGAGTCTGCCTCCCGCCTCCACAAGTCCTTGAGCACTGACCGAAAGATGAAGTCGTCCATCTGCGTCAAGAAAACAAACATAAGGTTGTACTACAAAGATAAAGTCAAACTAACGTACTTAAGAGTGGTTAAGAGTGGTTAAGAGCACCGAATTCAAACTCTGGTGATTCTGATCAGCAGAGTGTGGGTTCGAATCCCCAGCCGTGACACTTGTGTCCTTGAGCAAGACACTTTACCATTGCTTCGTCCTTCGGATGGGACGTAAAGCCGTTGGTCCCATGTGTTGTGTAACGCATGTAAAAGAACCCAGTGCACTTATCGAAAAGAGAAGGGGTTCGCCCCGGTGTTCCTGGTTGTGGCTGCTTAATGCGCCGTAGCACCTTGTAAACCCTTATATACGGTGCTAAATAAATGGGTCTCAGAATCCACCATTGCATTAACCTATCTTTCTGAAATAATTTCATAATTAAAACAAAAAATTTATTTTAAAAAATCAGTGGAAACTTTTAGCATTTCATATGAGACTTGAAGTCACCAAGAGCAAAGATTGATCTGAAGAGCGAATCACTCTTACTTGTGGATTGAACAAAGATAAAATTTACTACAATGGGACTTGAACCTGTGACCTCTGGGTTAACATTCCAGCGCCCTCCTAACTGAACTTTCCAGCCCTATATACGCTGTCTCCCTGTTTTGTAAATATCTATGCCTGGGGTGCCGAAAAGTCAGCAAGCTGACGTCCATATTCCCCTAAATGCAGTGACACTGGCATCAAAAAAGCCATCCTACACCCTACTAAAGAAAATGTCCTTGATATGTACATGTAACTCCCTGTTTACTTTGAAGTAAAATAACCAGATTTTAAAAAAGATCCACCTAAAATAAAGGACGACTCAATTTCAAAGTCTCGCAAATACTCTTTCTGTAAAGGTTTTGAATTACAACTTTGCAAAATTAAAACTATCAAGTATTAAACCACAAGGGAAACTGACTGAGTAAATTTTGAATAATTTTGGGTTGAACAAAGAAAAATTTACTACAGTGGGATTCGAACCTGCGACCTCCGAATTAATGTAGGCCTACTGGTGCTCTACCAACTGAGCAATCAAGTCCCAAGGTTGCCAGTCCCCCTATCTTGTCAATATCTTTGTTTGGAGGTTGCCAATTTTAGTCAAATTTTCTTTTGATTGAGCCAAAAATGTAAAACAATTGAACCAATATTCAGGAAATTTAGAATAGCTCACTTGTACGATTCCTGTTCTCCACTAGGTTCGTAAAACTGGTAACGTATATCTGGCCTGACGTTCACCCCACCAGCGTAGTTCACGTTGGGGTTTAGGATCAGGTAAGCTTCTACGACGAGTTCTCCGTCCGTCGGTCCAGTGATGGTCATCTCTTCCACTCCGTTCCTCCTCGTGTAGATAACCACAGCGTTCCCTGCACTGTACCGTCCACTGGCTGGAGCATATCTGCCGTTGCCTTCTACGATGTACTCGTCACCGTATTTCAAAGCTGGAGGGCCAAGGAATTTTGTACATACAAATTTTAGTTATTTATTATTTGATCTAAATATTTCTGTTTTTCAGCTAGAGACCTGTAGAGCAGAGTCTCCTGAACAGCAACTTTGTTTCTTTTAGGAAATCTGTCAAGCTCTATAGATGGATCTACTCTTTTCCTTTTGTTAAAGTTTGTTTTAAATTTGTGCAGTGACTGCACTTTTTACATGCTTGAGAAATGAAATAAATATAAGTATAAAAATATAATTCAAACAATTTGTATATTAACTGCAAGGAAAGTTGGCTTCTTTCCAGTGGAAATCATTCGAATAGATTTCTAACAAGGTGAATATTTGTGAAAAGGTAATTAAAAACACTTGATTAAGAATTAAGATTGAGATAACACCTGTAAGCAGAGAATGGTAATTGGAAAAATGTCCTTGAACATACATGTATGTCCCTGTTTAAAAAAAAGATTTTAAAAGAGCATAAAACTGCAGTAATCATGTACGCGTGAGTTAGGTCCTAATCGAATCAAATCAAATCAAAAATGTAATCAAAAGTCAACTAAACAATATTAAGTCAAAGATTCCTTACCCATGAAGGAGTATCGGTTGTTGACGTTGGATAGCTGCACTCGTGTTGAACCGGAAGGCAAAGTCAAAACATGATTGAAACCTGCCGAAGAAAAAGACATTTAACCATTAATAATATACCAAATTATTATTAATATTTATTATTCAGCCATAAAATCGCACAATAAAAACATTGCAAACTACCAGATGGTCCTGGGACAGTGTAGTTATGTAAATTACAAGTCAGGGGAAATTAAAGTAACATCATAACCTTTACAACAATAATCTTGTTATAAAAAAAAAAACCCAGACCCTCCAAGGTATTCAAGCCCCCATCAGCCTCGCCCTCAATGATATGAAGTGGAAAAAGACCAGCTTTCATAGAGCTGCTTAAGCAGCAAATATTATCAGTGTTTTGCTAATCAAAAATAAGCAGGGTACCAGTCAAAACTAGTGCATATGATGTGGTATTTTTGCTGATGGTAACCTTATCCTGCTTAACTACTCTTTTTGTGCTAAGGTGGCTCTTTAAGACTGAGCCCAGATGGTTACACCATCAAGAAGGTTTACTGCCACTAAGATCTTTACTCAGAACCTTAGGAAATGAGTTGGTTCTCACCGACACTATCACCACCTGTGAAGCTATCAGAGACAAGGGTGCATTTGGACCCATCACCGTTGCACCAGCCACAGTTGTCGTAGACAGCATCAGAACCTTCTCGCCCATCGCAACCAAACGTCTACAAGCAACACACACATAAACAAATCCACTTTAGTACATCAAGTTATTGATAAATATATTGAGTTTGTAGAGTTCATCAAATGGTGTCTGTCCGACTGGTGGGGCTTGGCTCAGGCTGGCAGGAAACAGCCACATGCTGTAGGCGACTGGATGCATTGCAGCTTGCTGCGTTGCAGCCTGCGGAAAAATAAAAACCACATGCACTTTGTGCAAGATTTGAAACCCACGACCTCTTCTATAATCTAGCGCAGATAGAGCTGCAAGAATACCAAGCTAGCCCGGTACTGAGCGGCAAGTTCAAGTTCTGTGATTATATTTACCCTGCAAGTTCCTCCAAGGCACAGCTCCAGTTTATCGGCATCTTCTTCCTCGCCATGCCAGCATCGTGTCCCATCGATGAACTGAAATGACATCCTGCTGTTGATTATACTGTCATCGCTCAGGCATTTATATTCACAAAGCTCATCCCCTGGAAAGACAGAATGTTATAAAAAATCCCATTGAAATGAAACTCGTAATATTTGGGTCTGGCCCATATCTGAACTGGCGGCTACAGCTACGGTTGGATTGCTGCTACACCATGGGTTAAGTATAGTACATCCTTAGCAACAGTCATAGCCAAAGCCGTAGCCGACAATTTGGAAACAGCTTTTCACTTGGTGCTTTCCGAGTTATGCAATCTTGAGGGACTGATTCTGGATGTCCTGTGTGCCATAACCCGAGTTCGGGTGCCATACCCTACTCCACAATTGGTGAATAACAGAAAGCCTACATTCTGCAAACGGATTCCCAGCATATTTCAACAATCATCAAAGCGATTTTGATCAAATGTAATGCAAACAATAACAAGGTTATACAACAGTATTAGTAACTTTTGTTTTAACCCAATTACCTGTCAGACCATTGGTGTATGCTTTCACCCAGTTGTAGAGGACCCCGTTCAAAGGAGTGTCACTCGTTGCTTTACATTGTTCATCTCTGAACTCATCTTGTGATGTTTCACACGGCTGTATGCAAAAATAAAATGGATGATAAATGAAAAGTAGCTCCATGGTCCTTGAAACATGTTTTTACAGACGAAGTACAGATTCGATAATTATATAAAAAAACAAACCCCCAAACATCCGCTTCAATCTGAAACCTCACTGATTGTAAAGTTTGTATACCATTACCAACCATCCAGAGCAATATTTCCTTTTGAAAATACTATCAAAGTCAAGAAACTTGCATTTGAAGAGCCTCAAAACCATGCATCGCTGCTTATTTCGATTGCCGCAATCAAAATAAGACACATAGGCCTAGGAATGTCTGAAGAGAAAGCCCTGACAAAAAAATCTGAATAGTTTCAATTTGAAAAGTCACTGATAATAAAGTTCATACCATTGTGTGACCAACCACTTACATGAAATAACAAACCTGTGAAAATTTGAGCTTAATCCGTTAGTGAGCCAGGAGAAAATAGTGGGAAAACCATGCACAATTTTCAGCATGTAAACACATTGCCCATAATTTTGGCTGTAACAAACAAAATCAGCTGTTGCGTACACAAAACAAGTTTTTTTAAAAATATTAATTCATTTCAGGGGAAAACATTTCACAGAAATAATGGTTCTAGTAGGAACTTCATAATCAGTAAGCTTTTAGACTAAAATTAAACAATGATATTTTTCATCCTTACCATTCCTGTAAAATTAAGAAACTCAACTGCCTGTCCACACACCTTTGCCCACATTTTCAACAAAATCCTTTCCACCAAAGTTCTATACAAGTAAAATAACTGGCCTACCTGATTCTCACAGACTTCATAATCTTTACTGCTTCCTTCACAGCTCCTCCCACCATTGGATGGTCTGTTGAATTGAGACAAGACAAATGGAAAATGACTTTTCCAAACATTGCACTTCAAAAACTGCATAAAGACTTTTATCAAATGTGCCATAAAAATACTGTTTTTAATTATCATTTTGGATTGTTTTCTTTTTCTGAATGCAGTTTCTAGTATAATGCACAGTCAATATAGAGATAACAATGACAACTTTTATTTGACTTCTAGTTCATTTTTTATAATGTCACTGAGCCCAAAACATAACATATAGCCAATTTGAATTCTCAATAAAAAACTATTGGTGTAAACTTCGGCCCGTGCAATGCTGACTAGTCCAACCGGGTAATTTCATAATAGAGCTATTTCTTTCTTCCCTTGTTGGTATTGATTTATGTCATTCAGGAAAATTCCTGAAATCAGGAGAAAGAAAAAACAGTCAGACACATGGATCCACGGATTCTGTTTTGGTCTTACCTTGGGTTGGTGCAGTAGCGAATCTTTCGTTGCCTAACGCCACCACCGCAAGTACGTGAGCAGGGCTTGAATGTAGCTTGCCAGGCTGACCACTGACCGTCCACTGCTCCTTGTAGAGCCACTCTCTCGACACACTCACCATCAATACACCACTGCAATACAACAAAAAGGAATTTTGCTATCAAACATATATATTTGGCAGGGGAATAGAACCTATTGTTTAACTTTGTTTAAAAAGAAATTGGTGGGAATGAGTGCCCAAAACCCCCTCCCAAACTCCCCCTTCCCATAAAGAAAAACCCAACTAAAACAAGCAAACAAACACCCCACCAAACACCCCAACAAACAAAAACACAAACAAGCAAGCAAACACCCCAACAAATAACCCAACAGCCCACCACCCCACAAAAAAACCCCACCCCAAACCAATACATTTTTAAATAATGGCACATTAAATCAGTGGACAATCAACAACCCCCCCCCCCCCCCCCCCCACACCAGTAAATGGCTCTCTGGATCTGCCCATGTAAAGGAAAGTTCGATACACCATAATTCCGCCTTCCCTAGAACCATAGACTTACCTTATCAGTCCCACATTCTGTTCCTTCCATTACTGGAGTTCCTGATGACCTCCATGATCTGTTTGCATCTGCACACGCCAGCACTGAGCACACGACCTAATAAACAAAAATGTCATATAAAAATATACAAATATTAAATGTTTTATTTTTTGGAGGAATAAGTTTGTTTTCCATCCTCTTCAGAACTGCACACCGTACAACCAACCATTTAAATGTGCATCAAATTGGGGGGGGGTGGTATTCTTGAGTGAAACTGACCAAAAAACGGTTCATGTGGCAGGGATTTTGTGCACATCTTATGAGGCTCATTTTTATTGCTTGCAACAGTTTATGGTTTATGAGGTTTTTCAAATGCCGAGTTGCTTTTTTTACAAATTCAAAAGATCAGTGCCGAGTGATTGCTGTAAATGTCCTGTTATTACTGCTATTACTGATATGCACTATTATTAATGTTATTATCTTGTTCAAGTTTAAAATTGCAAATTAAAACAGTTTTGGGACCATTTTGGGACCACATACCTTGCATTATAATAAATATCAATAATGTGGATGTGCACTTTAAAACCTAGTAGGTCTCTCAAGGCACTTTTTCTCTGGCTCTAAGCATTCCTGAAACTCAACAACTCAAATCTCAACTCTATAGGACTATTCCGCACTTAATGTGTGCATTTAGGAAACAAAATAATGCCATTTTACAGGTGCCAAATGTTTTTAATATGAGCACAACTTGGAAAGTCTATACAGGTTTTAAGAGTTATAGGATGCCCCCTAAAAAATAAGATTACAAAAATGAAGCCATGAAAAAAAGGTATCCCGAACAAAAATATTGACAAAATAGGGAGACCGCCAACATTGGGGCTAGATAGCTCAGTTGTTAAAGTTTCAGCACGTTAATCAGGAGGTCGCAAGTCCCACACTCTAATCAATCTTTCTACGATCAACCCAAAATTTATCTTAAAATAGAAGATAATGATCTGAAGCTGATCTTGATGATGTACCTTTCCGCCTACTGGGTATATGAGTCCGTCGATGTCAAAGGTGAATCTGCATTGGTCCGCATAGCTGTAGATGGTACCTGGAAGCTGATTGGTGGATATGGGACCACCTGCTGGTTCATCGTTCAAACAACTACTCTCTGGGTTTCTGGTAGATTAAGGGGAAACACTTTCATTAATAAAACGGGTATAAATCGTTAACCTCCAAGTCTGTATATTTCTGAAACTCATTGATGAAACAAATCTAATTTAAATAAACCTTCATTTGTTTGTTAAAATTATGTCTTGTCCATCAAAAACACCTGGTTACAACATTCGTTGACCTTTTAACAATGTTTTGTTGTTGTTTAAATAAATTGTTTAAAGCAGCTGAAAGGTAATACTGTATTTGCAAAAAGAAATTATTAATATTATTAGTCTGAAAGCTCCGCTTTATAAAGTTGATATCAGAAGTAACCAATTGTTCTGTATGAGTAATTTTACACCTTTTTTGTCCTAACTTCCAAATAAAATCAAACAAGATTTAGGTGTGCCCCCGTCTTTACATCTTTATACATTTTCTCTTCTTAATGAAATTGATAAGTAGAGGATGAAAGTCAGACAGTAGAATCTTCATAAAACATGAGATTTTATGTTTTTCCTCCATTACGAGCTGTGTACAAATTGTGCCTGCAGGAAGTCCAGGCGCCATGTTTTTAAACATATGATGAAACAGTTTACTTGGTGTAGTCAGATTTAGATTCAAGATTCAGATTTAAAATTCAAGATTCAGATTTAAGATCCAGATTTAAGATTCAAGATTTAGATTTAAGATCCAGATTTAAGAGTCAAGATTCAGATTTAAGATTCAGATTTAAAATTCAAGATTCAGATTTAAGATTCAAGATTCAGATTTAAAATCCAGATTTAGGATTCAAGATCCAGATTTAGGATTCAAGATTCAGATTTAAGATTCAAGATTCAGATTTAAGATTCAAGATTCAGATTTAAGATTCAAGATTCAGATTTGGGATTCAAGATTCAGATATAAGACTCAGATTTAATCTTAAATCTGAATCTTGAATCTGGATAGGTTTGGTCTACACTTAAGATGCATGCAAGAAACAAACTTGGAGAATTTTCTTATCCTTTATTGTCTTCTTAGATTAAAAAAAAAGCCTGTTATTTTTTTACAAGGGAACTATGGTTACAAGGTTTAAAAGTGGCTAAAAGTTCGCTAGGGGTTGTTTGCAATTTTCTTTTTGCACTCACCTTAAGAATTTCTGGATGTTGGTTTGGCTGCACATTGACCAAGTGAAGGCATTCTCCCCGGATGATCTAACTGCTGACATGATGTTGACGCTATCCGGACACCCGTATGAGCTGTCGTGATTCAAGTTCAGCCTAACAAAAAATAAATAAAAATAAAAATAAAATTCAGCCAAATAATTTTTTTTTTTAAATCATGAAAATGCTTCTGCAGTACTTAATACTCTTTGTGAAACTTGAGATGGAATTACATATTTCTAACTTGCTCACATCTTTCAAAATAAATTTTGTTTAATGAAAACAGTTCACTGAAATAAATGTCTTCACCAACATGGATTGACATGTTATCACAGGCTGTATCTGTGTTGGCGGCTAGAGCTATGACTACAAGTGTTGCTAAGGGTGTTGCTAAGGACGTCCTATATTTCAACGCATTGCGATGCGGCAAGTTGTAGCCGCAACTGCCGATTGGGACACACCCGTATTTTAAAAGACTTGTCTGAATGGCAAGACAATCATTAAGAAGCCTGTCAATAAAATAATATTTGTGAGGCAACTTTTGAAGGAACACTCACGTATGGCCAGTCTCGTGTGCAATGGTCAAAGCCGATCCCAGCCCATCATCCTGATTGATTGAACACTGTCGATTATGGCTGCAGGTGCCTCCAACTGGCGCCCTACCCAGAAGTGAATTGGAACCATCCGTTGGGTTGATGAGATCATATCTGTTAATTGAACATTTTAAAAAGCAGATAATGGTTACAAAGTTGCAAAAAATTAAAGTACAAAGTAGAAACTAATAAACTTACTATGTTTGAGTCTGAAAATGTTAACTTTCTTTCTTTGATAAAAAGATTTGCTTTACAGGGTAAATTTTACTTGAACTATCCCAACTGGGGTACCCTGGGGTACCCTGATCTGCCCCCACTTCCCCCAATAAGGATAGCAGTGGTCCCAAATCAGGCAACCCTTGGAAAACAAGAACTGTTTCTGCCACTGTGCCCTAAACACGCAGCTGCCATTTTTACGACAGTGAAGTAAAAAAACAAGTTGTTTTTAACAGAAAGACTTTCAAAATTCTACATTTTCAAATTGAAAGTACAAAAGCAATTTTCAATCTCACTGTCAGTTACTTTCAAAATAATTGCTATTTAGGGAAACTATATAAATATTGCGTGTGTGTGTGAGGAAGAGGTATGTAATTGTAAAACAAAAAGATTATTCACCTACTCTTAATTTGGAAATAGTACCTCCAAAAATTCACAAGAACATTTCATACCATATAAAAAAAAAACCTCTTGCATTTAAATAGAAGAAACCAGTAATTGAAAACAAGGAAAAGCCATAATTTATTACAAAGACAATTTGTGATTCCTGTAAGGCATCTTGTAAACTTGTTTTTTCAATTGTCTTTTAAACAAAATACAATAATAAACAAAAATAATCACTCTGAGATAAAACTGTGATGAGAACAAAGATGAACGCGTTGCAACATGCCAAGTTGCTCAAATACCGTACCTGGTTATGAGGATAGCATTATCCCAATGCTTGGGGTCTGCATCGTCAACTTTGTTCCTTCTTCCTTGCCACTGACAAAAGTCATCCAGGAGATCGTGGCCATTTTCGGTGACAGTGAAAGTGAAGTCTGTCGGAAACTGATCTGTTGCCTGTTGTAAAATAGAAAAATATAAATAATGCAAAAGTTCTTATAAAGCGCTTCATTACACATGAGGGCATCTCAGAGTGCTCATTTTCTTTTCTACAGGGTCTTCGGCGCTATGTTCAAAGCAGAAGACCCATTTATATTTACACAGCATACAAGGTCCTGTGGATTTTTTTTTCTCACAGAACTCGGGAAAGTACTGAGTAGACAGTGCATGCTTTACACACATTGGTGTATGGGTGAAACCAAATTGTATACAAAGTCCTGTTGCGCAAATTGCAGTTAACCATTATGGAGTGGTGGTGGGCGTAATTATACATTTTCTTTCTTACTAATGCTGGCTTCTTCTATATTAAGCTGAATTGTTATTCAATTGTTTTTGAACTTGCTTACCGTGCCTACTTCATCGCTCTCAAGAACGTAAAACTTCACCAGATGAAGATGAATGTTTGCATCAAGGCTTGGATCAACAAATCGACGAGCAACCTGTGGGTGAAAACATTCAGGCATGACAGAGACCTGGATTAGTATCAAATTTTCTTTTATTGGGAAGAAATACAAAATTATGATTTTATCAAACAAATTCAGCATTTATGTATACCAAAACTTTGACTAAAGGGAATGTTGTTTTTATTCATGCTTCAGTCAAGCAAGAGAAAAATACCAAAAAGAAATTAATTTAGCTCAGTACCCCCCTCCCCCAGCGCCCCTCCCCCAGCGCCCCTCCCCGTCCCTCTTTGGGGAATCCCC
The DNA here is from genome assembly GCA_023634235.1 of Pisaster brevispinus. Taxonomy (NCBI): domain Eukaryota; kingdom Metazoa; phylum Echinodermata; class Asteroidea; order Forcipulatida; family Asteriidae; genus Pisaster; species Pisaster brevispinus. Next base: position 17,715,903 of record JAMKCF010000010.1, on the reverse strand, counting down.
TAAACCGGGTCTTAAGTGACGTCAAGATAAATGCCGAGTGAAGGTTTGGTCAATGATTGATTAGAACAGAGCACTTGCCTAGTCGCAATTCAAAGAATAAATACAAATACTTTTTTTAAATATCAACGAATTTTGTTGTCACGACACTCACAATATTCAAAATGCTAGTAACGTATGTGTCCAGATCATCGTTTCCGTGATATTTGCGCATTTCGTTGTCCACGGTGACCATCAACTCCATGAATTTCTGGCCAGATTGTAGAGAAGATGGCAATATCTTGTCGTCGAGGGCAGCAATCATTTCTTCCTCGACGGTCAAACCTGTATCGGGGTCTCTCTCCGCTGTTTTCATAAAAATAAATTAAAATAATAACAATACAATTTAAAGTAAACATAAGAAAACACCATTTAAAGTTATGAAAGATGGTCACAAAAGCGTGCTTTTCTGACAAAAAAACACAATAATTTTAATGTATAGGCAATGTCTATTTTGATTGAACCCCAATTAGTGACAAAAGCGCACATTATTAAATTCAATTCAATTATTCTTTATTATTATATCGCTAAAAGGTATTAAAAGTGACGGAGTCTAAGCCAATACCAAAGGCCAACTCAACGATTTCGAAAAGGCACTTAGTGAAGTGAACTGTTTTCACTGGAACGAAGACTAAAATGTAATCCCTATTTGATTGTTACTTACGTGGCGGAGGGCTACAGAACCTGACTGCCGCGTCACTATCGTCGTCCACAGAACGCCTGTACACGATGTGAGGGTCAACCGCATCTCTTCTTCTTCGTCTATATTGTTCCGCGTGGTCAGTGCGTAGTGGCTTAACAAAAAGGTCGTGTTGGCCGTAGCTGAACATTCCAGTCTGTTACCAAAATAAAGGGGGGGGGGTAAAAATCATGAATGAAATTATGTGTCAATCCAACTACCACCATGGCCAGTGTCACACAATTTATTTGAAGCCAGTTCTAGTTTAAGACAATGTTCGTTTGCTGTTTGTTTTAAATTGTTTATTCTAAACATGCGTCATGCCAAACAAACTGCGTAACGACTAGAAAGGAGCTGAGTGCAATGTAAAAGTGAAGTCACTTTACAATCACAGAAACATTTTTTTAAAGACTAAAGAAAACAAAACATGGAAGTCTAAAGCCTTGTTTTCCCACTGGATTAAGATTCTTTCGACAACAAATGTTAATTCTTCTTCATGACTAGATCCATTTAAAAAAACTAATATGCCAGGATCAACCTGGGTCAAATTTAACAGACCTGTTTAAGCATGAAAAGTAGCTAAGCACAGCTAAACGTGTGCTTACCAGAAACGGTTACCACCCAAAATACCATCACGTGTACCATCTGTGACTGGTATCCTGTTCATTTGTGCTTAGCAGAAACTTATTAAGCATTATTTTCTGCTCAAACATCTGTATGAGACTAAAACTTAACTACAATTTTTTTAAATACTTACCAAACCATTACATTTACTGAGTGCAATGGACGAGCTGTTGTGAGACACAATTTCCCCAAAGTAATGACAGTCTCCCCGTACCACCTTGCTGTCCACCACGGTTCCGTTTCGTCCAAGGGTCTCCATCCTCAATCCATCCCGTACGAGCCAGTCGTTCTTGTGGAGGCGGAGGTGGAACTTTTCCAGGAAGGCCGTGAAGTGAACGTCGTGTTGATTTTTGTGGGGAGCTGAACGAAGTGGGAGCTTGTCCGGTTCAGACTCCGGTTGGTCCCATATGTCAATAATGTCATAGTTGTGTCCTAAAGGAACATATAAAAAAATTACCATTAATTGTTTTGTTTTTTCCCTGTTTGTTTTGGATATTGTTTTGGAAATGCATTTAACAAAATCGGTGGGGTTATGCAGCTTGCATTATGCGTGTTAAACTTGTACCTCCATTAAAACCATGAGTATGATTCTATTGAAAGAAATGGCGGGCTCGTAGCTACTGACAATTTGTTAAAGCAGCTTAACGATGCTCTTATGACTCAATTTAATTCAATCTTACGTTTATTTCCATACTTCACGCAAATGCCCTGTGTTGTTGTACCAATTGTTCATATTTATGACAAAGCTTATATCAGCCAAATGTTTAATCTACGTCAATATTCGCGACCTGTGCAAAGATGAACAATTTGACATGGAAATTGACGTCAATTATGTGTCGGTCATTTTAAAGCCGTTATTATTGTCTTAAGTAACATGAAGAATGCGCCTCGAATGAAGTTTCTTTTACCTTTTCTTGATCCAGAAACCACTCCTCCAAAATAGCTTCTTATTTCATTGTGAGAGAGATCATCTTCGTCCTAAATTGTGACGAAGGGGAGAGAAGGGAAGGAAGAAAAATCAACGGTCAAGTTCACAATGAGTGCTATCAATGAGTGATTTTAAATATTTGTATACAGTTTTTATTTTTCATAAATGTATGTCTTTATTTTCATGTAAAAGTTCCTCAAATCTGATACAGAAAAACTCTTTTTTCCGTTGGGAAAATGTTTCGGCGACATCTTTCTTGAAGGGAAATTGCATCATTGGTAATAACTGTATTTTTCGAGAAAATATTTTTATTTGGGGTAGGATTTAGTGTGAAATATCGTTCCAATGACCAGTCTACATTTGTCAGTCGGTGACTGCCTAGAGAAACGAGAGCAAATACTGACGACTTCAAGCTACCAGACAGACCTTGTTATATTAAAACTCACACGTTCATACGATGGTCAGCCGATTTTAAAGGATATAAAAATGGCATTTAACTTAAACATGAAACAACATCTGGCGAAACGATTTCACTGCCACTTGGGAATTACTTTCAGTCAAGTAAGTTATTTTGCAGTAACTTGGAAGTACATTTTTTCAATTCGGGACAAGCTTGGCAAATTGCCAAAAGCATGAAATCACACTGGATTCTCTGAAATGTGAGTTTCAAAACAACTTTTGTTGGTGAAATAGGACAAGCATCCTTAACCTATCTGTTTGGTACAAGATGGACGACCGTGACCCATGACCTGTTTTTCAATTGTCTTGTTTGTTGAAATGGATACCGTAGGCAATCATTCGCCTCCCATTTTTTAAAATTTTTTATTCTACCTTTTCTTGTTAACAACTGTGGGGGTTGCTAGTTAAGAACAACGTACATTTTTCTTACTGTAGGCTCCTCGCTTTGTCTTTGTAGTGTGGCAATAGCTTTTGAATGCACATTAATTTTAAGCGATAAATAGGCGTGTCTTTCATCCAAGACTTCCTTATAGTCTTAATGATGGGTAGCTAATTAGAAATGAATATGGCGACATACTTTGGAAAATTGACAGAGCAGGAAATATTGTTTGACCATGGTTTCATAAGCTATGAGCGGAGAGGACCGCCACAAGCATACACATTTTGGCTGGTACGGCTCATCTACGCATTATAGTCTAAGCATAAAGTGATACTTTTGGGAAAGCTCCATTGTTTGTTTTTCTTCAAAGTAATAAGTAAATCCCAGTTCTCTAAGCTTGTCTTCTCTTTTTACAAAACACCGTACAATTAACCTTTAAACATTTCGTCAAATACGAGCTCAACTTTGATGAAAACAACAAAAACAGTTGTGGCGTTAATTTAAAAAGAATTCAGTGGGAAGATGTCAATCATGATGTCGTTCTTTGTCACCGATAACTCGAGTGATTACGTATGTCATTATTCACTAAGACCTACCATGGTTAATTTGAGCGAAAGTTAAATCAATGTACGATCAAGAATAGCGGAGACTCATGAACACTCCCCCAAAAAGGCGGGAGGCCAAAAAAGGGCAAGTTGCCCTACCCCGCGCTAGTCTGCAACACTTTAAAGATATTGTTGGCCTACATGAATAAGCACAAGGATTTCGTTTGACAACAAAAAATGAACAATAAAACATCAAAGTGATGTTTACACAAAGGATTGAACGCTTCTGTGTTGGAATCATTTCAGATTTTAGTGACAATCCATTCAGAATATAGTGATGATCGGATTGATTCAAATATAACACTTAAAAAAGAAGAAGCGATTTTAGCCAGTTGATTGACGTTCTTGTAACAAACTGTAGCCTACATATGCAAATTGCCACTAACAAACTTATTTGGGCATAGTTGAATCTAGGAACTTGTTTCAGCCAAAACTGTCAGTTTAGAGAAATGGTAGGAGAATTTAACGTCTGCCTTTGTAAAGTAACATGATCTCAGCATAAAATGCACAGAATATTTTTTTATGCGATGACATTAAGAAACTTACCGGTATGATAGACAACGAGCTTGCGTTTCCCGCCAAAACAGCAACCGTTACCAGCAAAGCGGTCGCCGCCCAGTTTAAATTCATTTTGAAAAAAATAATATACAAATAACTATGTGAATATCTATACAGTAAGTATCAGTGTAGTCTCTTCAAGTGTGTGTTGATCGCATGCACATCAAATGGTTGTAATAATCTTGCCTGAAAAACTGTTCTCTTAAATACTATGCGCGTTAGTGAACCCACGGGTTTTGGATTTTGTAAACACAATGGAAAACCGGTGTCCGTTTAATGACGTCATGGTTCGGAATATTGCGGCTGGGTCGCTGACTGAGTGACTCGTCCCGACCAGGACGTGGTGTTGGAGTATAAACACTGTCATTGATTACGTCATCGTTTGGATTTTTCTTCTAAGATTTGAAAAGTAAATCGTTGGCTTAAAGTACTATGCACGAAAACAAACCCGCTAATGATGTGGTAGTTAATAAAAGACAAATTAAAAAAACCAAAACAATATTGCATGTTACAGTGTATATTGTGCATTGTCCGTGGCATATGCAAATGCAAAATATGGTGTGGTTTTTTTTATGTTTGTTTTGAAACAGCATCATTAATCCCCCAAAAATTTCAGAGAAAAACATTCTTAGTAAGTACAATTTTCGGCGAAATCGGGCAGTGCAACTTTAAAGGCAAATCTATATCTTTGATTTTTGGAATCGTTCGATTGTTTTAACAGATGTTGTTATAGAAATAACGATATATAAAATATAACTAACCTGTGAAAATTTTATTTCAAATGGTGGTCGCGTTTTTGAGATATCGCCGAAAAACCGGAGCGAATATGTCCACGCAGGAAGAATAAACCCTACTAGAATTACACAATCTCAGAAACGTATCTGACAGTAACGTTTCTCAGATTCAACTTTCGGGGGCATAAAAACTGATATCTTTTTACATAACCACATTACTTCGAAGTGAAATGTTTCTCAAAATGCTTTAAACTATCGAAAGCTGCTGTACTTCTAACCAATAATTTTTTTTGCTATTAATTTTAAGAGTGATTACCAAACATGTACCTTTCCTTTAACACACCTTACCGTATTAATGAAAATGTCATACCTGCGAATTGTAACCGATTTCGTTGGGTAGGCTTAAACTCTATCTTGGTAGTTGTTTTGTAGATACCAAAACATTTCCAACATGCCATATTCAGGGTGTTTAGTCTATAGTCTTGTCTGCAAAAGTAACACTTTCACTTGCATTGCATTTCATTTCGTGTATTATTGTTATATCCTCCCGGCTTCGGTTTGGTTCACACCGTCTGGAACCAGAGACGAAAACAAGATGGCTGTTCTACGATAAAACTCCATGGATTTTTGTTTCTATTGAACGAGCTTGGTAGGATCTCTGGTAGCCTTTCTGTGGACCATTATGTACCGCAATCGATCATTAATAAAATATGCTTTTTTAAATATTAATTATGGTATCAGTCAAGTAAGTTGGAAATCTTCCAAGCATTACCAAATCGCCTCTGACCACAACTCGGTAATCAAAAAACATTGCCGTGCATGGTGTTTTCCGGTAAACCACTAGTTCTCATGAATACCAGTTTAGTCACCATGCAACCAATTCCGGTTTGACAGGGAACTGTCACAATTACCAGGTCCCCGCAGCGGTGCCCCATGGATATACCAGAAATCCACACCACCAAATCGTTTTGCCATAAATCAAAACTTTACAATCTGTTGACGTCACTTCAACCATCACAATGGGCCAACTGTTACCATAAACTTGTCGGAGTTCAGCCATTTTGTGTGTGTATAGCTTTCTTTGTATTTCACACACACTTCTTAAAAAACCGAATTTATTTTGTTAACATTTTGACTTGTAATTCGTCTGCGTTTAGCAACCCTTGTATATTTATACACTGCACGCAAAGTTGCTTCACCTCGATTTACGGAAAGTTGTACAAATGAAGTTGGTGCCCTCAGATCAGAGTTTTGAAGTCAATCAGCTCGTTAAAGCAAAGCAAATCACACCTGGGTACTGTTTTCACCCCCCCCCCCGCTCCGTTCAATCCCAAGCTTTAACAGATGGGCCGAGAAGGTGGTGGCGGGGCATGGGCTGAGTGGGTGGGAAAAGGGGCGGGGTATCGCTGTTCCTTCTCAGCCAAGCAGTCTGCTTCAATGGCCTTACTTCCCTTGTCACATCATATTCAGGCCATCCAGAGGAAAACCAACAACATCCCAAATGGAAGTTTTGCCAACGGTGGCCCTGTAATCAACAGAGTGTCATTTTCATTTCATGGTCATAGGTTACTAACCGTAACTAATTGAAATACAAGACTTGCAAGTCGGATTGGTTTCTAAAAACATAGCGTTGCATGCTGGGAAAAAACATTGGGCTGCAGCCGTCGATTTCACGAAACTCACCGCAAGTTACGAAGCATCGCAAGGTTTACGAAGGACCACAGCGCTGCGATTCATCGCAGCGCTTCGACGGTGAAATCGACCCCTGAACAATTAGTTTTGGGTTCTGGAGAAATGTAACCTTTATGGTGTAACGACTTCAATACGGACTCAGGGTAGGACTAAATTCTACAACGTCTTCAGGAGAACATTGGAAGAAAATGTATAAGATAAGAGTAGGGCGTTATTACGGCCACTCCGGAGAATATGCATGCATAGCAAAAGCTGTTGCAGTTACAAGTAGGCCTATACGGCAATGATTCTAAACATCCTCAATCAATTAAATACAAAGATGACATTAAGTCGGCCAACTCTACAAACGTGATGAGTCCTTATTGGGTAATGGATTAGTAAATCGTCGTAAGATTGACTTCACAGAAGAGTGGAAGTACAGTCACCGTTCCTGGTACTGTACCGTACTGGGACATTACGCGAACTTCGGGTATTTGTATCACATCCTTCACACCGGATACTGTCAACACTCACTCAGGAAGGAAGACCAGCATACATCCATGGTCCGACTAGCTGTATTTGCAACTGTGCAGAGAAGGCAAAACAGCTTCTCTAGTTAATTCTGATAACATTTCCCATCAGTGATCATTGTGTTAACAAAGATATATTATTTGGGGGGCACAGGGGGGGGGGCACCATTTTTTTCTAGGGGGGGGGTTACTGCTGGCAAATCGATTATATAGATTCCATTATTTTGCACTTTTAAATGGGGGAGGGGCACGTGCCCCCATACCCCCTCCCCTTAGTTACGCCACTGTGTTAACACTACTACTTAGTGATGTTGCGCTGATCCCGGTCCTAATACCCTAAATGCTGTTGTCACATGAGTTCAAGTTCAGCCGCAAGCAGCGGCAGCACTCTTTGTACCCCTAAAGTTTTACTCTAGTTTGGTCGCTGCTTTTTCTTCTTCTTCTGACAGGGCACTTCTGGCCAAGTTTCCAAGAAGCCCGCCCCCTTTGAGCGCTCTTGTCAAAACAAATACATTGTCTGCGTATGGAAAATAGCTTTAAAAACATTGACATTATCACATTAAAGCTAATTAATGTTACATTTTTCTCTGGAAATGTTCAATCTCATAAGTCGAGATTTCAAATGGGGGAGGGCACACGGGGGGGGGGCAAATGTTTGACTCCACAAAATGGTGGACGTTGAAACTTCACGAAGTAAAAGGAAAGCCACACATTTTCGGGGCATTTTTGTGTGAATCGTTATATTCTACTTTTAAACATTATTTCCAACCATAGTTATTTCAATTCATTTAATAACAAACGCTTTTCATAGCCCAAGTCGCCCAATCCAGGGCAACGTGTCGCGGTTATGACTTAACTACACAGCGCCCTCTCTTGACATCAGAACAAACCCCAGAGATGTTATCATTTTCATAGGGTTGTTCTTTTCCCAGTCAAAACACCACGTTCTTGCTGCAGCTGCTACACTTCTGCCAGGTGTTTGTCTACCTCTCTATAGTCTATGCTCGCCATTGTTGCAGCCTTGAAGTGAACATGGGCGACGATATGCAACGGGTAAGGTGTGGCATTGTGAACAAGCACGTCCACTCACAGAACTAAGTAATTTACTGTTGCCGATTTCACGAGCTGATGAGCTCAAATTTTATTTACAAACGCATTGTTTTATGTTACACTTCGGTGAATATGATTGAATGTCAAGGTTGGGACAAGCAGGGCAGGGCAGGGTTTTAACAAGTATGTGATGCTTATTCTACAGTAGTCTATTGTATTAGCAACACAATGTACAATACAATAGGATGGTGTATCCTGCACGAATTATTTTATAGTATAGTTTATTGAAAACAAAGAAAAAGTTGTGACCTTTTCGGGAAGTTCTGAACTAAAAAGTGTCATAACCTTTTTATTATCCAACAGATTTTAATAAAACTTTCAGTAAAGAAAGCCTTACTAACACAGTCACAGAACACTTTGCAACTGTTTTACTTGTTATAAAAGAACAGTTCCTTAATTTTTAATATTAATTATTGATATTGGTAAACGTTAAGTTTTCCCTCCATCCCCTACAACTTGAGGTCCTAGTTAAAAGAAAAGAAAGAAAAAAAAAAATTTTTGTAAATTTATTTTTTAATGAAAGGATATATATGCCTCTGTATAATGGATAGAACTGTCACATGTTTCAGCGTTAAAATATAACCACAAGGGAAACTGATTGGGTAAAGTTGTAAATAATTTTGGGTTTTGAACAAAGAAAAAATTGACTGGAGCTGGACTTGAACCAACGACCTCCGGATTAACATACCGGCGCTCTACCAACTGAGCTATCCAGCCCGAACAAAGATATTGACTTATAGGGAGACCGCCAACATAGGGCTGGATAGCTCAGTTGGTAGAGCGCTGGTACGTTAATCCGGAGGTCTTTGGTTCAAGTCCTGCTCCAGTCAATTTTTCCCAAAAATATAATGATAGTAACTAATAATCATACTACAGTACCAGTACTACTTTCTACTAGTTTTTTTTCCCAATAGGCAGCAGTGTTGTAATCAAGTAATTTTTTCTAAAGTCAAGTCCAGTCGCAAGTCATATTTGCTCAAGTCAAGTCACAAGTCATTTTTTGCTCAAGTCAAGTCAAGTCACAAGTCACATACTGTAATGTCCCGAAATAAGCTCACTCCCATGATGTTGTGACAAACTGAAATACAATCAAAAACCTGTTAAAAGACCAGTTAATAAATTCAATCCATGAATCAGAGTATGTGTCGGTACTTCTACATAAGTGTAATGGTCCACCTATCAAAACTGCCCTCTAAACGGGTTGTATGGAAGAATACACTGTTTCTAGGCGTAAAACAAGTTTATGCATACACTGTGCATGTCTCGTCTAAAGGCATGAGCACCCATGCGTCTGCATATCCGTTCAGATTTAACATTTGGCCTTATGACAAGAGCATAGAAAACATTAGGATTGTCGACAGCGGCATCAGCATCGAAGACTGGATTTCGCCACATTTATTTTAAACAATAATTGCATTGTTGTAAAATTTAATTTATTCAAGTCAATTCTCAACCTCTCAAGTCATTTTGCGCAAGTCAAGTCAAGTCGCAAGTCAATGAAAGTCGTGATTCAACGACACAGCTAGGCTGGCAAAATCAAATTTTCACTGTATGTTCAGCTTTTAATAAAGTGTAACAATCATTAAATGATTAATTTTAATAAAATGGGGCCATTTGAGAAAGATGGGTCTTTTGAACTTTGCGATGCCTATTGGAAGTGTGGAAACCTCTGTGACAGAAGTTTTGGAAAGTAAGTGATTGCTGTTTTCAATTCTTAAATCTGCATCTTAGGATTCTCAAAACTTTCACACTGAAAAATGCCTGGAAAAACTGGGTTGTTCTCTTTAATTGCAAGCCCTGGCAAACTCCTGCTGGGGAGTGGGGTTAAGATAAACCTGTGATTAACATAACTTTTAAATGTTAAATTCATGTAGGAAAAATTGTCAAACAAACACAGGGTGGCAGAAGGGTTAGATTTCACAAAGGATTGTTCGAGGATTTATTTCGAGGGAACTGGCTCTGTACAGGCGTGGAATTTCATCTTTGAGAGGCAAGGCCAGTCTCATTTGATAACAGGTACTTGTGTGTGTTTGTTGGGAAAAACTGAAAGTCTTATTTTAAAGAAAAAAGGTTTGGAAGGGCACCAAGGCCCAGACTAGGCCGACATTGGCAATTGCCCTTTTGAAATTTCAGGCCTGTCTGTAGTACTGGCCCTGGATTAGATTTTATGTCTAATTTGGGGTATTTATCCTCGGACTCATTTCTTTCTTTCAGGTTTTTTACATTCCTCAAGAAAAGCTTCTTGATAAACACTCGAGTATCCCTCAGGCACAGGCAGACGAGCAAGTAAGTCTTAGAGGGGAAGAGCCAGTTCAAACGGAATTGGGAATTTTCCCAAACGATCTTAAATTGTTCCTTGGGGTTGGGAATTTTCTTCATGGGTAGGGAATTTTATGAAGGGATTGTGGATTTTTCCACAGGGTTGTGGATTTTTCCACAGGGTTGTGGATTTTTCCACAGGGTTGTGGATTGCAGCGTTTGTTTTAAATACAGCTCTCTCTTTTTTTTAATATATATATATTTTTTTATGAGATATCGCCCAACTCTCAAGGCCGGACGGCCACTTCAAGGTGAGGGCTACACTTTAACTGATTTGGGCTGTCAACCCAGATTAACTGTCACTAGGAGCACTTTGCCACCTACTCCTGGGGCTGAAACAGGGTTACCCCCTTCACAGTCCGTTTAAGGATATAGGCATGGATATCATCCACTAGGAGCCTGGTTGGTAGAAGCAATTATGGTTAAGTGCCTTGCTCAAGGGCACGAGTGTCATGGCCGGGACTCGAACCCACACTCTGCTGCTGACAACACCAGAGCTTGGATCCGGTGAACTAGACCGCTCGGCCACGACACGCCACTAAATGAATAGCTTAGCAGTCTACGTGTGACAAGTCTTGTGACATGTGCCCTGTATAGTGTCGTAGTTTGGTTTTGTCAATGTAATGCTGATTTATAGGCAAAATTTAGCTGAACAGCTTGACTGTAAGACTTGGGTAGCCATGGCTTTGGATGTGGCTATGAATGTATAGTGTATAGCTTACATGTGCAGCCGTAGCCAAAAGCCGTAGCTGTGACCAAAAGTGACTTCATTCAATCACTGCCTGAGGTTCATACTTTGAGGACCTAGATGACATTCCATCGAAGACTTCGGCTACAGCTACGGCTGTTGCTGAGGGTGTTGCTAAGGACTCGCTTGATGATGCAGCCATCCAGCCAGAGCTGTAGCCATAGCCGCCAGTTCGGACCTGGCCTTACTTTTTCTGTATAAACTAGGGCCTTCACACAGGGACTTGATACTTAAGTTAAACCATTGGCTCCTATGACTTGGTGACAGCTACAGCTGCTTGCCAGTTTTTTTTGAAAAAAAAATCAAATCTGGATTTGCTTTTGAAGAACCATAGACTCCTTTTTATTAAAGCAATCATCCCTGGGGTGCCTTCTGGCCACTGCTCATGGTCATTCACTAATGCCCTCCGTAGGGCCACATGCCAGAGGGCCACGTGCCAGGTGGCCAGAAGGACACTTCAACTCTGTGCTGTACTTCCAATTTACTGAGCAAATTTTGGCCTGCCATTTTAGTGACTTAAAACAATGGTTCTCCATCAAAGTACCCAAACTGCTTGACAATTATATTTTATTCGTTCACTAGTCGGTTGTTTCTTTAAAGACACGCTTTTTCCTGTTTGGTCCAAACTGTTGTAGATTGCAGCAACATGCAAAGCCATAAGAAACGAGTCCAAAAACTCGGTCACCGTGCAGCATGACATGCAGGCCAACGGGACTGTCAGATTCACCATTGGGGGCCAGATGGATCGAATACAGATTGCAATTGGTATTCTTGAGAGACGACTTACAAAGGTCTGTGTAGTTTGTGTTTTCTTCGACTTGTTTGACTGGCTACGTTTGTGTGTTGCACGCTTAATAATAATAATAATTAGTAATAATACCGACTCATATAAAGCGCAGTTCCAATGGATGATCATTGCTTCAATCTTTAGAAGATCGTCGCCATTCACTTTGTAGTTCTTCCATGAAAAAGACACTTAATAAAACGACTCAATTTCAACGATACTTGCCAGCACCAAATAACTCTAGACCTCTTGGGCGGAAAATCAAAATCCCTGAGTTTAATTGTAAAACTGAAAGAATGAACAGCAGTTCATTGCCTTACCTTGTCCGTAATTTCAACAATAGTTGATTTTGCTGCATTTCTCTTAAGCTTACTTTAATTTATTTCCGTAACTCATTGTTGTTTTTCCATTGTGCCTTCTTAAAATGTTTAAATATTTTTAATGTAAATTTACGTGCGATTCGGCTGATGCCACGATTTGTAAATTTGTTTTTAATAAACCATTTATGAATGAATGAATGAATTGCCCACTGGGCTATTTATTTCATTTTCTTAAACCATCTCAGCTCCCTGGGGAGTATACAGCCTGTGCTGCCATGGTAGTGCACTAAGCTAAATCAATCCCAAGAACCATCTCTGCCATGTCTGCCCTCACAGGTATTCATTTTACTCCTGGTTGAAGAGAAGCAATTACAGTTAAGTGCCTTGCTCAAGGACACAAGTGTCATGACCGGGAATTGAATCCACACCCTGGTGACTCGGCCATCAGGAGTCCGATGCACTAAACCGCTCGGCCACGACACACCACAAGGGGGCCGGGAGGGAGTAGGTAGGGGGGAGGAGCTTATATTGCTCAGGTGTTTTTGCAAGAAAAAACAAAGGGCCCTGTTTTTCCCCGATCACTATGCCAAAGCAATGTACACGGTTTAAAACCAAAAATGTTTGAAAACAGATCTGTTTCAAACACAAAACCCCTCTCTCTTTGGGTATAGGAACGCCGGCAAGATCGCTTGACCCTACCGCAGAATGTGGCCGCCCTAACCATGGACAATCTACGTATGCATAACCAAGCCACGACGAAGCAAAGACAGTTTGCTTGCCAGCCCTGTCAGAATGTCTGGTGGCGGAAAGTCTTCGTCTACAAACCTGTGTCAAGGTTGGTTTGATTTATTTTCTATTTACTGTCAAATGCTGTGTGGACGGTAGCTGTAGTTGAGTACGTTTAGAATTAGAATTTAGAATTTAGAATTTAGAAATTCAGAATTGATTGTCCGCATCATAAGAATACAGGAATTTAGTTTCCAGTGGTACATTAAGAATAGAACATTCATTTAGTTCAAAAACAATAAGTTATCGACAACCCTCAGATTTGAATTACGAGTGTGAGTAGGAGTTCTGTGTATACTTGGCTGAATGTGAGTACTAGACAATTTTGTTTCTTGTACGTTTGAGTACTAGAAGAACAAGGACATGTTCATGAGCACGACTATGAGTATCAGTTAGTCTGTTATTATTGTTAGCTCTTGTTTCTGTCTGAAATTTTTATTAGCTGTTCCAACGTGTTAGTCGGAACAGCTGTTGTTTCTGTTGAGATTTTAAAAAAAAATTGTTAGCTGTTCTGACGTGTTAGTCAGAACAGCTATTGTTTCTGTCAAGGTTAAAAATAAAAAATTATTACATTAGCTGTTCTGACGTGTTAGTCGGAACAGCTATTGTTTCTGTCGAGATTAAAAAAATAATAATTATTAGCTGTTCCGATGTGTTAGCTGGAACAGCTATTGTTTCTGTCGAGATTTTTATTTTAAAAAAATTATTATTATTCTTTCTTTTCCAAAAAACCTTATTGACTTAACACATGACTTTTCTACCTGTCATATGCCCCTCTTAATATCATCAGAAGTAGACAAATCGTATACCATATTAAAGTGGTAATGTTTGTGCTGTCATGAAGCATTTCATTTTGAAAGATGACCCCACTTTGACCTTTACTTCTGGTCCAATCAGGAAGCTCTAAAATCGAAAAAATCATATCCCCAGAACCAGACGTCATAAAGTCGTAATGTTGTGCTGTATTGTAGTTTACAGTACTTGTGACATTTCATTTAAAATAATGACCTCACTTTGACCTTTGCTTCCGGTACAAACAGGAAGTTCAAATGAAAAAATATCACATTTCCTGAAATGAATGCCATAAATTCGTAATCTTTGCACCATTTTGTAAATTGTGACACATTTGAAATGTTATTGACAAAAGTGACCCTTCTTTGATGTTCCAAACAGGGAGTTCAAATGTAAATAGTCACTTTTCTTGAACCGTATGTCATCAAACCATAATTTTTGTGGCGTATTGTAACCTAATGGCACATTTAACAATTTTTTCAACAACGCGACCTCAATTTAACTTTTATTTCCGTCCAAACAGGGTGTTCGAATTAAACAATTACAACTTCTGAACCAGCTGGGGTGAGGGTCAAATAAGGGTCCTATAGCACAAGGTGCATTGACAATGATGGTAAAAGTTAAGATCATGTTCAGGGTCAGGTTTAATTATTATTCTTTCCTTCTGTGAAAAAACCCATTGTACACACATTTTGTGACCTCCAAAAGTCATACTTGGCTTATTATAAAAGAGCCAGATCCTATATCACATTAAAGATTAGGTCATGAAGTTATAGTTAAATGCAATTAGCTTAGCTTAATTAATTAGTTTACTTAGTTAGAATGACATGAGTTTAGCCAATCTTGAGACCACTATTTCTCAAAACGTACTCATCCGATTATCAGACTTTTTTCGATTACATACTTGTAGGATACTGTACAACTATTTAATGGCCTAAAATGCTGGACGACGTCAGCACGACATCATTAACTTATTGTGCATTTTGTATGTACATGTAGTGTACAAAACCCATGGCTCTAAAAAAAAGTGCAAGTATTTGGTTGTTCAAAATAAGCTACACAAATTACACAAATCATGTTTAAAACACAAATGCTTTTACTAAGAGTTACCCCAGGCCATTAAAAATTAATCAAAGTGCAATGTATCTCCACGATAATTAACGATTAAGTGACAAATCTAACACCATGGCTAGCATGCTGTATTTTGAATAAACTACATCATCAAACGGGAAGACAGTAAAAACGGTTTTGCCCGACGTTAAGTCAATGGATTTTCTCTCGTCGCAATTTTAGGCCGTGTGTTAAATCTACACCAAAAGATAAACTTTTTTAATGTTCAGGGTTTTCGTTCAAAGGCATTGTATGGGGACAACTTTTGTCCCATATATGCAGAACTCATAAAAAAGAAGAAGTGCCTTGTTGCATGACTGCTTGCGATGGTTTATTGTATGACAAAATGTATCCCACTAAAGAAACAACTTCGGAGTCTAGACTTTATGATGTACATTTAACCAGTACGTAATGGTCTCACCATTGGTTATTGTCACTGGATTTCATTTATATGCAGTTACTACCTTCAAAACATGTTGTTTTGATCAGGTTAATTGTGCCCTGATTTATGGTTCGCTGAATCTACGGGGTTGGTGCTGGCGACGTTTTTTTTATCCTTTTGAACTGAAAACATGAGTTAATATCTCATGTTCAACCTTAGTAGAGTTCTTCTCGTGTAGCTAATAGGGTCAAAACGTGAGGCCATTAACAATACATGTATACTATACATGTAGTTTTGGTTGGGAAGCAGTTCTTTTGAAATAAAGTCAGAGTGAATTTGTTTGCTTGTTACATGAAAACCCTTTGAAAAATGATGTGGGGGGTGGGTGGGGGTGGAGTATCGCTACCATAGCACCAATTAGTTGAAATTAATCTCATTTGACTCTCGCGACACAGTCAGTTGGCAGCTCAATGACAAAACTTTTCAGCGGGTTTACACGTGCTTGTACATGCACTATTATGTACATACATGTACACATGCCTGTATCCGGGTGTTTGAATTGCCGGCCACTGAAGACTGCCCGGACGAGTCAGTTTTATTAAAGGGTGGTCATAATATGTTCAAATGCTCTAAAAAAAACTAATTGTTTACACTACAGAACATTGGTAAATGAATTTTCTGCATTGCTAACTGCTTCAGTATTGATCATTTTATAAACAGCATATCTTTAGCGTAAACAGCATTTGTTATATTCCTGTTTAAGATGCGTACATTGCCTCAGAATAAATATTACCTTCGGCAAATGTTCCTCCATCAACCTACACAAAACATTGCGATCATGGTAATAGGCAAAAACCATTTTCTCAAAAAACCTAAATAGATAACTTAAATATCTAGGAACAAAAGATATATCCTTAAAAATTATTTTGTAGCTGTTCCGACCTGTTAGTCGGAACAGCTATTGTTTCTGTCAAGATTTGTTATGTTTATTTTTTATTATTAGTCTTTCTTTCCTCAAAACACATAAATTTTCTTACCGGCAAATGTCATTTTAAGCAATACAAAACCGTAGTCAAATGTTACTTATACCATATGGAAGCTTATGCCTAGTTTTTAGATGTTATTAAATTAAAATTCTTAATTAATTATTCACGTGACAGCGGTGTGAATATTTAATTAGTCAATGTTGTGTCCTTCTTATGAGAAATAAACATTTGATTCTCAAGCTTGTTTATTTAAACGTTAACTGATAGAGGACCAATTGCTTTGTGCACAGCCCATTCGATTTGTGCATGAGCAATACATGTAATTCCTACATCCGTTTAAGGTTTTGGTTAAAAGGCATTTTAATTGGGAAAAAGTTATATATCATCATGTACCTTATAAAATTTGTTAGTTTAGTTTGTTATTTGTTTTGTAGCTTACAACAATTGCAACATTTTAGTAAAAACAATGACCCCACTTGACCTTTACTTCCGGTCCGAAGAGGATGCTTAAAACTTGAACAAATCATATCTCCTGAACCACATGTCATAAAGTCATAATGTTTGTTTTGTAGCTTACACCACTTGCAACATTTTATTCAGAACGATGACCTTACTTTGGTCTTTACTTCCGGAAGCTCAAAACTAAAAAAAATCATGTCTCCTGAACCACTTGTCATAAAGCCCTCATGTTTGTGTTGTATTGTAGCTCACACCACTTGCAACATTTGATTAAAAACAATGACCCCACTTTGAGCTTTACTTCCGGTATTAAACAAGATTCGAACTTGTTCAACTATTTTACACTATGATGATCACGCTTAACAAGCACTCATTTCAAACAGGATTACAGCATATAGGCCTACACAAAATACAGCATCAGTTCATATCTTGGGGCCACAAAAAAGAACTTCTTGTCAACAGAACGGAACAGCTCTGTGATTGTAAGTTACAATCACTTTAGATCTAGTTATTCTTCTTGTTATTATACATTTCTGGTAACCAAGGATGCCTCGCAAGCCTGAGGAAACCTGTAAAAGAGGGTGCTTGCTATGTGAACCAGAAACACAGGGTAACATGGAAAGTGTACTGGGATCTTTTACGCCCACTACCAATCCTACATGTAGTGCACGTGACCTACGGCTTAATGTCCCATCAGAAGGGTGAAGCAATTGAAAGTATCTTGCTCAAGGACACAAGTGCTGTGACCGGGACTCTGCTGGTCAGAAACACCAGAGCTTGTGTTCGGTGCTCTTAACCGCGCAGCCACGACAGGCCATTAAAGTTGATGTGGTTTATTCTTGGAAATATAACCACTGTTGCCCTGGTCTTGGCCTTGGTCATCTTTCAAATGTTTTCCGTAGACTTAAATGTTTTCCATTGGAAGTGCCCTTTGCAAAATGAGAGTGACCTTGCCCTCTCCAAGATGGAATTCCATGTCTGTCTACATGATAGGAATGACCAGTGTTCTGGCTCCAACTTTGGTTTCGTCATCCACAAAGCACATACTGTGCATGCCAGGATTAAGGTTACCAGCCAAAATACCATAATGTCATATGTACTGATAGTGCTGGTTTCCTGCTTATTTTTGCTTAGCAAAACTAAATTTGAAACACAATCACTAGTCAGGTGTGCTTAAGCAGCTCGATCAAGTTGTGCCCAGTCTGAATCTGCTGGCCTCTGTTGGGCCTTCAATATGGTGGAACGGATCTGTTATTGTGAGCCAGGGCACAAGCCAAAAAATGGGGAAATAATTCCTTTAGAGGCTACAGCTTTCATCTGTGGTGTGTCGTGGCCGAGCGGTCTGCTGCATCAGACTCAAGTTCCGATGGCTGAATCATCGGAGTGTGGGTTCGATTCCCGGTCATGACACTTGCGTCCTTGAGCAAGGCACTTGACCATAATCGCTTCTCTTAACCCAGGTGTGTAAATGTGAACCTGAGAGGGCTGAGACTGTATTGTGTTGGATTAACCGCTTAGCACTAATTTAAGCAGCTTGGGGTTTTATGTTTCCCATCAGGGAGATGAGAAAGTTTGAGGAATGGTCTAGGTGTGCCTGATGAACAGGGGTAATAGTGTTGTAAAGCACCTCGATCTAGCTACTAGGATATGCGCGCTATATAAGAACCAATTGTATTAATGTATTATGTACATCTGTGTGCTGTAGGTGTAACCGCTGCCATGTGCGCTACGACCCTGTGCCACCTGAGCAGATGTACGGCTGGGGGAAATTTTCATGTCCGCAGTGCAAAAATGTCTTCTGGGGACGTGCCCAATATGGAGTTGCCTCTGTTTGCTACGGATGCCAGACTATGGTAAGTAAAGACCAGAAGCGTAGTGAGCGATATTTAAAAAGCTTGGGGGGGGGAGGGGGAGGGACTGTGCTTGGGTTGATTATGAGATTTAGGTCTCGAAAGGTCTCATCACGGGACACCAAGACCTTTGCTGCTAGACCGAGTCTTCAAAATCAGGACCTGGAAACAGCCGAGACCTTAATAGATTTGGTCTTGAGACCTCAACAAATTGGATCTTTTTTTTTACTGATTGCGTTGTAAACTTTATCCTCCGTTGTAAACTTTTCTCCTCGCTTTGTCTGTTTATTCTTCTAATTGTTTCCTTTATAGGTCCTGCCTGATCCTGATTCAATAGGAATGAGCCGGCCCGGCAATCATAGGTTCACCGGGAACATCCACGCCTGTGCCGCCTGTAACAACGGTGCCATACGTCCGTGCCCTGCCTACAACCGCGTGTTGTTCCCCAGTAGACCCCACGTGAGCACAGGTTCCACTGCGTCCACCTTCCTGACTCAACAAAGCTATGACTACAGAGATCCGATGAATTAGGAGCGGCTGTCATCATCCTCCGCAAGGTCGTCGGTGGTCAGTCTAGCAAGATATTCTTCCTACAGGAGTCTGATTTCCGATTTTTTGGGCCCTCAGAAAAATCAGCAAAATTGTTATTAATGTTACCCCAGTATGATGTTGGTCCGCCACACACGTTAGTTTACATGGAAACACAAAAAACAAAACCAACACCAAAACAGAAAAACAAATGAGTTGGTTGCTGCTCACGAATAGCTCGTGTTGCAATCTTCCAGTCATACATCAGAATGACTTGAAGATTACAAGCACTTCCAACTCCCAAGCTCCCTGTGGTCTGCAGGGTGCACCACTGCTGTTTCATGCTGGTTCTGGGTTAGGTATTATGGTCAGTAGGGAACATAGCATGAAACAGTTAAAGATTATTATGAGGAACATATAAAAACCTAAAATTTATAGGGGTGGGCAAATTTTTTCTGTGACTATTTTCGTGACCTGTACGTTAAATAGCCTGAAAAGTCCATTACATCCTAGATCATAATAGCCTGAAAAGTCCATTACATCCTAGATCATAATAGCCTGAAAAGTCCATTACATCCTAGATCATAATAGCCTGAAAAGTCCATTACATCCTAGATCATAATAGCCTGAAAAGTCCATTACATCCTAGATCATATCTACATGTAGGTCAGCCCTTGTACTGAATAAATTTTCTTACTTTTTTGCCAAATATCATGCCTGAAAATGGTTGGAACCCCAACAAAATTTGATGAAAATTTCATTTTAAGCCTTCGAGAAAGACTGCTAGGGTTGAAACGTCAGGCCAGTGACTATGTTTTTGCATTTATATCATAGGTCATTTTGGTTAGTTAGCAGTTTACAACATACTAATACTTCGAAAATTTCACGACTGAAGTAAAAAAAAAAAAGTACCCCAAAACGTCTTGATTCCATTAGTACATCAATTGCAGAAAGACCCCCTTTTTTTCCGTGCAATGTGCATCGTGGTAGAAGCCAACACCCGTTGCAATAAAACATTTAGTTACAAGTATGTGTGTCGTGTTTGTTTGTCACAAACAAGTTGTTTTGTTTTTAAGTTTCAAGAGCAACGCCTCTTTTAAAAAAAAGAAAGAGATTTTTTAAAATTTTTTAATGAAGTGTTAACTGTAATCTCCGTAAAGTATTCTAAATGGGTTTGCGGGTAATGATGATATTTACAAAAAGATAAATAATAATAATAATAATTTGAATTGTGCGACCCATTTATTGACCCAATTCACCTGGCGTTACCATCACAATAATCTCGGTTGCGCCATTTTGGCAGTCAGTGTCCCTGCGTGTTACACGGTGTAGTGCGCATTTTAGGTCATGCAGCATTTACGCGCTTAACAGATGACTCCCAAAAAGGGTAAGCATGACACAGTCGTCGCGCGTAACGTGTGACGTGGGTACAAGGTGTCGATATACAAGTATAGCACCCTGTAAAGGTCAACAAGGTCATGCGGCACAATCTGCTGCCAATTCCAGAAATAACGAGACAATCAGGGATTCCTACTTTTTTGTTCTCAAAATGTATTGCTCTATATATAACTACCGCATTTTGACTGTCGTCTTTGATACTCCAGTGCCCCTCAAATTAAGACACAATGCGACAGTTTTGTTTGTTTTTACATTTTTTTAAACAGCATCATCTGTCAAAACTTGTTAAGAGGAATTTTTTTACATTTATTTTGCTGAAAATACAGCCATGCATGCAACTTCAAGACAAAGCTTAGGTAACCAAAATGTAATGGTTGATTAGTAGTCACACCAAAGTAGTTAACAGTTAAAAGGGTTACAAATTAAACACTTACATGATAATATGGATTCACATGTATTACACTTAAGAAGAGAAAAATTGGATATAAACAAATCTGGCAGGAATGGAACAAAATGAACGGTTGCCCGGTCACCAAATGCGAGTGAAAACAGTGGTGGGTGCGTCAAAACCCTTCCTCTAATAGTCTGTTATCGAGATTTAAAAAGTGTCCTTGTCACAATAATTAAGAGGTACAGTAGTAAAATCCCAAAGAGAGATTATTTTTAAGTTTGTAAAATGGTTTGACGAGTCAACTGTTATGTTTTTTTGTTTTACCAAGAAACATTACGGAAAAGAGACATTTGAGAGCTATGTTGCGGGGTGTGGTTTTTTTTAGGTAGAAACTGTACTTGTGTGTTTGTTGGTTTGTTTGTTTTATTACGGGAAAGTGACAATGGAAAACCTATGGGAGAAGCCCGCAATGTCGCTGAAGGATGGCTGTTTATGGGGATTCAAATGTACACAGAATGAGCAGACCCTGCCTGTTTACTTGGTAGATGCATTCACCACATGATATCATGATTGCGGCCTGGCATCTATCCCACAAAACCACATTGGAAGATCTTGAATGGGTCAGACAGTAGGAGGGTTAAAGCCATGCTGTGTACAAACTAAAAATTAGTATTATTTTTGGTTAAATACGTTGTTATCAATGATTTGTTATGTGAAAGGCCAGATGACACAACATTTGACTTTGTCCTAGGGGCCCCCTCTGCAAGCCAGTCTCGCAGTACATCCAAGTTACTTATTATTTGCCATGTTATTGACCAAGTTTGTATGTAATGCCAATGCTGTTGTCACTTTGAACTCCATACAACAGTCCGGCAGTACATGTACAGTGTATGTGTGTGTGTGTGTGCTCACACATTGAAATACCCATGCACACTGACATTATATGCAGTGAACTTTGTTATTTGCTATGTGTTGTTTTGTCACAGCGACATCTGTGCCACAATCTTGCACACAAATAATTTGTTTGGCCACTATTTCTCTTTTTGCAGCTGTCAACATCATTGTAAAATTTGCTTTCAAAAAAGAGAAGGAAAAAAAGAGAGAGAATTTTTTTTTCATTTTACAAAGCCCAGTACGCTTTAATAGGTCTTTTTTTGTAGATTTTTTTTTTCTAAACTGGCTTCACTCATGCAGAGACTTCAAGTTCATTTCAGTTTTTGACTTTTTAAAAAAGTTCACATGTATTAAACTCTCCTTTTCAACTCATTTATTGCAATGAAATAAAAAAAAACCTAATTAACCTAATAAGACAATATAACAATGTAATCCTTATACTTTGCTTGAAATATTTATTATGCGTAGATTTTAGATCCTTTTATATATCTGAAATATGAAAATGGAAATAGTCTGCAGTTTCTATTATATAAATAGTTAAACTAAGACCAAGCTCTTTAAAAGTTGTACAACAGCTAAATTGTTACTGTAAATAATTATCTGTAGATGTCTTCTTGAACAGAATTTAAATGATTTATAAATTTAATGCAATCAAAGCCATTAAATGTCTTTGTTTAGAATTAAAGAAGAATATACCTGTCTTTCGGGACTTTGCTTTGAGCCCAGAGATGAGAAAACGCAGATTTTGTACCTGAACGCAGACTTTTTGTGTCTGCACGATGAAGAAAATCTTTTTTTCTCCAAATTATATAGTCATGCTCTTTGATCTACTTATGTAGCTCTGAGGATACTTGTTCCCAGAAGCTCTTTGGAATTGATAACTCCAGGGGTCAGTGGAAATGCCATCAATTCAATGTACCTCCAAAATTTGGATCCTAGTTTGGGATCTTTTAGTCAGCAATGACACTCACCCCCAGGAGCCGTGACGTTGAATGGGGAAACTTCTCTAAAAGTCAAAAGAAACTTTCACTAAAAAACTGGGAATGACGGGAAGTTTTTTCATTCTGTGGAACAGGGCCAAGATCAGGGTCCAATTCTATGACCCTGCTTACCGCCGAATTCAGCTCTTGCAATCACCGTTCTTCGCTTACAGGGTACTAAGCGCCGAAATTCTGCGCTAGCTGTGGAAGCGAAGAATGCCTTAGTAACATTGAGTATGCACTCTAGAAAGGGAAAATTCCCAACTAACCTGTGAAATACGCTTGAGGTAAGCGTGAAGTTCCCTGATTCCATAAGCAGAGCCATGAAAGTGGCCGAGAGCAACTGGGGCTGCTGGCTTAGGTTTGCTATTGGTGTAATTCCAGACCATAAAAGGAGAATTCTATAGACTGTCTAACAGTTGAAAATTTTGCAAGTTTAATTATTAAAAAAAGAAAATTTATTTTATGTCAGAAATTTTATTTGTTCACATATTCTCCTTCATTCCATCCTTTTTTCTTTTTCTGTATAAATCCTGTATATGGCTATATGTGCTAAAGGTGGTTATTTTGGGTGTCTGTTTATTTTAATTTTTAAATGTTCTATCATTTATTGTATATTTTGACTTATGACTATTGTCTTCTTGGCAGTTATACCATTTATGCAGCTTCAGTAATAATTATTTGAAATCACCAGTGATGTGATGTATTTAAGTGGATTTTGGGGTGTTGGATATTTCTATACATTTTGAGAGTAGTCAAATCATGTCGTTTCTATTTAGTTGATTTTTTATAATCAGCCAAGTGTACTTAACTGCATGCTACCTTGATTTGTGATTGACAGACAATCATTTGATATCTTTGCTCAGTAGGGCCTACTTTATCATGTCAGTAGCAAATTGTTGCTAAACCTAAGTGATATAAACATTATATTCTTTGGTTTTATTTGTACACCGATATTTGTAAAGCTCTGTATAGAGTCCTGTATATCACTGGGGTGGGATTCGAACCCACAACCTTTTGCCATTCTGGAGCAGATATCTTATCACAAGACCACCGCAATTGCTTGGTAGCTAAAGGCAGTTTGAATCCTATATTTGAGCAGCGGGTATCGCAACAATTTAATCAGGACTCGGGGGGAAAGTACTGAGTATTTAGTGCTTACAAATATCGGTGTAGGGGTACAAGCAAATACTATCCCTGATGCAAATTTAACACCCATTAAAATCATTATTATAGCTACCAAATACTGTGGGCAGTTGTTTCACTTGACCTCGCTTGACCTCGTCAGTGAGGATCACCCTTTCAGTTAAACAATAATTTCATGGGAATCATTACTGGGCACAGTAAGCAGAACAATTTGCTTACTGTTAAGCAGCTCTGTAAAATTGGCTGATGGGCTACCCTATAACTACCAGTTAACCAAAGAGGTACATGTCCTAAAAAATAGGGGCTATTTGTAGCATTTTAAATATTGTTACTTTTAATTTGATATGAAGTAATAAGCCACCAGGGAAACTGACTGGGTGACATAGGGAGACCTCAGTTTGGTAGAGCGCAGGCTCGTTAATCTGGAGGATCTGATGCAGGTTCAAATCCCACTCTAGTCAATTTTTCTTTGTCCAACGCAAAACAACTTAGTATGATAATAATGATTGCTTTAAATATAGAGCAAATAATTGTAAATAATTGCTGTGGGTCATTTTTTCATTCTTTCTTGATAATGACGCAGGTGTCACTTTTACATGGATTGTTTTGAGCCACTTTACAGAAAGTAAGCGATTTGATCAATTTGTTCATTCCATTCACTTGTTATAGCATGGGAGGAAGGAATTGTTTTCATTAATTTGTGGAGAGCTTTAGGCCCATTGCATGATGCTGTGTTCGTTGAGAACGGAAACGAAACAAAAACAAAAGGGACTTGCAATAACACAGTGACATCATATCAAGGAAGGAACTGCCACTTCACAAACAAACAGCAGATGCTTAATATACAGGTTTTTAAAATAAATTTATTTTAGTAGGTGATATTAGGTTTATGTAAACTGGATAAAAATGCTTGAGTTGCAAAATGTTGTGTTTACCTTCAGAGCAGGCTCAGTGGTTTCTTCCCTGCCTTTCACCTGTGTGGACCTTGGTTCGAATCCTGGACCAAAGTCCTGCATGTGGATTGGGATTGCAGTCCTTAATGCAAAGGGTTTTCACTCTTTGAGGTTTCCCTCCCATGTCTAAAACTGAAATTCTTCATTGTCTTAAAAAAAAAAATTGTTGTGATGTTTCCATTAGGATGCTTTACTAACTATACAGTTCGGATTCAGATTCAGATAAGTACATAATATAGTGTAAATTGAAGCTCCATGCAAAAGCCATGCTCTGACCTCTGACCCCTGACATGCATTGTGCTCTACATCCTTGCTTTATTAACCAAATAAGGAACAGCCCTGGATGATAAAATAGTCAGGCGCCCTTCTTGAAAATGGGAAATGGAACTATTATCATCACTGTGGCATACGGGGAACCTAAAACAAGTTTGCCTCCCTCACTTCTGATTTGCATAAATCTCTAATGTCTTACAGACATAGTCTTTCAGTGGCCATTTTAAAAACCAATCACTGTATGCAATAATAGTATTATTAAACAAAAAATGATTTTGTATTATTGCATGGTGGGAATATTTATAATATAGTCAGGTTTGCAGTAGCACTGTGTGAATAGTCTGGCTGAAAATGGTGTATGATCTGAGACAAACACGTATTAATTACAACTTGAGTGAAGAGTGTTGTGAAGAATTACATTTACAATTAATTGTTATTTCCGGGTATTCAAAATATCTGACTCTAATCTGGGCCCAATTTCATAGAGCTGCTTAAGCAGAAAATAATGCTTAACAATTTTCTGCTAAGCAGAAATGAGCAGGATACCAGTCACAAGTTGTACACGTGACATGGTAATTTGGCTGGTAACCTTATTCTGGTAAGCAAAATTTGATTGTGCTTAGCAAATTTTTGTGCTTAAGCAGCTCTATGAAATTGGGCCCTGAATTCAGTTTTTGTTTTGTTTTGTTTTTGTTTTTTTGCCTGGTAAGAAAAAAAGAATAAGTTATTAATCTACTTCTCCAATATTGTACTGAGGATGCTGTTCCAAGAAGCTCCTTGAAATCTATAACCCTGGGGGGTTCAATTTCACATAGAGCTAAGATTGATCTTAAGATTTGTATCAATCTTAACTTCCATGCCAGCAAAGTGTGATGTCACAACACAAATTACTATGGTGATATTGACAACTCATCTTAAGATGAATCTCTGCGATTTTTAAAGTCTAGCCCTGGGGGCTAGCAAATGGCAGGTGGATATGGCATCATTTCAAGCTGCCTCCTAAATATTTGGATTTTTAGCTTTAGACTTTGTTTTCATCAATGACTCTGACTTTCTCTTCCATCCTGGTTTTGATCTCCTGGATTTTAATGGATGAAAAAAATAATGGTTTTATCCAGAGCTGCAAGCATTTGCATCTTGCAGTCAGGGAGATTTTGTACAACAATCGGGAGATATTTAGAATTACATTCAACATTTTCCATAATCAGACAGATTTTTTAATTAGTTCATCAGAACATGATGGAAAGATTGGTTTATTTTCAGGGAATTATCTGCAGAATCGGGGAGAGTTGGCAGCTCTGCTTTACCCTGAAAAGTGTTTGCAAAACTGCTTGAATTTTTTTTTAATTTAACAAAATTATCACTTAATAGATTTTTAAAAGTTAAAAGTGAGGTTGTCTTTTTACTTTGAAATATTTTAAATTGGGTGCTCTTAAAAAAAATTGCGTTGAACATAAGCTTAAAGCAGTGGTCAGTCTGGATAATTTATAACAGTAATCTAAAAGCACACTTTTGATAAAACC
This sequence comes from Pisaster brevispinus, assembly GCA_023634235.1. Classification (NCBI taxonomy): domain Eukaryota; kingdom Metazoa; phylum Echinodermata; class Asteroidea; order Forcipulatida; family Asteriidae; genus Pisaster; species Pisaster brevispinus. The sequence goes on along the minus strand of JAMKCF010000010.1, from coordinate 17,688,968 downwards.
TGGCACTTTTAAGGTTTTTTTAAAATAACAAATACTGCTATTTTAAGGCCGCGTCAGAATGTTTGGTTTCAATTGCATCTTGATTACAATGGGAGCATTAAAGCTTAGGCAGCCCTTAGCAACAGCTGCAAATTCAGATACTTCCAAAGTCTGTTCTTATTGTGAATCAGCTTTACCATAATAAGCATTTATACAAAATGTGAACGCAACCAGTAAAAACTTGCCAATATTTGCAGAGTATCTGCTAATAAAACTACTTTCCTTGAATTAACTTATACATATTGGAACCAGGGCCCAATTTCATAGAGCTGCTTAAGCAGAAAATATTGCTTAAAAATTTTCTGCTAAACAGAAATGAGCAGGATACCAGTCATAAATTGTACTTGTGGTATGCTAGTTTGGCTGGTAACCTTATTCTTGTGAGCATAATTCTTTTTGTGCTTAGCTACTTTTTGTGCTTAAGCATCTCTATGAAATTGGCCCCAGGGCCCAATTTTGTAGAGCTGTCTAAGCAGAAATTGTTGCTTAAACATTTTCTACTAAGCAAACATTAGCAGGATACCAGTCACAGATGATACTTGTGACATGGTATTTTGGCTGGTAACCTTATTATGGTATTCATAATTCTGTTGTGCTTGGCTTCGTTTTGTGCTTAAAGCAGCTCAAAGAAATTGTGCCCAGATGTATCGTGTTATCTTCCATAAGGTCCATTTGTGAAAGTAGCTTAGCATATTATTTTCTTAACATATTTATTTCTTAGAAGATAAGTATCTTTCAGTATTTTGGCCGTTAAATTGCTTATCAAACATGCTTAGCGCTGTTGACTGGGTCTTTTAATGTTATGTAAGGAGCCTTGCGTAACAATGATTTTCAGATGAATAAATGATAAACGCGAACAGTCTTTTGATGGTGATTTTCTTTCCCAGTTTTGTTGCTTTCTATGTTAATTTGGTTATGACTTAAAAGAATGGGACATAATAATCAGTGCTGTAGTCGAGTCCCTTTTGTCCGAGTTTGAGTTTGAGACCGATTCTGAGTCCGAGTCGCGGTGCTCGGAGACCGAGTCCGAGTCCACAAAAAATGGAGAGTAGACTGGTCTCGAGTCTTCCAGCACTGATAATAATAGTACGCAGGTTCTAATAAAATGGTTTTTCAAACCCAAGGGCGTCTCATGGGCTGTCCCTATTTCATGGTTTCCTTCCCATGTCGAAAACTGAACATTTCTTCATCAAGATCTCTACACAGAGACCCATTTCACAGAGCTGCTTAAGCACAGAAAGTAAGTAGCTAAGTACAATTTGTTTTTCTTCTCCAAAATGAGGACATCAGCCAAAGTACTATTACACATGTACAATCTGTGACTGGTATCCTGCCAATGTTTGCTTAGCAGGAAAATGTTGAGCAATATTTTCTGCTTAAGCATCTCTATGAAATTGGGACCATGCGTCTTCAAGCCTACAGGTTGGTTGATAGTGGTATGTTTGACCCTCCCTTGGTTTCATCGGTCAAAGATTGCGCAGTCGTTTTCTTTCTTAACTTCACACACTGCCCATTTTAAAAGTTCACACCAACACAAACACACAAGCCTGACTTCCAATTAATTTAATCTTTTATTATTTTTATCATTTATTTGGCTGTTTGTTTTTTTATAAAAAAGATGAAGAAATACATGATTATTAAATATACAGACAATGCATTCTGTATTTGTAATGTCAAGTTATACAAAAGCCACAAAGTCTTTAAAAAAAGAGAGTCATTTAACAGGAATTGTTTGCCTTAGTCGGCAACACTAATGGTAAAATCAGGTTTCGCAAGTCTACAGATACATACGGATACGTAAACACAAAACCTATTCCAATGTGTATGTAGAATTTGGCCTAGGCCCGACTCGTAACACTTTGATCGTGAAACGAAATCTGATGCGCATGGATACGGTTATCGTATCTGTATCTGTACGCTTGCGAAACCTCTCTATTGATAACATAATCAGTGGGATACCAAAGGGGTGTCTTAAGGAGAAGCCCTTCCTCTTCCTTATAATTTCTGTCGGTTATTAGAGTCATTGGATGCAGATTGTTTGAAGCCACAGAAACTAAACCTGAAGAAGGCTTAGTCCAATAGGTTCATTCACTCACGTACTCATTTTTTGATGATGTGACATATTTCACTTTTCCGTTTCCACAGCTAAGACCCAATCCACTATTTCAAAATAAAAAAAAACCCCCAAAAACAATGGTTGCTGGAACTCTAAGCAGGACAAAGCCAAAGATTCAGAAAATATATTTGGTCTTGTTTGAGTGGAATATCGTTACAAAGTATCAAAAATAGTTTATCACTATACCTTATCTATGCTTTTCAACGATATATCACACAAAATATTTCAAACAGACCTCAGACTAAGATTGTCTGAAATAAAAGTAGACATTTACTGTCGGGGAATTTTGAACGAGATTGGTCTGTAGAGGATTATCATTAAAAAAAAGAAGAGAAAATACATTCTTTTTAAACGACATTGCATCATCTTTTAATAGTTCAAGAAACAAAACTGCATACTTCAAAGTTTGCTATAGATTTTGAGTTGAAAATACAGAGTAAGGAAGTGTTTGTTATCTCAGAGTGAAAAAAAAAGGCAAATTTATTACTTTGTACCCATACAATATTAAGTAGATGCCAAAGTATCGGTATTGGTGCACACAGGATAAGAACGTTCAAGTTTAGTTTACCAACTGCGATTGCATTACAAATTTGCATTAGACATGAAGAAAACAGAAAAGAAAACAAAGGGTTTACAGACAATGTTAGGTGGTTGAGAAGGCAAGTGGAAAAACATATGCAGTACGAAAAGCTGTTAAAATAAATTCATGTGATTTGGAAAATTACAAATGGTAAACATGTTTCAAATGGTGAACAGGCTCTACAGTTCACGGTCATAGGGCCACTGTTCAACATTCTGCACAAGGAGGGGAGGGGGGGGGGGGGGGTGCCATACATATTTTTAGCCGACCTGGATTTGAGGCAAAGGAAAGGAAAGACTGAGCGAGAAAAAAAGTCCAATACTTGAAATACAGTGACTGCCATGTGTACATAACAAAAAATATATATTAAAAAAAACCCTGAAGTCTGCGTGTTCCACCTTACTTATAGACCAAGTTATCTTTGTTGACAAAAACAGTGACCTTGAGCATTCCAGGGCCTCTCCTGGCAGGCAAGATACTGCACTGGTCGTATGGGAAATTTGACATTTTGTGTCATGATTTCCTCATAAATTCAAGAGTTACAAAAGTTACAGCTGAACAAGCTTTGAGATTTGCCCCCTTTCTTCATATCAAAAGTTGAAAAAAAATTACGCAATTTCAATAAAATGTAAGATTTAATGTTTTCTTCCATTGAGCTCCTTTGTTAATATGTGATGTCACAGGTCACATGGTCTATACGGTAAGTGTTTGAACATTTAACAGTATCAATCCCATGGGCCTATTTCATGAAACTGCTTGTAAGCAGAACCTTTTTGCAGACAAGATATTGCTAAAGGAAAAACAACCAGGATACCAGTCACAAATAGTGCGCATGAAATGGCTTTTTTTGGCTGGTAACCTTCATTTCTGGTAATGGACATTGTATGCTTGTTTGTCCTCAAATCTATGAAATTGGCATTGTATGTTACTCGGGACGTTCTCAGGGGCCACAGCAGGCTCAGTGCATAGAACAATCAAAGCTGATTTATAAAGCATCTACTCATAGCTGCAGCCTCATACTTAATCTTGATTGGTGATGCTGGTTTTTGTATTGGTCATCAGTAGAGGGCGCAACATCCACTGGCTCGGAGGGACTAGGAAAGTCTATGAATCTGGATCAGAACTTTGATCCAGAAGTTTGTTTGATACAGATATCTCTTCTCCAGTAATGCAATATCTGCGACAACGTCACCAATCAAGCTACCTCATACTTGGATCTTGTGTAAAGGGCAAGGCACTTTTTAACCAAAGACCAGGGGGGGCATGGAGGCATGTAGTTGATAGAATCTGGTAAACTTGATACAAGAGTATACCCACAGTTACATGTACATATAGCAGTCAATGTGTTGACAACAATTTCAATTCCACGTCCTATGGCATGGATACAAGAATCTGGAGGGTACCAAGTAGCGGTGATTTCTTGACCTCTTCAATAATGATCCCATAGAGCTGTGTTACAAATAACTCCATAATTTCAGTTTTCAGTGATGAGGTCAAGTGAGGTCGCGGCTACTGGTTACCCTTTAGGGTCTTCTCCTTCACACATACGATCTTACGCAATGTATATAGTGCAAAACCAGGAAGCAGTGCAAACAATGTGAGGGTTTGTCTTTTCCTCAAACAAAAAAAGGGCAGGATTAAACAAAAATCGGAAGAATTGGTTAGGTGCAGAGATTGTACAACAGTGGCTTCATCGCCTTAAAAAAACAGAATCAATTTCTCGTCTGTTGGCTTCTAATCTTATTCTTTGTGTGACATTCCGCACGGGCGACTGTCACAACTGCAGGAAAACCAAGTAGGAATCAGGGATGCAATTTGGCGAACTGACCAGAAATATGATCAAGTGTTTTTTTTTGTGAATTTGGGTGTGCTACAAAAGACTGTTATTCATCGACGTCATCACGTTGCCATCTTAGAGGCAAACCGATGATGAAACATTGGAAACTCACGTCTGTATACGTGCGGCGCACAGTATGGGCCAATGAGCAACTTTCTTTTGACCTGTAGCCGAGGGTGCCCTACTCAAGTGACGTCATGTGCATATGGTTTATACCAGAGTCGTTCTGACAAAATGTCAGCCGAGTTGTTGGCTACGCTTGGCTAGGCTTCAAGATGGAAGATTGTAAAATAAAACGTAGGTATTCTGATGAAAATTTGTTACAAACGCCTAACACTGAAGTGTAACCATCCAATAATTTTTTTTTTTTTTTTTTCAATCTACCAGTATTCTGTGAAACTGTTAGTTTTCCTCATAAATGGCTAACGTCATTAACTGAATAGGGGCCTGGGCCCAATTTGATAGAGCTGCTTAAGCACAATAACTAGCTAAGAACAAACTTATGCTTACCAGAATAAGGTTACCAGCCAAGATACTGTCACATGTACCATTTGTAACTGGTTTCCCGCTCATATCTGCTAAGCAGAAAATTGTTAAGCAATATTTTCTGCTGAAGCCGCTCTTTGAAATTGGGCCCTGTTTTCAGAAACTCTGTCAGCGAACATTTTTCTGGTTCAGGTTGCCAAAATTGGTTTGATTCAAACTGTAGAGGGCCATAGCCATTACCGTATACTCTTGCAACCAAAAAAAAGGAAGGGGGGGGGGTTGGTCAGAGAAAATAAAGGTTGTCCTTCAATCGTCCAAACACTGCAGAAATGTTAACTTTCTAAAAAAAAACCTTTTTCAAATGACTGTACAAAACAACTGTTTTAACCATTGTATGTATACACCATTCACCCTACACATAACTCGTCTTATGAACGAGGCACTTATGGATATTGTAAATTGTAAAAAAAAAAATACAAAAAAAAATACTAAAAACACAAAAAAAGAAAGAATTCACTTTGTAAATAAATCAATATACAGATTAATGTCTGTGCTAGAAATTTTTTATATATAATATATTATAACCATTCTGATAAATTCGATGTGACAGTTCCATGCATTTCTATATATAGGAACCTTCAGTATGTCTAAATCACAAATATTGAAAAAAAAAATAATAATAATGCATTAGATTTATGTACAAGACAACATTCTCAATGTGAACATGAAACATGAATGTTGACATCGTCACACCGAGAATCCTGCAACAACTGAGGTATCGCTATTTATACAACATTTATACAAAAAAACAAAACTGTACAATTTGATTCACCTCAGTTCCATAATAGGAACAACTATAAATGTACATGGAATTCCATCGGGGAAATTTGATTTTTCACAACGAAATTGATTCCTACCCCTTAGAAATCAACCAATCAGATTTGGGGGGAAGTTTTTTAGATCCCTGTGATTGGCTGAATGTTGTTTGTGTGCCTGGTAGCACATAAGCAAAACTGATCAGCTATTTGTTTTACTGTTGATGGTCTAAATATCATTTTTATGAAGTTTATATTTTTTTGCCGTCCAGTGGTGTGTTTCTAAGCCAAAAGAAACTGTGAAAAAAAAGAAAAGACTCCGGTATGTTAAAGATGATTGCACCATTGCTGATGGAAGTTGTCATCTTGCATCTTAAAAAAAAAAAACCCAATCAAAATGGGATCTATTTGTTTGCTATAATGCAATAGTTGTGACATTATTACTGAGTGATGCAGATCTCCTGAAGACGGGCAGAACATTCTGTTTGAAATCTCGAGACCACAACGGATCTTTTTTAGAACCAACACTCCTCCCAAAAGAGACTGACAACATCGCTGTGTGCCTGGAAGTACGGCGTAAGGCTCTACCCCCATTCTTCCTGGCAAAATACTTTTTCCGAGAACCAAAGGCCGTAAGCAATAAAATGGCTCCTGACAAAAAAATTATGGCATTACTGTTACATTTTTGTTGCTAGAATTATCTCAAAGAGATGTTTTCCCATATCCATACAGAATTTCAACCTTCCTGTGATGACTTATGAGTGGCAGAAAACGAATCAAACTTCCACGCTCAGTTTTCTTGAAACACAATTTTGCAGATTAATTGCTTACACCCTTTCTCCGGAACTTTTTCGCTACCTCCTTCTTCTTCCAGGCACACGACGACATGGTTGCACCCACAAGTTTACTAGGAATAGACCTTTATCATGGTGCGACCATCTTGATTTTTCTCTCACTCAAATCAATGTAACCAGACCGAGGCTGGAAGGGCAAATAGTCTGGTTCCTTTTTGTACAATGAATATTAGCATTCATTACTGTGATCGGATACAAGGAACATGACCAAGATGGTGGCAGCATGATAATGGTCTGTAGTCACTTAGATTGTGCAGTCTTTGAACTAGGTATTTGAACATTGGGACCTGTGAAAGTGCCCAGGTAGTTTGTTTCCTTCACATGATCCAAACAATGCAAGTGGGAGGGAATCTGACAGTTCCCCATGTCTGTCTATGTGCGAGAAAAAATGTGTACTGTGGCATTGTTTCTGATTTCAATCCAAGTGATGTACTTGCTGGCACTGGTAACCCATTATCTGTTATTACTGGACACCAGTGATAGTGTGTTGTAAGCCAGTCTTGCTTTCGCACAGCAGTACAGACTGGATACCGGTGACAAGGTACTGGATACAAGTCTTGGTGTAATCCACTTAAGTATCAATTTAGCCGGTAAACCGTGTTTAGCTGGTAAGAGGCAGACACAACAGGTAGATGCAATCACTCACTATGCTGTAAAGCTAAACTGCAGCGACGACACTCGCAGAAAATCATTTGTAAAAAATTTCCATTGCATTTGCAGAGAAAAAAAAATATATCCAAGTTTCCAGTTTCCCATCTCCTCACAGTACTTTTCAAGTAGAAATCAAAAGGCTGAGACGGCCGAGGTCAAAGTCAGGGAATGTATAAAACGTCCGACATCAAATCTCCACCAAAAAAAAACCAGTCGATGTGTGGATGTAAGTTTGGCAAGTTTCCAGGAAGCACAACACCAGGGCTCTAAAAAAAATAATGAGTCAACTGATTCCACACACCTACTTTCAAGACCTGTCGCTCGCTCTCCTTGACTGACTGAAGGGGGGGGGGTAAGGGTCTCTGTTTGTATTTTAGTCGACCGAGAAATTGTTCACAAAATCGTGCCGGAGCAACTCATGAGCCCAGGGCCTTTCTTGGGCATCTCTGATTAACGTGAGTCTCAGGAACTCCCGGGAGATGTCCGAGACTGTGCTGGGTAGCTGAGGAATTGTGGGTTGTGTTGCGATTTTGAAGATGGCGGCCATCGCCTCGTAGTCGGCCCAGGGCGGCTTCGTCGTCAACATCTCTACGACTGTGCAGCCAACACTCCTACAAGCATAAACACATTTGATTCACAATTTGTAAGTGTGATTTTTACAGCCAATTTTTAAAATTTGATTACAAAGCTCTCCAACGATGATTAGCAAAATTTAAACGACCCAAAAGCTGACGGTTACCAACTCACCATACATCGGCCTTCCTGCCGTACCCGACCCCGTTGATCACTTCGGGACTCATCCAGTACGGTGTACCCGTTACCGATTTGATTCCAGTGACGTAACTCGCTATCGTCTGTAACCGCCGGGATGCCCCGAAGTCAGCCAGCTTCACGTTCCCTGAGCCTGCCCTCAGGATATTTGCACCTAGTGCCACAAAAAGAGAGATAAAAATGTTTTTAAAAAAAGAACAAACCGGTGCTCGGTGGCTGTGGTTAGACCAATTGCTTTCGTAAATTATTATTATCAATTAATTTCATACAAGTAAAAAAGTGAAAAAATGTATAGTATGGCAACCGATAGGTCGAGTTGCACTGTACAGTGATACATTAAAAAGGCTATAAATAATGGAGTCAAGTAAAATATTTGACAAACAAAACCAAACAAAACTCTATCAGGGGACACAAAATAACAAATATAAAATATGCATAAATACACATATATATATATAAATATATACAATTGCACAATACAATGGTTCAATACAGTATCAATATTCATTAAGAAAAAACAACAACAAATTAACAAAAACCAAGAGCAACAGTAGGAGACTTTCTGATGCTATTGTTGTCAAAAAACATGATGCATACTTGAAGTTATGTAAACAACAACAGGAAAACCAGTATAAATGTGAACAAAGAAAAGAATAAACAAATCAATTCACAAGCAATGATAGGAGACATTAAGATGCTCGATGGCAGAGGCTTGATCAATTGTTTACAAAAAACATGTGCTTTCTTAAGTTGCAGTTATGTAAACAAGTGAGCCAGTCCATCTGCTGCCACCGCAGCATAAAACATTTCCCAAAATACAGTACATTTGTCATCTTATTTGAGATTCTTTACATGTATGTACTAATGTAACAGCAATAAAATGCATTGTAAAAGCACAACAAACAGATACAAATTAATGTACATCACTAAAACTTAATACGGAATTGTGCCGACTGAAAAGTTTAATTCAAATAAGTTTCATATTTGGGGAATTATAGCAACAATGAGGGGGGAGGGGGTAATCTTAAAAACACAAACAAATTCCCTGAAAATGGCAAAATCAAACAAGAAAATGACATCAGAAAACTAAATGGTTGCATGTTGCAGATATTGCGATTATTATGTAGAACCGGTAATCCAAACTAGACTAGGGCAGATATAAAAATTGTTCACCGCACTTCAAAACAGGGGCCCATTTCATAATGCTGGTAAACATAGAAACTTACTTATCACAGAAATATCTAGCCTAGCAGAAAAGGGTTACCGGCCAAAATGCCATGCAAATTCATACGGTTGTGACTGGTGCCCTGTAATTGTCCATCCTTTGTAAATTCGCTGAGCAACATTTTCTGCTTGGACCCCTAAAAGATCTTGATCTGGATCGGGGAGTGTTTCTTGAACACTCGAGGATCGAGTAGCTTACCTTTAATATCTCTATGTACAATATGGCTGATGTGAAGGTAAGCAACACCTTCGAGGATTTGACGAGTGTATTTTCTTACGACGTTCTCTGTGAGCGCACCGTAACTCCTGAGCTCATCTTTCACCGAGCCCTGCGATTTAACAGACAGAAAGAAATGCTTAGTAAGGACAACTGAGCGAAGCCCTACATGGGGCCGGCCTTTCTCCAACAATAACAGGAAACCCTTTAAAAAATGCACTAAACTGATTTCTTAAACAGAATGTCTGTGTGAAGAAATGAAAATTGGACTTGCTTTACAAAGACCCATGGTGTAACTAGAATAATCAGTTTCTATCGTAAGAAATTATCTTGATCAATAAGTGACTTTTGATAGACATTTAACACAAACATACGCCAGCTTTGAAGCCGGAAAACTTGTGCTACAGCCCAAACAATCCATCGGCCGAAGTACCATCTGACACACATAGATTGTGACTGATGCTAGGCTAAAAACTCTGCTGACATAAATCTGCTAAGTGGCATTTCTCTGCTTAAAGGAAAGGCCGTCAGGGCCCAACTTCATGGCTCTGCTAACCGCCAAACTCTGCGCTGGCAATCACCATTCTTCCCTTACAGGGCAAGCGCCAAATTTCTGCCCCAGCTGTCTAAAGCAAAGAACGCCTGGTAATGTTGGCACAAGCAAAAAATTCCCTGGTAACCTGTGAAATACGCTTGAGGTAAGCGAGGAAATTCTCTGCTTCCGTAAGCGCAGATTCTTAGCGTACAGTAAAGCAGAGCCATGATATTGGGCCCAGAATCGTTCCCAGGCAAGTTCTCAACGAGGAGAGACCATTTGGACGGTGATGTACTCACCCCCTACTCCTAGAACTATTCGGTTCGTTCCGCTATCGTCTCCCCGACCCTCATAGGTCATCATGTACAAAATCCTATTCGAAACTTTTTCCCCTTCACGTTTATGCACCTGGACTTCTCTTTTGAAAACGGAGCTAGCCAAAATTAGGCTCTATGTGTTCATTGTTTTCACAGTGAGCTCAGGGTGGGTCCAGAAAATCCACTCCGCAAAAAAAAGGTGCAAAAAATGATAAATTCCCATCGTTATTCGGAATCGTCGCCTTCCGATAACAAAAATGGCCGCCGTCGCTTGTATCAATGGTATGCTGCGCGCAACGCTGGTTCACAATAACCAACGGTTTACGTATAAAAGATAAGCCATTGATTATTGTGGACCAGTGTTGCGCACAGAATACTATTGAATACCGTCTTAAGGCATGTCGTGGACCAGCGTTGCACGCAGCATACCAGTGATACAAGCGACGGCGGCCATTTTTGTTATCGGAAGGCGACGATTCTGAATAAACGATGGGAATTTATCATTTTTTGCACCTTTTTTTTGCGGAGTGGATTTTCTGGACCCACCCCGAGCTCACTGTGAAAACAATAAACACATAGAGCCTAATTTTGGCGAGCTCCGTTTTCAAAAGAGAAGTCCAGGTGCATAAACGTGAAGGGGAAAAAGTTTCGAATAGGATTTTGTACATGATGACCTATGAGGGTCGGGGAGACGATAGCGGAACGAACCGAATAGTTCTAGGAGTACTCACCCCCGGCATCAGCTCCATGAATATCGATAAGACCTGCTTATCTTCTGAGCAACCAAAGTACTGCACTATTCTGTCGTGGTGAAGATTCCTCAGCAATTCTATCTCGGATTTCAGGGCTTTTACTTCCTGCAGACGGAGCAAAAACACAGAGGAAGAGAGCGAGAGAGAGAGAGTGCAAAATTACTTCTTAGAACTTGACCATTCCATTCCACACTTGTATACAAATTGAGGTGATAATAACAACAGATGTTAAATTTGCATCGGGGATAAAGAATATTATTTGTTTTTTTACCCTTACACCGATGTGTGTAAGCACTAAAGTATTAAATGAAATACATAAAGCAATTTGTGACAAAAATAAAGATTCAAACAAATGAGTCTTTAAAAGTCCCTTGAAAATCAGAAGAGAGTCAGCTTGGTGAGCATGAAAAGGTCAGTCATTCCATAATGAAGGTGCAATGAAGTTGAAGGCTCTTTGACCATAGAATTTTGTGGAAAAAGTAGTTTGTGTCAGTAAGGATTGGCGAGCAGAACGAAGAGAAGGAGGTAGATTGAGGTACAAACAAGTGCTTGTCGCAATGTATGGAGCTCCAGTAACAGCAGTACATAATAGTTGTTCGGATTCAGGCATACAAACAGAGAAAACTTTGCCCCCGATCACGGGGGACATTTGCAATAAACTCACCTTTCTTGCTTCTGTATTTGAATTGTCTGTCGGCACCTGTTTCACTGCCAACTCCCTCCCTGTGTCAGCGTCGTAGCAAAGGTAAACGACTCCAAATGCCCCCTGACCGAGAATCTTGCCTTTCCGCCAATTGACCGGCGCTCTGGGAGCTACGAGTGGAAAGAAGATCGAGTGTCAATCATACATCAACACCAATGACTTCAAAAACTAAAATTCTCAATGGTTTTGAAAGAGAAGTTGAAGCATTATGTGGAGACTTTATTCAAATGATTTTCATGATTTAAAACAAACGTGCAACACATAATCAAGCAATTCCATTTGAAATTTGACACTCGCACAACAAAATGAACATAAAAAGGGAGGGTACATGAATTTTAACTTCACCAAGCTGTCAATGTGGACCAAACTCCCCCCAAAAAGTGTCCACGAAAATTTGGACACAATTTTATCTTCAGGAATTATTTACGATGCCAAATTGTACTTCTTATTTAATGCATGCTTAAACAGCATGTCAAACAGCCTTAAGAAAGTTAAGAACAAAATCACAAACTTTAGTTAGATGAGAAGAAAGATGCAAAATGTTATACATGCAAGTGATGTTTGAAGCTTCACATGGTGTAGATAACAAGAAGAATTCATAAATAGTAAACTTGTGTATCAGTCTCTCAGCCGTTGTGGTCTCCTGAGAAGAGCCGCTGTGGAAACCGTACTGGCTTTTGCTCAGAGCCCAAGAGATTGGTACAAGTTTACTAATTACAGCTACTTCTTATTTTACACAGACGTGCATAGTACATGGTAGTAAAGTAATAGCTCTGATGTGACAAACAGTTCTTTTCAATCATGATTGGTCTTCAGCAAGTCCGGATTCTCCCTCAGGTTAGGATAACACACCAACTTGAACAAATAACTTTTCTACCGCAGTCTGGACTCCCTGTTTCATTTACTTGGGAGTTCTCAAACTGTAACGAAAGTTCAACTCAAATGTGGTAGCCAACACCGAAACTTAACCACTTCACGTGGCTCACGGCCAAGGTTCTGCGAATCGCGGTGAGTGCCTACTCAATTTTCTCTCTCAAACCCACCCCCCAAAAAGAAAAACCCCAAACTAATTATGAGCCCCTTTGTTGTGTTTCCTTTGTCAAGTCTGGGTTTCATTGGCAACGATATTTTCAAAGGAAAAAATTGATTACTCAAGAAACTCCAAAAAGTTCCGGGAAAAAAACATACCCCGGCTGGGCACGGAAATTCTTTTAAAATACCGATGTGAAGTGGTTATCATGCCAAGAATGACGAGTTTGGTTTAAAGAACTCAGCCCAGAAATCAATAAAAAAATGACGTGTCATTCTGACAGCTTTTGCGGTGTTTACTGAACGAAATTTGCAATGCAACTGATGTTTAACAAAAAGTGGTATCCTGACAATCCTGCCCTTCGGGAAGTCCCAACTTAAATTTCAAATCAGAACCTTTCAACTGATGGATACAAAATTCTTTAGGAACTGACAGGACCAGAAACGATCTCTGAACGTTACCGAAACCAACACCATGGTTAGATTTCCCACACCAGAAGTAAGTTATCCTGACAATCCTGTCCATGGGGAGGTCCAAACTTAAGTTTCAAGTCAGAAACTTTCAACTGATGGATAAATCTAAATTTTTTTAGGAACTGACAGGACCAGACATGATTTCTGAACGTTACCGAACATCAAAGACAGGGTTAGATTTTCCCAAACCAGAATTACACATACACATCATGGTCTCACATTTAGCACCCTCCTTGATGCTCATCTCCTGCAGCGATTTGATGGAGTGCTCCAACTCGCTGTCTCGCCTCCTCCGGCTGTCGATGGTGTCGTAGTCGGCGCCGATCCCGCTGCTGCTACTGCTCTTGCTGAGGGAGTGCTCGCTGCCGTGCGGGCTGTAGTCATCCCGGTGCATCATGGAAGGGCTGAGCTGGGGTCTCCGTGACCTACTTGGGAATGTCTTGCGTCCTGTCAGAGAGGAGAACAAGATACTTGACTTTCGAGTCCAACACACACACCTTTGTTGACCCAGTAAATCAAAGACTTTTCTTTGTTCTACAATTATTTGGACTTGGAATTTGTTAGCTAGGGAGTCCTTGGTCTGTTGAAACACCTGGATCCCTTTTGTTAAAGTCCTTGGTTTCAACAGGTAGACACCCCAGCACACACCAAGAGACTTCTATTATTATCATTATAGATTTCTGGTAATAAAACCATGGATGCCTCATGAGTGAACTTAATCACTGTAGCTCGCAAGCCTGAGGAAACCTGTAAACAAGGGTGCTTGCTAGGTAAACCAGAAACACTGGGGTTAACCCCTACTCATCCACGATGAGTGTCCTGGGTTCTTTAATGTGCACTATCAATCCTAGTACATGGAACCTACGGCTTAATGTCCCATCCGAAGGACAAAGCAATTATGGTCAAGTATCTTGCTCAAGAACACAAGTGCCGCGACCAGGTCGTCGAACCCACACTCTGCTGATCAGAAACACCAGGGCTTGAGTCCGGTGCTCTTAACCGCTTAACGTAGAACTTACCATCATCGTACTCGTTCTGTGTATTCTTCATGCTATACCGCGTTGGGAATGTTCCACCTTTCCCTGACCTCTCTGTGTATTGTGAATCTACGCAGGAAGAAAAACAAAACTCACGACTTAACATTACCCAGAGAATTCAATTTTACTCGAATTAGGTGGAACTTTGTTTTACTGTTAATATTAATGAGAATATGTAATAATAATAATAACAATAATAATAATAATAATAATAATAATGGGCATTTATAATGCGCCGGTATCCATCTTTGAGATGCTCATGGTGTAGCGACACATCAATAGAGGGGAGTGTTTATGCAGTCCTCATTAGGTGAGTCTTGAGGGAAGTTTTGAACAAAGGTAGTGAAAAAAACACTGTTAATAAAAAATAATAAGTATCTCTTATATAGCGCCTTTTACAATAACCTGTCAATGGGCTTTACTTTAGTGCCATGGTCATTGAGAAAATAAAATTCCTGTAATCTTTCTCAGCTTCCTGGGGAGATTTCACTTATGCATTGACGTCATCAAGCCGCCATCTTAGAGGTAAATCGATGATGAACGATGGAAAACGCACAGATTTGTAAGCGCGGTGCACAGGACTGGCCAATGAACAACGTCCTTTTGACCTCTAGACGAGGGCGCCCTACTCAACTGACGTCATGTGCATAAGGTCTATCATAACAATAACTACACATACTTTGTATCTTCATTCAATCAATGAATAAATAAAAATACAAAATATAGTTCCAGAGAAAAATGAAATGTTAAAGGTATTATACAGGATTGGTAAGAATACAAAACATTGTTTAATTCTAGTCTGAAAGTTTACTTTTTATGAAGTTCATACAAAGTTTTTTGTGTGAAATATTTCCTTCTGATATGAAGTCATTTTCAGAAAAAAAAGTGTATTTGAAAACCGAAGGAGAAAAAAAAAAAAAAAAGCAACAGCAGATTTCGGTTGTTAAAACCAAAATTAAGGGCAATGTCTTTACTTGCTGAAAACTGTGCATGGTTCTTCACTATTTTCTCCTGACTCACACAACGGATTTAGCCGAAACTTTCACAGGTTCGTTATTTCATGTATACGGTTGATCACGCAAACCATGAACACTGTCCGCTAATCCTGTATAATACCTTCAACCCAACCACACAGCCAGTGTCTACGAGCCAACTTACTTGTGAACTCCTCATAACTATTTGTACTCTGTGCTCTGAACATTCTTCCACTATTACTGAGAGAGAGAGAGAAAAAAAAATAACAAGTCAAGATTTAGGAGACGCTCCCTCACCCCCTCCTAAAAATAACAAACCACCCTTCCCAGCCAGAGGTACACCTGATTAACATTAATAATTAGCCAAATTAATGTGTTAATTAGTCGATCCTGTTTATCCAAGACGAAAGCTGGTTTCCAGCCAACCTCTCCCTGATACCAAATCATTGTGCGCCAGGATGAACAGGATACCAGTCACTGAAAGTTGTTTTCAACCATTGACCCAATCATCCCTATAGTCTTGGTTGCGCCATTTTTTGAGTCAATACACGCGTATGTTACACGGCGAAATACGCATTTTGCCATAATTTTGACATGCAATTTGAGTCAAAAAATGACAAGCTTGGCAGACAGCGGCTACATGTGACATTGATGCAAGGGGTCAATACAATAACCCTTTAAAAGTAAGTCATAAAAAACTGATGTGGCATGTTTTTAAGGTAGGGTCATAGATTGGTAAATACTCCAAAAAATAATGACTATAAAACCATACTTGGTTAGAAGCACTGCAGCTGTTGATAGTATAAGCTATTTTGAGGAAGGATTCCCATCAAAGGAATATGGTTTGGATAATTTTTTTTCACCCGATAACAATTCGTGCATGAATACTTTCTCAGATGTCTGAGGTTGGTGTCCGGTCCATGAACGCTGCGGCCAGAAATGCGGTTGGTACCCCGCTGCCACCTCGCTAAACATAAATGGATCCAAAGTTCTTGAGAACTGAGAACAAACAGTGACAGTGCTGTTGTTGTCTCAGCAAGTAGACACTGTAATCAGCCGAAACTTTTACGTTTGACTTTTATTGGGTGGGCACACAAAGAGTTGTGGGTACCTTTAAAACCATTAACACAAAGGTCAACACAAAGGTCACCACAATGTTTGTCGTTGTCAAACAGGGTCCCCACAAGGTAATTCTTTAGAAAAGGGAATAACAGAACAACAATAGCAAGTCCCAACGACTCTGTGTGCAAAAGACTTACACAGTATCTTTCTTGATAAATTTGCCCATATATCAGCATTCTGTTGACAAAAACCAATCTAAGACCCTACCTTCAACACACTGTTGAGGCACATTCATTGCAGAGGGGTTTTTTTTTTTTAACCCCAGGGGTTGCTGCGTGAACGTGAATCTCCATACAGAGTGTTACAGGAAATGAGCCAATCAAAACAAGAACCACGCCGAGCAAATTTGACAGCTCAAGTCAACAACATTATAATCGGAATATGAGCATGCAAAAATGTGTTTGAAACAAAACATCTTAAAATGTTCACTTTATGCATGGAACACAATCCAATCTTCAAAATTGAAAATGATGAAATATGCAAATTCGGCTTGAAAAAAGTTATAAATCCTCAAGTTATCAAAGAATAAAAGCTCTACTTTTAATAAAAACTTCTGTGCTTACTTAAAAGGAGAAGACGAAAAAAACTCGAAACAAAACTGGCACAACTCCTAAATAATTGTTATTTAAATAACTGGGCTACAAGCCAACTCACCTTCCTAACGACTGGCTGCCACCATAAAACGTCTTATCTAGTGACTGATGGCTGCCGTTGGGACTGTTGATGATCACGTGATCTTGTTGCTATGGAAACAGGAGATGGGATGAAGAAATTAGGCTCGGCGTTCGGAGGGTAAATGGTGGAGACGTTTTAATTCCTGCTCGGAACTATCGTTAATTTCCAAATTAGACAGATGTGACATAAACATGGGGTTTAATAATATCCAAGTGCATTCAGCCGGCATCCGAGGAAGAGAAGCAATTATTGGGCCAATTCTGAGCGAAGAATCAACCATTAAAGGAGGGATCTGTGCTGCAGACTGAAAGTTCAAGTGCTGTGAGCTCCGAGTCGTGAAAAGAACAACTTGAACATCGGGTTCCAGGGAGCTTCGGTTCTCTTGAAAGCCTCTTTTGTCCAGAGGAGTTCACCTTCGGGAATTAGACTAGATTCCTGATGTGAACTTAAAAACGCAAGCAGGCGGACAAGTTGTAAAGTTGCTGAATGTAAACTTTTGGTAAATGTGAAGAACGGAAACTTCAATTCTGGTGTATAAAAAACACTTCTAGAGATAAGGAAAGTTGTACATACAGTTTAATATAGTTTGGTTGAAAGAGGACAAAGAAACAGCAATGATATAAAAAAAAAAAAAAATAATAATAATAAACCACAAAATCATACATTTTCTCAAAGAAACATAAGTGCACTGTTGTTGGGCTGTCCAAGGAGATCAATTAAAGTTGAGGTCTAAAACTGGAAGACCAAAATTGTACTGATCTATAAACCGACACTGTCACTCTCCCTTTAAACTGATTGGGTTCTTGACTTCTTATCTTGGTATCACCGCAAGGTTATGCGTTCAAGACTTCACGGTTTGAGAAAAATAAAAAACTCTTGACATCTGCAAGGCTGTCAGGAAAGGCTCACAGCCAACTTACCAACCTACGACTAAATACAACTTACGCCTTTTAATTGCATTTGGAAGTGATCTCCCCCCCCCCCATACCCCTTCGCAAGTGTGTTCAGAGATTTCTTATCGACGGCAAATGATTAATCTGATGTGGACTTTGAGAAGACACCCTTTAATCTTAACAATTGGAAACATCTTTATGCAGATGGGTCGGGCTGCGTTTAGCCGTCCCTCATTTGCACTTTTCGCTGGCCCATATCTGATGCAACATCTTTCCTGTTTTGCCCGCGCCACCAAATTAGTTTATCGGAAAGGAACGCTGGTGGGATTATAAACCCGTCGAGTCACTGATTAATGAGCCCAGATTAAACTGAGGAATGTGATGAATCGCTCTGGATTGGTTTGCCGACCAATTATTCAGTGAAAAGGATTGTTAAGGAACCTGTGTATGGCTCACGGTCATATCATTAACATTCTACACATTTCTCCATGTCCGGTACCCAGAGGCATGGTTGCGATCACAGTGGAAGAGAATAACCAAGTACAATGTGCCTGTCTATAGCAAAGTTTTTGGGTTTTTTTTTGGGGGGGGGGGTCAGAACTTTGAACTCAAAGCAGCTGTTACTCCTTCCCACAGAATGACACATAGCCATAATGAGGCTGACAGGGAATTAGGCTGGCCCCTTTTGAAGAACCCATTGTATTCACACTTGTACACACGGGATGTCTAAACTATTTTAAGATGAACGTACGTGCTGTTTGAAGCTTTGCATGGTGGGGATCACACCAAATACTATAGTAGTAAACTTCCACGTACAAATTCATCTCAGAACCAACAAAAGAGTTTTTATACAAAGTTGTATACCCGCCAGTTACTAGAATTTTGTTTTCTTATCTTACAACCTACCTCTGATTCCGGTTCGGGGATAAACCGGCCCTCCCCGTACGTTGAATCTCTCATGATGTTTTGCATGGACTCAGTGGGTATGTAGCCAGGGGGTGGGGAGGGGGTGTCACGCGTCGGCATCTCAACTGGGGTGGAATGTCGCTTGACTTGGTTCGGCAGCTTTGGCTGTGACTGTGAGTGTGGAATGGATTGTGACCGTAGCGTTGAAGGCTTGTTTGTAGAGTCGCTGCGAATCTGTCGGGGAAAAAAAAAAAAAAAAAAAAAAGAACCCAAAAACCGGGAGGATCAAAAGAAGGGAAAATAAACCAAACTTCACTTAAACACTTGTCTGTACTTAGATACCAAACACTCACAAAAGGAATGTTTCCTTCACAGTCATTGTTATTATGAAAATTCGCATCCCTCTGCTGCCCCCTCTGCTGCCGCTTCCCAGGTTGTATGGTAACTTGATTGTGATCACTGGCTAGTTACAGGTTGAATGGCTTCCGGCTGGTACCCCAAACAAATATATTGACAAAATAGGAAGAGCGCCTACTTAAGGGCTAGATGGCTCAGTTGGAGGAGCGCCAGCATGTTCATTTGGACGTCACAGGTTCAAAACCCGCTCTAGTCAATTTTTCTTTGTTCAACACAAAGTTATTTTTAAATGAAACAGAAGTACGAAAAAGGGAGACCAAAAAAAAGGAGGAAATTAGGGAATTCTCTACTTACAGCGGTATCATAGAGATCCCCACCACCTGAAATGCTATCGTGGTACGTTATCGACCCAGCGGATTGAGAATGACCCAGGCCAGGGGCTGATGACCCCGTCTTAGTTCCCGTTGTTGCCGACGACGCTGGTGTCGTTGCTGTACTAGTACCCGATTGTAACGGCGTAAGATAGACACGGAGGCTCTTGGCGTTGGGGTTGTGGTCCATTAACGCCACGGCCTGGTTAAGATTAGTCTGGCTCTTGATCGGTACAACAATCTGGAACAACATCATTGGAAGGAGGAAGGGAACCAAACAACAATTGTTATTGAGTTCAGAAAAATCAAACTTACATACAGTACATGTGAATCATTTAAAAGAACAGTGCAACACTGGTTTAAGATTGCGATGCTGAAGTTTACTCCATAAAACGGTCCAGTTTTCAAGAAACAAGAAATAATTCTTAAAAGGAATACAATTTCAGTTTCTTCCTATTTCGTTTCATTTCATTTATTGATTCTGGTTGTGAAGCCAAGGACTCTCAGAAAAGCGAACTAAATCACTTATACTAGCCAAGAACCCAAAGGAGAGAAGACAATGAAGGAAGTTTCAGTTTAAGACGTGGGAGGAAAACCCCAGAGATTTATTCCAGGGAAAACCCACGCAATCAGGCAGGGACTGAAAACCAATCCACATAGTGCCCCCCGGTGGGACTTGAACCGGGGTCCCAGAGGTGAAAGGCAAGGCAAGCTACCACTCTACCAACCTGACCGCCTACTAATGTCAACCGTGAAATAATAAATTTGCAACACATAAATCAGAAGTGAAAGTTTTCATTTGTGTTGCATAGCAACATGCTACATACAATTTATCAGCCGCTACTCAGAAATTGACACTTGCGAACTAAATATTAGCATTCAGAGTGCCAAAAACATGTTCTGTCTAAATGTTTTGCTGTGCGAAATTGCTGTACGAAATTGCTGTACGAAAACATTCCGGGATTCGGCCCACATCATGTCACAAACATAGACTGTGCAACTCTAGCGCTTGTCCAACGTGATCAAGTGGATGTGATAAAGTGCACAATTTTGTTTTCTTCACACAAAAACTTGTCTAAGAGGTTTCCCAGTAGTTAGAAAACAAGCGAGACTTGCACAGTCCTTTGTGTACATAAGTGGGAACATCACTAATGAAAAATAAGGTTCTTTTAAATGCAAACAGACTTAGTTTCAAGTCTATTACAACACTTATGCAGATTTGGGGGAGAGGAAAAAAAAACAAAAATAGGAACAATATCAAAACATAGCATCAACATAAGTTTAACCTATCACCTTGAGATTTACTGAATGATTGTCAGTCTTTTGTGGTCATCTCTACAAAACAAAACCCATGCAAAAAAAAACCAAAACACACCCCAAAACCCAAAACAACTTGTCAGAGAAAGTGAAAAAGTGTTTGACCCTGGCACTCACATTTGAGTTGACATCGTTGGTCGTGTAGTGCATGTCTACTGGCAATCCATAGGCTGTCCTGGCTTTAGTCAGTAGGTCATTATAGTTCAGAGGTCGGGGAACTTGCAATATCCTGGTGGATGTGGAGAAGAGGTGGAAAAACAAAGACAGGAGAAGTTATTCATTGTAGGGAGAAGGAGGGGGGGGGGCACGTGGCAGGTGTAATGTCTCCAAAAACATCCTTGTTGTTGCTGGACTCTCTTAAAGGCACCTGGTTGCACGGTTTGATAGTTGGTGACATCGGCACCTGTCAAACGGCATCCACTTTGAGCCAATAGCAATGGCAGAGTGACTTACGCCGTCACCACAGGCAGAATAGTTGCACTGCACATACATGAGATACATGTGAGGAATTACACTGACCACTCAAGCAAATGTTGTATTGTATAAGTTTGGCACCATTGTACGTCTAGGTTTCTCAGGGTGTAAGAGGTCAATTGCCAACCCCCCAAAACAAAAAACAAACGACAAACATGCCCACTGGGCCCAATGTCGACGCTCTGCTCACCACCAAATTCTGCGCTTGCAATCACCATTCAGAGCAAAATGCCGAATTTCTGTGCTAGCTGTGAAAGCGAAGAATGCTCAGTAACGGTGAGTGCGCAAACGCACAAGCAAACACTCCCTGCTTAACTGTGAAAAGTGCTTGACGTATGTGATTGTCCCTGCTTCTGTAAGCGCCGATTCTTTGCTTTCGGTAAGCAGAGCCATGAAATTGCACCCTTGTAGACAAGAACGGTTCAAAAACAACAACAACAACCAGACCATACTTTCCTTATACTTCTTCATCACTGAGCATTTTCCAAAATGACAAATAGAATACGCGACCTGTTTAATTCTGTTCATGTAAGTTAAAAGGTAACATCCATGCACGCTGTAGAAGCAAACATATTGACTGCATCTACTTTGTCCAAATTAAACTAAAAGTACATCCATGCCGACTACTTATAAAATACGCTGACACTTTGTATTCTGCAAAGGAAATATTCTAGTTTGATCGCCGGAGTTAACAGATAAGCAGTCAATTGAAACCTGGAAAACAACAACGCACAGAAGTGGAACTGCCCAAACAAGAATCATTTCAAGAGAATCTTGTTCGTGATCAATACAGATACGTATTAAAAGAAATCATTCAGCACATAATCAATAGGTTAATACATACCTCCTCTCCCCTTGGTACTCGAACTTAACTCGTACCTCATTCTGTGAAAGGAAAGGAAAATATAACGAGTTAACATATAGAGCCATCAATCATGTGGCAAAGACCCAAGACTGATGCAAAGGTTTAAAAACGCGCTCCACCGAGAAACAGCTGTGGTGAAAGTTTCCTATACGAGGGAGAGGGGAAAGTGGAAAAACATGTCCAGGTGGGCGCCAAAAGTTCATCGTGGAACAAACTTGCCAACTGAAGGATTGGGCACTTACAGCGTTTTGACACGGTCGTGTAGAAATTCCACCGCAAAGATTGATCAGCTGGAAGTGAGAACAATAGTGGAAGATCCCCAATGATGATCCGAGAGGGGGGGGGGGGGGGGGGGGGGGCAGGAAAAAAAGAAGACCAAAAAAACCCAAAACAACAAAAACCAAAAGCCACAGTGTGGGAAACTAGATGAAACTATGACACAGATGTACACAACCCACACCGCTTAACCAACTTTGTATCAGTGCTGGCGAACTTCAGTGACAGAGATTTAACGTGTGTGTGTGTGTGGTTCTGTCAAGTTCCTGAGTTGCTGAGTTGAGGAGCGCTGGAGCACCACACAGGGGGGAAGGAAGAGCTTAATTGCTCAGGGTCTCTAGCGAGTTTTTCCAAACGTCCTGCTAGCTGGATCCCGTGTGAACTGAGACGCTTCCTCCAATTTAGCTTACCGACAAGTACGTGGAAACTCTGCTCCGAAGGCTTGGGGAAAAGGGGGGGGGTGCCCGGGTGAAAGGCAAAACAGAGGAACTTCTGTATTTAGAATTATTCTTTTAAGGACCTATTTTTTTTTAAGGGATGGTGTTTAACTGATTGGATTGGTCACACTCAAAATATGGTTTGCTTTTGATAAATGTAAATGCTAATTGCACAATAACTGCATCTGTTCATATATATAAAAATATATAATTTAAGATCATTTTTGACAGAGATAGTGTGCCCCTCAAACTATTTTAACGTAAATAGAAATTATAATTTTGACTTATTTTGTCATATCATAGATAGGAGAAAATTGTCACAATTTACTGGGTTTTTAAAACAATATTTCTGTTAAAAGTGGATCTCTGGATTCCTTGTACATTTACTAAGTTTCAAACAGGTAATGAAGTTTTAAAGCATACATACAGACTTAAAGTGATTTATTAATGATCAAATGCCCTCCACAATTGGAATTGTCATGCCGCCTAACATATGGACAGTAACCGTGTAAGAAAGGTCTGGCACCAAGACTACTGTCATGTAAACGCTGTTCATCTGTATTGCCTGCTGTTCTCGTCAACACTGTTCCTGTATGTGATTTAAACGTCACTTCACGTACAATATGTAGCCAACTCTTCATTTAGTGAATCAATGTACCGGACAGGTCACAGGAAGTTTTCTTTATTGATCGAGAGAAAGGCATACTCGATGCCCTTCACAGCCTGCCAGGAATTTTGTGGAGGGCCTGGAACAATACTCAAAGCCGGAGTGTTTACTACGAAGCAGTGGAAGAGTCAACCAAGGGTGATCCCATTGGGACCAAAGGGGGTAAAAAAGAAAAAAGAAGAGAGGTTGAATGAACCTGCACTGGTTGTATTGATTAGTTTGTCTCCGTTTGTAATCTGATGGAAAGAGTGGATTGAATTGGTGAACAACACTCATTGCTTGCATTGACTCTCCATGGCACAGAGAACAAGGGGAAAGACCCCCCCCCCCCCCACCCCGCCAATTATAAAGTCTCAAAGCAACAATGGTAGACAAAACCCCCCAAATATGCCATAAAATGTTAACTCTGGATGTAACAGGAAATCTCCACAAAGCAATCAATTTTAAACAGAATAAAAGCTCCATTTGAAAGGTTACGGAGCAGGAATGTTAGCCATAGGGATTCGGGTTGTATGACTTATCCAGAGGCCTGGTATTTGGCCCTTGAAAAGAGGTTGGAAAATTGATCCAGTGAGGACTGATCTAGGTGTAAATATAGTATCGGCTTTTATAGACTGTTTGGGCTAGTTAGTGTAATACAATTTTGCAGATTTTTTTCTGAGGGACCAAAAATCAGAAATCAAGGGCACCCTTGCTTCACTTCCATGTGCAAAACCAATGGGGACATTGCTAAAAAAATAAAAATAACAATAAATAATAAAAAAATTAAAAATTAGAAAAGTGTTATCCCTTATGATGAACCCCCCCCCCCCCTCCTGCCGCTTCCCAGGTTGTATCGTATAACTTGGGTGTGATTCCAGGATACACGGTATTTACAGGTTTAATGTTGACCAAAAACGGCCAACATTTTATAGGGCTAGATAGCTCACTTGGTAGAGCGCCGGCACGTGAATCTGGAGGTCCCAGGTTCAAATCCCGCTCAATGTTCAACCCAAAATATAAAAACCAACAAACTCAAAACAAAGGGAAGACATGGAGAAGTCCTCGATCTTATAGGGTCGACAAACATACGTGGGGTTGTCTACCCGTTGAAACCGAGGACGTTTAACAAAAAGGGATCCAGGTGTCTTGTGACAGAGTGATGACGTCCTCGCTTCACTTTCATGTACAAAATCAATAGGCATGCTGCTGAAAAAAAAACCCACAAGTCCACACAAGTCCTTGACTTACATGGTCAACAAATGTGTATGCGTGCGTGCGTGCATTATAATCACCAATAAAAAATATATACAGCCTGATACGGTCAGGCACCTTTGATGCTATGATTCACTACATACACATTATGCAATTGTACTTAAAAAGTGTAAAGTTGTAGTGCAGCACCCCCCCCCCCATCTCCCCCTGGTGTAATGTGCTTGACATAATTAGCTTTCTGACAGAACTTCCATGAACTGACCACAGAGTTAAAAGGACTACAAATACTAAGATTGCGTAAGAAACTTTACAAACTCCAAACACAAAGTCTGAATGACTTCAGCAAAGAGCTGACAAAAAAGACAGTAACAACAGCAACACCACATCAGACCATAAATTCACCAGTTGCTAACAGCCTGACCAAGGACAGCCCTTCAATCTACACAGATAACAGAGTTCATAGGTTTGAGAAGTTGGTTGCAATAAAACTGTCTATCTGGTCATTTGTCTGGCTGTTTGCACAGCCGTACTGCACATCCAGAGCGGGGGATGTTAAGTCAGGCCAACAAAGCGCGGCATCTTCTTAAGCAGTGTGCTCGACAAACATTCCCTGCAGCCTGTGGACCCCCTCCTGTCGGCTTGTCCTCCATAAGAACAAATATAAAGCCCTCTGAAAGATGACGTAGGAATTCCAAATAGTAAGATGCTTATTTCTAACTACATGCCACTGACTGAAAACCCCCCAAAAAGTTGGATTACATCACAACCAGTCAGCCACCGGTTTTCAATTTCTCTTTACGGCCAAGAAATGCTAAGATAAATATTTGCGGCCGGCAACTTTTAAAAGCATGTACTCGTGAATACAAAAAAGCAGATGACAACTAACGAATTACCAGAAGAACATTGGGCGTCCCTGAAAGAAGTCACATTATAAGCTGTATTAATTCACACCGAATTGTGAACAACCATCTCATACAAAAATAGTGCTCGCTCCCCCAACCATTCCTAGGTATTACTTAACACAATTATAACATGACTCTGCGATATGAAGGAAACACAAAATGGTCACAAGAAGGTTCCCTTTGGTGTATATTTAGCCGGAGCTGATATTTTTAAACTGATCTACGTAGAATGTCTTTTCTTAGCGCTCCAGTTGGCCAAGAGTGCTACTTTCTATACTTCAAATACTAACAATAAAAATAATGTCAAATGTTACGGAGTGTGCGGCAGATGATGGGACTGTGCCTTTGATGATACTAGCACGGAATTTGGCGCACGGATATTTTCAAAATACTTCCACACAGCGGAGCTGCCAACATTTGCAGCTTGCAATCAAGGAAATTTTGTACAACAATCGGGGAGATGTTTAGAATTACATTCAACATAGTAGGGACAAAGTTTCCATGATCCGGGAGATTTTCAAATTTGTGCATCAATAAATGGAAAATTTGTTTATTTTCAGTGAACTTTCTGCAGAATCAGGGAGAGTTGGCACTTCTGCCATGGCTGCCATCGCTTGTTACTCCATATATTTTTTTTCATCTTGAAAAATCTGAAAAAAATCTGTGACAACCCAATGTCCAAACCTACTGCTGTATAGCCAAATATCTCAATGACAAAGAAATACAAGTTAGATGTTCCACAAATACATAATGAATGATTAGCATTGGTGCATCAGAGATAATATTTTCATTCAATGAAAGATAGAATGTTCCATTCAGCACATGAAAACATCACCATTGAACTCAAAAACAGTCATTATTTTGTATAACATACGTATGGTAAAAATCAACTATCTTGCTGCATGTATAATGCACACACGTACTATCGGGTATGAGGTAAAGCGTTGAGTAGAAAAAATTGCATTTGACTTGATTAGCATTGACTGACTTGAGATGCCTCAAAAGACCTTGATGGTGAAGATGGAGGGACATGCAGTAAGCTTCATAAATCTCTTGATTTGATTTGATTTGATTTGATTTAATCATTTAATTAGATTCGGATACAAGTAATGGCATCGTGTACATGGCGGTCTGACTCAATGTTTGATGCCACAGTTCAGAAATTTGCATTTCGTATCTTTGACAGAACTTTCCCTTTCTAAAGGGTGCGCGCGCCACATTGGAATGTTGAAAAAAAAATAGACGTTAACAGATTTCCACATAACTTACAGGGTACAAAAGCAGTCAGGGTGGAACGCTTCTCTTGAAATATTTCTGCATAGGTCAATTCGGTTGGTAAGCAGTTTGAGACAGCTAGTCATATTCTCGCTAAAATAATTGTTATGTATCGTTGATTGTTACATGTGTACACTACAAGCAAGAGCACAACATACTCAACAAAATTGACACATTTGAACATAGGAGCCTCATCAAGTGCAAGAGTTCAAAAGTTCAAAACTTACACCCACCGGGACAAAATTATTAATTAGTAATTGTCAAAGACCTGTATGCGCACTTTATATGACCCAACATAATACATGAAATAACCAACCTATGAAAATAAAAGCTCTATCCGTCAAGGAAGACACAAGGAAGTAGGGTGGGAGGGAAAAAAGAAAAGAAAAGAGAAACAAAAAACCCCTGATATGTTTTTACAGTTTTCAAACATCGAGTCTTTGTGTCGCGAGATCAAACCAATTGTTTAACCCATTTTGTCAAAACTTATAGCATTTCAAGCAAAAAAAGGGAGTTTCCCACCTTGACATTCTTTATACCATAATGAGCAAATCTGTTAACGTATTTCATTTTACCGCATTCACGGTCAAATGCATTATACGCGGCTAGATATACGCGGATGTATACGCGCCGGGCTTGCGTCATTCTAAAGACCAGTTTCTTCTTTTTTTAAAACTCCTACAGATGTTACGCACAACCTTTACCGCCTAAGTTAAATGTGCAAAACTTTGCGTTTTTTTCCAACCATGGCTATGGTATGCACACCCTTTTTTAAAACAACGCGTGAGAGAATTCCAGGTTACGAATGTTTGAATACACGCATAATTTGCATGGCCTATTGTTAATTAGGACCGACCCCCGTCAATTCAGCATCTGACTTAGAAACCCTCATATAACCCCAGATAACGATGTTAAGTCAAGAAGAAGAACAAGATTATCCAATCAATAATGCAAACTAAAATAAAATACAGCACTGTCGAACACCTTTGTGAGCAAGAAGCAGTGCATCCACACCCCCCCCCAAAAAAAAGAAAGAAAATATCCCCCAATAGGGAGCCATTCCATCAATATCTAATCAAGGCTAACCATGGGGGCAGAAATATCCATGAGTCAACCCATTACAGTAAGAGCATGAGAGGGAACAGGTATTCATAACACAAAGAACAACTCAGCTTGATTTGGCCTCGATTTATGAAAGACCGAGGACAAAAATCCTGGCCGGGATGTGCAAGAAATTCAGCACCTTTTTATACGAGAGTTTTCACCTTTGTAAATGACTACCGAGTAGAAGAGATATTCAAAACCAATTTCACAAAGGTTTCCAAAAACAGACAAATATCATTCAAAGAACTGATTTGCCGGGTCAAATTCAGCAGGGGGAACCAATCATGCAAAAATAGACATCATAGGGCATCTCGGCTGGTAACCTGATTAGTCTGCACTTTTGTGTTGCTTCGCAGCTGCCTGAAAAATGTGGCCAGCTCGTTCGGAGGTTCGGAGGATCCATCCCAGATCCATCCCAGATCATGTGGCCTTGCTATTTCTGCCACAGATATTACACAGACGGGAATGAACATTGCTTTTATCCTTCCGGCCCCAATGTGCATCCCTCCAGCCCTACTTAAGCCTCGGCATCATCGGCAGTTTAGCAATCTCCAATCTCCTGAAGCAATTCAGCATTCTCCTGAAGACGATCAGAGTATACTGTTCAAAACGTCGAGACCACACCCTACATGGTTGTACCCGCAAGCTCACTAGTAATATCTCCTTTCGCTTTGACCTGTCTTGGGCAAACTAAAGTTAAACTTGAAGAGTAATATGTAGCGTGTGTACTTACGGTTTGTGTGCTGCTGGACTTGACTGGTTTATGTCTGGTACTGGACTCCTTCAAGGCTTGAACCAGCTCACTTGTGATTTCCTGAATCACTTCTTCTTTACCCTTGTCCGCTGAAAAAGGGAAGAGAGGACAGAAAGAGGAACATTAAGATGCCGAGTTTGTGAATATAAATATTAAAACACTCGACATCACACACGATTTTCCAGATGAATCCTTCCTACTGCTTGATGGACTTTTACTTGTGAAGCTTCTTGAATCTGGAGAGTTCCAAAGCTACATGTATAATGTAAGCAAGGAGTCAGGATTTGACCTTAACTTTTTCAGCCACTAGCCAGAAGGACCGAGTCACATGTAGCTTGACGTTTCACTGGTCCATCAGGTTCATCACTAGTCCATAATTTCATAGTTTTTAGGGGCGTGTCCACCAGGACACTTGGCAGAGAATTTCCAGTGAGTCCTCAGGTGTCTTACTTTACCTTTTGGCCAGTGGACCACTGTTTAGGGAGAAAACTGGGAACTGTATATATTATAAAAATGTGAGTACAGTTTTTCCATAACTCACTAAATACTATCTTTTGTTATACATACATTGTAACCTAACATACATTATTTGCAAATCAGCTGTCTAAGTTCAATAGACCATGTAAGTCTGGTACGTATTTGAAAGTTTTGGGAAATTTATTAATGTAATGTAATTGCTGGGGACCTTTGAAAAACAGTGCTCCCCATAGAGTCCTTTCTCTATGGTACCACTAATAGGTTTCCCAGTCAGGGTAAAAAAGATACATGTATATTTACATAAAATAAATACATAATAATAAATATAACCTTTTCTTCCAACGAACAGTGCTTTAATATGTGACAGAAACAAAATCCTGCACTTTTTCTGGTCCCAACATGCAAATATATGCACAAGACTTGCGTAAATATGGAGTCTAGCTTTGAGCTGACTTGTTACAGTGTTAGCACCCCACACGTACTTCCTGATTCTGCCATTTACAGTTTACAATGGAAATTATTGCAAATTCATTAAAAACAAAATTACCAACGAAGGTGACTTGTCAGTACTTTCTCTTGCAGTTGTAGAAGAAAATAATTACTCGACTCGCTGAGAAAAACATTGAGTGAATCTGTACTCACACCCACTGACCCTAACCACACAGTCACAAAAACACTTTTGGCCATAGAGAAAGACTCTGTAATGATCGAAACGTCAGGCTGTTAATTTTTAATTAATTAATTTTTTTTTTTGGGGGGGGGGGCAAATATACCATAGGTCCTTTTGGTTGGTAAGCAGTTTGCAACAGCTGACTCTATTTTCTCAAACACACATCTATTAAACTACTGTACAAACCTTACTCAACAAATTAGACACATATATATCCAAGTAATGAAGGTACTGGCCCCATGTCAATGACATCCTATAAAAGACAAATCTTGGATGCGCCATTTTGAGACTAGGATTCCCTTAAGTGTTACAAAGAGCAGTGCGCATTTTAGGCAACACAGGCACGGTTAGACGTGCACCATGTAATCTGACCCCTCAAAACGGCAGACCATCGACAGACGGTAGACCCGTGTGACGTCATTGCTACGTGCCTATCTCAATGAATCATATCACTCGCCTGTGGAAGACGTTTCTGGGTCACTGTTCCACATCGTTTTTCTGACGGGATCGATTTGAGCATCAGCTCGGTCCGACAACAGCCAAATAAAACTTCCCCCGCGGTCTTGACATCTCTCGCAAGTCACAAGCTCTCGTTAACCGTTTGGGAGCACAGCCTTAATTTCTTCGGCTCCATGGCCGCAGAAGTTGAACGGCAATGCAGGACTCCAGTTTCAAAGCAAGGTGTTCGAAGAACAGAACTCCCCAGCCAACTCGATAAACAAAATCCCAAACAGTAGCTTCTTCCAAGAAGTAAGACTGTGTTCACAATAAAGTATACACAATGTTGAGGGTTCGTCCTCACTAGCCCTTACATTAATTTCTGATTCTGTTCTATGCATGTAGTTTGTGCGTTATTGGCAGAGTATCTTTATTTAGCACAATTCATCATGCCAGGGGAACACTACACGGATTGTGTTCATGGGTTGCTAAATGCGCCATCAAACAGGACTGTGAGACTGTGTATGCCCAATTTCTATAGAAACCAACAATAGCTCTCGAGTGATATACCTGTGGATTTGGTTTTTGTTTTTTTCCCACAGGAATTGGGAAAGTACCAAGTACACACACAAGGATGTACGGGTAAACACACAAATTACATACATGCATGATGTTTCAAACTAAAAGAAAATTATGCCTCGCACTGTTATGCCATAATAAATTATCCCAATAAATTATCTCGCGTTGGACAACAAATCTCCAATGGGGCATTTCAAATAAGTAGCAAATGTAATTTGTTTTGCACTCATGCACTTGCCACTCATCTGTAGTGTTTTTCGTGCCAAATTGCTGATACTGGTACATGTACATACGCACATGTACAGAGTCATCTCTGAACATGTATCTTCTTTGCCTATTAAACTTGACAAACAAATCGCAGAAAGTTGTCTCTACCAACTGGTTGGTGGCCTGCGAGTTCACAAAAGTGATTTCGATGTTGAGGGATCAATTTCACTAACTCAGTGTGTGTACATCTTACATTCATTTCTGATTCTATTGTTATGTTGCCATACAATTTAGTTTTCTGAATTGTCAGCCATCTTCATTTAGCACACTTTGTCATGCCGGGGGAAGTCCATTCCACCAGCGGGTCTATGAGTTGCCCCCCAAAAATGTGTCACCAGAAAGGACTGTGTGCTTACTAAACTCCATTTCTAAAGAAATCAACAATCACTCTACTATTTGCTTTTTTGCTAAGCTTTTTTTAAACAGTCAACTTTCAGCCCCCAAACCCGGATGAGGAAATTCTGTACGCCTCACATTAAAGGGAATGTTGACTCCTACAGGAACATATGAATAACACCAGTATTCAAAGGCACGGTTTGTGCAGCTTGCTCTTCAACATGGAAGGGCTTCGTTCCTGGTTTTGACTGCCACTCCATTAGTCCTTTTGTCCACATTATTACCAGTTCCTCAGGCTAAGTACCAGGCCAATCTCCATCTTTGCTTGATAAGTATATTGATGTTACCATTGTTACCCTAACGAACCACTTGAATGGTTGGTGGAGATTCTGTAAACAGCAACACTTTTCACCCACGATCACAACTTTCTTCAGAAGCCCTACAGTCGGGCCTCTCCAGCTGGGGCGAATTTCATAGCGGCGCTGCTTAGGCAAAAAACGATTATGCTTACCAGAAACAGGTTACCAGTCACAATACAATGTCATATGTGTCACTTACATCTGGTTTCCTGCTATTTTGTGTTCAGCAGGCATTTGTAAAGCAGTATATTCTGCTTTAAGCAGCTCTATGAAACTGGGCCCTGATTCTCAAAGCAACCTATCTTGGCCGGATTTTCAAGACACTTTTGCTGAACAACTTTCTGCCAAGCAAAAAATAAGCAGGAAACCAGTCACAGGTGGTACATGTCACATAGTATTTTGGCTGGTAACCCTATTCTGGTGAGCAAAAATTGTATGTGCTTAGTTCTTGTTTGTGCTGAAGCCGCTTTCTGAATTGGGCCCTGTTTGGTAGAGTTCTATCTCAGCTTCATGCATTTCAGCGACACAACCTTGTTGAATCAGCTTTTCCGTAACTGCAACATCGTCTAACAGATGTTAAACTTGCATCAGGGAAAAAGAATATAATTTGGTTTTACCCATACACCGATGTGTATAAAGCAATGTTTACTCAGTACCCCAGTCCTGTGAAATATCCACAGGCATATTACTTGGGTGGGATTCGAACCCATGACCTTTGCCACTCTGGAGCAGATGTCTATACGGTTGTATCTTTGCATAAGAGTGAGGTACGGCCTTGCTGCATGAGCGATTTGCCCAAGATCCCATGCACATGTAGTACATTTTTTCAAAAAAATGAGTTATGACATTGTTGCACTGACGCGAGAAGCTGTGTGATCCACATCGGTATTCTGATAGAAAAGTGCATCAACAGCCTGAGCAAGTGGCAAACTACATGCAGCGAAGACTATCCGTGTTGTGTGTAGACCGGTGACAACACGCTATTTCTGTTTATGCAAATTATCTAGAAAAGTGGTCTACGGCATCTGGTGATTGTCTACATTCAAACTTGTTGCCTCGGAAACTCTTTGTTGACACAACATAAATGTTGTACAACATTAAAAACAAAAATACCAGACATACCATACACCCCCAGAAGACTGGGTTTTCTGAGATTTCGTTTCCAAGTTTTGCGAGGCTGGCACAGGCACCCACTAACAGATGTCAAAGATCGCCACCCAGTTAAGCTGAGACTTCAAAACAGAAACTCCTAAATCAATAGGCTCTGTGTTGAAAAGCAAGTTAGATCTCTTTTTGTTTTTAAAACATGGGCTATTTTGGTTGCATTCCTGTCAGCTTCTACTTCAAATCCCAGCGTGGGATGCACTCATTTGAACAAGGTACAAGGTACTTGCTCAATTTAAAGAGAGGGTATACCTTTGGTGATTACTCCAAAAGTAAATGACCATACAAACTTACTTGGCATGCTTTGGTAAGAAGCGCTACAGCTGTTGATAATGGATAATATTTTGAGAAACGATTCTCTTCTAAGGGATGTGGTTCTAGAGACAGGGATTCAAAAACATTTCAATCTGGGAAACACTTCTGCATGAACGTTTCTCGGATTGTGTTTTCCAATTACGGATTATTCTTCCTGCGTGTACATAACCACTCCAGATTTTCGGCGCTATCTCAAAAACACTACCACCTTTTGAAAAGAATTTTTCACAGGTTAGTTTTGTTGTATATATCTACATACATATAAGATTAAAACAATCGAACGGTTCCAAAAACCAAAGGTACACTTTGCCTTCAAGCATGGAAACTGCAGAGCTGTACAAGTGAAAACCTGAGAAAGGATAGAACCCAGCATGAATGGTAACCCCAACTCCATCAGAGGCACTTTGACTAACACCAAACACTGACTCTTCACAATCACTTAGCACAAAGTAAAGCTCAACACTCCAAAATTTGGCATGACTCTCCATAACATCTGTAGTACATGTACATGTACATGTACATGTACATGTACTTGTAAAGCCAAGCCCCGCACACCAAACATGATTTAGCTATGACGCTAACAAGTTACTCAACTGAGGACTGCGTAAAAAAAGTTGTTGAAGAAATTCAAACGGCGCCACCTTTCTCTTACACTTCAAAGGGAAAGTGAATACTGGTTCATATTTCATCACATCCGACTGAAAGCTCACTTGGTAAACAAGCTGCGCTAGAACATAAATATATTCAACAGTAGTCACCGGCAATTATTTTTCAAGAAAATGACTTTCTCCAATCAATTGCAACGCTAGTTTCGCAAGAACAAATAAACAATTACCAAACGGCTGATTTCTACTGCCATTGAAAATAAAATATATATCCATGGAAAATTTCTTTCCTATCCCCCCATCCCCCCCCCCCCCCCCCCCACCCCGGTAGTAGTTAATGAAGAGGTAGTAGTTAATAAGCAGAACAGTTCTTTTCAGACCTAAGTAATCTCCCAAATTCCGAAATCTACTCCGCGACAGTAGAATAAATAGCAAGACAAAATTCTCAAAGAACTGCTCTACACAGCAAAGTAGATGTATTACACATGGTGCTACCGCAAACTGTATACTTCACCATGCAATGCCTCAAAACCATTTGAAAGTTCCCTTATTTTAAAAAACGATAGTGAAATGTGCACAGGATCACAGGAAACAAACAAGACACTTGCTAAAACCCAGAACATGACCTACATAATATGCCGATTATGGCAGACAGTGGCCACTATGATCGCAATCTACTGACTTTGCTGAGACGGTTAAAAGTGAAACTTGCTTGCCCCTATTTTGTTTTAATTTGTTCACGTTAACGTGATAAATTCCATTTAATCTAATAGGAAATGAAACTCTTTACTTAGCTTCCTGGAATGAATTCGAAAAGCCAAAGTTATTTGCCATTGTTTTCTTGCTGTAAACACACAGCTGGGTTTTCTTTTTCTTTTTTCTTTTTTGATTTAATGAGATTAATTGATCCTTGATAAATGGCACTTCAATGAGGACAATTTTCAAGGGGATTTTTTCAAGGGATACCGAGGCAATGAACCTTTGCATGGATGGCTCTCAGGAAGAGCAGATGCAATTGCCTCCAGAGGTAGACTGCGCAAGTCTTGTGCGTATCAAAAAACGAGGCAACAACCTCGAACGAAGACGATATTTTTTCTATGAAATCATATCTTCTTTTTAAATTCTACTCTTCCAAAAATCTTGAAAATAAAAATATCCATAGCAATTTGTCATAAACACAATTTCAGTTTTTTTAGAATCCAAATAATTTGCTAAAAATTAACATTGAAACAAAATTCAAACTTGGGACGAGGATGCTTATTTTTCAGAAAATCTCAATCACCGATCACGCCCAAATTGGTCTGACTAGGTTTAATAAGACATGTAACATGCACGTCAGTTGGTCAAAATTCTTATTTATTCAGAAGCAACCTCAAACGGAGGTCAAGTCTCAGGTTTTCTTTGTTGATTTGTTAAATTTATTTTACTTTCATGGCAAAATTTTACTTTCCCAACGACAATTTTGTACAGCCATAAACCGTACGCCCAAGACTTGCACACTCAATTCAGGCATGATGCTTGGCCCTTGGGAAAAAAAGTAGCACAGTTGTATTCAGTACAATGGTTGACTTATACTCATGCAATGGTTCAGGTTTTCATACACTTTTCAGTCTATTTAATAAAAGATTTCCCCAGATATTTCTGACGTCCAACAAAAAAAAATCGGAAATCAGACTAAAGTAGGAGCAGAGTGCTATGCCTGTCTGTCTCATCTGCTCCTACCCTACCAGGAGGTACCGGGCCTACATGGAGAGAAGCCGTGGTTGAGGTGTTTTTGACTGAGCTGGGTCTCTTGCCAAAATAAAACGTGAACGTGTCCATCTGAAGGCCAACATCAGCACTTTCACACCTTCGCACATAAGACTTCACACGTCCCACATACAAAATAAAAAAAAATTCCCAGATTAATTTTTCATCCTCAATACAGCATTTCGACAATCGTTTATTCGTTTGTTGTTACACCTATAACCTCGCCGGAACAGTGGAGCTGGTTTTTGAAGTACATGTACATGTACATTTGATTGTTTGGCATCTGAATGGACAACACTTTACTGGCTTTAGGAGACATTCCAATTCTTCTGTTCCCCCAAGGTAAGTTAGCAAAAAATATCCTTTGACAAATCTTAACAATAAATAATCATGCTTATTATAAAAAAAAAATAAAAAAATTCAAATAAATGTCTGTACTAATGCAAGGTTTGGAGTAAACCACTGATCCTTTACACACAATAGCAGGATCGGAATTTCTTTTTTTTTGGGGGGGGGGGGGGAGAAGAACAAGGTCATTTCCATTTTCATTGGAAAATCTTATTGACTAAGGGAAACTTTTAAAGTCATCAAGGACAAGAACAGAGCAACAGATGTCATGGCCTCTGTAGCCACAGAGTTATTCCAGGCTGCTTGTCCAATTAAAAATTGTGATTTCCATTTGCAGTTCTCTTAAACAAGCCCCTTTTCGGTGCTCTTGTTATGCCACGTACTACTTTTGTGAGATAATCTGTTGTTGAGTGCAAAAACAAAATACATTGTCTGCGTGTAAATGGAAAAATAATCCCATTAAAGCTTGTAAAATGTAACGTTTAGTCTGGTAATTTCTAATCTCATTAAGTCAAGGTTTCAAAAAGTCAAGATTTCAAATTGGGGGGGGGGGGGGCATGGACATTAATGGGGGGGAGGGGGCAAGTGTCCTCATGCCCCCCTACTTCCAGTTAAGCCACTTATTCCAGACCTGGAATACTTCTTGAAAAACTAATCTTTGCAGGTTTCAGGTTTAAAATGTATTCTACAGAAATTTTAACATGCGCTGGAAAAAAAATAATAAAATCTATTTTAAATTTCTAATCTTCAATTCCACAAGGCCTTTGACGAAGAACCACTTACAAATTCCTTCCACATCAAGCGGATCGCCTTCCCAGTCGGTCCCCGATAAAATTCCAGCCTTTCCTTTCAGAGCAAAATCTGGTCGCAAATCCATTGATAAAATTCCTCGATCACAGAGCAACATGCCAACAGTTTCTCCATATCATGCCAAGGTCATTACTGTTACTGCTTGTCTGACCAGGAGCCCAAGGCTGCATCATAACCTCCGCAGGCCACTCCTCCAGAGATTCTGGGCAGTGGGGGTCTTGCGGCAAGGGTACAAAAGGTCAGTCGGTGTAGCACCTTCTAAGTCAGTACAGTTACCCACAAATAAAGACGCCCCCTTCCTTACTTTCTACACTCATGGAGATAAAGTTTCCATGCGCTTTTCACGTTCTCAACTCATGGCTTGGTTCTATCCCTTGATGAAAAGGAGGAATCGCTAATTCCTCAGCTGATCAACAGCATTATCCTACTATAATACTAATAAGAATTTGCATGGACTACAAGAGACCAGGAGACTGAAGTACGCCCACCAGCAATCTCAGAGCCTTACAACCCGACCACTGGTTCCCTAGCACCACCAAAAAGTAGATGGTGTGGGTGAGACTCTTGAAAGTGACTATTCCATTATAGGATAAGGGGAGTCTTTGCTCAAGTGGTGTACAAAAGGCTTATTGTTGCTCAGCTCATCTGTGGCCAGACTACCCACAAAGGAATTACACTGTCCCACAGACTCCCTTTGCAAGTCTGTACTTGATTGTGGTTAGACAAATTAAACTACAGGAGGAAAAAAATGAAGCAGCATCAAAGTCACTGACACAAATAGTACAGGATTGCAAAAGTAAAAACTCACAAATGAGAAGGTGCAGGGTAACAATGAAAGAATGAATGGAATGGACAGGCAGGCTTATTATAATGGGAGACTTTTGAACGCTAGGTGGCAGCAAATTTCCATGTAAATTTCCATTGTTTACGTCGTTTTGAGCATGCGCATGAGCAAAACAGTGGATTTACCTGGTAAGTCTGCTGCCACCTACACTCCCTATTGGAGTTGATTCATTTGTTGTTTTATAAAGGTGTTTAAAAAAAGAAAAAATTAATACCCTAAAATTTCTATACAAAGTTAGACAAATAAAAGTTACCTATCTGCCGTCTATTATCTGATTAAAATTTGAGGGTAATAAAAACAATGATTTAGCCTTTGAAAAAGACTGCTACTAGTGCTAGGGTCGAAACGTCCGGCCATTAACTGTTTTATGCATTTATACCATAGGCCCTTTCAGTGGGTAAAGCAGTTTGCAACAGCTAATTCTATTTTCTCACAAACAAAAAATAAACAAATGAATACTTCACTGTCATTATCCACTCGAATTTGTTTTCTCTCGGTATAAACCAGCCTGTCCAGTCACATGTTGAAACACTTTTTTTGGTGGTTTCAGGTACTTCAAGAAAGCTACAACCATTGGAAACACTGCCAGCATGACGGTGGCCAAGTGGTTCCCTCTGATGACGTTTCTGAACAAGTGGCTATGGCTACGGATGTTTACATGCAATGAGGCATCTAGGTCAGCCACAGCCCCAAGCCGCAGCTGCCAATTCGGACGTAGCCTCATTTATGTGCTCAGCGGTACGCTAAGTGTGGCCAGTTTAAAGTGCAGTATCACTCTGTACCTGTGACTGTGAGTGTGTGGGAGTAGATAGATGGCCGTTTGAACTTCCGCTATTGTGGGATACTGCAGTCTATCAAGTACATGAATGCGGTAGGGTCGACTCTCGAACAACAGGGGGTGAATTTCCAAGATAATCTCCACTTGACTACATGGTCTTGTATCTCGGATATTTTATAGTTTCACAAGACCAACAAATTTCTGTATCTTACAAAATTTGCTGAGTTGTATGGCCTTCAGTGGGCCTATGGATCAGTAAATCTTTTTTACAAAAATATGTTTGAAGAAAACACTAGACTGCGGGACTTGTTTAGAGAGAGATTACTGGTGCTTAATTACTTGACTCTGGCCGAGTGGTCTAGTGGGTATTTTTAAGCCCTGTAAGTTGGGCCCTATCTCACAATCTTTGTTAGC